>OU026114.1:13750000-15000000 GCA_907269095.1 Blastobasis adustella
TGACACCCGGTGTGTGTGGTATTTCGTTTGTGTGCAGATCCAGTTGCGTGGCGGCCCGGTTGCGAGATGACCCGGTTGCGTGGTGGACCGTTTGCGTGGTGGCCCGTTTGCGTGGCGGTCCGCCTGTATGGCGTTCGTCAGTGCGGTGGTTCACCTCTGTGTCATCTCTCCTGTATGGTAACATTACTCTTATTTTTTACAATTAGGATGGCGCTGACGGATGACCAAAAATCATATAGCATTTAATTAAGAAGGGAGGAGTGTTTCGAATCTCAGTCGAAATAACATTGGGTCTTTTGCCGACACTGAAAATTTTATGGTGGAATGTCACATATTTGTAGTGAATCTAAGTACCTACAGTAATGGAGGTCGGAGACAATACGCGAGCTTTACGATTGGGGTTGTTTCCCACTCAGCAAGAGAATCAAGGGGAAAACACTGGTGACGATGATTAAACCTTCTTCATTGGTGGTAATTGTGATACGTAGACTATGAAAGTCTAGTGCTATTTCTTGTCACGTCTCTCTAATAAACTGAAACCGTAGCTGGTTTTATGTCGACAACTTATAAATAATAACTTGTGTACGAGATGATGTTGTTCTCTCAAGTCTGTCTCAGTCTACGCAAAGCAGACTGGGCAAAAGTGGTCTATGAACCAGCAGCAATACGGTGATGACCTATGGGTTAGGGTGCCTCAGCTGCATATTTGTTCAGAGAATGACGAAGAAGACGGCATCAAAATCGGTCCCGGCAGTTTCGAGAAAAAGCAATCTTCTGTCACACTTGTGTTACAAGTACGTACGGACATGGTTACGGAGTATAGGTTGAGGACCTTCATTTATGTTCTTTTGCCGCACGACATTAAAATCGGATCTGGCAGTTTAGAGGAAAAAGCATTTGTTTGTCACATTTGTCACATGATTTTGATGTCATGCAGCATAAGAATATAGTTGAAAGTGTTCAACTCATATATTGTAAACATACCGCCATTGGTTCATAGTAGAAACATACCGCCATTGGTTCATATAGCACATTAAATGGGAAGTGCCAAGTAAATATTGTATTTTTTAGAACTGCCGGTCAGATTTTGATGCCCTTCTCTACAAGGATGTATTTGAGGGCGCTAAATGTAAATACTATACCGATGTTTTTATTTGGCCATAGTCCACTTCCCCTACATAAGTACCCAGTCTCCTTTAGTATGATAAATGATAATGCACCTACGTATGTTTTATGTATACACAAATAGCAGGTACTTAAGTATTGGTGGGTCAATCATAAGACTTACTTTGGTGATGTGTTGTGGTCAGAAGTGACCGAGCGAATATGGTACTGTACTATGGTTTTCATGTTTCAGATGACACACGAGGACGTGTCTATAGCAGGACGGCCGTGACGGATCCGGTCAATAGCATGGACTCATACTTGCCATTAGCACGGACTCATGACGAAGAAAACGGAAGTGGGAATGCGCCGCCTGGTGGGGCGTGCTGACAGAGTTTCGACGCACAGTGGGCTGAAAATCGAGCTTCATAGACATAGGCAACTCAACTTTTAATGTGTCGTTTTTTTGGCGGGAATTGCTTCCATGAGCTATAACTATACATAAAAATGTTATCCGAGTTAACTCTGCGCAAAAACAAATGAATTATATTTTTTTTACGAAAAAAATGTATGGAGCCAATATGAAAAATCCAATTATCTCTGAAACCGCTAGGAAAACCGTAATATCCTTACAGATGGTTATAAAACTAATTATTCATGATTTTTTGACATACTCCATATAACGGTTACTGCTGCAGAATTTTTTTTAAAAATCGTCGAAATATTTTATTTATTTATTTATACACGGTTCCTTTCGGTGAGAATTTAGCAACACGTTAAATCATATAGTATTAGGCTTGGTTCCTAGAAATAGTAGGTAGATGTAGGTAGGGTAAATTCTCACCGAAAGGAACCGTTTATAAATAAATAAATAAAATATTTAGAAGATTTTTAAAAAAAAATCTGCAGCAGTAACCGTTATATGGAGTATGTCAAAAAATCATGAATAATTAGTTTTATAACCATCTATAAGAATATTACGAAAAAAATGTATGGAGCCAATATGAAAAATCAAATTATCTCTGAAATATTTTGCTTGGTTATAAAACTAATTATTCATGATTTTTTGACATACTCCATATAACGGTTACAGCTGCAGATTTTTTTTTTAAATTATTGAAAAAAAGTATTTTCAAATTTTAAATGGTAGGCAAATATATTTGCTCAAATGTTTAGTAGGTATATATATAATAGGTATATGTATATAAAAACCGTTTAATCAAATTGATAATTGTTTATATTGATAATTTACATTTATATAAAATGGTGGGTTACAAAAATGTGGTTTTTATTAATATAATATGTATTGATAATAAAAAGATAGTAATTTATAATATCTTACAAACTATTGATAAGAAGAAACTTAACTTCTTCACTTTTTATTATTATGTACAAGTAATAAGAAATAAGGAATAACAATAGCATGCAATAATATTATTGAAATAAAAAAAATAACAAAAAATAATTAAATATGACTTAATCTAAAACACATTATTCAGTTTATTCATTTTCCTTATCACTCTCGTCGTCTTGGGTATCCATTTCTGAGTCATAATGCACATTGGAAACATCTAGAAACTCAAAGTCAGTTTCTCGAAACTGAATTATCTCGAGAGTTTCAGAAAAATACTGCTGCCTTTTCTTGGTATCTAACTTGGGCCTTTGTGCACTTATTATAGGATCTGAAGAAATAATAAGCATATTAAGGATATCTTGATTACTATCTTGCCTGTTCTTTTTCCGCGAATGATGTTCTCGAAACCTTCTAAAATCTTTATTTCGAGCTTCTGATGCTTCTTCTGAGAGACTTCCAATCGGTACAATATCATTATTTTGGATTATATCTGCCCCGTGTATAAGTATTTTATGGACGGTTGAAGACATATAATACCAGTCATATAACTCCACGTACTTTTCTGCGGTTTGGCGAGCATAATCTTTGAACTTACTGACATCGATGTTCTCACCCGAAGTGATTGTTTGCAAAATTACAGCAAATCTTCTTACAAGTTCTTCATCCAACCCGGTAATGGCTGCAGTTTTATTTGGGAATTCAAAGAACCTTCTTGCTGTATTTCCGTCATTGGTAGTTCCCGAGCCTTGTTTTACGATGTCAATCAAAAGATTGAGTTCATTTTTGAACTTATCCTGGATAATCTTTTTTCTTCTTTTTAACATTTCTTTGTGCTCATTTCCTCTCGCTGCCCACTCTTTGAAATCAAGTCTGTACGAAATATGTAACAAACATTCCATACAATTAATACGGGCGTGTAGAGATGACAACCCAAATTCGTAAACGGCAGCGGACACGGTCTTTGACGTCACAGCATCCAAACGGTTCATTTCAGTTGGTTTTGCTAAACACAGATAGCATGATGAATTTGATCTGGCATCAGATAGGTACGTGCAGACTTTAGCATCGATCATTGTCATCATCAGTTGATGGTTCACCTTATTTCCATTATTGCACTCTGTGGGAATAAGAGCCTTGATTTCATCATCCATGTGTCTTTTATTATCAATGACGACTGCTTCGCTCTCCTTCACAAAAGTAAACTGAACTGGGCGACAATACACCGCTGAGCACGGTTTCGGGTTCGTCCATAAAGTGTTGTCTCCATCAGTCAGTTTAAGTGGCACTAAGGACGTCATAAAAATGCTGGAATCATCTTGCTCACCCTCCATTTTCTGCTTGTATCGGCTTTGGTTTGAAGCACCATCAAATCCCCACTTTGATATCAGTTTCAAATGTTTATTTTGCACATTGTTAGAAAGAGTGTGGAGGATTCTCTTCACTGTGATGTCAAGTAAACTTTGAAGTGTAATCCTGGCTGATGAATCCGTCACCGACACTGCTTGCTTTGGCGGATAGCATTCAAGCTTCGCTTGTTGCACTTTATAGTACGATGGATAAATGTCCTTAGCACCTTCTCTAATGGCCGTCTCTCGCAATGTGATATATTGCCACTTCGATAGTTTTAAAGAGAGCAATAATCCAAGCGCTTTTTCTGGGGTAAACATATCAGTTTTCACAGTTTTTTTATTGATTCCTTAATTTGACCAGCTGCTTCAGGATTTTTTAATATATATTCGATGACAGATGCGATATCCTCGTGGCCTTTCTCTTTTAAACGTAGTGCAGCTGTATATGCCAATTCACTTGGGTCTTCGTCTTTATGATCATCAGATCTTCTCTTTTTCTGTTTGCTTCCTAGATCTTCAAAAGGTTTTCGAAGTATCTTGGTCATTGTTCCAACAGAGGATGATGTCGATGGCTCTGGTGAGACTGGTCGTTCATCAACAGTTGCTTCTTGAGTGTTTAACATTGTTTGTACGCAACTTGGCCAATCGATATTTGCTTGTAGCCAATTATCGTACTGTTTTCTGAATGTATCTTTAATTCGGTGAGATCTCTGCCATCTCTGTGATGCAGCTCGTGTGAATTTCCGACAAAATTCTTTTAAAGTCACACAATCTTCGGCACCAATGCAATCGCCTAAGCGAGACATAACTGCACCAAACAATACTTTATAGTCAAATGAAGTACTTTCACTTTTTAGAAGAACAAACAAGTCTAAATTAGTTATTAAACTTTCCATTCTAACACTTTTCAGTCGCAGGACAAATGTAATGTTAACGGTTACAAAGTTTTGTAAATACTAAATTATAACACAAAATTTTAGTCCTTTTATTGTAGTGGTCGCTCATTAGTTAATTACTACCCTCATTAAGGGTAGTTACCTAATGATCATTAGTTAACTACCCTTAATGATGATCATTAGTTAACTACCCTTAATGAGCGACCACTACAATAAAAGGACTAAAATTTTGTGTTATAATTTAGTATTTACAAAACTTTGTAACCGTTAACATTACATTTGTCCTGCGACTGAAAAGTGTTAGAATGGAAAGTTTAATAACTAATTTAGACTTGTTTGTTCTTCTAAAAAGTGAAAGTACTTCATTTGACTATAAAGTATTGTTTGGTGCAGTTATGTCTCGCTTAGGTTACGGGTATACGGTTTTCCTTGCTGTTTCAGAGATAATTTGATTTTTCATATTGGCTCCATACATTTTTTTCGTAATATTCTTACAGATGGTTATAAAACTAATTATTCATGATTTTTTGACATACTCCATATAACGGTTACTGCTGCAGATTTTTTTTTAAAAATCTTCTAAATATTTTATTTATTTATTTATAAACGGTTCCTTTCGGTGAGAATTTACCCTACCTACATCTACCTACTATTTCTAGGAACCAAGTCTAATACTATATGATTTAACGTGTTGCTAAATTCTCACCGAAAGGAACCGTGTATAAATAAATAAATAAAATATTTCGACGATTTTTAAAAAAAATTCTGCAGCAGTAACCGTTATATGGAGTATGTCAAAAAATCATGAATAATTAGTTTTATAACCATCTGTAAGGATATTACGGTTTTCCTAGCGGTTTCAGAGATAATTGGATTTTTCATATTGGCTCCATACATTTTTTTCGTAAAAAAAATATAATTCATTTGTTTTTGCGCAGAGTTAACTCGGATAACATTTTTATGTATAGTTATAGCTCATGGAAGCAATTCCCGCCAAAAAAACGACACATTAAAAGTTGAGTTGCCTATGTCTATGAAGCTCGATTTTCAGCCCACTGTGCGACGGCACGACTCGGGCGGAGTAGCAGTCATTCTTGGCCCGACCGCCGCCGAGGAATGACGCGTCTTGAAACTGTCTCTACATTTCGTTATAGTTATAGAAAGTGTTAATCACGTTTAAAAATAAAGTGATTTTAAAATCACCTTTGAAATAAAAATGTAAATTACCTCATCTGCCTACATTGTAATACCGCTCTGATTTCAAGTAATATAAGTGTTGTGCAAAAATGAATTGGAATAAATGCAGTGGAGTAAATGTGAACATTTTCTTTAATTTATCTGGACTAATACGATCTAATACTGATATCACCACCCTGATGACAATGATCCTGATACACCACTTTCCTTGACGCAACTACATACTAATGAAAGTTACATTTATGTAATCCAGGTAAGTATAGTTTTCAGAATATTTTTTTTTCATACTGATATCTTACATCGTACAAAGAAAATAATGTTATTGCGTAAAATGTTTGTTTACTTTTTACGGGTTTTGTCAAATATTTTGTTATTTTGTAGGGAAAGCCAAAACTTTTGTTCCAGAAATGAATTCGTCGTCCTTAAATTATCCGAAAATAACATCACCCTACCTACACCTACACCTACATTTAGAGAAATATAGGCCTCAAAGCAGAGCGCGGCAATTTCAAACTTTCCCCCCTGCCTGTGATGCCTCTCAACGCCTCCTGGTTGAAATCCGCTCAGACCAACCTAACGAACAGCTATGTCAAGTATCAAAGACTAGTTCGATTTAAAACGGCATATCGCACTAAATTTCCAGCTATAACGATATTTAGAAATAAAGTTGAACCATGGAACGCTCGGCGTAGGTAAATATCAGACAATAGACACAATGTGTGCACATGTACCAATTGTACGCCGCCTAGTCAAACATGTGAAATAATGTTGTAATATATTAATTGTTGTCATTGCTCAATAACATTATAGCAGTATTATACTATATATTAATGATACCTTTATACAGCGAAACAGTGAATGAGAAGAAATTCTCCGAACCTAACTGGCTGCCGACTTAGTCGTGGTTAATAACATCTTCCAGAAGAGACCCGAACACCTCATCACCTATAAAAGTAGCCCGCACCAATCACAGATCGATAATCTGCTGCTCCGAAGACGTGACATCGGCCATGTATCCCAGTGCAAGATCATCCAGGGGGAATGCCTGCACAGCACCGAGTCCTTGTTATGGATGTCCGAGAAGGTAGTAGACGGCCTACTGCAGAACATTGCAAGCCGTCTATTAAGTGTTGGACTCTAAAAAGCAAGGGCCAGGAGTTCATGGAGGCAGCCGAACGTCTCGATTGGAGCACGAAGGGCGAAACCACTAATGAGCTCTGGGGCCATTTGCAAAAGTCCATCCTCAAACTCGGACAAACAGTACTCGGTTCGTCGAAAAGCGGCCGAAGAACAAAAAGCCATGTTTCAAGAAATGGCAGCACAGTAACTCACCTGCGGATAAGGAGGTGTACTTGGGGGCAAAGCGGCGAGCTAAAACGATGGTGGCAAAAGCGGGGTCGGCTCAGCTGGCTCCGCTCTACGACGCGCTGGATTCTCTGGAGCTCGTCTACAAGCTGGCAAAGTCGCAGAGTCGAGCCAGTTTAGATGTGACAAAGTGTGTTGCCATAAAAGGTGTAGACGGCGTGTTGCTCACAAGTGCAAACTCTATCAAAGACCGTCGGTGCTGTCATTTTAAGGAACTGTCCAACGAGGCCAACAACCACGTGCTACCACCACAGCTTTCTGCAAACCTTGGCTTGATAAGCCTGATTACCCCTGACGAGGTGGAGAAGTCTCTGGCCCATATGAAGACCGGGAAAGCTAATGGCCATGACGGAATACCCATAGAAACTTGGAAAACAATGGGGACCCGAGGCGTACTCTTGCTCACTGAACTATTCAATAGGATCGATGCCACGGGGCTTATACCTAACGCGTGGCGCGTAAATATAATTAGGTACGCCAATTTATAAAGGAAAGGGCAGTGTGCAGGAGTGCGGCTACTATCGAGGTATTAAACAAATGAGCCACACAATGAAGCTACTCGAACGTATTATGGACCACAGACTTCGCCAGGAATGTTCCTTGTCGGAATGCCAATACGGCTTCAAGCCGGGCTGCAGCACCATGGATCCAATGTTTGCCCTCAGAGTCCTCCAGGAGTCTCACTGCAGTAAGAATCAACCTCTGCATTACGCATTGCTCGACCTGCAGAGGGCTTTCGAGAGATAATCTGGTGGGCTCTGAGGTCAAAGTCTGTGCCCGAAGCGTAGATTAGTATCATCCAGGATATGTATGCCAATACCGGAGCCGTCGTCAACCACAGACCAGAGTAAACTTGTGGAAGAATGTGCTAGAAAACGGTGGTTTGAAGTTGAATGTCGCCAAAACGGAGTATATGGCCAGCTGCAGCGCAGATCTCTAAACCATCCTTGTAGGTAACAAAGCTGTCAATAGAACAGATAAATCCAAATACCTCCGATCTGTGATGCACGAGTCCCGCGATATCGGCCCCGATTGTCAATTCCCGAATCTCTGCAGCTTGGGCCAAATGGCAGGAACTCACGGCAGTCACCTGTGACCCTTTGATTTGATCCGTGTTTGACGCATTTGACCCGTGATTGACATCCCTGAGTCGAATGCGAGAGCCAACACAGTTTACGACGAGAGGATGCCGAAGACCGGGCGAAGTGGAGAAGAATAAGTAGGAAAGCGGACCTTGGCAGAGGCCGGGATAAGCGGTAAGACGATGATGATGATGATGATGATGATAGGCTTCAAAGCAGAGCGCGGCAATTTCAAACTTTCTCCCCTCCCCCGGCTCCCTCTGCGGTGCCTCTCGACGCCTCCCGGGTGAAATCCGCTCAGACCAACTATGCCAAGTAGTCCGATTTAAAATGATTTCCATACAAGATGTTGCACTAAATTCCCAGCTATTATATTAGAATAGCAATCCGTCGCAGCTTAGCATAGATGCAATTTAGAGTCCCCGATCCCGTGTGATACCGTAATGATTCCGGTATAGAAAAAGAGGCTTTTTAGTTAAGAATGACTTTTATTTAAGAATACAAACATACTATCCATTTCCGTCTAATAATTAAATTATTACTGTACATTAAAAGATCAATACAACGATGCATCACTCATAGCTATTGAGCCTAGTTAGAAATCCGGTACCAGGTCCCTTCAGAGTTATAACTCCGAACAGACTAATAATTGGAATGAGGCGTCATAGTAGATAACTATTATATTACTGTACATTCAAATACCCATTTAACGATGATATCATTCATAGTTATTGACCCTAATTAGAAATCATACATCATCCTCCTTGTTTGTGGTGAACACACAAAGTTTAACCTTCGTTGGATTGAACTACACGAAGGTTTTGTTTGTCTTATTAGGAGACCTGCTACAGAAAGGTCTCGATTTCGGTAAGACGAGGTGTGAGACTCTTCTATACACAAGCTGCCAATTATATCTAAGAGCCATTCCCAAGCAGAGCTACTCTAATTACTGGCAAATACATTTAAAAATCGCTACAGTTCGTCATCAATAAATGCATTAAATGTGCGACTGGAGGATTAAACAGTTCCGTGTCTTTCTATGCCAAAATATCAAATTAGAGAAGAAATATATGTACAGCACGCCACTGTACGAAATATTGCGAAATTGCCGTATTACCGATTTCATCTAAATTAATCAAAATATATTCTTTCAAACTTCCTGTAAGTGTGTTATCCGTCATGTTGTAGTCTACGTGAACTCCTAAAAACTTAGTACTTTGTGTTTCTTTTATTGCTTGATCTTTATATTTAATTTTTAGTGATTCTGTCCTTTTCCTTTGTGTGAATTGCATTAAATTTGTTGTCAATATTAATTTTAAGATTATTTATGTCAAGCCAATTAATTATATTATTTAATGTATTATTTATTTCAAATTCATAATCATTGTTATTATTGTTGTCAAAAATTACAGTACTGTCATCGGCAAAAAGTGTCATTTGATATTTACTAGATTTTATAATGTCATTATTGCCAATTGCTGTAATTTGTGCAATAAAGTTTTTAAATAAAATAAATAAATAAATAATGTATATTAAAAAAAAGCAAAGGTCCAAGAACACTACCTTGAGGTACTCCACACTTAATACTCTGGCAATCAGATGTGTAAGTTTCTTCCTCTTTTGTCGCCATGGATATTTCAATCCTCTGTCGATTCAAATTAGTTTCATTCACATAATTGTATAAATGGTAAGTCAAATTCATTATATTCTTACCCTAATAGAGCGTAATATAAAGTCAGAGTTGACGTTATCAGCCACCGGATCTATAAATGTATTTAGAAATGCACCAGCTATTTTAAAATCGGTGAATAAGTTGCGTAGTGTTGTATTGAAATAGTCCTGACGCAGTCATTTAAAATTGCGTTTACGACGGTCACTAAGTAACAAGCCTTGATTTATTAGGCTTGTACTTTTGTCAGCTGAGTCTAATTTCTGTCTTTCATTAATGGCATATACTATTACCATATCCGCATGCACCATTACGGAAGATTATTACATCATTTTCTTCAAAGAACCAATGAAATACGCTGTTTTCGTATATAAACGTAAAAATAAGAATAACTGACTCAGTGACATATCAACGTACAGCTCAAACCACTGGGTCTAGAGATTCCGGCACGTAGGTTCCTTATGAGGTCTAAAGAAAGGATTTTTTTTAAATTTACCCTTTGAGGGTGTGAAACAGGGGGGTACACAATTTGTATGGGGAGTACAAGATAATTAGATAATTTTATTCGAAACTTCACAGGAGTACTCCTATCGATAAATAAGTAAACAAGTGTTTCAGGTTTTTTCAGAATTCAACCCCTAAAAGGAGGAAATGGGGTGACAATGTCTGAAAATCAACATGGGTATTGTCGCTAATAACGAAAACAACAACGATATTAAAAGCCAACGTGGCGGACGTAAATTACGAAAATGGCATCGATATTCCCTGGACAATAATTTTAGGTTTTACATAATACTTCTGCAAATTTCTTTGTCCGCTCTGAAATCTACCAATTTATGAGCAACGTTTGGATATGTATATCTTAAAAATTCAGCTGGATCTTAAATTGTACTCATTGCTTTGACGAGGAAATATCCCGCTTTTTTTAATTTTTAATTGTCCTAATTTTGATCGAAGCCGCGGAAAAAAGCTAGTCAATTTATAAAAACAGTACTCCTTCTATTATCTATTTATTTTAATAGAATCAGAATATAACAATAGATATATACATTTTGTGATGACTATATACAAAATATTTATATGTGAATCGCGACGATACGGCGAGTAGCAATTGCGTGCAAAACGCCAAGAACTCGCCGCGCTCCCACTGCGAGACGTGACGTACTTGCTGCGCGCTCGCCGCAGGATGGGACGTGGACGCAGCATACTCTCGCCCCGGATATACACCCCGTTTTGCAGGCAATTGCCACTCGCCGTATCGCCGAGGCATTATCGCCGCATGGAGACACGCTCATAGCGTTGTAAGTAAGTGACATGATGATAATATCGCCGCCATTCACTAAAAGTGAATTTTTAGAAATTATTGATAACAATGATATTGATGGTAAACGATGGCTCTTAAATGATCGTCAGGTCAGCCAACTATAAGGTCTTTCAAAATTTAAAATTTCTTAATTGATTAGGACATTAAATATTTCTTTTAATCGTCAAAAAGGTGGGGGGTAGGAAAGTAGGAAGGAAGCACATAGTAACACACTTGCCGCCCCATGGCCGCAGCAAACCCACCCCACGCCAACCTCGACCTGACCGTGCCCGACAATGCCAGGCAGAGCCGGACCGCGTCCAATATATTATATAGGTATGTCTAGTATAAATAAGAAAAGCCACCTAAAACTACAGCAAGAGTAAGGCTAAGCCAGTCCACCAAGACAGCACCCGTTCACGAGTATAACGCAGGGCCACCGCCAGACACACTTTTAAGTGAGCGTGCATTACACATGCTGTTTGTGATAGGTAGCCGCTCCTACGCTACTCTATTCTACCACTGCCTTAACCCTACCCTACCACTACCTTACCCCTACCCTACCACTATCTTACCACTACCCTACCCCTACTCTAACTACTATCCTACTCCTACCCCTACCCAACCGCAGACAGAAGTCACCATGTGTGGGAAAGGAAGGAAAATTAACGCCGCTTCTAAGGTGGTTCTCCGTGGGGGAAAGAAGCGGCAAGAAACCCACAGAGCCTACTTGATTCTTTTTTTTTTTTATAACATGTCTTATGTACTAATACATTATTTGTCCTATATACTATCTTAAAAGTAAATACCTGTATAGAACAGCAGTTCAGACTTTTGTCATTTACATATTCAGATATACTAGAATAACTTTTTTTACATAATTTGTTTTTTATAGTGACTAAATTTATTCAGTGGTAAATTTTGTTGAGTTCTAGGCCTCAAATGGTAAATCGCGCGAATATCCCTTTTCTGCAGTACAAAATTAAATACATTATGCCAGTCGGCAGCGTATCCCCACAGCAGTATGCCATAAGTCATAATACTGTGGAAATAACTAAAATAAACTAATCTTGCTGTAGCCTCATCAGAAATACCTCGGTATCTTTTTTACAGCATATGCTGCAGAACTTAGCCTTTTCGCCAATTTATCAATGTGAGGACTCCATTGTAGTCTACTATCTAGTGTAAAGCCTAAAAATACTGTGGAATCAACAAGATCCAAATGTTCGCCTCTTACTTGTATATTAGTGGGTACTGGTCTAACATTTGGCAAGGAGAATTTTAACCTGGTGCGTCCGAAGCTCGGGATTTGTCGTTGATGAGTTCTTCACTTGCTTTATATTGTGTTGTGATTGGGCTGTTCATGATGATTCTCTTGGAAATTATCACCTTCCTGAAATCATCAATATTTTAGTTAATAATAGCAATAACAATAGTTCTGGTCGTGGATTGGGAAAAATATAAACTACATGTTGCAAAGAAGGACCGGCAGAAATGTATGGCCCCTAGCCTATATGACCAATAACGTTGAGCAATATGTCATTGGAAAATATTTTTCATTTTCTACAACTTTTACTATGGCGACAATTCTCGAATCGCTGTGAGAACAAAGTTATGGTCTATTAATGTAAACTTCGATTTGTACTGGAAAATTCGGCCTATATGACCAATTAACTTTTTTCTCACAGCGATTCGAGAATTGTCGCCATCGTAAACGTTGTAGAAAATGAAAAACCCTTTACAATGAGATGTCGCTCAACGGTATTGGACATATAGGCTGGGTTGTCCGGACCTCGTGTGCTTTGACTAAAAATGTTATCCTGCTTTAGAAGCTTACTCTTTATTTTGCAGTCTTTAGTTTATAGTACCTGTGTAAACGAATTTTATAAAAAATCACCTTGGAGCACAAGGCGGCCTTCTTGATCATGGTGGAATACTAAATGTTTTGAAGCAGTTAAGCTGCATTTTACATTTTAAAACGAATTCCTCGAAATCAACTTTTTTTTCTTTTTCTTTTATATCTTTCTTCCATTTACAATCAGCCAGTAAGCTATAATAAAATTTGTTGACATCATAATTGATATTGGACATTTAGCACATCCTATGATGTGACATCTCACTCAGTATTAGCTAATATCAGATTGAAGCTAGTCTTTTTATTTTTAATCGGAATACACTATTGTCAGTATCCAAGAGCGCTTAAGCCAATTGGTTCTCATGACATTCCAGTCTGTCTTTGTAGGCTTTACAAGATCTGTCTAAATATTCATGTACTTCTGTATTTCTTATGAACTATGGTGCACTAGCCAACGTCTTTAAGGCGAAATCAACTTAACTACAATTTAACCAATTACAGGCTTTAAGGAAGCTCACCTTGAACCAGGAATGATCTTATGCAACACCTTCAATTGCTGCACCCCTTTATCTTCCATCTGGAATTATATGAGAAAATTCAATAAATCTTTTCACCTTCAAACTGTAATCCCGATAGGTGGGTAAATAATTTTCTTCGAAAGTATACTCCTGAGGCATGTATGTATTTTTTCTGTAATTCTGACAATACTACAATAATGACTGTTCATAAATAATAAAAATATATACACTCCAATCTAGTACCTACATGTAGCCTTTTTGGCTTAGATAAAGTACCATATCATCATCATCATCATCATCATCACAGCCCGTAACAGTCCACTGCAGTACTTAGGGCCTCTCCCACGAAAGGGGAGGTTATTGCCATAATCTCCACGCTTGGCAAGCGGGTTGGAGATCGCAGTGTTTAAATATAATAATGGAAAATGCTGCTGCCCATTTTCCAGACTACTTGATCTTTTGCCTCGAAAACATTAGTCGCCTTGTACGACACCCACAAGTTAAGGGGTTGGTGCTATTCTACTCTGCCGGACACCACACGGCCATACCATATAAAATATTCAAAGTACCATATAAAATATTCAAAATTTCTTGCAGTTTTGCTAAACATACCTAATACATTATCTTTTTTTCAAAGTTCTAACATTAACTTTTGGAAGACCGATTGCCTAGTTCCTATAATGAAGCCTAAAAAGCCTAATACGGACAAAGATTCTTATAGACCTAACATAGACCATAGGCTTTAACAGATAAGAATAACACTTTTAAATTAGTTTGGATTTGGAAAAAGTTGTTCTGGATTGCTGCTAAATATTCAAAACAGTTTGGCAAATCATCAACCTTTAGTTTTAATGTTCTTTGAGGTTGCTTTTTACGCTATTCGCCTAGACTAATTTCAGTTGGGGTGTGTCAGGAAAGAATTATCTAACCAATAATTTTTATTTGTATTGGTGCCCCATTGTAATATACGGGTAACCGTAAGAGCGTCGGGTACATAACTCAGTCATTGCAGTCATTGGTACATAGCCGCAGCAGGATTCGAACCCGGTACCTCTCACTTACGACTCGGACACTCAACCGCTTGGCCACCGATGCTCCTATCAAGATCTAATCATAAACTACTATATTGAAGTTTAGGGATCTAACTCATGCCCTAAAGCAAAGAATGTGTGAAAAATGGGTTAGATATCCATTGGCAGTCTTTGGACATAAAGTTCTCGTCGAAAATCTTTGCTCATTGGAATCATGTAGCGCATGGCAGTCGCCAATAGTGCTGTCACATTAACTAAATTTTGGTCCACTACGTTATAGTGTTTGTCATTGACACTCCCAACTAAAGTAGCTGCTACACAACCCCATTTTACATACAATCGGACTCCATTGGCACTCGAATTGTCTCATATGGACACACCAATGATGGACAAATAGATTGTAGCCAATTCAATTGGCAATCTGATTGAACAATCAGATTGTGTCGTATGGAACCCGTTTACGTAGATGTAGTGCTTGCAAGTGGAGAACATGGCATGGAATGTTCAATATTTACATTGTAATTTATTTAAAGAGAGACAACTTACCAATATTAATGGAAGGGTCGGAAGAAAGACTAAATAACCTCTAAATAGGCTAGTTTAGGAGTACCCTCCACCGGCGCAAGTGGGACAGGTGAATAGCTATTATAGCTTTATCTAATTTACAGTAGTCATTAGTTGTAGAAATCCGCCACCGCCGCATCCGCAATTGGAGAGGAAGCCTACGTTCGCAGGCGGACACATTATGGGCTATTGGTAATTTTCAGTTAAAATTAATTTATAATATTTTGCTATTCTCATAACTGCCTTCGCCGTAGTTCCATGTGGATATAGAGGTTAAACTAACAACAAATACTGCCTGTTTGCCTACCGTACAGGACACCTCAAAAGGGAGATTTTCATTATAATTCATTGTTCATTTGATTTTTAAAACTTAGAAACATCTAAATAAACTCACATATTTACATAAAACAACAATAATTGTGTACTCACACACGCGTGCCCGGAGCCTTGACCATGATTTGGCAGATCAGGTAATTACAGTGGAGGGACTGCCATCTGACCTCCGTGACCCTCCTCCGTTAACAGAAGAATCTGACCCGATTGGACCATAGTTACACATTCAGTCGCCTGAATGTGCATGTTTCATCACGATGTTTTGTCCCACCTTAATAGCATCGGTTACCTGAATGTGCAGGTTTCATCACGATGTTTTGTCTCACCCTAATATCATCGGTTAGTGTTCAAGTAATGTACATAACTCAGAAAATACTCATTGCTACATGGCGGCACTAGGATTCGAACCAACCTTAACCACTAGGCCACCGACGCTCTATATTTACATACTATCTGTGCCCGCGACTTCTATCATTTGGATTACAATATGTTTTGTATGTCTCATATTAAGCAACACTGGTCTGCGGTTAAGCATTCTTATAAAAAAGGAGCTTTTTTCTTTGCATTCTAGTCTCTCCTAGTCTTTGTAATTTCGACTGTAAAACAGTGTTATTTCGCTGAGGCTCTCCTGGTTCGGTGGTGGAAAAAAAAGGGGCATTAGATTGTGCAATTTAATTGCAGTCTCCGAAATGTATCCGGTAAAAATATATAGGTTAGGCAAAGACAGACTGATTGCGATGTTCCAGGTTTTAGATAAAGAGTTTCTTAGCAATACAAGCTTTACCCCTTTAAACCTCTTGCCTCGTTACCTCTCAGTTGAATACATAGTCTCTAGCTGGTTTTATTGTGATATAAAAGTACCTAATAGTTGAATGCTTTTTGCCTAGTGTCACTACATATTATAAACAATGTTTTGTGTACGTGAACTCAAAAACGACTGAACGGGTATTCATGCGGTTTTCACCATTAGACAGTGAGTCATGAGAAAGGTTTAGGTGTATTATTTGTTCAGATTACTACCCGTGCGAAGCCGGGTCGGGTCGCTAGTATACCATAAATGGAGTATAACACTTGCACTGTAAAAACAGTCTCTATAATAATGTCGGTATAAAGACGGTCCAAAGATCAAAGCGCTTGATCTGCGGTTGACTTAAATAAATAAATAATATTGAATAACATTGCAACAAAATGCCAATAAAGAGTTATCTATCAGAAAATCTGTTTTTCCATACACCAGTTAAAATTACCGGTTCAATGATATTTTGTTGCAATCTGACTACCTTTAGCCGTGTACCGTTACAAACGCCATCTTAAGATGAGCTGTAAAAGTTCATTCCGGGTTTCAAGTTATTTGGACCTTCTAATGAGGCGTAATTTCTGAACTACAAGATCAATTATCTTAAAATATTTACGAGGCAATCTTTACAGTACCTCGTTCTACGTGTTAATGAATTACAACTAAGTACATATTTTGACTTCCTTCCCCTCTTCCAAGGGAACCGTGATGAATTTCGGGATAAAAAGTATCCAATGTCCTACCTCGTAGTATGAACTTAAATCATATCAAGTTTAATTTGAATTCATTCAGTAGTTTCGGTGTGATGCGGGGCCAAGATACAGGCAGACAGACAAAAAAAAAAAAAAAAATATAGTATCCTCCACTAAAAAAATTATAAATATCTTCAATGTACAGAATTGTTTCTGTTACAGTTTTATTACAAGTATAGATATATTATTTTATTGCGATCCTGTTTCCCATATAATAGTGAAATTTTGGTAATGTAATAAGCAGTAACTAGGCGTCTGATCTAAACCTAATCATAACGTCCGAACATTGAATTATTGAGTTGTCGCTGCAGGGTGTTGAAACATTACTTTTCGCAATACGGATATGTCGCACATCGTGTTCGATAACCGATATAATGAAAATATGTATAAGGAAAAAATCCTACCACTATCGCACTCAAATATGTAGAGAAACTATTCCAGGATACCCTTCTAAACGCGTTTACAAATTAAAGACAGTGCATACTCACATGCTGCGTTTGTGGCTCCTCATCGTCTTCCTATTCCGTGAAGACCGGCAGGAGGTCCTCGGGCCATGGTACTCCACAGTGCCGGTCTCCATGACATCTGTCTGTGTTAAAGTGATATTAGTCGTTGAGGCGCTTACATCGGTTTAGAAATGGGGACATTAATTAATTTCATCGTGTGGAACCTCTGGTGTCGAAGTATCGCGCTGCCCAAGAGGCCTCCGGTGTGTCTTATCTCGACTGCTATCATCGAGAGCAATCGGGACCGACGGTTTCACCAACTAGCAACGCCATAAATCCACGCGGGCCAAGTCGCGGCCAGAAGCTAGTTCAATAATGAACAATATCTTACTTGCGTGAATATTATTCCTGTGTGCAATTTCCAATTTTCTTCATTATGCTACAAGGGGTCTGTAGTCGGTGCTCGCCGATCGATCGTGCTACCATGCTGCGATGTAGCCAACTGGAAGCCACATCCATAATGGCACTTTCAAAGGCCTGTATATTAATTATAAAATGAAGCATCACTTCATCAGACGTCACACAGGAGGTCTGGAGACAGTCTTGTAGCGGCCTTCTTAATTAAATTATTTATAGCTGAAAGAAAAAAAAAGCATGATGATCCATTTACAAGACAAATGAAATACATACTAAATGACGAAACAATCCATATAATTATTTTGGTCCAGTTGAAGAAAGAACCATTTACAAACTAGAATGAAACTTATAATTTTAACTAAGTAGGTACATAAGTAGGTTTTGGGGGTCTTGCTGCACCACGTCCGTAGGCTATACCCTAGAGACCCTACACGTGACTCCCGGGTGGTGCGAAGAGTGCAGCCGAAATTGCTTGGTGGTAGGGCCTCGGCCCGAAAGGTTAGCGACCACCCACGGAGATGAGTCTGCATGGCGCTAAGCACCCTCTAGGATGTGTTCCGTCACAGTACTCCGTGAGCCATTCCCCCTCGTCCGAGTGCTGTAATATTGGTATCCTGTGGGTCCCAGATTTGTGTTGGACATGTTAGAGGGTTTGGCGTGACAGGTTGGCGTGGGGGCCAGGGAGACCCGATGAAACGGCTCGTCGCTGGCCGTCCGCCAGTTAGTAGGGGACCCGAACCCGGGCATCACTTTTAATCTCCGGCCCGGGAGGCTGTCCCGCCAACTGTGCGAAAAATCCCGAAGATGTTTGTCGTGCCGGGGTAGGAGACCGGAGTGGACCCGGCAGGCATATTCGGGGGGATCGGGGGCCCTACCGTCCCCCGTGCCAGCTTTTCACACAACCCTTCCCTCTGCAGCGTTCAGTAGCATAACGTCCTTGCCCTACTGGATACCGATGTTACAGCACTCCTTTACATCCCCACCTATAACATTCTCACAAATGGCAAGGAAATATAAAAGTAAGGTCCTTTCCACACTTCGAGTGGACTTTTCTAATATCAGGGGTCTACACTCCAATCTGAACGCCGTACATCACCACCTAGAGACGGCGAAGCCCGCCTTACTTTTCCTGACGGAAACGCAGATATCACCCCCGGCTGACACTTTGTATCTCCACTATCCTGGATACAAGCTGGAACATAGGTTTTTACCTCGCGCTGGTGTGTGCCTATTCGTCAGAGGTGATATCTGCTGTCGACTTCTTAATGCCATAGAAATAAGTGACGAATCTGTGGTGGGTGTGCGTAGAACGGGGGGGTCTATCCCGTGTCTACGCATGCCTATACAACAACCGTCACGGCGTAGGTGAGACAAATCGGTTTTTCGAGCACATACAATGTGCTACCGACAAAGTCTTTGAGCGGTATCCTTCTGCCGAGTTGGTGGTCCTAGGAGATTTGAACGGTCACCACACTGAGTGGCTAGGATCAAGCCGTCCTACCAACCCAGCCGGAAAGTCCGCCCGGTCCGAATTTTCTCTGGCCCATGGTCTCACGCAACCGGTATCAGAACCCACCTACTTACCGGATGTTGTGGGCCGTGATCCTTCTTTGTTAGACCTTCTACTTACCACCCACCCAGATGGTTATCAGGTGTCTGTTGATGCTCCTCTTGGAACATCAGACCACTGCCTGGCCCGTTCCGAGGCGCCTCTTGCTATACCCGAACGGGCTCGCCCCAGTGGGACACGCAAAGTTTTGCCTTATGGTTCAGCAGATTGGGATGGATTGCGAGAATTCTTTGCGTCGTACCCGTGGATACGGCTTTGCTTTTCCTCAAATGACACCAACATCTGTGCTGCCGCTGTAGCTGATGTCATACTGCAGGGAATGGAGTGTTTTATCCCGTCCTCTGTAGTCCGTCTCGGCGGCAAGAGTCAGCCCTGGCACGACAGGCCTAGTGCTGAGGCAACTCGCCTCAAGCACGATGCTTTTCGTGCCTGGACAGTGGCTCGGGCCCAAAAGGACCCTAATACCCACATTTTAAGGAAAAAGTACAATGCTGTATCGAGGTCTACAAAGAGGGCATTGGCCAGAGCAAAATACAAATTCATCGGTGGAATTGGAGAGAAACTAATCACCTACCCCTCTGGGAGCCGTGCTTTTTGGTCTCTCTCCAAAGCTGTCGAGGGGAATTTTTGTCCGACCACCTTTCCACCTTTGCGCAAGCCGGATGACCAATTGGCCCACACAGCAAAGGAGAAAGCCGATCTCTTGGGTAATCTCTTTGCTCGTAACTCAACTCTGGATGATGGGGGAGCTGCACCGCCTACCATCTCACGGTGTGAGGGCATCATGCCCGAGGTTCGTTTCACCCAAAAAATCATAAGACGTGTGCTTCTCTCCCTAGACATCCGGAAGTCCAGTGGACCTGATGGCATTCCGGCTAACGCTCTTAAAAAGTGTGCTCCCGAGTTGTCTCCCGTGTTAATGCGCCTATTTAAGCTTTCCTACACCTCAGGAACGGTGTCGTCTTCGTGGAAGTTAGCCCATGTGCACCCGATACCGAAGAAGGGTGACAACTCAGACCCATCAAATAACAGGCCTATAGCGGTAACCTCCTTGCTCTCTCAGGTGATGGAGCGGGTCAAAAATATCCAGCTCCTTGGATACCTCGAGGATCACCAGCTGATCAGTGACCGTCAATATGGCTTCCGTCATGGTCTCAGCTGGTGACCTTCTTGTGTACCTAACACACCGGTGGGCTGAGGCTGTCGAGAGCAAGGGGGAGGCTCTGGCTGTCAGTCTTGATATAGCCAAGGCATTTGATCGGGTCTGGCACAGGGCACTGCTAACAAAACTCCCGAAGTACGGTATCCCCGAGGGACTCTGCAATTGGGTATCCAGCTTTCTGTCTGGGCGGAGCATCCAAGTCGTTGTCGACGGTTGCTGCTCCGATACCAAGAGTATTAATGCTGGAGTACCCAAAGGTTCAGTGCTGTCTCCCACGCTGTTTCTTCTGCATATCAATGATATGTTGAATAACAGATGACAGTACTGCAGACGCTCGTTATACTGGCCGTGCGAATATCCCTCGTTCCGTGGTGTCGGAAAGCCGAATAAGACTTGTGTCAGAGATTGAACACTCCTTGGAGCAAGTTGCTCACTGGGGCAGATTGATCCTGGTGGAATTCAACCCCTCTAAGACGCAGACCTCTGCGCTGTTTCCGCCAAAAAGGATCCTTTTGTCATGAAGTCGCATTTCCAAGGAACATCCCTCTCCATCTCAGAAAGTATCGGGATCCTTGGTGTCGACATATCAGACGACGTACGGTTCCGAAGTCACCTGGAGTGTAAGGCTAAACTAGCCTCTAAAAAACTTGGTGTGCTTAACCGGTCTAAGCGATACTTCACCCCAGAACAGCGCCTGTTGCTGTATAAGGCACAGGTGGCCACATATGGAGTATTGTTCCCATCTTTGGGCCGGGGAAACCGCCGACCTGCTTAATCACTTGGATTCCATACAGAGGTGCGCCGTACGAATTGTCGACGATACCATACTGACAGGCAAGTTAGAACCACTGGACAAAGGGACTTTGGCCCCCTGTGTGTTCTACCGACTGTACAATGGGGAGTGTTCTGAGGAATTATTTGATCTGGTGCCCACAGCACAATTCCGCCATCGCACCACCCGCCGTGGGCTGGGTACTCATCCCCATTACGTGGAGTGGTGTCCACGCGAAGATTCGAAAGAACGTTTCTCGCTCGTACGATTCGGATGTGGAATGAGCTCCCAGTCACGGTGTTTCCTTTGGTCTATGACATGGGATCGTTCAAGAGGTATATTAGAGGTGTCCTTAGAGGCGGGCAACGCATTGGTAGCACCCCTGGTGATGCTGATGTCCATAGGCGGCGGTGACCACTTTCCATCAGGTGGCCCGCATGCCTGTTTGTCTGCCGGATAACATAAAAAAAAAAAAAAGGTATCTATTTAAATCGAATCAACTACTACATCCACACATGAATCCCTAGTTAAAGTTTCAGCACCTCGTAAATTTTTTTTATTAAGGTAAAAAAATATCATCATCTTGGCGTTAATGTCCCGGTTGTGCTCTCGAGAATGAGGGCCCGGGGTCCGCCTTGACCATGATCCAGGATTTGGCGATCAGGTAATTACAGTAGAGCGACTACCATCTGACCTCCATGACCCTGCTACCAGGGGAACCTGACCAGATTGGATCATGGTTACAAATGATCATCGGTTAGTATTCAACTAATGTACGTAACTCAGAAAAGAGTCATTGATACATGGCCGCAGGGGGATTCAAACCCGGTACCTCTCGCTAACGAGTTGGATACTCAACCGGCTACTGACGCTTTTTTTTTTATATAAGTACATTGTATTAATTACTTAATAAAGATTGATTCATACATTAACTAGGTAGTTTAACAAAGCAATGTTTACAATAAAGGACCAAAAGTACATTATAACATAACTAGGATGATATAAAAACAAATAATCATCTTAGCATTAATGTCCCGGTTGTGCTCTCAAGTACGAGGGTCCCCTCCGCCTTGATCGTGATGAAACTTGCACATTCAGGGGTCATGGAGGTCAGATGGCAGTCGCTCCACTATAATTATCTGAGAGTACAATCGGGCCATTAAAGCCAAGATGACTTAATAATTATAATTAATTAAATATAAAAAATATATAAATTAAAAAATGGTATCACCGCCTTCACCTATCACTACATATTATAAAATAAATTCCCACACTGCGTCTGTCTCTTTAATCGCGACCATCATGCAGTTTTCACCAACAGACAGAGTGTCATGAGGAAGGTTTTGGTGTATAAACCTGTGTTTCGGGGTGAGTCGCTAGTGCATAATATAAGTAAATGAAAATTGTTTTCAGTTTTCAATTGAAATTAGTCCATTGAGCCACGAAAATTCTAGGTACAGAGAGCATCACATAAACATACCCATATGCACATACAAACCAGAGACGGTCCAGTCTAAACATAGGTTGAGGTGCTGTCGTCTGTACACAAAGCAGTTTTTGCATCAGGCCATTAAAAAGTTGTAATAGAAATGGTCTATTATTCAATGTGTTAATACTGTAGTAGGTACAAAAGGCCCTCGACCTACCCTGTTTAGACCTTAGATTTTATACTGGTGGTGGGTAGGTTGATGTGCTGCCTTCTGTATAAACAATAAGGTAAAACATATGTACAAATAGCAACAATGTATAAATACCTTTTATCCTGTCATATTTATTTATTTATTTATTATCATCCAAATGCTTCCAGACTTAAGAGTTGAATTGTAACCAAAACGTCTGGAGAGCCACTCCTTTATTACATTTATGTACTTAACTAAATATACAATTAATAACAGCAAACTTATTTAATATTACAGTAACTTAACCAATAAGAGCATATATTTATAAATGTTTTATAACTAGTGCCAAAGAGATTAACGTGAAAATGGTCAGTTATCAATTGGTTTAGAAGTGTGAGTGCGTGTGATGTGGGAGCATACCTGGTGGTGTCGGTACGCGCTAATGCCGATGCAAACAGCTGGTGCCTGCGTCCCTCTCGCGTATTTCGCGTATAATTATTTGGTACATAAAACGAGCATGAAGATAAAGCGCCTGGGTTGTCTGACTCGGATTTAGTAGGTGAAATGTCTGCCAAATGCTGTCTGCAAATATTTGACAAAAGTTCCTTCTCATGTTTTCTTCTAATTTCACATGTACTCCTACGAATAGGAGTAGCACACTCCGACAGAGGTATGGAGCTAACAATGGAAGGCCACTCTTGTTGCTCAGAGCTCAATAGTTCCATAGATGTAGAAGGCCTTGGTGAACAGTAGACTGACTGTTCTCTCAAACAGGCTCCCACATCAGGTGGTCAAAAGAAAACTCATCAAAAGGTCTCAGAACGAGGGCAAGTAGGGTTATGGAAGAGCTTAGCACATCAACAGCTCTTGGGGGGGCACCCAAATCCTTTTAAGTTTATAATTGCAGTAGGCACTTGCAGCCCGTAAGGGTTCATAATGTTTACCTAACTTATGAGGCAATAAATATTATAATCCAAATAACTAGGTAATTTTAGAGTGGGATATCAATAGCAGAAGAGCCCTATATCCAGCAGTAGGTGTCTTTCGGCTGATATGATGATGATGATGATGTGTCGTGCTTAAGAACGTCCCTGTGAATTTTTAGCAATATCGTCAAGAGCGAAATGACGTACCTACAGAAACACGTAAAATAAATTATCATACTGGCTACGATGATAGTCGAGCAAGAGTGGACAATGGTTGAAAACGAGAACTATTTGTGTATGGGATTGCAACCAATCTAGAATTAGATTGTCGGCTTCGGCAACCGGAAACTGTACAAGTTTTACCAATTGTTGTTAAACGGAAGAAATATTGGAAAAATCAAAGGGAAACACTAAAATAGCAAAATCAAAATACATACAGAATTACAGTAGGGCCGTAAATACGCTAATACGCACGAACACGAACACAACGTACAGATTTAAAACGCTAACGCACTGCAAATTCATCACTTCCCTCACAAACCAAATTTCACTAAACTCTTCAATAACTAATAATAATTAAAAAAACAGGGTCGGTCGCGTCACAGGGGTACACTAAATACCTAAATTAGGTACACTGTGGTTTTTTACTTTGGCGCCATCGCGGAAAAAATCGCCATATTGTTTAGACGGTCGTCGGTTGTTTCCTCACAAGCAACTACTACAGTTGATTCTAATACTTATAAGGTAAATGATAAAGTCGCTTTTCGCATATCGTCGTTAACGGAATGAAGGGAAAGGGACAAAATTCTTTTAATATGAGTAAGTAGAGATAGAGAGAGATATGAATGTTGAACGTAGCTGTTGAACAGTGGTGCCAAGTGCACCGTAACTACAGTAGATTTACTGAAATATTTTTTTTTTTCTAGTTCTGCCATATTTTTGAGTATATCGTCATTGCCCCACTCTAACGCAGAATGCGAAAGAATATTTAGCTTGGTAAATGACATCAAAACAAAAAGATAAATAAACTGATAACTGATATAATAGGACCACGATATGTCCGTATTGGTACAAACAATCTTTTTTTTCCAGTAATCATATTCTGGAGACTCTAAACTTCCACCAACTATTTCTACCCATACTTTGAAAGACTCATTGTGTTAGTAATATCTAAATAGGCATCATTAAAAAAAGAAACAAAATATAGATTGTGCAGTAAAATTGGCCTTGATAAATCTTTAAAGTTACGCATGCGCACAAATAAAACTAGAGGAGACATCAGTATTCAGTGATGTCAGACCGTGAGCAATTGCCCAATTTTAGGATTTTTATGTAAAAAGGGCGGAAAGGTCTTGGAACCTGTAAAATATGGGCAATTTTGGAAAAATATAATAGGACCACGATAAGTCCGAATCGACTGACAGTAGTAAAAATTATAAAGTGTGGATATGGCAATAATCTTGGGATAATCTGTCCTTGTCAGTCCTTCTTCACACATTCAGTTAAATTCAGTTAAGTTCTTAAGACATTCAGTGATCTGGTCACTATTAGCTTGAACTTGTACTTTTCGTTTTTTAAATTATTAATAATGCTTAAAATTATCTCCCGCACTTCTGTTTTAATTGTTTTGCCTATTATTAAATAATATTTTTCATAACTCTACTGAAATTACCTGATCGCCAAATCCTGGATCATGGTCAAGGCGGACCCCGGGCCCTCGTTCTCGAGAGCACAAACGGGACATTAACGCCAAGTTGATGACTAAAATAAACAATCCTAAAGAAATCACATTGTTTGTTATGACATTTATGAATGACGTTCTATGACGTTTAAAATCTTGGCATAAGTTGCCATACAGAGATTTTTTTTAATGAACGTAACGGGCTGAGTGTGGTCTTATTCTACCATTAACGGAAATCTTTTGATAAAACAAACCAATAAAATGAACAATAAAACATGTGATCAGTTTACCTAATAAAGATTATGTTGCATAAAGTTAACGAAATGAAAGAAGTTAACGTATCTATGTACAACAAAACTAAATCAACTATAACTATTGAAAGTGACTCTGAAATATATTTGTACCCCACTAAGTTCTTGCTGGGTACTCTTGGTTTCATCTGGAAGTAAGGCGTAACTACACCTTGCTCGTTGAGGTGTGTCGTATCCTGCGTGGCGAGTTGGACTGTCCTGCACTTGTCTCGCAAGTTGTAAGACTGGGGGTTCCGCCTATGCCGAGGATGCTACTGAGAGCACGTCCAGTCAAACTCCTCGCGACTCTGGCCTCGCCCCTTTTTCGCGACATGGACATGCTTAACGCTTTTCATACATATGTGTGACATATTTGTGAGTCGATGTATGGAAGTACGAAATGCATGTCTAAGATTTAGTGAGTTGATGGATGAGTGAGTGTATTTTAATTTGATTATGTATTTAATTTTAATAATGCTTTTTAGTTTTTAATTTTATGTGTTTAAAATATGTTGTGTGTTATATTTATATTTGCAGTGTATTAGTAATAAGTACTGTGAAGCTGTAAATTTGTGCTGTGCACCGTAATATTGATGATTCGACCTGGCAACACTGCTGTTGAATACGCGTTGCCATAAAAAAATTATTGATTTATTGAGGTCAACTGTTATTTTACTTCGGATTTTGTCATTTTGTATCTGTTCTTGTGTACTTGCATCGTATAATTTTGATTTTGTTGTACGACAAGCAAGGTCTTGCTTGCTTGATTGTTTGAGATGCGAGCGTCACGGAGCTATCGAATTGCGGAAAAAGCGCAGCTGCTAGCTGAAGAGAAATGGTTAAGTTTAGCATTGAAAAAAATTAAGAAAGAACGAAACTGTCTACAGGTAAGAACTTTTCATCACCATCATCAAAATCAGCCATTTCATTCTAAAAAGCGGGAAAACTTACGTCCAAAGTTTCTCCCACTTCTTGCCAATCTCCTCTGTTATGGGTCGTCTTCGTTATCAACTGGTCTAATCTAGTCTGATAATTTATACTTACGTTATCAATTCATATTAATTTCTTCTCAGCCTTTTTGTATAACTAATTAAATCCATCATCATCCTCATCATTTACCACCAGAGGGGCTATTGGTTATGTCAGTGGACGACTAAATTTGACGTAAAAAAATCGTATACTACTCTAATTTGGTAGATTCTATTGCCAGTTGCTAACGTAGATGACGTAGTGTAGAATTGTGTAATGTCAAATTTCGTAATCAACTCAGTTAGACAATAGCCCCGCAGATGAGATAGCAGACAAATGCATACCTGAAATGATATAACAAATATTAGTGAACAGAATTGCCACATCTCATTATATGTAATTTGTATTCAGATCGAGAGACTACATTTGGAAAGTTTAAAAGCAAAACTACTCGACAAAGATGTATCACTCACAACATCATCAGAGCTATCACCACAGAATGTAAGGCACTTCAGTACTATTGCAGAGTTAAGGACGGATACAAACGAACCTCAGTCTGAGGATACTTCATGCAATATTGAAAAGCTGGATCTGACTGTGTCTAAATCAGTATTTGGTAAGCCTTGATACAGCTTATTTACTTCTTTTATTTCACACCTATCTTTTACTCCCATAGTTTATCCAATATCTGAAGTTTTAATTACTTATGAAATAGCTATAAATTGTTTGGCTGAATAAGGGACAAACCGAACAAACAAGCTGTATTATTAAGCCAGATATAACTATACCAACCATGTTTTCCTCCCAATGTATTTTCTTTACATAAGTACAGTCAACACTGCTTATAATGAGATTCCATCCGAATCCCTACATAAATGCTTATGTAAACATACCCCTTATAACGACATCGGATATAGCGAGATATCAGTGATAGTGACGAACCACCATCTACATTATCAGTTATAACAACCAACTGTCATATTTTTCGCTAAAGCAGGCACTATTCTGATTTCTATTTATTCGTCGGAAGGATTACCTATGCAAGCACTAATTACCACTGAACATTGCTACCAACAGTCGTAGTACATATGAAAATACATTTCTCGTTGCCATTTGATTTAGATCGCGTTTTTTACGTCATCATGGCGCAAAATATAGAACAGTGCTTATTAAGAAGAACAATTTTACATAATATGGCGATTAGAAAATTGTTAAAGGTACACATTAGCTACTTATTATGCATATTGCTTATAATGACTATCTGATAAAGCAACCTAAGTTATATGGTCCCTTCAAAGTCGTTATAACCGGTTTTGACTGTATGTACTACCAGTAGTTCTAGAACTCATAACATAGATTCATAACTTTTTACATTACAGATCAAGTGAAAAATCCTGAATTCTGTGCAGAAGAAGATGAAGATGAAAACACCGGTGATGATACGTTTTTAGATATGGGCATGCTAATCAGTGGTGATGGAGGTAATCCAGCACTAGTATAAGATGCTAGGGTGCAAACCGATCTGCAGGGGATGATAAAAATGATAAGACCGAGTTGCACGAGTGTGGTTAAAACACTGATATATTTGTCATACAGAATTAGTTAATAATGAATTAGGGGCAATGCATAGTATGCAGTTTGTGGCGTTCGGCCGGGCGTAGAATTGGTATTATTATAATTAATAATAACTATTAAAATGTATTAATTTTGATTTGTCAATGTTTTATGTTTAATTGTTTTGTCATTAATTAATGTTTAATATGTATTATTTTGACATTGCTATTATTTAAACTTGATTATTTTTAATTGGACAAGCTAATGATTTTTAATTGTAATTTAATTATTTCTATTGTATTTTGATTGTTGAAATTAACTATTGTTAATTTTATAAGATTTATTATGACGACGATGTATGTATAATTACTGTAAATAAATATAAATATGAATAATTGTAGATTGTTTTTGTTGAGCCATTCCATTCGTATTTCTATAACTCTATTTATCTCAGTTTCATGGTGTTTAATTGATAATTGCTTATCACTGCATACAACTACTGACAAGTCATTTACATAGGCAATAAATAGCAAAGTCATAGTCATACAGTCATACGCATAAATTGTAATACATGTACAGTGAACCTATACATCTTGGCCACCAAACAAGCGACAAGAAGTAAAATTATTCTAAAAATAAGATAATGACTATTGTGTGGTGTAATATTATACTTGGACCAACACGTTACAATTTGTGAAAAACGCTTCCGCTTATGATATTGTTTCCTACGAAAATTAACATTTTATCGAGACACCCGCAACTTTGTACAAGGAGAAAAATATCAAGACCGGCCGCAGTCTTCCGTACTTACGCGTTGTGTGTATGCATAGTTTGGAACTAACTATTGAACTCCGTGATTGATTTTGTAACCCAGTGAATCTACAGTAATAAATTATAAAAAAGTAATAATTAATTAAAACAATATTCTTCATTATTTAGTATTCGAGTCGTGTTCTATCTTTTCTATACTCTCCTCTAACCTAAACAAGTTTAATCGTAAATAGCTATCTACCTATCTTCTTCGTGGGCAAGGATCGTCAACGAGACTTCCCTACAACAACGCTGAGCAATAGTAAGGATTTTAGTGATCAAGATTCAGCAGAATTGTTTAAATACTACCATCGTCGCTGAGAGAAGTCGGAATTTGCGTGCTACGAGTATAAGTATAGTGCAAAAACGGTAAGCATTTTTAATTATCATAATTATGGATGAAAGTGATGCTACTAACGTTGCTGGAGAGGTTTCGAGAGTAGGTGTGAGAGTACCTGCATTTTATCCATCGGATCCCACTATGTGGTTTTCGCAAATTGAAGGTCAATTTGCACTCGCTAAAATTACATCTAATGAAACTAAGTTTTATTATGTCACCGAACAGCTCGAGCCGCGATTTGCATTAGAGGTCAGAGATATAATCATCAATCCTCCTAAAACTGACAAATTAATATGAAATTCTTAAAAAGGAGCTGATTAAACGCCTTTCAGCATCACAAGAAAAGCGACTTAAGCAACTGCTAGATCATGAAGAATTGGGTGATCGTAAGCCGTCACAATTTTTGCGACACCTACAGACTCTCGCTAGTCTAACTGGAGCTTCGGAATTTATTAAAACTATCTGGACTAACCGCTTACCTCCAAATATTTAAACATAATGGGATTATTTTTCTCATATGCTATATACATATCTCTTTCAATCGTCAAAGAGGAAGGGGTAGAAATGTAGGAAGGAAACACACAGTGACATGTTAGCCGCCCCACACCCACCCCCCGCCGACAACGGCCGGACCATGTCCGACAATACCGACAGATCCGGTCAGCACCCGACAGTGCCAAGCCGAACCGGTCCTCGCCCGACTTAATATATAGTACCCTACACAATACTTAAGAAAAACCACCTAAAACTACAGCAAGAGTAAGCCAGTCCACCAAGGCAGCACCCGTTCACGAGTATAACGCATGGCCCAGCCATCGTCCATTTGAACCATATTTCAGGGAAAAGGCCGACCCGGCCCCCACGCCACCGCCAGACAGACCTTATTATGAATCATAGTTGTACATTCTTTCAAGGGTTTGAAGTTTTTAATGTACGTGTTTGTATCTAGTCTTTAGTATATGTATCCAATTAAGCGTAAAATGGATTTATACATGTTAATAATATAGAATAAAGCAATAAAAGAGAAATATATAATAAGACCACGCTAAGTCTGAATCAAATATTTAAAAAAAAATCTGTATGGCAACTTATGACAAGTTTTTAAAAGTAATAGAACGTCATTCATAAAAGTTAACAAACAATTTGATTTCTGTAGGATTGTTTATTTTTGTGAGTTTTGAAAAATATTATGAAATAATGGGCAAAACAATTAAAAGACAAACTAAAGGTACAAGTTCAAGCTAAATTACTGATTGCTTACAAGAAGGAGTGACAAGGACTGACAAGGACAGATTATCACCAGATTATTGCCATATCCACATTTTATAATTTCTACCACTGTCTGTCGATTCGGACTTATTTACTTCAATTAAAAATATATCGATATGTAAAAATGAACGATCACATCACTATACACCTGACATTCTTAAGCGCACTCCACATCTGGACAGTTCCGCGGGAACACGAGAGTGTAGAGGGAGTATTCGCCTATAGTCGTGTAGTCCCGTGCATGTTTGGCATGTCTCGCCTATTTCATAGACTAAGTAGAGATAGTTCGTTGTCGTCGCATTTTTCCCGTAATAGGTTCGGGGTAAACTTGACCATGATCCAGGATATTAGTAGATCAAGTAATTACAGTAGAGCAGCTGCCATCACATCTGCAACCCTGTTTACAGTAGATTAGCGATATGACACTGATGAATCGATATAATGGCGACGCGTTTTGACACTCAGCACATCCCTAATAGGCGAGAATGTAAAGGATCGACCAAAGTCCCGGCCAAAGTTTCACCGAAAATTTCGGCGGATATGTGGAGTACGCTTTATAGCGTCATATGAATTTGATGACAGATTATACTATTTCCGATGTTGCTACATAAAACGTAGAACTAGCGCCACAATTGACACGTCACCTCTGTCGCTAGTCAAGCTTTACCAACTGATATCGTATCTGAATGAATAGTTTGTTTACATATTTGTGTTTGACAAAATTGTCAAATACAGTGGCACGCGTTTTGTCTATGAGGGCCGCTCCACTTAAGCATGAAGGTAGCCAACTTTTCAATATTTTTGGCTGGGACAAATTTGTCAAAACCAGCATATAAACGTTGTATACGTGACACAGATGTGATATGCCATTATTGACGGTTTGAAAACTTGGCTGTATAGGTTAGATTCCTTTGCCGATCCCGTAAGGGATAGAAAAAAAATAATGTCCATCAACAAACAAGTAAATGGCGCCAATAACAAAATACTGGTGTATACAATTCGTAAAAATTATAATAGCTCTGAAAAAATGTGTATATTTGGTAAACAACTATGTACCTTTAATAAAGCAAACTATGTCGGTAATTTGGTGTTTTGAGTTTCCGCCTGAGACGTACCTATCTGATTTCATCACATTGTGAGGTGAGTCCCAAGTATTTTATTAATTTTTTTAAACGAATAATTAGCGTATTTTCATTTATTTTGCATGCAAAACCACCTCAACATTTCGTGAAAATCGGATATCAAGCTAATGTAAGTATATGATTTTTTTATTAATATATTTGTTAGGATGGAAATTACATTGAACCATTTAGTGGGCTTAGCTCAGCTCTGATGTAGACAAAGTTGTGGCGGAGCTGTTCTAATCACCAGGATTTAAAAAATTTTTTATTTGTTGCAATTGTAAATCTATTTTTTTTTAATCAGACTTCTAGGTGTGTCAAAAATGAGGAAGTTTCCTAAAGTGGATACTACCATATTAATTGACATGATGTTAGTTTTGTTTTATCAAACTTTGTATGAAATTTGTAAGTATATTTTAAAGAAAAAATATTAGATTGTTGTTTTGTTTATTTGTTTGTACTGGATTCATCACACTTGGATTATGAACTTGGGCCTCACCACCTAACTCGAATTGAACGTCGCCATCTTTATCTTATAGGGATAGGAACCAATCGCAGCAATTGCTTGCTGTGATTTAGGGGGTTAGTCCCTGGAGGATATTCCCACTCGAAGATAATAATCATCATCCTAGCATCAACTATGCTTGTGCTCTCGCATGAGTCGAAGATTTCCATATGAAGACATATTATCCAAAGCATTACACAATTCCATCAAAGCTTACTTTGTACATAGGTATAAGGTAAGCATTGATTCATACATAGGTAATAGATATAAGTATCATATAAACAGAAATGTACTGTATTTGGTTTTCAGTAGTTCCTCAAATACAAAAGTCCTGCAGTGGACTGTTACGGGCTGTGATGATGTACTGACTAGTATGCTGCTGTGTTTTAGATATTGGAACGTCTCATTGAATAAGATAATATGCAGCCCACTATAAATGAATGATTTGCCAAATATTTAATAATTCTTCAAACAGAACAGCCATTAGGCACACATGTCAAACTATAGATGTCCAAACAATCATTTTGCTGATGTCATAATTTATTTTGTAAGGAAAAAATGTTTATCACTTAAACAATCAAATAAAAGGGATTTCTGAGCTGGTTCTATAAATTATACCACATTATGTTTAAGCCATATGTTTTGATTAAAAACAAAAATTATTTTCGAAACATTACAAATGTGATCAGACCTCCAGATAAGATACAGTTATTTTTTGTAAAATATACCTCAAATGATGCATAATAATATCCTCAATAATGAAAGCAATTTGTAAAAATTTACATTTAATTTTTTTTAATCCCGCAATGTTGCTTTGGAACCATCATCATCATCATCATATCAGCCGAATGACGCCCACTGCTGGGCATAGTCCTCCCCCAGAGATCTCCACAAAGGCCGGTTCTATGCCTTCCGCATCCAGCTGGTACCTGCGATCTTTACTAAGACGTCGGTCCACCTTGTGGGAGGCCTACCCACGCTTCGTCTTCCGGTACGTGGTCGCCACTCGAGAACTTTACTGCCCCATCGGCCATCTGTTCTTCGAGCTATGTGCCCTGCCCACTGCCACTTTGGCCTGGCAATCCTTAGGGCTACGTCGGTGACCTTGGTTTGCTTGCGGATCTCCTCATTTCTGATTCGATCGCGTAACTAGACTCCGAAGCATAGCCATTTCCATTCCCCTTTGGGTAACAATGAGCTTCCTTATAAGGCCAATAGAGAGCGGCCAGGTTTCTGTTCCGTAGATCATCACTAGCAACACACATTGGTCAAAGGCCTTCGTCTATGTATATGGCGTAGCTTCCCGAACGCTGCCCAACCGAGATGGATTCGTCGATTGACGACCTCTTTCTCGAAATTGAATCTACCTAGCTGGACTATTTGTCGTAGGTATGTAACTATAGTCGTCAACAACCTAAAGTGGAGTGCCTCCAACTGTCACTGGAGTAGGCACAACATGGACATTTGACATCATTTTCGTCTTATCCATGTTCATTTTAAGACCTATTTATTGTGAGGCACTACAGAGGTCATCGAGCATTTTGCATAAGTCTTCTAGGGTTTCAGCCATGACTAGATATCGTCAGCAAATCTGAGGTGAGTGAGGTACTCGCTGTTAAAATTGATGCCAATTCCGTCCCAGTCCAGGTGTCTAAAGATATCCTCCAGTGCAGCGGTGAACAACTTCGGTAATATGACATCACCTTGTCTAACACCTTGCTGCAGCTGAATAGGCTCTGTGGTCTTGTCCCGGAGACGAACTGACATAGTGGTTCGTCTCGTCATCGTTTTAGTAAAAACATTTCAGTGTTTCGATATATCGATAGTCCTATACAAATAATAAAACAGTATAAAAGTGTGTCTGTACATTGTATACATAAACAAAAAAATAATTTAGGGCGTGGAATAGTAATACAATAAAAAAAATTAAAATATTTGTCTGTCTGTTTGTACAGGCAAATCTCCGGAAGTACTTACTTGAATGAAATTTGTTTTGTTGTGTAGCTATTAAGCCTGGGCAACATATAGGGTATAATTGATTTTGAAAACTGGAACACCTGATGTAGAACTATAACAGACCAGCTAAACTATAAGAAATATGGTATTCATAGTTGCGTGTACAATGGTTCTCATGCTGCAGTGTACTGCGTGGAGGTGTTCTCGCGCGCTTCGTCTTTCCCGCGATGTTAAAAATACAATAATAAACGTGGCGTTATGTCCCGGTTGTGCTCTCCTGTACGAGGGCCTGTAGTCCGCCTTGACCATGTTCCATGATTTGTCAAATTAGATAATTGCATTGGAGCGACTGCCATCTGAGTTCGTGACCCTGTTAACAGGAGAACCTGACCAGCTGCCTTTTTTTCTTATTTCACTCGTTTTCCCGAGTTGATCCCGAGCGCTCGTTTCCGCAAGGCGAGTCAATCGTATCACCGTAAAGTTTCGATCACGAGTTTTTCATGTCAAAGCCATGTAGGATTATTAGCCATATAGGATTTGGTTCACTCATTTTATTTGTGTATGTGAGTCATAAAGGTAGAAGTCAAAGTTGGAGGTCAAAATTGTCTATCCGCGATCGATTCGAGAATACGGCGACTTAGCTAAATAAGCCCCTCGATACCTAATCAGAATCGAGTCAGTGTTGCCATTTAAATTATGCTTGGACAAATTCATTCAACGCCATTTAGGCCAAAACTAAACAAAGCTTAACATAAAATCAATTTGAAATATAAAGGAAGGGTTCATTGTCAAATGTTGTAGTGGAAATTTGTTTAGCATGATGAGTTCAATACCCTTATCGGAGTATAGTACATTATACATCGCGGGAAAGACGAGAGAAAGAGCGTCGGTGTCCTAGAGGTCGGACTTGTAAGTGAGAGGTACGGGTTCGAACCCCAGTGTCGCTATTATACCAATTACTCTTTTCTGAGTTATCAGACTAGACAGCGCCGAACGTGCCAGGTTATGCTTAGTCTTGTAAACCTCTACTATATCACTACAAAGTGACATATTTCTTGTACTCGATTACGTAGGATAACGTACGGGAGTATTTCCGCGACGAACAATCTTCGATTATCGCAAGTGCGATTTAACAAAACTGTAATTTCATTTTACAACATTGCATCTAATGTTAGACTTTACAAGACCGCGACGCACGTTACTGCAAAAAATTGCTGGTTCGACTCAACTTAGTGTCAATGTACTTTACAGCTTCAACATTAAACAGCGAAAACACTAATCCGCGACACACGTTACTGCGAAACATTGTAAGTACGAAACCACTAAGCGTGTACTTTGCACCTGCAAAAACAAAACTTTATATAATTTAACTTAAAAGTTCCAAGTATTGTAAAAATATACCGTTCTCCAAGTATTTACCTAGAATTGGTATGTAGGAATACCCTATACATTTAGCCAATCAAAATACAAAATGTAAACCGTGTGATAAATACCAACCGAATTAAAAAACACTCATTGGGAGATTGATTTTGAGGTCACTTATTTCTCACTATAGACTATCGAAAAAAAAAAAATATTTATATATACAAGAAGTAATCTTCTCTAATTTATTAATATTTTAATTCGCATTGAGTAACGATGGCCTAGTGGTTAAGGTATCCGACTCGTAAGCGAGAGGTACCTGGGGGCTTTTTTTCTTATTTCAGCCTTTTCCCCGAATGAGCAGTTTTCCAGTAGGTACTGTCGGTTGGTTTTAAAAGGTGATATCTCACACCATCAAGCTCTTCGAACGCATTGTTGACTCGCGGATCCAACGGGAGTGTACAATCTCGGAGTGTCATTATGGGTTTCGACGGGTTGTGGGACCATGGACTCCGTATTTGCCCTTATAACTCTCATAGAGGGATCAAATAACTCTTTCTGGGCATACAGAAGGCCTTAGACAGTGTCCCTCGGGATATGTTTTGGTGGGCGGTCCAAGTCGGTGCCCGAGGCCTATGTTGACATTATCCGAGACATGTCGCGGCGATTCGGATTTAATCGTTAGGAATGCTGTTGGTGACACCAACCCGTTCCCTATTACCGTTGGAGTACATCAGGGCTCTGTGCTCAACCCACTTCTGTTCATCGTGATGAACGATATGAACCAATGGAGGTATGTTTACAGTATATGGGTTGAACACCTTCAACTGTATTCTTATACTGCATGACATCAAAATCGGATCCGGCAGTTTAGAGAAAAAAAGCATTCATTTGTCACATTTGTATGACAAGTGCCGTATCCTTTGAACCAGCAGCGACATGGTTACTTAGTATAGGTAGAGCACCTTCAACTATGTTTTGACTGTACTGACCGAAGTTGAGATTTGAAGATAGCTCAACACCAAGAAGCTGTAGGAAGATCCCGAAAAGATGGAGTTAGATGGAATAGACGGAAAACAAACACGCCTGAGTTTTGGTTGAACGCCACCAGCTTGGCTTCGCCACAATCAGAAACTGCCTTGAGAACTTTGTCCAAACGGTCAACCATGGCCTCTCGACAAGACTGAATATCATCCCTGTTGGCTTTTGCCTCTGACAGATATCTACCCGTTACTGTGCTGTCATCTGCGTACCCAAAGGTACCTGGTATAAGCAGATTGTTAAAAAGGAATAAAGTCGCGGACAGCTCCGATCCCTGAGGAACTCCCGCGTCGATAGCCTGTAGATTAGACGAGTAGCCATCGACAACTACACGAATTAAACGTCCACTCAGAAAATCCGATATACAGGTGCAAAAACCAACAGGAATACCAAATGAAGGAAGCTTGCTTAGAAGGCCTAAGGAGGTCAAAGGCCATGGAGATATCAAGAGACACAGCAAGGGCCTCGCCTTGTCTCTCAATGGCCTCACTCTAAAATTGTGTGGCATACACCAGAAGGCCCTCAGTAGACCGATCACGACGGAAACCGTACTGCTTATCGCTGAGGAGGTTGTTACCTGCAAGATGCGCAAGGAGTTTGTTGTTCATTGCACGTTCCATAATATTGCAGAGTATGGAAGTGACCGAGATAGGGCGGTAGTTGGCAGGGTCGACGCTACACATTAGCAAGCTTCCACGACTTAGGTACAATACCAGTCTCAAGTGAGAGGCGATAAAGGCGCGTGAGAACAGGCGACAATTCAGGGGCACGTCTACGAAAGACTATTGCCGGTATACCATAAGGTCCACTAGCCTTGTTCACGTCCAGACTCCGCAGGATTTTTCAAATCAACCGAGAGGTCAATCCCGGCTTCTGATATGGTCCGCTTGGGTGCGACCGCATAACTCTCGTATCGGAGAGAAAGAGTTTATCCAAGTTGTACCCAACTTCATGTCATTCAAAATCGTACATTTCACTCAACTCTGTCATAGCTCTATAGTAGGGATGGCAAGAAGGTCGACCGCGGTCTACCTGTCGACCACGAAGGCGATACAAAAATTAATGATTATTACACAATTTTCAAATTTTCGAGTTTATTTTGGAATGAGGAAGTTTCCTAACATCGATATTGCCATATTTAATGACATAGTGTTAAAATATAGATCAAAACTAACAAGCCAGTGAAAAAATTTTGAATTCCGTCCATAAATGACTAAGTTATACAATATTTAAGTTTACATACTTTTTCGCGAAATTATTGCTGCCGCGATCTAGCTGTGGCGTCACCAGGCCGGCATCCCGCCCGCCACTGTGGGGCTAGTGGCAGCGTGCTTGCGAGACCGACAACCAACCTGGTCAATGCTGGGGACCTAAGCCTAAACTTAGAGCCAAGTCTAGGCCTACGCTTAGGTTACAACCAGTCTCAGTTCCCAGCGTTGACCAGGGTTGACCTTGGTCAACCACGCTTCACCAACGATATTAGGTTGCACACTTAACCAGTGGCCAGCTCGTAGCAGTTAGACTAGCCTCAAACTACAAAAGGGTCACCCATCCTGTTCCCGAACATTGCGAGCATTGCTTAACCTCGGTTATCGGTCCCGCAAGCACGCTGCCACTAGACCAGTATTGCTCTCCCAAAGTGTGATGCTTGTAAGTTGTACCATCTAGGCTATGGAGAAAAACTAAATATCTCTGAAAACAACTTTAAAATCACGTTTTATGTATGGAGACCCCCCCTTTATTTTTTTTTAATGACGATTATTATTTGTTGTTATAGTGGCTATAATAACCTTACTATTTTAGGCTCTCCTATGACAATGCCCATTGTCAGTATCGAGCCATCAGTGAATGATTATTACGAAGGTGATAGGATTGAACTTCGCTGCGTCACCAGCGGCAACCCGACTCCTACGATTTCATGGCAACGCGCTGATGGTGTCGCACCTTCCTTATCGGTAGAGTTCCATGACGAGTTAATGATTATCCCTAACGCTCGAGAACAGGACTCTGGAGAATACAGGTTCGATGCACAATTTGCTTAGTACACATGTAGAGTTAAAAGCTGCGAAAATTATTACTAGTAATATGAAATGATGAATAGTTCAAGTGTCTAGCTATTACGGTTCCGAAGATACAGTCACAGAGAACCAGTGTATGGGTAGCGCCATATTGGCGGGCGAGATGCCGGCCTGGTGACGTCACGCACGAATTCACGCACCTAATGAAATTATTCTAACAATCGCAACTTTAAAGTTTCATAACCTTTTTGTCTTTTGAGATACTTGAAAATTTTTTTTTACCGTTTTGTTTCGTTTGACTAAAATTTTTATATTAAATTGAAAAATAAATTTAGGAAACTTCCTCATTCTGTGGCTGTACTGTTAGAGTTTTGTTGAGTGACAGTAGTAATTTTTTTTAATGCTCTGTCTCATGTAACATCTCTATACTGACGGCAGTTTAGAAATCCATGCTCAGTCTCTACTTTCAGTAGCCAAAGTATATGTATCGGAAGCTTGAACCAACACCATAAGCAACCCATAACTCACTGCTCGTCAAGAAAGGCGATAACACCCTATTAGAGAACCCATCACACTTCTAAGCCACATCTTTATCATGAATCGACTCTCGCGCAGGTTTGGCAAAAGCTGGATTCTGAAGTGGTTTTCCTCCATAGACCACATTACAAGCGACGGTAGATATACAGCAGCCCGAGCAGTACCTATATTAGGTATGAACACAAGTCTACTCAGGTTTTCATACTGATATATGGTTTTGTTATTCGATATTATTTTTCCCGGCTTCTGATATGGTCCGCTTGGGTGCGACCGCTTAACTCTCGTATCGGAGAGAAAGAGTTTATCCAAGTTGTACCCAAGTTTGTCATTCAAAATCGTACATTTCACTCAACTCTATCGGATAGCTCTATAGTAGGGATGGCCAAGAGGTCGACCGCGGTCTACCTGTCGACCACGAAGGCGGTTTATATAGCCCGCGAGTGTTAATTAAAATAAATAGAAAATTATGGAAAACAAACATCGCAACGGCTGGGCCGCTTGGTAATTTATAATAGCGCTGGACCGGGACACTCCTGGGGATTATACAACCGAGCTGTCAATCCCAGCTGCTGCCAGGGTCCGCTTTCCTGCTCTTTCTTCTCCAATTCACCCAGTCTTGGGCATGCTCGTGTCGTTGTGTCGTCGTCGTCGTCGTCGTCGTCGTCGTCGTCGTCGTCGTCGTCGTCGTCGTCGTCGTCGTCGTCGTCGTCGTGTCGTGCCCTTAACTCTCTCATCCAGTTTGGCGCAGTCGATCCTTCGCTTCTTGGGTCTCCCTGGGGCACACGCAACACATTACCTATCAAGCGCACACGAGCCTCCTCAATCTTATCCGCCATGTCTATCACACCATGGCTGCCACGAATGTGCTTCTCTGTCAAGTAGAGTAACACCGCAAATACACCGCAGAACTGCAAAACCATGTTGACTAGTATCGAAATTATGTTTTAAGAGTGTTGTGTTTTGAGAATGTGATAGGTATTCAGAGACAACAGGCTAATGAGATTTTATGAGAGAGAAATGAACTCATTTAGGTCTCGCTAATGTTGTTAAAATTATTCGCAAGCTATTTGTGTGACAGGCAGCAGTATGTTCGTCAAGGATGCTTCATTTCCGACACTTATATTATCACACTCGTTCCGGTGTTAATCAGGGGTCAATATTAGGACCATTATTATATGCAATCATGACAAATAATCGGACGGCATCCTCAGTTCGTCCCTAAATCTATTAGACCTAAAGGTAGAGTACCTTTAGGTCCTGTTAGAGATATGTCCGATATACTGCCGAGCAAAAACCCGGTATATGCTCGGTAGCGATTTATACTAAAACCCAGTATAAGCTTGGTAGCGACCCCATCGCACGGGTTACCACAGTACGGGATCTAGAAGTTACCTTCGACACGGGACTAAATTTTCACGAGCATATTACGACCATTTTAGGCTTTCTAATTAAAAATGCCCGTGATTTTGACGATACTAGTGCATTGAAATTAATGTATGCCTACGGCATTCATGAGCAGCGAACTGGAATTTGCATCCATTGTGTGGAATCCATATGCACATGGAAGGCTGAAGTACTCTCGCCTTACTTGTAGAGAAAATCCAAACGGTGTTCCTGATTTTTCTTAACGAGAAAATGTACGGATATTACCCATTTTTGTACCCTACGAAGTTCTTGCTAGAGACACTACAATTGAATTATCTGGATTTGAGGCGTAATGCTGGATTGCTTGTTTTTGTGTGCTGCATTTTACGTGGGGACACAAATTGCATGGAGCGCGTAGCTCGAGACTTTCCGTTTCACCTATGACTACGCTGTTGCTAAGACCGCACCAACACAATATACTCTCGGTCCCTGCAGCTTAGAACTGTATCGCGCGCCAACGCACCCCTTGTTCGAGCGCTAAGCATGATAAATTCGTTCCTGGCATCAGCGCCCGACTGAGATATTTTTGCAAGTCGATGGACAGATGTGTGCAGCGAATGTTTGAGGTTCAATAAGATGATAAATACATTTTTGTATTAAGTACTATAAATATATATTATTTTAAGATGTTAAATTATGAATTTTACAGTGCATTCGTTTTTTAACTATAACGCTGTAGTTTTTGTAATAAAAAAAAGAGAGCAAACGAGAGATGCCGAAGACAAGGCGAAGTGGAGGAATGAATAGGGGGACCCTAGCAGAATACGGGATAAACGCTAGGACGATGATGAACTTGTTCGTAACTGGTTTCGTACAAGTAAGAAAAAGTATTATCGTAGCTGGTTCCGCACAATCGATCAACCAACAACGATTAACACGATCGATACCAGTGACGAAACCGCGGTTTGGTAACTACGATAGATGTATAATAGATGTTTTTCATTCCATTCTAAAGTTAATAATCAAATTATTAAAAAAATTCTACAAGGCAAAATATCCATTAGTTATTTTCATCTCATTTGTTTTTAGTTCATCAATATCATAAATGGCTATGATATTCTTTTTACTATACGGTGACAAACGAGCAGACAACCCACCTGATGGTAAGCGGTTACTGTCGCTCATAACGTTACGATTCAAGCGTTTAGGTTGCAGGCAATAAAAATGCAGAACCGCATGTGCCTTGTCACTGTGAAGACTAAGATGAAATGCCTCATGCCTGTAATTGCGCTGGCTACCTTATCCTTCACACCGGTACATAACAATGCAAGCATTGTTGCTTTACGGCAAAAATAGATAAGGTGGTGTTACTCACCTAGTCCTACCACCTGATGATATACTGAATTACTAGTTCAGTTTTCTTTGCAGGTTAAAGGTTAACACCTACTTAAAGGTAAGCTTCTAATAACCTTATCGACATCGGATAACCCCCGACGGAGTTTACATATAATTATATTTCAAATCTCATCATCATCATCTCGGCGCTATGTCCCGGTTGCGCTCTGGCGCAGCACGCGAGGGCCCGGGGTCCGCCTTCAAAACTACTGAACCTATTTTAAGGAAACAAAGCTAAGAACCATATCGATTAAACTGACTTTAAAATAAAGAAAACCACCTAGTCAAGTCCATATGTTCGGAGCTACGATGCCACAGACAGACACACACCGCCACTAATACACAGGTACTTCAAACTGAACACCCCTCTTTTTCGTCGGGAATTAAAAAGAGCGTTGCTACTTACCTTTTCTGTACCTTAATTATTGATAACCTACCTTTTATGAAACATGTCTTAGGTAGGTACTTATAAACCTTGTTCAAGTAGCTCACTGCTGTGATAAGCGCAGGAGTGGGGTCAGGTCAGGGACCTTTGCAGGGCTGAGTGAGTGAGACGAAAACTTTTACACTACTTCTGCATTCACGGATACTGTTAAAATTATGTTTTTTTTAAATTGAACAACATCATGTCAGCTATTTAGGTTTTGAGATCTGTTCAATATCTGCCCGCGAATTATTTATTTTCTGATTAGACTTTAGGGTAAACATGGCGCATTCCACACCGCCTGCACTACCTACTGTATATTATATATACGTTGCCAAGCCAGACTGTGATGCGTGTGTGTGGCGCTTATTTATTCAAACAGTGTCATTTGTCAGATCCTAATTGTTTATAAAATGTGTTACAATGGTGTTATTTTGTATACATATTGTACAGGATTTATGGTTGTAGTAATTTTTTTAGGTTATCATTATTGTGTAGGTATCAGGCTCACCCTGTATCATCATCCCACTACCTGCTATTATTTATTTAAGCATTTTCTTATTGTACCTTATGTAGATTATCATAAGGCGGGGGGGGGGGGGGGGGGGGGGGGGGGTGTTAACTAATTAGTTAAATGGCTGTACTGCTTGTTCACGCCATTGCTCAGCGGCCAAGGAGAGAGGGGTTAGTCCTTTATCACGCTCTTTGCCAACTCTATTTCAAACACTACTCTCCAATTTCGTCATGAAGTAGTTGCGGGAGTTACCTACCTCCTAGTTGTGTAAGTCTACGTACTGAGCAGTCCACGACCTCATCAATGATGAGCTCGGGTGGTGTATAGTGCTGTGTAGTGCCAAAGTTGTGCAGACTTTCCTATCCAGAGCGTGTAATCCGGTCTAAGACCTTCTGCGAACACCAAAGATAAAAATTGGAACAGGCATTACCCAGCCGTTAAAGCTTTGCAGCACTTTCGTCACTTTGTGACAGGCACACATACGGTATGAATCAGTTTCGGAGAGAGTACGCATATCACCACCTAGTGAGTCGACAGGAACCCCTTGTACTCGACCTCTATGTACACACTCATCCAACCTATCAAAGCTATGGAGCTATTGAAATTCTCAGTAACTTTCAGCAGCGCCACCAATTCTGGGCATTAGGGGCAAATAACTTGTGAGCGTCCACGTAGAAAAGGTGGGCGAGTTTAGGCCCTCCTCTCCGAAACTGAAAACCTATCCCTGTCTTGTCCAGCAAAGTACTCAGCGGATTCAGGGACAGTCAGGACTAAAGTGGGCAATTGTCTTGGTCCACTTTGGTTGTATGTCGGCTGTCGAAAACCGCCGTGTCGAAGACCGCACCCCAGACTGAGCTTTGTACGTATTCCGCTGCCACATAAAATGCCCTAATCAGGGCAGGTACAGGTCTCGGGAAAGTTGTGTAGAATATTATTATTATGAATGTATGTATGTATAAATTTATCTTGTATATAATTTATCTTGTAGATTTCTGTGGATTATACTTACCGTTATCGTGCTCTACTTTTGTCTTTGTCTATTAAAACGTACTTTAGGTAGGTAGCTATTTATGACAATAACATTTATTATATTACGTCAAATCGTAACAATACAGCTTGGGCTTTGAGCCATATAAGCTTCGTAATTTCGGGCTATATGAAAGGTAAAATTTGGTGTTACTTAAAGTTACATTTAAGAAAAGTAGTTATGTATATTTACTACTTTCTATTAATAATCCGGTGCTGACATAATTTCCTTTTTCCCGGCAATCAGCCCGCAGCGGCGCTTTGCAGTCTCTTAGAAGATCGTCGGTCAACCGGCGATGCCAATACCAACTTTGACAATGTAACGGACAATCGTGTAAATCACACAAATTAGTTGTTTAAACATGCTTAAAACGTACACCAAATTTAAAAATGTACATTTATTCATCTTAAGGTCGTATCAAACGTTGGTTCTTCCGCGGAGAGTGTAGTTCTAGCTAGTAGTGGTGTTCATTCATTATGAGCTGGGAATTTCGACTTCTACTGAAGATTCCGACGGTTGTGCGAGTTTGGGCGACGGCGCCGCTGCAGGAGTTGGAGCCAGATGGCATACAGAACATGGAATTGGTCATGGCTAGAACCAGATTATGTTTGAACGAATGCACTGAAAATGCAAAAGGTCGAAAATTATTATTTCAATCTCTTTGTTTATCTCAGTCCAATAACAAGCACTCAGCTTAGTAACAGTTACCTTCGTCGCGAAAGCCACTCCATTGAATTATTGAGCGCTTCACAAAAAACGAGACCTCCTCTCTAAAATGTGCAAGACGATGGAGCACTTTATCTAATAACATTAATTACAATATAAAATTCTTATTTTTATTTAATTTTGAAAACGCGCACCTAACACTCGTAAGATAAAAACCGAAGTTGTTCCGAACCGAATCCGGCTAAAAATAAGAAAGAAAGAGACCCGTTCAGTATTTTTCGAGTCTATCGCAAAGAGACAGACAGACAGACGTGTCGTGGGATTTTATTTTATAATAAGTATGTAGTGCTTGTATTTAAATATGATAGATAATTTTTATTTAGGTAAATCGAATAGGAGTTATGTGCCTACATTATATTTCTATAGTGCTTTTACTATCCTGTATTAATTTTGTGTAGTAGGTATTATTTAATATAGCAATGTACTGTATTACGAATTAACATTTTTTTATATTTTCATTCGAACTGCAGAACCGGCTTTATGTATTTAAAAATCATAAAATGAGCTTCTTAATGGTCAAGCCTCAAAACTAAATTGGGTCTGGTTCGGTTTGAACGCTCGTCGGTCGCTGCCATTCGCTGCACACGGTCTGTGAGATATACAATCTTATTGTGTAGCGGGAGGCATCATTCGCGGTCGGAACGTGGTGTAGCGCGGTCGCGACTGCGCGCTCGCCGGTTCCGAACAAACTTTGACATTTTTGTATTAGCATCGCGACTCCTGTAGAACACCATGAAGCTCGGAGGAGCCTCACGGGCGCCTCTTCTTCTTACGTTGGTCTTCTTCTCGCTCCAGGTATGACTTTTTAACGCTTCCTACACTAAAAAGCCGGTCTGTCAACTATCCGCGCCGGCCGGCCGGCTGAAAAATACTTTAGCTTAAGTTTTTTGGACATTGTTATTTCTTTTTTTGTTTAACATACAATTTGAATAATTTTGGTATTTGGTGAACTTGTGTGAAATTTAAGTTGCTACTAACGGTTTTAGAACGTACCTTTCACATTAAGTTTGAATTGGATACCTACGCGAACTAATCTTTTTTTATTATTTTAACCAAATACTTAGTAAGTAAATATGCTTATTTTGTATTAAATTTGGTAGTACTTCAATAAAAGTGCCAAAAATAGAGGTAATAAGTACCATGTGTCAGTATAAAAAGTACATGACAAAGTGACTGAATTTACATGAACCCCTTTGCAATAATTATTCGAGCACAAATGCCTCATTTCCAAATAGTTCGACTTCGAGTCAGTTCTATTTAAAATTTAGTCCCAAATAGAGTATGTCAGCTAATATGGTATTGATAAAAAGATACTAGTAGATAACGATTTGCCCTACCTACTTGGGTTGGTACCTTATTATAGAATTTCAAGATTAAATCAGACGTGCAATATCAATGGTCATTCAACTTCAGCAAGTTGCTGCTACTGCGTGCTCTGTGATAAGGGTTCAAAACTACTCGGCGAGCTTACGATGCCTTTAATATACATATTAGTATTACGAATAAAAATAAAAAATTGTTTCAATCTATTCTATTAAATATTATAAACTAACTTTTGCCCGCTACTTCGTCTGTGTATAATTCTTTCCACATTCCGGACTACCACATTTAATTTCGGGATAAATTATAGCCTTTTGTAGTTTTCCGCCCGCGTGGACTTACACATTATATCGTACAAGTAGTGGGTAATAAAAGGTAGCCTATGTCCGTCCTCTGGTGCTAAACTATCTCCATACCGAATTTCATGAAAATCAGTCTAGGGGTGTAGCCATGAAAGCGTTACAGTCAGAGTTACTATCGGATTTATAATATTAGTAGAGATTAGGTATGCGCTGTTCTAGGATATAAAAATAAGTTACGTTAGATTCTGTCAATTTTCATCAAAATCCGTGCAGTGCCTGTTGCGTGTAGGAGTAAAAAAGAACATCCACCCATCCATCCTTACAACCTTTCACATTATAATATTAGTAGGAGTATAATATATTAGTAGGAAGTTTTTTCATTTAAATGCTGAGTAACAAAACGTTTAATAAAAAATAAGTAAATTTAAGAATTATAATACGTGTCTCATAACTATGCCAAAAGTTACGTATAATGTTAATTTTGCTAAACTAAATGTGCATAGTTTACTGTATAATCATTGGCAATGCAATCCAAGGCACATTTAGGATTAGTGGAAATGTTCATTCGCCGTTTTTTAAGTTCTTACGGTTACTCTTTTGCTTAAATTGTACAATTAGTATATTAATATGATATATACCGTCACGGGGTGCCAATCTGCCCCCGAGACTGTTCAACTAGTCTCGGATCCCCAGCGGAAGACCTTGGTCCATCTCACTCGGTATTAGGAGGCACAAGAGTAGCGCGTTCGTTGCAGCCTCGAAAGTAGGTACCTACGAAACAGCCACCCATCCAGTTCCCGAACTCTGTGAGCGTTGGTTATCGGTCTCGTAAGCATGCTGCAACTAGACCATTGCCGCTTTTTATTTTATTTTCAGTTAATTTGTGGTGTTAAATTGCTTATGCGAAAGGAAGTTTATACCTAAATGTCATTACAAATCTTCTCTTAGTAGCTACGAACATGATTACCTACGATTACAAATACAACTACAATTATTTGAAATAATAATTTTAAACAGCTACTAACATATTTTACTAATTATCGTTATGCAATTTTATTTACATATAAGTTTATGGGTGTGATATGAAACTGCATACTCAATATTTCATTATTACTTTATGTAGGTATCTGCTATATTTGCTTGCGTATCAAACTGTGCCGGAATTTCCTTAATATTCAATATTGAATACAATCAGTGTTACCCATTTACGCAGGCTAGGTAGCTTTATGTTCACGTAGAACTCAATTTGCCATCTTAACAGCAGCAAACTTCTTAAAAGCTTTTCATTTTATATTGTGTATGTTATAGGTGCATCAACCGGGAGGGCTCGTAATTTAGGTAAAGAGTTTTCTGGTAGATTTCGGTAATAGATCAATTCATGGTAAAAGTGGTTTTCGATTTGTGATTAGGTATGGGCCGATTATAGGTACGGGTACAGGCTAGTAAGTGGGTGTCGTACAAGGCGACTAATGTTTTCGAAGCAAAAGATCTAGTCTCCATAGGCTGGAAAATGGGTAGCAGCGTTTTCCAGTATTATATTTTACTGCGATCTCCAACCCGCCTGCCAAGCGTGGAGATTATGGCAATAACCTCCCCTTTCGTGGGAGAAGCCCTTAGTCCTGCAGTGGACTGGTATGGGCTGTGATGAAGATGGGCCGATTATAGGTACGGGTACAGGCTAGTAATGTTATCAGAATTTAAAACCTAAACTAACCAGTATCAATATACTGATTATACAATACTAGTCCACATACAAATTACAACAAATAGTTACAATTTTTTTTTTTTTTTTTTGGAAATATTAGCAATGAAACTTTGTAAATATGATCAAACAACATTAATCTAACTGGTGCATACCATTTCATTTTGATATCTATCTTATTAATAAAATTACTTAAAATTCAAAATTGATGACAAATGAAAAGGCGTATTTGTATTTAATTTTTGAGACTTATTTTTAAAACATATCTACTACATTTTCGAACTCAAGTATTAATTTTGATATGCAAAGTAGAATTAAAAATATTTAGCAAATGTGTACATGCCAAAAAAATATATCAATTTCACACGTAAGGACCCAATATTGTCTGATCATACCAGTAAATGAGTAACTAAGAGCAACAATTTGAAAAGTTAACCGATCAGGCGCGACACTAAGATTTTTGGGATACATATCGACCAATTAGCGTGAAAATTAAAAGGTTGATATAAACAAAGGGTACCCAGGTTAAAATGAACTTCAATTTTAAAATTAAATGAAAATGTTTGCCTTTGCTCAACTGTATCTAACTGATTGAAACGTATGTGCCGTATAATTATTTTGTTTCTATGAGCAAAAAGTGTATCTATTTATATCTATTATTTTTCTAATTCTTTTTTTTATCTTGATATATATACACTAGATACTGATAGAAACAGTTAGCATTCAAACATGAAACAAAAATTTAGTTAGATGGGCATCGTTGTGGTTTTGGTACGATGTACTCTTTAGTGTAACGTCGCAGAACGTTATACAGTAAAGGGTTCCTGGATATCACGATTTGGCGTCTAATTTATTATTTGACTTATCGGTATGATCGTTTTTTTTTAAGTATATTCTGTGCAAACCTGAGACAACTGAGCAATTCAAAGCAGAAATCGCATGTCAATTTAGTGAAATCGATTGCAGTACCAGCATAGTTATTGCAATTTTTTTTTGCGAATTTCAGTCATAAGCTACAGCGCAAAGGTATCCATGTAACAAAATATTTGTTTTTAATACTCTCAATGTATATCAAGAAACACATTAAAATATGTATATTTCCTTTTATTTAAAGAATTTAAATTCCTGTCGCGGCACGCTTTACTTATCTTAGTAAGTTTTATTTCTAAATGATTATTTATGTTACACGACAGACAAACAGGCAAGCGGGCCATCTGATGGAAAGTGGTCACCGCCGCCTATGGATATCAACAACACCACGATAGGTATTGAACTGTATCCTTTGCAAATAAATATCATTATTTATTGCGTTGCACTTAAAACTGTAATGAATGTGCAGTGTGCCATGAACCCTTTGAATACAGTGGAATATCAGTTTCTGCACATTAGGCTGCAGCTGCAGATAGGCTTACAAAAATAATTACCTCAAGCACCAATGTATCCCATTATTGTTAGAAAAGATTAAGTAGTTACATTCCCGTATGTTCATAGCTTTCTGTTTTCTTTGTCTTTTTAGGTCTTCCAATAAATAAATAATAATTAGCATACAATTTACGTACCCTATCACACTATCGCCAAAGTTAGCACCAAAGTTATTTTTCGCCTGTGAGTTGGATTAATTAGGTTAATAAAAAGTATAAGGCTTGGTAAAAGGTTATCGAAATTGATTGATAAGACCATTAAAAGTATCTGCCAATGTTCGTTCGAGCAATAACCGAATGAAAAAATATAATTGTGCCTTTAGGAGGCCAGTACTTATCTGTGTTCAGTTTATCGCAGTGACCCAGCCAGATTTGACGCCTTGCTCAATACAATAATTATTGTTGATAAGAATGATAATTTACTTATTTTAAATGTGCCAAACTGCTTATTAATATCTACACTTAGAAACTTAAACTTATTCTGAGTTTTTAGGTTCACCTATTTATGTTTTGTAATGTTTAAATATTTAGCAGATACGTCCTTAGTAAACATATTATAATATGTATGCATAACCGGTTTTAGGGATAGAGGACTCTGTTAAGCTCAAGCAGGTAATCTGCCTGGAGGGTTACCACCATTGCCTTATCCAATTCAGACCAAAACGACAAGAAGTAATCACAGGCATGAGGCTTAGCTTAGAGCTCATAGTGACAATGTCTTGCGACTGCATTTTTGTAACATGAAACCTATGCGTATGAATCGTGGGTGTTATGGGCGAAAGTTACAATTTTCCATCAGGTGGGTTAGCTGCTCGTAAGTCACTGAGTTGTATTAAAATACCTAAAAAAGTTATTCGTTTATTGACGACATGAATTTGTAACAAAAAAAGTGTGCGTCTTGTTAAAAAAAGATATGGTTCTTTATAGGTAGGCTTTTACATAGCATGCTGTGTTTTGTGAAAGAATGATAAGATTGAGATAACACGCCGACCCACATCCTACGCGACACATATATTTAGTTTAGGCGTAAATAGCGGAAGTGTTTATGATATCGCATGTTGCATCTTGGATATCATGTAAATGCGCTAGAAGATAGCCCTTCTCTATGAGGGATATTGCCACATGCATTCTTAAGTCGAGTATTAAACTATAGCTAAAACGAAAAACATTGTATTTATACTTGGCGTTCGTTTTTGAATAGGTAATATTATTAGCTTCTCATTTGCCAAAATCTGTTTTAAATCATTCGGTAGGTACCTATACTCAAATATTTTCCGCATATCTGCTTAGTTTCGTATACCACACATAAGTTTGTCTAGCTAGATGAGACGTTGTTTTATAAGGACTTTGTCACTTACGTCAGATTTTTTTATGAGCCTTTGATTGACGATGGTGAAGTAAGACGAAGACCTTGCTAAACGAATATAAATACGTACGGTGTTACTACAAGTAGTAAACGTAATCTTTCTGTAGATACAGCATATGAAAAATGTTAAATGCTATATTCACAATAGGGCTATACGTAAGTATATAAATACTAGTGGGTCTGGCGCGATCGTCCGCGTGGCGTTCTACACCTACTCTACCCCTAACCTACCCCTACTCCTAACCTACCCTACCCTACCCTTACCCCTACCCTACACCAACTCTACACTTACCTAACATCTACTTTACCCATATCTACCTTTTTTGTCTTGCGTTAACTTACCTCTTGAATCACTAAACGTATCTATTGATGAAAACCGCATTAAAAACCGCAGAGGGGCAGACGGCAGGAAGCGACTTCGTTTTATAATATGTAGATGCTTATATATAGAAAAATGGTAATGGACCAATAGGTACTGGCAAATAATAAAATATTATTGACTATACCTTGATTGATTGAGACTATATCTTGGTTCCGTATTGTTTGGGGTCTCGGATATAAATAATAGGTAGGTGTTTTATTGTTATCCTACAAAACAACGTATTACATTGGTCCTTGATTTGCATTGCAGCGTTTGACAAATTGACAATAGAATAAAATGCTCTTGTTTATTTATTGAAACATTTTAAGACAAAAAAATAATTGATTATCAGCTGTAGAAGTAGGGGAAGGTGGGGCAGAACCGGGACCTTAAGCTTAAATTGTCTCTAGAATTGCTCTAGTTGGACGAAATTCAATAAAAAAATATCTAGAACGAAACTCAATTACTAGGACGAAATTCAATAAAAAATCAGCTAGAACTAAATATACTTATATCCTACCGAAAACTAAATCAATTAATTTAGCAAAAGCAACTGGATGTACAGAAATAAAGATTTTTCAAAAAATGGCATTTTGCCGGTTTTGCCCCACTAGGTGGGGTATAACTGGGTATGCTTTTTTGTGATACCCGATCGTACCCCATGCCTATTATTCTACCTACTAGTATTAAGAAAAAGAAAGTTTGTGGACACGGATGAATGAATGGATGGAAGATTGTTACTCTTGTTTTTTTTTACTACATTCCGCAGAAGCACGGTGTAGGTAACCGAAATATGCGCGAACAAATTTGCGCGCAAATGCATTTTTTTATATTACACAATTTTTAGATTATATAAAATGTTTTCCACTAAAGGGCCAACAATTGGATTTAATTGCTAAATGCAAAACAATAAAGAAAAACACAATGATACTCGGTATTGCCCCATACAATGCTACCTGGTTTTACCCCGAACATACAATTTTCAACAAAATGTCATAAATTTTTTTTATTTGACAAACATTTTATAACATCATTAAACTGTTCTTAATACTATGCCTAATCTTTGAAATATTCATCAAACCAGGTATGTAAAGACAAAGTTGAATCACAGTACTCGAAATTTGTTTGAAATTTGGGAACATTTTTAGGATTTTAAAGAAAATCTCTAAAAATTGTAAAAACTAAATTTCCGCGCAAAATACCTGTTACAAACTGCCATGCTATCAGAAGGTACGCAATTCACTATAAGAGCGATATACCAATGATAGTTTCCGAAATAATGAGGTACCCGGTTTGACCCGCAAACCGGGTGGTTTTATACAACTTTCCCCTACAAATATCAAAACAAGGCGAATCTTTTTTCTGCATTTATTTTGGTAATTTTTCAATAAATGGTGCGCATTGAATTTTGGAAAAATCAATTTAACATAATAACCAATAGGCTGTTCCACCCTGTACCACAGAATATTACACAGAAAAAAAATACTACGTACAAGTAATACTGTGTACCTGTGCCTGTACTGTAACAATATAAGTGGTAAAAAGATACCTACATCGGAACTACATTGAAGTACGTATGGCGAATTAAATTCAAATCAATTCTTGTTACTCTTAAAGTATTCTCAGAGTTGTTGCAAATGAGCAATGTCCAAACATATCAGTTGGCGAGTTGTTGCTCCGCGCTAACTATCCCTCGAATTTATTAAAGCCAAATACGTAGGTAGCCTTCTTCGAATTAGTATAAAAATAAATCTGTTTTAGGTATTGATACAAAATTATTCTAATCAACATTGTTAAACAAACTCCATGTGGTTTAGAAATATGTACGTTTGCAAGTAGGATATACAATATAGGTAATAAATATGTTACTTTTTAAAAATATTAAAAATAATGAATCATTACACTAGGGAAATTTTAAACCTACTTCTTCTTCGTCTTATCGAGTCGATGGGCTAAACTCAGACCGACTCATTCAATTATTTAGTTTCCGGTATTCCGGTTAGGTTTATTTATAAACATTGAACGAACCGGCAACAGTAATGAGAATCAGTTCGACAAAAGAAAAATTCAATTTTGTAGACCAAATCAAACATTATATATTTCAAGAAACGACCTTACACCCAAAGCCCGGCAACGGCGGCAACACATATGCGACTCTACTGTATTGCGGGTGTTTATGGGCGGCGGTGATCATGCTTACTCGGTTATCTGCCTCTAGTGTAAAAAAGTGTATGATTCCATAAATTTTTGTAATCTTTATTAGCTATAATTTTTTCATATTATATTTTAGTTAGTTAGCTAACTAAGTACAATAACGTAATATATTCTTTAAATTTAATGCCCCTTGGCTTGGTACATGGTAAGAAAGCAATATGTCTCGTCATCGTAGAATAAATTAATATTATAATTTCTATTACTAACATGTCATTTTCTGTTATGAAACAAATTTACATCACGGTTAAGCCTTTTAAAAGCTATGCTAAACAGCATTTTATGAATACTTCAAAAGCTATTTCTGCAGCAATTTTGCTTTTTATGGGTGTGTGTTTAATATAAGTATATAATTACCGGTATTTCATTAGCAAAAAATACATATTCACTGTCCGTTCTGTTTAATGACTAAATTTGTAGCTATTCTAATTTAAGCTTTGACAATTGCGTAAAGTTTATCTGGTTGACGTTGACATCAACTACACAAACTTAACTGGTATTGTTCGCGGCCTGTTCTATATGGGATTTAAATAGATCGGTCTAGGTTCTGCATTTAGCCAAACAACCTGGTATACAAAAGGCTTTTAAATTCAAAGCACGTCGCGTTATATTATGGTAACCGATACCGGTGATATCATATCCTAAGTATCAAAGCTGACATGATCAAGTTAGATGCCCAAATATAACTTTAAATGAGCAATTCATAACTCGTATAAATGAGTCCAAGTTAGGCCCGGCCGATACTTTAACCGCGCGGGCTTTACACGAAGTATTTTACGCTAATTTAGTATGCGACGAAGTGTTGGAGGGCGTCATCGTCGTTCGAGACAAACCCGGTTGGATCGGAGACTAATTGAGCGAAGAATGGGCGAGGTCTGCCCGCTTAGTATTCCATCGGGGGCTGGTTCTGAAGCCGGCCGTTCCTAACATCAATCTCAATATGAACAGATGACGGGGCGTCGGAAAGTGTGCTCGCGGACAAGAAACCCCTCTTAACGGTTTGGCGTAGCTCTGCTAACACGGCGACGAAACTGGACATGATTGATCTTTTGTATCGCTAACAAGTGCTAAACTGATAAGTCATCAGTCTCAAATTGCCTATACCTAGTTATTGCGATAGTCCTCTTTTTGCCGATTTTTGCAAATTTACCGCAAAGGCTGCAGAAAAATAGTTTGCTATTACTTTATTGCAGTATTAAAATTCGTTGACCGTTGTCCGCCAGATATAAACGATGAATAACAATAGAGAAGCAATCCTTGGATCGGGTTTGCTTTCGCAAAACATGGTCTCGCCATTACTGTATGAATTTATGTATTTTCATCCCATATTTTAACCCCCCACGCAAAAAGAGGGTTGTTATAAGTTTGATGTTTGTATATGCGTCTGTCTGTGGTGTCGGTATGTCCGTAACGGCTAATTGGAAGCCAGTTTGCCAGTTTAATCGTGATGGTTCTTTGCTTGGTTTTATTAAAAGCAGTTCAGTTTAAGAAATATTCGAGTATAAAGAAGCTATTTCGATGTAGTCTGTTAAGTTCTAAAATTCATGTGGTTCTTGTCCGTTTGTATCTGTCGTTTAGTTTATTATTTCACGTAAAGACAATCAAATTTATTTAAATAATGTATGTATATGTAACAAAAATAACAATTACTGGCAAAGCTGTTGGTAAATGTTCTTTGTCAAAACCACCCGTTCGTCGACGCTCACATACTTATAGGCTAACAAAGCCTTGATCAGCTTATGGCGCGGAGGGGCAAGCCGCTTTGTTTTTCCCGGTCATATTAAAAAATCTTCAATAACAAACCAGTCTAATAGCTCCCTTGTTAGTCAATATCTTGAATTTAATATCCTCGGTAAAATTGTTCATAACCGTTTTGTTTTAATTTTTAAACTTATCCAATTCATTAATAAAAAAGAAGATAAGTTTTGCATAAAAATATATTCCACTATTCATATTTCCCGATCGATGACAGGGTAATAGGTAGGGAGGATGACACGGACCGAATATAAATACCGGCCAAGTACGAGTCGAAGACGCTTTTCAATTATTGCGAAATGCGAGTCTGACTTGACAGATATTTATTATTTTGTTGTTAATAAATAATATATGGAGCATTTATCATAATTAATACAATAAATAATTTTACGTCTACCTTTTTTAAAAAGCCCAATATTTCCATAGTTTTGACATTCCAACTCGACAAAACAAAAGTCCGGCGAAAGAAGAATCTGCCTAAGGGTATGCCCTTATGCGCTTATTACATTTCACTAAATTTTGTAGCCTAAATCCAGAAGCAAAAAGCGTCAGAGCAAAGCTAAGTGGAATGTATTGCAAATAAAATAAGGTCCATTTTAGTTTCACAACTTTTGAAAAGCGGAGCGACGCGTATTATAATATAAATTATACAAAAATAGACCTTAAGTTTTTGCTTCTGAATTTAGGCTACTAAATTTAGTGAAATGTAATAAGCGCATTAGACAGATTCGTTGAAAAAACCAAAAGGGCAGGTTGGTTTTATTGTTTATAGTAGATATATTTCATGTTCTCAAAACATAAGACAGAGGGACCAATAATGTGTTAATCTTTATCTAGTTAGGTAATTAAATATGTTGGTGCGCACGTCCGATTCATATTTGACCGGTTTTTATTTTGTTTTTGTATTGTAGTATTATAATAGGAATACGATAAGTCCGTATTGACTGACAGTAGTAAAATTATAAAGTGTAGATATGACAATAATCTGGGAATAATCTGTCTTTGTCAGTCCTTCTTGTAAACATTCAGTTATTTGGCTTGAACTTGTACTTTTAGTTTGACTAAATTATTATACATGCTGAAAATTATCTCTCTCACTTCATTTTTGATTGTTTTGCCCATTATTTAATAATTTTTTTCATAACTCACGTAAATAAACAATCCTACTGAAATCAAATTGTTTATGATTTTTATAAATGACGTTCTATTGCCTTTAAAAAACTTATCATAAGTTGCCATACAGAGATTTACTTATTCTAGCACTATCTATATATCATAAACAGTGTAACAGGTCTATACATTAAAGATATTTTGAAAATCCTGAAGCCAAAACGGTTTTTTTTAAAGTTTGTTTGTCAGTCTGTATCTTGGCCGTGCATCACGACGAAAACTAAATTAATTCAAATCTTGGTATGATTGGAATCACGGTTCCTTTAGGAGAATAGATGGAAGTCATGTGTACTTAGTTGTAACCATTAACCCGTAGTCCGATTTCATTAATTATTTTTTGTTAGAAAGCAGGTACTTTAAAGACTGTCCTGTAAATATTTCAAGGTGATTGATGTTGTAGTTCAGAAATTACACCTCATTATTGGGTTCAAATAACTAGAAACCCGGAATGTACAAGAACCTTCGAACATATGGCTCATCTTAACCTGGCGAGTGCACTTTATTAATAAAATAAAATAATCATCTTGGCGTTAATGTCCCGGTTGTGCTCTCGCGCACGAGGGCCTGGGGTCCGCCTTGACCATGATTCAGGTTTAGGCAGATAAAATTAAGAGCGACTGCTATCTGACCGCCGTGAGGCTGTGACCCTGCTACCAATACCAATATTAAACAATAGGTTAGCTTAAAACTTATATTTATGTGCTATAATCCATGAGGTACCGGGTTCGAATCCCGCTGCGGCCATGTACCAATGACTCTTTTCTGAGTGATGTACATTAGTTGAATTCTAACCGATGCTCTTACGGTGAGGAAAACATCGTGATGAAACCTGCAAATTCTGGCAACTGAATTTGTAACCGTGATCCAATGTGGTCGGGTTCCCCTGGCAGCAGGGTCACGGAGGTCAGATGGCAGTCGCTCCACTGTAATTACCTGATATGCCAAAATTCTGAATTATGGTCAAGGCGGACCCCGGGTCCTCGTTCTTAAGAGCACAACCGGGAATATTACCGCCAAGATGATGATGAATCCAAGAGGTCGACTGCGAAGGCGATTTAGGTAGCCCACGAGAGTTAATTAAAATTAAATAAACAATTAAATACGACAGGACAAGGTTTTATACTGAATTATTGTGCCAACAAAGCCAATTGCGGCTTCTCTTCTTCTTCACTTCGCCCAGTCTTGGGCATCCTCGCGTCGTAAGCCGTTAGCTCCCGGACACGTCCCGGCGCTGTCAATCCAGCGCTTCTTGAGCCTCCCGAGCAGGTTTAGCATGCGGGCCTTCTAAGAAAGCTTCCTTCTTTTGGTATTCCTGTTGGGTTTTGCACCTGGAAATCGTATTATCTGAGTAGACGTTCATTCCGTGTAGTTATCGATGGCTACTCGTCTAAACTCCAGGCTATCTACGCGGGAGTTCCTCAGAGATCGGTACTGTCCGCGACTTTATTCCTGCTGCATACCTGCGTACCTTCGGGTACTCAGACGACAGCACAATAACGAATAGATATCTGTCGGAGGCAAAAGTCAACGGGGACGATATTCAGTCTTGTCGAGAGGCCATGGTTGATCGTTTGGACAAATCTCTCAAGGCAGTCTCTGATTGGGTGGGTCGGTGATTGGTGGCGTTCAACGCAGCCAAAACTCAGGCGTGTTTGTTTTTCGCCAAAAGGAGTCCTTTTTATCTAACTCCAAGTTTTCGGGATGTTCCTGTGAAAATTACTGACAACCTACAGCTTCTTGGCGTTGAGCATCTACAAATCTCAACGTCACGGTCGGTCAGTACATCGAATCCAATGCAAAGGCTGCAGCAAAAAAAAATTGTGTCCTTTCGAAGGTTAGGCGGTACTTCCCTTCAAAGCTTGAGTTATATCAAGCACAAGTCTGATCCTGCATGGAGTATTGCTGCCACCTCTGGGATGGATTAGCCAAATATCAACTAGCGGCTTTGGATTCGGTGGAAAAAAGTGCAAAGAAGATAATTTGTGACCCACAGTTGATTGAAGCTAGGCTGCTGAGCCTCGAGCATCGGTGTAGGGTTGCGTCTGTCGGTCTTCTACAGGTTACATTTTGGAGAGTGTGCGAAGCGGCTGCACGACCTCATTCCGCCGGCCCCTTTCCGCCATCGGGAGACGCGATTCGGACGAGTGCTTCATCCTTATGTCGTGGATATTCCAGCTATCTGCACTTTTATAATGCATACGGCTAAGGAGTGAAACGCGTTGCCTGCGAGTGTTCCCTGATCAATATAATCTGGATGCCTTCAAGACTAGAGTGAATAGGCTGTTCCAAGACGGGCATGCTCCATCTTCGGCCGCATGGTCACTTACCAACAGGTGAGATGGCGGTCAAATGCCTGTCTTGTATAATACTTAAAAAAATGGCAGTAGCTATACTGTAATTACCTGATCTGCCAAATCCTAGATCCTGATCTGCGATAAGGCCGCCGGTTGCTTTTTTTTCCTTTGTTTTTGTTATAGGTATTTGTGTATGAGCAATAACTAATATTCATTCATTCATTCATTCCTGAATCATCTGATTCATTAATTCATGGTGAAGGCCGAATCCTGGCCCTCGCCTGCGTGAGAGCACAACCGGGACATTAACTATACAATAAATTATATATGCATCAATTATACCTACAAATACCTAAAAATTTGTACGAATCCCGTGGTGTACGAGTCGATCTCGCACTTGACCGATTCTTTTAAATTTATTTTCAAGTAGTAGAGTAGCCAGTACAATGACGAATGCAATTCATATTTAATAAATAACTCAATGCAGCAAATAAATTCATTGCATATAAAAATTAATTTAAAAGCTAAAAATGTTATAAAATGCAAATTACGATTTGCTGCAGAAAAATATACCTAATTTAATACGACATTTTAAGGCTATCGCAATACTTGCTGGCCAATTTTGTTAGTTTTGCCGATCACTATAGGCAGCTCAATTCTCTTTGTTTGCTTACATAACACATTTTGCAGCTGACTAAAAATCTCTAAATATATCAGAATTGTTCTGAATTTAAAATAGCGGCCTCGCCTTAACATGATCATATTGCGCCTTTTTAAAACAAATCTACTTAAAACAATTATAGAAAGCCGCTGTCCGTGTCATACGAATGTGACTCCCTGTCCCTGTTCCTGATTCTGATTACGAAACGTTTAGCCTTTGTAGGTATCATTACGACCCATCTTCCTTTACAAAAAAATATGACTTTTATACTCGCATCTCGAACACTTGAACGGAAATCACGAGGAGCGTCAACAATGGGTCCCCGAGTTGTAGGTACCTACTTACTTTAGCCGCTGGAGCTCGAGTGGCAGACGTCTCCGCCTTGCTTACATATATTTCATGAGCTATTAAACTCAACCCCTGAACAGTACAGATGTAACCGCGAATTTATATAGAGTCAATGTTTCCGATTGTTGTCTCAAATTATTTGACGTTTATAAGCGTTGTTAAATATTTTTATATGTATTTATCTATATTGGTGATATAGATAAATACATATAAATGACGAAAAGTTTGATGAATGTGGTTGTAGTTAATGAAGCGAGAGCTTTTTTTAGGACCGTAACAAATGGTCTAATGCGAGATTCACACATGCTCAACAATGTCCAATTAAAATATATAAAAAAAAAATGCTTGGAAATTCATGAAGCTTGTGTTATGGATGCCAGAAAACTGATAAACTATTTATATATATTTTTTTAAATACATACTTGTTTTAGGTATACCCAGACCCGTAACAGAAATCAAATTCATTATTTAAATTTCTGCCAAGTGGAGAAGCCTAAGTTGATGCGTCGTGCTATTATGACTTATTTTAAGGCTTATCTATGATTTATAGTATTGTGTAGATAACATATCTGTAGTTGACATCTAATAAAGTAAGAAAAAAAATAGTTCCATAGTTAATGTATCCATGTGGGCTATCCGTCCGAATCGCCTTTTAAAAAAATATATAAATCTGTATGGCAACTTTTTTAAGTCAAGCCAAGTTTTTTAAACGTCATAGAACGTCATTCATAAGTCATTTCTGTAGGATTGTTTATTTTCGTGAGTTATGAAAAATATTATTAAATGGCAAAACAATTAAAAAGGAAGTGCGGGAGATAATTTTCAGCATGATTTATAATTTAGACAAACTAAAAGTACAAGTTCAAGCTAATAGTGACCAAATAACTGAATGTTTACAAGAAGGACTGACAAGGACTGATTATCCCCAGATTATTGCCATATCCACACTTTATCGTGGTCCTATTATATCTATATACGATATTTGTTGCTTAGTAATTTCGATAAATTATTTTATATTCGGAAAACACACTAAGTTTACGTTGTCACACGGTGAAGTTTTATTCTAACAATAACTTAATTCAAATTATATGTATTGAAATAAGCGACTATTATTATGGAATAAACAACACGTTTTCTCCAAATATTTTATTTGGCTACATATTAAATCTACGTAACTAGATCCATCTAATTACCCGTCGAAACTGAATTCAGTGGCACAAAGTTTCTTCGGGATAAACGGAACGGACTAACGCATGGGATTTATCTGCAGTCGCCGGTATACTGTAGTAAGGGGAACAGAAATACCGACGTTGTTAACTGTTAAGCCCCCCAAAGATGTCCCTAGCGTTAAGCATTCACTTAGAAGGGATTTATCACTGTACGACGTGTTGCTTGAATCTTCATCACTAAACCAGTAGACATGTACCTACAATACATTTAATAATTGCCATATGTTTCATTTTCTTATATTTATATTTATACTACTTATGGTAGGTACGTAGTATGATACTTACGGTATGTAGCCAAGCATATTATATTTTATCAAGAAATCCGATACAACTTGTAACAAAGTCGAAATCTTTATAATTATACTTTCTTTCCATACATAGCCATTAGCCACAATTATGTAATTATTGCTCATACATAGACAATGTTTACGATTTATACATTTAGGTTTCATGAAAGAAAACGCGATAGTCAACAGGCGTGAGTTAGGAGTTACCGAACGGTTGTTGATAATATCTACCACCTTAGTGGCATAATAAAAAAAGCAAAAACGCAAATGTCAGTAAAAAAATATAATGATTACTGTTTAGTTAAGTTGTGTAGGTACTTCGTTATTGATAAAAATAAACGCACAGAATTATTAAATCCATTAGACTCAGCTGTCTGTAAAAGGTTTTCGGTAAGTATAAATGATTCCTCAATTTGATTGGACCTGTCGTTGAAATGTAACCTGATTCAAGTGATACTTAAGTATACCAATTTTGATTTGTCATCACCGCTGAAGTGCTAGGACCGCAGATAATTTCCTTGGCATTTGTGACACACTACGCTGTAGCGTAGTTCAGTTGATTTAGAAACTATGTCACTCAAATACTTTATGTTCAATCTGTGTTCCATTTTATTGCCTACCTGTCAAAACACGACATTTTGTAACACAGAAGAAAAGAAAAATAACATAATAATTAACAAAAAAGCACATAAAAGCAGAAGCAAATAAAAGCGAGCACAGTGTCGATAAGTGGTGTGTGTTAGTCGTGTAATGCATGTGTAATAGGGATGGCCGACGTGACTTTACTAAATAAAAGATTAGACTTTACTACATTTTTCATTCCCTCACAAGGGAATTCCATACAACGGAACACACCGAGTGTAATACATAATCTCGATAAACAAAACATCGATGAATGTTACCACGATGTTACAAGATTGCAATGCACGTTACTGTGAAAGATCTTCACTACGACGCCACCACATTGCGATTCACGTTACGGCGAAAGACCTTCACTGCGAAGCCTCGCTAGCATTTATCGTGTTACACTCAAACACCAAATTGAATGGAAGTTTGTAGGGCGTGTGCAGTATGCTATTCTGAACACACTAAGTATACTTCATTCGTGCTCAATACCAGGCTAGGACTCGATAGGTATAAAAAAATACGAAAAAAAAGCATTGCAAAATAAATAAATAAATTCTTAACCAAAAAAAATAGATTTTATCTTTTCCCCGAAAACGAGCTATAACCCCTCTTTCAACTCACTGTCGTCCTTAAGTTTTCTTCCTTTTTAATTATTATTATATATGCCCTTCCCTTCCTCTTCACTCCGTGGACTTCCAACGTATCTGTCTGTTATCTTTCAAAATTACTAAAATCTAGAGCAACAAAATTATCTGACCCGGTAACAGCGTCGCTGTTGTTGTCGGCGACACTTAGTTCTAGCTTTGGCCACCGGGTCTGATAAGATTGCGTCACTGTACAGTTCATTTTGATTTCATCACAAAGCAGAAAAAAAAAACCAGGAAGGTGACACAAAAAACATTCTGCCAAAACGGCTTTTTTACGCTTGAGTTAGACTATTGTAAATACTTATAATTAATTAATTTCATTTGATTATGTTGATATACTTACCTACCTTATTACGCGCTCCGACGTTGCTAAGTGGCTAAGTTGTTCCTGAATCTTATACTTGATACCGTTTATTGTACCGGTACCTACACTATAATATGTACCAACCTATTTAACAGAACATACATTCTTATTAACAATGTAGTAAGTTGAGGTGCTAACTCTCAACTGACGAACAGTTAACGCCATGTTAAAACTGCTATGAAAATGTGGTATTCCTATATTTCTAGCCGGATTCCAACCGTCAGTAGACGCCTTAGTTCTTGTATTCAAAATCCGCACTTTAAAGGCTTTTCATCTGCATTACACGGCAATGCATGTGAAGGAGACCAGCAATTGTTTGGGAGCAAGCGAGAGCGAGGGATGTGTGACAAAGGACCCTTAGGCTGACGCCGCGTCTGAATTCCCGCGGCCGGGCTTCGCTGTGACATTTACGCGGTCAACACTTACAATTTTTGTTGAACATTTAGATTTTTAAAATCCACAGTAATTTTGTACGTACGAATGTATCTCTTTATCTGTCTGGCTGCCTAAAACGTTTTGAAGCCCAAACCAGCTGAACAAATTTTGATAAAATGTGGCAAGGAGATCGATGGGTCACTGGGCGGCGAAATTGCGAGCAAAAGCCAGTAGGTAGTTACGATATGCTATATTTCTAAATTTCGTTATTGATGAAACTGTCTGCTTATGAGATGTACTAGTTGCACTAGTAAAATAAACCTTTTTAAGTTTCTGATATACACTGTACGTTTTAAATTTTCTTAATTATAATAACTTATATTGTGAAAATATTAAATGTTTTTTTTTATTCAAATGTCATTGCGCGCTAATTCCAAATTTTCTATTAATAACTTGCAAGTAGACATACGCTTGCCATACAGTACCTAGAGTACCTATAAGCATAATAACCAACACACATGATACCATGTCAACTTCTTATTTAGACTGCAGGGCTATGTAATAGTTGCGTTGCGATGGTAACAAAACGAAAATGTTTATCCAGGCTTGGTAAAATAATCCTGACTGTGTTTATATTTTAAAATCTGCTGTACACACTGCGAGCTTGCTGTCTGAAGCTTATGTCAGAATTCACGTTCGTTAGTTTATACATTAATGTGGTAGCTGTAACACATTGGTAATAATTTATTTGATATCATTACAGCCACGCTATGTTAGTAATTTTGGTTGGATTTAATTAAACTTGCTTGTAGTATGTATTTCGAAACATGTACCTACCCTACATAACTTGTACCTGTTGATGTACCTACATGTAGGTCAATTATATAGGTACTTACAGGGCAGAGAAACATACGTTTTTCATATTTTATTTTTATAACAGAGGTATACATTCCGAATCAAAAAGGTACGCTGTTAATGTGAGGCGAAGACTCAGCTATCCAAGCTATTACCTTTATGTGGGCTACCATCTTTCAATCAAACTGAAACAGAACAACGCATACGGCGTTGTTGCTAGGCGTCAGAACCGTTCACCCTGCCTTTTCGAATTATCTAACCTGTCGCAAAAGCTCCTGGCAAACCTGATTAAGAAATATATGGGTATCTACTATCTACAGCTGCATTGAAAAAATGAAAAATAGAAATGCATTCTGAGAATAATATTATGAGATACGACAGAATTGCCGGTTTCTTGAGATTACATTTGCCGTATGCAGTGAACGCGCTGAGCTTGTAAACGCATTGCGAGGCGACAACACAGCGGAATGGGAAAAATATGTCTCCTTGTATTTACTACTAGTATTACCTACTTATTTCAAGAAGACATACCTATTGTAACAAAAGGTAGGTACTTATGATATAAAAAAACTAATGCGCAGTCTTCTAGGTTGGTAGTTAAGTACTGTTTCGTTAAATATTTTTTTTAATGCATGTGTTGGTTTATATACATTACTGCTGTTGGTTGATATTTATAATAAGGTTCATTATCTTGATTCAAACGACTTTATTCGAAATCATTCAATCGTCACACTTTGTATGTTACCTAATAGTGTAATAAGTTAACAAATTACGAATCTCTACAATAGTAAAGGAGGTCAACAAATCCTATATGGCTAATAACGTTGAGCTATATGTCATTAGAAACGATTTTTCATTTTACAACTTTTACTATGGCCACAACTCTCGAATCGCTGTGGGAAAAAAGTTATAGTCAATTATAGTAAACTTCGATTTGTACTGGAAAATTCGGCCTATATTACCAATAACGTTGAGCGATATGTCATTGAAAAGAATTTTTCATTTTCTACAACTTTTACTACGACATTAACTCTCGAAATTTAACCATAACTTTTTCCCACAGCGATTCGAGAGTTGTTGCCATAGTAAAAGTTGTAGGAAATTGAAATTCCATTCTAATGACATATAGCTCAACGTTATTGGTCATATAGGCTGGGATCCATAGATTTATACCGGACCTCCTTTCATTTGGGCACTCTCATAGGTATACTCTATGCAATAGTCGATAGAGGCTTAAGGTATCTAGTTAATTTAAGCAGGCTTTAGTTCAAGAGACTGCATTGTTTGTTACCTCTCTTCTATTGTGCGTCGTCTCGGTCAACGCACAAACATCGATGGACTGTAATAGTCTCTCAATAATTTCTATGGGAGTATTAGACTTGTGCCATGCTAAAGCAACAACAAAAGAAAATGTCGTCCAAGTCGCTTCAGCCGCCAAACTGCTTCTTTTAAAATGCTTTTTTTAACAAGCTATTGCCTGCGTTTTCTTCCGGGCAGACCACTTTTTACTTTTTCAGTTCATTTCAAATACCTACCATGTGACCGCGGGAATTTGCAATAGTAGTTTATGCAACTGTCATTTAAAAGGGTGTATAAAAGTTTATCATACGAGGCGTAGCCGAGATTTAATAGAAGATTCTTTTTAACCCCTATCTCACGCCTTACTTTTATTTTGTTAGTGTTAATGTAAAGATATACCTATTAAAAGTAAAATAATTTAACTATACTTAATATTAGCTACATAGATGACGTAGTGAGATTGGCAAAAGAAATATCAGTACAACGACAGCTGTATGAGTTGTAGCATTCGATGTCTGTGTCAATTAGCATGAAGGAGGCAAGGCAATACGTTAAAGTGGTACCTAAATTACGTCACCGCCGGACGGATTCCTAGAAAGATGAGCTTGTGTGTATACCACCTAATCTGTTTGTTGGGCAAACATCGTCGTACGGCACAACTGTGAGATTTTGAATGCATTGTCAACTGTAGAAGCCTCTTCTGCCTAAACTGTTTTCTGTTTCATTTAATTTAGGTAGTACTCGTATACCCATAATTGAATCCAGATAAATAATTGAAAATTATATATTTATGAAAATAATCAAGTAAACATCATTATTATAAAGATCTTTATTCTCAAAAGAAAACACATTCACTTAATGAGAACTTAAATGTGTCATGTAGTTTTTTTCTTGAAATAAGACAAATAACTTATTTATATTAAAAAATAATTGCTACCTACATTACTATTATTGTTCGTGATTCCCAGTTTGTATTACTATCGATGATAGATATAAAATACTCGGGGCTAGTATATGTATTATTTCAATCAACCTAAGCCAAATGTATTAGCTTTATGGAAGCTCTGTTTCATAAATAAGCCATTCTAATAATGCTTCTATTTTGATTGTATTATATGGATTTTTGTTTTTGAGACATGAATGGTAAAAGCGGCGAAATTGTTCGGAAAAATTATCATAGTTTCATATGATCGATAAGAATAATTCATTACTTAAAAATAAAAAATATCTACTAACAAAAATGAAAATCATTTATACTCGATTGGTATTATGTCAGTTATGTATATTCAATATTTTAAGAGAAAAGAGATAGGTAACGTTGTATAGGAGATGGTATTACCTCATTAATAGGTATTTTAATGAAGGCAAGTCCTGTCTAATTGATGTCTCAATTAGTGAGCATACGACCCCTAAACTCTTCCAAAAATTAGGGTTATTATGTTGCTCGATGAACTCGCAGCGCCATATGCTTGGGAAGTTAAAAATTAAAATACAAGGGGAAATAATTATTACATCGTTGTATAAACATTAAGGAGATTATTTTAATTCAGTCAAATTAAACATAAAAGGGGTATCAATCAACGCTGCATCAAATCGGGTATCTGTGCTTTATTGATATGTTGTTCATAAGGTAAATGCAATGTTAAATCAAAATTTTCGATCTCGAGAGACAACCGGGTCATTTTAAAATCCCGTTTTTTAATTTTATTTTTTTAGTTTCTCCTAATAACACCAAAACGAGGACCTAAGCTAGAAATGCTTTAAACTAAGGTAATCTTCATACAATTCTCTAAATTGTTTGCTTTCTCTACCCTTTTTAAAATCGTTTACGTGCAAAACAGTCTCGATTGCGACGATAGGTAAAATACCCTTTTCGTGCTGTAAGAACTTCTTGTCAAATTTCATGATTATAGGCCATCAGTAACTACCCTAGAAGTTATGATAAAGTTAAGCTGTAAGTATCAAAGTTGTAGACTTAGTCATACTAGGTACAACAAGCAACTTTATCGAAACGTATAGGGTACTTATTCATGACATATAATTATGAAATTTAGCAAGAAGCAAGGTCTTACTTTTAAAGTAACGTCTAACGAAAGATATTGCTCCAAATGTACGGAGCTCCTCCATGCATTGTCACAATGCTGACCTAACCTATAAATGAATTAAAACCAAATGCTTTGTCGCTGAGGTTAGAATGTGAGAATGCCTGGATTAGCTCCACAAACTTGGGGCATGGTCGTTCGTTGAATATTACTTTCAAAGTTTATTAATAGAGTTCCGTTCAATTGAAATGTGGAAAAAGGATCTAGCCCAGCCATACTCAAGCTTTTTTTACGAGGGCTACGAATACGTTTCAGTTATGGTACCGCGGGCCGCAATGTACCTACATTTTTGGTGGTAAGGTCATGAGCGAACGGAGCGAGTTCGAAAGTCTCATCTTCTAAAATCAATATTTATATTATGTTGTATTTGTTGACTGGTATAATGGAGTGAACATTGTCTTCGGACAAAGCTCCTTAAAAAAGGAATAAAAAAAAATTACGAATGTTTATTTGAGCATAACTTCAGAACACCTATTTGACTAATTATTTTTTCTTGGGTTTGTAATTATCAGGATAAGGTTTGTAAAACACGAAAAAAAGATTGGTAGGGGTAGAGTACGGTAGGGGTACGACACCACGTGAACGAAGACGCGCCGGGTCAGCTAGTAGCGTGTTATAAAAAACGTAAACGTGAACGCCATTACGTAGTTGGATAATAACTCGGAATGCAGTACGCGCCATAGCACTTTTTGTTGAGGTCGAAAACAGCTATCCAAGGACTTGTTACTTACACACAAAACTCTTGCATGTGGATACCACAGTTCATACAAATCGTCTATAGATATCTACTCGTATAAACTAAAATTGCAGAATAACAAAAACTATGACTTGTAAACATATAGTTTTTCTATCAATTTTAGATAATAAAATTACTCGCATCTACTAACCGGACGAAACATGACTTGTAGGTTGATCTAAGTATTTTGATTGGTTCATAACCGACTTAGCCAAATATAAGATATTGTCGGCAGTAAATAGTATAAGATAAAACATTTGACCAATACGCAAAATGACCATAACTAAATTCAAGCTACAAGTCTCATGTGACAAGTTATATCATCTGGATAAAAGTTAAAAGATTTTAAACTCGATTTTCATTAAAAGAAAAGCACTGGTAAGAGTCGTGGGGTACCTACCTAGCCACCGTTTCTCAAGAGTTTGCCTTTGTGTTCAGCAGCAGAAAAGAGGTGGGGAAAACGCTCTAGATTTTACGGTTTTACTAATGAAACCCTTTGCCTTTGTAAAACAAACCGTTTATTAAATGTACATTAATGTACAAAAAGTAAAGTTGCACCGCATAACATTGTTCAAGACCCTTCAAGTCAATATACTTTACTTGTATATGTTAGATACAAGTCGTAACTGTTATCTATATTAGTAAGCATCTCCGCATCTCGCCATGTATCGTAATTAACTCTTTTAGTGTAGAGGTAAATTACCTACCTACCATTAAGTACCTACCTATTGATATTTGCTATTACTTCTATTAGTTCTCGAGACGCACATAATTGTAGTTAACTTTTTCTATCCATTGGAATTCATGTTAACCTAAAAATAATAATAAAGTTAATTATTAAAAGGGAAGTACTGTGTGAGATGACGAGAGGGTTATGTCAAGTTGCAAATTTAGTTCTACTGTTCAGTATCAGTATCCATTTAGTTTTACTGGTAGTGTGGCTACTTACGATTATATAGCTACTAACAATTTCATTATCCACTAAGTTACCATTCAAATGTCATCATAACAAATCTTATCTTCCATTTACTATAGAACTATTGGTGTTTTATAGGTTTTTGTTGGTACCTACTGTCTATAGATTTACACAGAAATATATACAGTGCATGCAAGAAATAATAAACTACTTGTTTGAGAATGGTAAGCAGGTGTGCAAATTTCAAAAACATACAGCCTTGACCTATTTTCATTAGGTTTACAAAAACTGTGTGTGTTAACAATCATTCAACAGTGCTCGTTTTTCTCACTAAATTCCGGAGTTCGTTTATGTTTACTTTGAAATACCAAGGATGTACCTACTAAATTAAAATTCAAAGGGGTTTATAAACTTAGTTAAAGGTTCTTACACTAAATCAATGTTTTAAAGACTAGTATGAAAAATATAAATAAAATATGTTTATGTAGGTAGGGTACTTGGTTTAGCTCCATTTTTGCAACAATTTTAGGTCAAACTTTTAGGTTGCACATCTTTTGAAATTGCTTGAATGTGTAGGATACACATTCAAGCAATTTCAAAAGATGTCATAAACACAAATTCCGCAGAAATGTGCTTAAACGAAGAAGGTATTTTCCCGTTAGATCGTAGGTATATTTCGTGGTCATAAAGTCTAAATTTACTTTGTTTATGCTTTGTTTCTACGAGCTGATTGCATTGTGCGAATGAGCTTGAGGTCAATTTTAATATCAATAAAGTTATTAATACTGTTGATATGACAGATTTTTGTTTAACTAAATAGGCACGGATGTAAGTTTTCAGTCTGGCCTATTTCTCACTTAGCGCTGCAGAGAACGTTGTTAACCTTTGATACTCGCGCGTAGTGACATCATCCAATAACGAAAAATGAATTAGGCACACAATTTGATTGCTGCAATTTGATTGAATTGAGTAACTAGGACGTGGGATAAAATAATCAGACGATCATTTAGCTAGGTATTGACCCGCTCCTGTTTTGCTTATAGGTAATCAATAAACTTGATAAAATCAGTATCTTTACAAGACTACAACCTCTCGGTATCTATGTACTTACAATTATCTGTACATAGGGGTGAAAGATTAAAAAAAAGGAACTTTTAGCCTATTAACATAACATAATACATTTCTATAACACTTGGCGATAACATTTTTCGATTCATAGATTCCAAGAATTTTTACAGATACAATTTTTTACTTTTTGCTTCAAAGGTGAATAGTTTTATATGCGTAATATGTAGGCAAGACACGTACCTATGCAGTAAAAAGAGTCTACCTGGATCACTTAAAAAGTAACTATCTACGGGTGTGGTCTAGACGGGGTGAATATATGTATAGGTATTATATGCTTGGACAATTCACACAGATCTATATAGCCCCAAAGTAAGGAAAGCTTGTGTAATATTTTTTTTTAATACATACTTATAGCACATACAACACCCAGCCCGTAACATAAACTAAAATTCATTATTTTAATTTCTGCCCGGCCGGGAATCGAACCCGGGACCTCTGCATGGCAGACCGTGTTAACCAACTGAACCACTCAGGTTATCGAATATTTTACAAAAAGGATGACCAGTGAACACTGTGAGTGAACAAAACAAAATCATAATTCTGGGAGTGGCGCGAGGACATTCGTTCGAATCCCAGCCTTCATAACTACATTAGCTTGCATGTCTCGTTCTCCACACCCGTCCGCAGATCTTGTCGGACTAACTAAAATTGCAAAGAAATCCCTCCATGTGCCAACGCCCGTTCCCTACCCCTAATTGAGGCTTGAGTGTCGATTTATTTGTGAATCATGACCGCACACTTAAGAACTTTTGCTTTAGATACTTAATAAATGCATAGGTTGGTAACTAAGTAACACTTACAATAGGTTACTGAGTTTAGAGGTTACTGAACACTATGAGCTACAATTGTTTAGTTAGACTTACCTACTACTTGATTTTTTTATATGAGAAGGGAAAGCATTAATAAGAAACCTTGACCGACCAGTCGGTCATACCGATTTAATGGCCACCGTCATAGGTCACATTTGATCTTTGCCCTGTTTGCCCGACTGGACTCTTAAACCAGAGTTCCATACGATAACATAAAATAAATCTAACTTAGATATACATACCCTGGTAAAAATTGTTTTGAGTGTAACTAAATATAAGATTTTATAACAATTTATTAAATAAAGCTATGCAGCACTGGAATGGACCATGATTATTTACCTAATCTTTTTTTATAGAATATAATCTAACGATAGTGAGTGAGCTGCCTTTTAGCGAATAGCCGCCGCCGTCGTGTAGGTACTTTTTAGATTTGGATATGAGGGACTTTTTAGATTTGGCGCCCCCGCGCGGCACGCGAGGGCCCACGGTCCGCGTTTATGTGTATCTATGGCCGGTTATGAGTATCTATGGCCTACCTAACAAATAAATACCTAAGATTAATAGGTATTATGACAATCTCTTGTTACAGCAACAAAACACGGAGAATTACGTTATTTTGTATAAAATATTTATAATTAATTTTAAAACAGTATGAAAAAGATGATCTATGTTGTTTCCGTCATAATCATAATCCGTCACACTATAAATGTTCTACGTCACGTACATAAAACGAATGAGACAAGCGAGACAAATGAATTTGATGCTCTCCCAAAGTAAATCGTTATTTGGGCGGAGCCTGTGGAGCCACCCTGACCAATCGCTAAGTATCTACTTCTAATGTAGGTAAATTGGGCTATATATTCTTTGTAAGCAGAGATGCTTCAGAAGTATTCGCTAGAATTTCGGATTTAGCAATCTAGATCCATAGCATATGGGGATTTATTTTGAGAATAGTCATCATCATTTTGGCGTTAATGTCCCGGTTGTGCTCTCGCGTACGAGGGCCCGGGGTCTGCCTTGACCCAGGTGATCCAGGATTTGGCAGGTCAGATAATTACAATGGAGTGACTGCCATCTGACCTCCACGACCCTGCTACCAAGGAAACCTGACCAGATTGGATCATGGTTACCCATCCAGTCGCCTGAATATGCAGCTTTCATTACGATGTTTTCCCTCACCGTAAGAGCATCCGTTAGTGTTCCATTATTTTGAGCATAGTATAATAGGTAAATACCTCTTCATAAGAATGAATTTTCAATAAAAAAAAATTTTTTTATTATTAGATAAGACAGTCATTTGACCGCCATCTCACCTGTTGATAAGTGACGATGCAGCCGAAGATGGAGCCCATCTTGGAACAGCCTATTCACTCTAGCCTTGAAGGCATCCAGATTATATTGATAAGGGAACACACTCGCAGGCAACGCGTTCCACTCCTTAGCCGTACGCATTATAAAGGTTGTCCCAAAATTAACGCAAGATTTGAATTAAATAGAAAACACCGTTCTTTTGATTGTAATTTTTTGATTTAATCATGAAGTACATAGGATAGGGTTATTTATGGAATAACACATCGGTCAAATTGCCTCCACGGCTTTGCATACACATACACACTCGTTTGTCGAAATTTTCCATGACCATTCTGCATAAATGTGGTTGAATTTCGTTGATGCAACGTTGAATCTCCTCCTTTAATGCACGCGTGGTTGTGGGCTTGTTGACATAGACCTGTGATTTTAAATAACCTCATAAAAATAAAACTAATGGTGTTTAATCACACGATCTCTAGGGGACCAATTCTAATCACCGAAACGAGAGAGTACACGACCTGGAAATGTCTCATGCAGTAACCACATATTGGCCACATCAATATCATCCAATTCTCGAAAAAAACTCGAGCCAAAGCGGCTCGTGCGGATAGCTGGACGTTCCACGACACAAGGATGAAGCGCTCGCCCGATGGCGGAAAGGGGCCGGAGGAATGAGGTCGTGCAGCTGCTTCGCAGACTTTCCGAAATGCAACCTATAGAAGACAGACAGACGCGCAACTCTACGCCGATGCTTGAGGCTCTGCAGCCTAGCTTCAATCAACTGCGGGTTACAAATTATTTTCTTTGCACGTTTTCCCACGGAATACAAAGTCGCCAGTTGATATTTGGCTGATCCGTCCCAGAGGTGGCAGCAGCACTCCAAGCAGGATCGGACTTGTGCCTGATATAACTGAAGGAACTGCTTTGAAGTGAAGTACCGCCTAACCTTCGAGAGGACACCAAGTTTTTTAGCTGCAGTCTTTGCTTTGGATTCGATGTACTGACCGAAATTGAGATTGGTAAATAGCTCAACACCAAGAAGCTGTAGGCTGTCAGTAATTTTAACAGGAACATCCCGAAAAGTTGGATGTTTTTTTTTTGCGCCCTTATCAGAGGAAATGGGCACCCTTCGGTATAGAGGTTAGGAGGGAGGAGGTGAACTCTCATGAGTACCAGCCGGCCGGCCGGACTGGTTATGCACGACTCGCCAAAAAATAGATCTAGACGCATACGTACTAAACACCCCCTGGGAGCACCTGTAGCCGGAAAGGCCTTTCAGGTTTCATCGGATGCGACACCCCGCAGGGACGGGGTGCGCTCAGCGTCACTCCTTATGGAGCGTACACTGGAGAAATTATAGCGAGACCCCAGAAGGGGGTCCCGCTGCTGTGGACTGGGATTGGGGGCCTACGGGTGCCGCTGAAACGATAGGGAGGGGCTGTGTTGGGTCGATCTGAGCCTCCAGGAGGAGGTTCAGGGCGCTCAACAGGACGTTGGGGGGGTCCGTGAGGACGTGTCTCGGTCTCCGGACCATGTGGCCGGAGACCGGGCGGGGAGAGTAGGCTGCTGCCTCTCGCACGAGATTGGGATGCTCTTCCGCGGCCTTGAAAAAGGTCTCGGAGAGCGTTTTGAGAATCTGCTGTAGGGTAGGCAGGTCGATGTCTCGGTGTAGGTCCGCATTGCGGACATACCATGTAGCCGCCATTGCCCTACGGCAGAAGATGTTCTGCACAATTTGCAGTTTCTCAATGATGAGGGGGCTCGCGTGAGCGAAGACGGGGGACGCGTATGTCAACACCGGTCGGATGCACACCTTGTAGAGGGTTTGCTTGTTTCTGAGAGACATTTTACTGAATCTCCCCAACATACAGTTGAGGCGACCTAAGTAAAAACGGGCGGGGCTGAGTTTTGGTTGCGTGGAACGCCACCAGATTGGCTTCACCCCAATCAGAGCCTGCCTTGAGAGCTTTGTTCAATCAAACGATCAATCATGACCTCTCGACAAGACTGAATACCGTCCGTGTTGGCTTTTGCCTCTGACAAATATCTATCAGTTACTGTTGTCTGCGTACCCAAAGGTACCTGGTACAAGCTGATTGTTAATATGCAGCAGGAATAAAGTCGCGGACAGAGCCGATCCCTGAGGAACTCCCGCGTCGATAGCCTGTATACATCGTTATGTAAGGAACCATTCCTCCCGGGTTGCGTACCTCATCCTGAATCACCAAGCGGTATTCTGATGAGGATCTAGAGGCAATGTCTGAGCATATCTCAGTAGTGCAGAGAACCCATCCTGTGAGTTTATAGTCCGACTTCAGTACAAATGCTCACATCAGAGACGAGACGAGTAAGTCGAGACGACTCTTCGCCGCATGAAGAATCTGAAAGCTGTCGGGCCCGATGGAGTCCCTATCGAGGCATGGAAATCGATGGGCTCTCGTGGTGCGAGCATCCTTATCAACCTTTACAACCGCATTCTCCTCACCGGGAAGATACCCGACCGAGTATAATTACTCCAGACTATAAGGGCAAGGGCTCGGTGCGGGAGTGCACCAACTACCTCGGTGTAAAGGTGATGTCTCACACCATGAAGCTCTTCGAACCCATTGTGGTCACTCGGATCCGACGGAAGTGTATAATCCCGGAGTGTTAGTATGGGTTTCGGCCGGGTTGTGGGACCTTAGACCCCGTATTTGCCCTAAGAACTCTCATAGAGGGAAACAGATCAAAGATCACGTCCCTGCATTTCCTGTTTCTGGACATGCATAATGCCTTTGACTGTATTCCTCGGGAGATGATATGGTGGGCGTAGCAGTCCAAGTTGATACCTGAGGTCTATATTTACATTATCCGAAACATGTACCACGATTCTGATTCAATAGTTAGGACTGCCGTTGGTGACACCAATTTGTTCCCGATTACCGTTGGTGTACACCAAGGCTCTGTGCTGAGCCCACTTCTATTCAGCGTGATATTAGACGTACTGTCAGCCTGCATACTAGACTACCATGAGGTGCCTCCCTGGCTGCTCATGTATGCTGACGATATCGCGCTGATAGACTCGAGCAAGGGGCGACTAGTCCAACGTGTAAAAAAGTGGAAGGAGTTACTTGAGCACGTCGGTCTGAAGATTAATGTGGTGAAGACAGAGTACATGGCCTCCAACAGTGCAGATCCCATACCTGTGGGCATAGACGAAGATGAAGTCAAGCGCACAGATCAGGCCAGATACCTAGGATCTGTACTTAGCTCAACCGGGGACATCGATAGCGACGTCAAGGCCCGAATATCCGCAGCTTGGGCAAAACGGATGGAGGTAACAGGGGCAGGTGTATAAGACCATCATTAGACCTGCTCTCCTATACGGTAGCGAGACTTGGGCCCTACTAGAGCGACACAAGCAGGGGCTGCGCGTCGCGGAAATGAAGATGCTGCGGTGGATGTGTAGAGTTTCACGGAAGGATCGCGTTCGTATCATATTCATATCCGGGGTAGCCCTGGCGTCTGTGACATCGCAGACAAGCTGCAAGAATGCCAAATTCGATGGTATGGCCACGTCTTGCGCAGACCGGCAAGTTATTTGGGGAACAAGTAGACACTTGTTCTAGCATAGCTAGACAGCTATGCTGCCCCCGCCAGACACGGGAAGGAGAGGCCGACCTAAGAAGCGATGGCTTGACGTAGTCAGGAATTATATGCGTGCCAATAAGCTCACCGCTAAGGATGCCGAAGACCGAGCGAGGTGGGCCAAGAGTAGCAGGAAGGTGGGACCTGGGCCCGTGCGTGGCGCGCGGGGGTGTAACCGGAACATAACACGAAGATGATGATGAGAGACCCCGAGCGCTCTCAGCTTGAACACTCAGCTGAATCACTTATAAAGCGGTTTGGTAGAACTACTATAGGTACAATTAAATTTGGACGCGATTTTCACTATCTAAATAGACAATTTATTTCGGCAGGTTTATATGTTTAATAAAGAATCCTTACGTAGGTACATAGTATTATTTTTGTTTGTACCTACTTATATCCGCTAACTCCTGGGATTTCACTATAATTTAAATTATTTCTTCAGGAAGATTTATATAACAAAGTTTATATAAAACATGTCTCATATTATAATAGAGAAAAACCCGAGAAGCCAGATCGAAGCCGGAGCGACTCGCGATATTAATATAAATTATTAGTATAATTTTTTTTTATTGATGTCGAAAGCGTTTCTTAAGATTGCTTAATCTTCTGTGGGTATCTACGTTATTAAATAAGCACATGTTATTTTTATTGTATCCGAAATTAGTTGCTATACTTAAATCATCATTTTCTAGGTTACTATCTATGCTATAGGATAGATTTAAAAACTTACAACATTAAAATTATAATCATCGTTTGCAGTATACACCTACCTGCTTATTAATAAACTTCATTTTTTAATTTTATTTAAATCGATACTCTATGATCTAATTACAGGTATCGGCAGGAGAAGATCTCTACTGGGAAGGTGAAGATGATGGCTCCAACGAGTATCTTGAGGTGAACGAGAGAAGCGGTTTCATAGACGGACATCTACACCGATTCAAAAGACAATTCGACTGGCTTTTTGGTAAATATGAATGGTTATATTTTGATTTAAGTATGTGTAGGTATTAAAGAGCTTTATGTACTTGAGTATACCTACATAAAACATTTGGTGGCCACCTTACGCACAACACAAAAAAATACGCGCTTTAAGTGTATATCTGGCCCAAAGGGTCCAATATCACTATTACTATTTCATCCCTACTAATATTAAAAATAATCATCTTGGCGTTAATGTCCCGGTTATGCTCTTGCGCGCGAGAGCCCGGGGTACGCCTTAACCATGACCCAGAATTTTGCCGATCAGGTAATTACAGTGGAGCGGCTGCCATCTGACCTGAACCTGACCAGATTGGATCAGGATTACACATTCAATCGCCTGAATGTGTAACCATCCCTACTAATATTAAAAATGAGAAAGTAACTCTGTCTGACTGTTGCACTTATATTGACGGCTAAACCAGTGTACCGATTTTTGATGAAATTCGGTGTGGATCGGTAGATTAGCGTCTGAGGATAGGCATCGAATTTTTATTCCTCTCCACTCGCAAGCTCGCAAGATATTTGTACATAGTCCACGCGGGCGGATCCGCTGGCAGAAAGAGTGTTTATAAATAACATTAGTAACTACTTTTTTTTGGCGCACAGATGGTGTAAAATTTAGAGTATTTACCTGGGAAACCAGTCTTAGTCTTATGCAGCTTGAACCGCTCGCTTCACTCAGGACTCTGCATAACTCGCTTCGCCAAGGAGTTAACTCTAGTCCAATACCCGGCCCATGACGTAAGACACTGTTTTATCCCCTTGGTGTATAGTCTAATCTACTAATTACACAATTCTTTTTAAGGCACCCCATCGACATCAACTACAACTGAGGCCGTAGCTACGGAAAGAAATGCCGGAGAATATCAAAGACCAGTCGATGACGAGCTCTCGTAAGTGAATTCTTACTTTGGGATGATTGTAATATGATGTTAATTTCTGACAGTGCACTTTAGATTGGCTTCATCCGAGTGGCCTCAGCCAGCCAGTGTTTGTGAATACAGCACATTCCATGCTTAGCTTATTTTTTTATTTTATTTATTAGCGCATTTGTCGTGTCCATTGAGTGCCTAATGTTGGCTTAAATGCTCGGCCTTAATGGTAATAATTGTTTGCGTTTAATAAATGATTTAATGTAACTCTTACTAGTTTTACTGCAGTAGATACGTACCTACTATCTACATAGTAAATTGAGTAAATGGTACTTAGCTGGGCTGGACGAAGCCAGTAAGCTTCGCCCAGCGCATATAAATGTGATACCGTACATATTATTATCAAGCAGTACTTATAAAAAGTATTGCATATATCTGTCTGGGTCCATGTTCCCATTCTGACATTTCATCAAAGACTTTTATCAGCGGACATGAAAAATACATTGCAAGTTGACTAAACTTCCTTATGATGAGCTTACTTTATTATGCTGACTCATACTTTGCCGATAACCTTTTGATTGTTGAAGTTCACAATGTATATTTTGCAGGGAAGATAACGAGCTCGGTTCGGGTGCCCTAGAGATAGAAAAAACTGCAGAACCCAAAGAAAGTAAGGACCACAACTATTTATAAATAACTTGTGTAATAGTTTGTTTTCTCTGTGAATTCACAGATTTCATATCAAAAAAAATTCTTAGACATATTTGTACATACACTGGTACCTATTTGGTACGGGTACCAGCTGAGACGTTAAAATTCGTTCAGCCTTTTTCGTTGTTTTTTTATTCTACGTAGTGACAAACAAGCAGATAGCCCACCTGGTGAAAAGCGGTAACTGTCTCCTATAACCTCTACATCTAGGTTGCAAGCAACAAAAATACAGATCCGCAGGTGAGATGTCTTTGTAAGCACTAAGATCAAATGCCTTATGCCTGTAATTGCGCTGGCTGCCTTACCCTTTAAACCGGAACACAACAGTGCAAGCATTGTTGCTTGGCGGCAGAAATAGATAAGGCGGTGGTACCCACCCAGGCGGACTCCTCAGGCTTGACAGACCACCAGATTAAAAACAAAAAAATACATAGCGGCCTGTTCCTAAATCGTCTATTTCTAATGACCAAGCTCAAATACCGGTGATCAAATATGTGAATGACGTACATTTGCCTTTTAAGATGTTGTCAGTAAAAGCAAAAAGTAGAAATATACTGACTTTAATTGTAGAGTAGGTAAGTAGGTACTCCATTAGGTAGTTTCACCATGCCACACACCTGAAAACTGTTTGGCTGCTCAACGCACCAAATGCATGCAGTCAAACGACAGCGTTGGCACGGCCAACAAGGTATTGGTTTCATAGTTTTAATAGTCGGCTGCCCTACGGTTCATGGCACCTATTGTTATATTAATGCAGAGGCCGGCAAGTCAGGCCTTGATGGACATACGTGAGGTTTGTAGGTATAGGCCGTTGCCTGAAATAAATAAATAAATTAATTAATTAAAATAAAACTAGTGCACAAAATGTTTTTGTATTTCAGTATTCAAATACAGTTTCAATTCATACCCAACCTCTATGAAGCTACTTTTATTGATTCTATCGTGCTTTGTTACAGAGACCCTGAGGGTGACATTCGTAGTCATCCAGCCGTACCAAGACGCGTACTCCGACAGGGATTCGGTGCAGTTCAACAACTTCTCACGCACGCTCTCCGACGCTGTAACCAGGCTGTACGAGACGCTGCCGGGCACCCAGCGGGCCTCGCTCGTCAGGATCCAGTGAGTGACGTGCTTATGAATGCAGCATAACTGACCGACCATACGGAGCTCAAAATCGCGGCGACCGCATCGGCACAATCGGCTCATGCGTTGCGTTTTGACGCGAGCTGTCCACACCGGAGCTCATAAATACGTACTTAGCTTTAGTCTTAGGACCTCCATTAACAAGAAAAATTTACGTTTTTCTGTTGTAAAACATTTGCATTGTGTCCGGTAAAGTAGATAGAAAATAAAATAAAAATAACTATTCATGTACCAGCACATTGCTATCTAACGAATAATCAAAGCGTGTGCTGTTGGTGGTAGACACCGAATATACAAAGGAACATAGAAATCCAGCCCCGAAACAGAAATTAAAATTAATTACTACCATTTCTGCTCGGCCGGGAATCGAATCCAGAAGCCTCAGACTTGCGTGGTAACCACTGAGCCGCTCAAGATCACGTCATACAATCGGATGCATGCATAAAGCTGCTGTATAATTAATAAATGAATTAATTAACATTCGGCGCTCGCGTATGTAAGTTTATAAACACTACCCATCCACTCAAGAGTACGTCAGGTCAGGGTCAGACGTCTAGGCCTCAAAACTCTAGAATTTCGGTAGACCAGCAAATGAATAGCTGTTATGTCATCTCGCGTCATTATTGCAGAACCTGCAGTCCTGCAGTTCTATTGTGTTTACTGTAGTGACAAGCGTAGTAGGTCTCTTTAGGTCGATAACGGGCGCACTAAGTAGGGTAACGCATATAATGATTGGCACTCTAAGAAAAATATTCACTTCATTTGTTAATTATAATTTTAGTAACATATTTAGAAGTAATTTATAAGTTTAAATGTATTCGTTGATGTGTTTTTATTTATGTAAAACACATTTATAATGAAAATGAAACCTTTTTATTAAAATAAAACAGAAAAGTTCTAAATACATCCAAAAGTTCAGTCATTGGCACTCATAGTACAATCATTGGAATTCTAATTACTAGTGATTGGCACTTCTTTTTCTTATCTAATTATGTCACATTTTTTAATGGTAGGTGTAAGGTAGGGGGACGGTTAGCGTAGGGTGAAGTAGAAGTAGGGGTTCACTAGGATAGGGTAGTGGTAGGGCAGGGGTAGAGTAGGGTAGGCTTGAGGTAGTAAAGGGTAGAGGTAGGATACCACGCGAACGAAGTTGCACCTGGCCAACAGTTATAAGTAAAAATCAATTTGCCGAATGTATGTTTGCGCATCTACACCTAAATGACTAATTCTTTTATGTTGGACTTGTACTGAGCCGTTTACTAGACTATCTTCTTAAAAATTCCCTTAAATTACATTACATAGCAATCTACATAACTTACATTGTTTTAAATAGCACACTGAACGCGAATGTTGTGTCACCAATATGAGACTCATATTAGACCTATTTTATGTTAACTGTTTATAATGCAACAATATGTGTTCTGCAGGTCCTAAAGAAATAAATAAATAATCTCTTGGCATGGATATAATAAATAATGAACTTGGCGTTAATGTCCCGGGTGTGCTCTCGCGCCTGAGGGCCCAGGGTCCAGCCAGGTTTTGACAAATTAGGTAACTATAATTACAAGTTGAGCGACTGCCATACATATCTGACCTCCATGACCCTGCTACCAGGGGAACCTGACCAGAATGGATCATGATTACACATTCAGTCGTCTGAATGTGCAGGTTTCATCAACTAATTATACATAACTCAGAAAATAATCATTGGTACATGACGGCAGTAGGTTTCAAACCCGATACCTCTCGCTTACGAGTCGAATACTTGAACCACTCGGCCACCGACGCTCAGTGTATGATATTAATATTTATTTATTTAACCATTTATTGTGCACAATGAAAGTTACAATAATATGAACATAATATCTATATTTCACTACATATTATAAAATATATAGTCCCACGCCGCGTCTGTCTTGTCTGTTACTCAAAAACACATATTATAGTAAAGAAAAGCCGAGAAAACCCGTGCGAAACCTGGGCGGGTAGCTAGTTTTAGATGTAATAATTCAACGGTTTTTGAAGGCTCTTTGGAGCTCAATTTAGATTAGAATGATGGCACTTTAACAAATGCGATTTTAATGCGATTTAATTATGGCAGGTTTGCCATACAACAACAACAATACCCCATACAGTCAAAAGATTAAAATAGGTTTGAGTTGTTAGAACGCGCCATCTATAGGAATTTTTGAGGAAGCTTAACCTAAAAACTACTCATTTGTCAAGACAATTTGTATGCAATAGAAAAGGGTAGGATTAAAGTAGGGGTAAAACTGGGGTAGTCTAGAGTAGCGTAGGATAGGGGTAGAGAAGGGTAGAGTAGAGTAGGGTAGGGTAGTGGTAGGATAGGATACCACGCGAACGTAGTCGCGCCGTACCCTCTAGTAATCAATAACATGAAACGACTTTTTAACAATGTCTATTTGTTAACGACCATTTCTAGACGTAAAAGAGATTTTATTCAAATGCGTAATACGTAAACAAAAACGCACTTGTATGTAAACCAAAAATCGGTTGTGTTATAATGGCCACTTTACGAATAAGTGTGTGTTTATGCTCGTTCATTGTATTTCATTCGCCATCTCCACCACCTAACAGTTCTAGGTATAGGTCCTAGCATATTCAGCTAGATTATTGTTGTACAAAAAATAAATACGTGCGATCGCTCGATGTACGCCCATGCTTATGGCATCAAGATACACGAATAGATACCTGACCTGACAATAACTATAATTATTGGTACAACGTCAGTAGTACATAGTGATTGGCACCCCTTTTAGTATAATGATTGGTAGTGCCAAGAATTCGTTGCCAGGTGATTTTATGTATTTCAAAACTATGATTTTATTCGATTCTACTTTACACTTCTGAAATTGTTAAAACATAAAGCAACAATAAAAAAAATCCAATTTTAGTCATTGGCATAGGTGCCAATGAATTAGACTTTAGTAAAAAAAATCAGTCATTGGCACCCAATTAATGGGAGTTTAGTTATGTAAATGCTACTAAAACTCAATTAAAATGATTGTTTGTTTATAAAGCTAAACGTAGAAAGTAATTATTTACATGACAGTCAACCCAAAACTGAAATAAGATAGTTTTAACATACCTGGTCGTTGTTGAATCCGTAAGAAACTCCATAAAATGCGCGCAATCTCTGGACAGCTCGACTTTTTTGTTTGTCATTAGTTACGTATGTTCGAAAATTACCAAAAACAGATTATTATGTTGCCATCAAAGATTTGAAAACAAATATCAATTTGTTTTAATTGATACACCGATTCTTAGTATTTGTGTTGTAAGTTGGATGTGCCAATCACTAGTGTGGTGCCAACAATTGTATACGTTACCTTATATACAAAACTTTGATATGAATCTCAATGCGTCTGCTGACGTCCATGAAATATCAGAATCCAGATGTACCGAATTGCTATCCTCTATAACGAGCGACTTAAGGGTGTGAATTAAAAAAACTGTATTGTACAATCTGTTTGTCCTTACTCTGCAGGTCCCGTGTTACTGACTACTTCTCATGCAAGGTTACCCTTGACATCGTCACCACCGGCTACGACAACACCGACTACATCGCGGACGTGCTGCGCGAGCACATCCAGAGAACGCGCTCGCTGGGGTCCATCGCCGTCAACGAGACCGACTTCAGCGCGACCCTCGTCGATCCAGGTGATCTATAACGCAGTTCGCGTCGTCATACACCTTTCCGAATCGCACAGTTGGTTGCTTGCGAACTTACTGGTGACTAGGTCACCACATCGACAGGGCTGACGAAATGCAAGACTATTTTGTCGGCACTAATTCAAACACGGGACCGGTCGTTTCATGATGCGGCGTTGAAATATAAATATTTCGTTTACGGTAATCCAAGTCTGGTATTGAAGAGTTAATTGACCCAACCGTAATATGTAATTTGTTCTAAGTTTTAATAAACCCAATTTGTACGACAGTTTAATACAAACTATTATACAATCTATTATTCGTCACGATATGGCTCAAAGGAGAATATCACATATGAGAGTTAGAAATTATTAAGTTTTAATTATTAAGTACAATAATACGAACTTCTTTCTTAACTCATATGTAGCACGTCATATCTTTATCCACTGCTGGACATAATAATAATAATAATAAATTAAAACTGCTTGAAATAGGCCTCCCCAAATGAGCTCCAAAAATTGTCTCATTCAGCCTCCAACTACAGCCTGTCACAAATCGCTAATGACCTGGCCGGAAGGCGTCCTGCACTACTCTTACCGAGCTGTGGACGTCATACATAAGAACTCGTTTACCTAAGCGGCTGTCGGTTCTACAGCAAGTATTGCCAACCCACTGCCACTTCACCTTGCTAATTCTATGCACTAAATCGGATTGTCGGGAGTTTTCTGTTGGATAATCTCGTTTCGAATTTTAGCGTAGCGTGTTTCAAGGCATCCTATGCGAATTTGAACTGTACGGCCAAGTCTCGGCTCCGTAGGTCGTAACCGGTTAGATGTACTATACTTTTTCAAATTTAGGATGATAATTTTGACAGCTCACAGTAGGGATAGGGTTATGTAAAATCGGTAACGAATCTATTCGATTAGGTATCGATTATGATTGTCATAGAACTTGGAATCGATAGTTGCATGGTTATGCTGTACGTTTTATACAAAGCCTTGTGGTGCCCGGCAGAGTAGAATAGCACCAACCCCTTACACTCGTGGGTGTCGTACATAAGGCGACTAATTTTTTAATATAAAATATGTAGTCTCTATCGACTGAAAAAGGGGCAGCAGCGTTTTCCATTGTTATATTTATAACACTGCGGTCTTCAACCCGCCTGCCGAGCGTGGAGATTATGGCAATAACCTCCCCTTTCGTGGGAGACGCCCTAAGTTCTGCAGTGGGCTGATATGGCCTGTGATGATGATTATACAAAATACTATTTATTTTCTTTTGAATCAATAATTTATTAATACGACATTAAAAACCCTTCCGACAACGACGATTTCGACACTCGTATTTTTAATCGGTCAGTCAGACAACCTTGTAGAATACGCGCGAGTCGAAATCGTTGTTGTACAAGGTCTCTTAGGGTAAAATTCAAACAAGGAATAAGAGTTTAGTTATAATAAATAATATAATTACCGAAATGTTCATTTTAAATGTTCGATTATTTTATTTGAATACCGATTTTCGACTCTCTGTTGTTATTCGTTATTCGTGGCACTTCACAAAAGCTGCGGTACCTGTCTATGAAGTACGACATTATCCGCAGTACATGTCGCCGAAAAAACTCGAAACTACATAGGCGTGCGCCAAGGACCAAGAATGTCAAAATTATCATCCCATATTAGACAAAGCATAGTTAAAAAGGTTTTGTTTTCAATATTGTGTCATACTACATAGTTCAATCATAAAACGGCCATGCAATAACTGCTTACCATTAGCCAGCCCGTAAACTTGTTCGCCACTTTAGTGGTAAAAAATGTGTGCTTCGTCAGATGGTTGTTACCACGAATACTTTGGATCCTCGTTTTTCCCTACGACCTGTTTAATTAGGCTTGTGTCTGGGGTATGAAGGTCACGCCGTACTATTATAATTTCCTAAGGTAATGATTGATAAATTAAATTACTTATCTTTACGCATATGTCATGAAAATTGTTCAGTGTTCTGGCCACAATTGTGGTCAAAATTGTTGGAAATCTTATGGCTTCTGCCGGCGTCCTCTTTGACTCGGTACTCCGTGGTCTTCCTTCACTTTAGTCGGTCTTGAGTATCCTCGCTTCGTGATAATCCGCGAGCCAGTAACAGATTTTCATGACCAAGTTCCTCTCGAGCGATACCCACCACTTTATGGTCAGCTGACTTGTTTTTCGTCAAGACATTGGGTTACCTATAACTCAGTTTTTTTTTCTATGTGCGAGCGAGGCTACCGCAGCTTACTTAACCCACTCAAGTCGCTGCAGCTGGCGTTTACGGACCATCATTGTTTTCACGTAGGTATGCTTGGGGCAGACCAAACCAGCACAAACAGATAAACATCTTCAATCTTATATTATAGAGCCTCCTAAGTCGATGCATTTGAGAAAGCTCGTGACTGAATATAACTTGTAATAAGTACAGGCACGTATTACGTTACAGACCGTAGCAGCCGGGTAGTGAGAGCGTCCGCCTTGTAAGCGGGCCAGGCTCGATTCTTTCTCGACACCATGTGTAATCCTCTCCATGACTGGATGGCATGTATGACCCCACTCTCCATGCTTCGAAAAGCACGTTATGTCGACGGTCCTGGTTGCTATCGATTGATAGCAGCCGTCATAAGCCCCTTTGGCGGCACGTATGAATGACCTATGAAAAATTGCCTCCTATCACATTTGAATAGATAGTGTAGAAGTAGTACATATAAAAAGTACAAGGGAAATACAACATTTACATTGTGTAATGGGCTAAAGAAATAATCGTATTTTTCGGAATGAGGCTAACCGGTTTAGTTTAGGCTTCTTCGTGCTTAGCCCATCTTCCCCCTTTTCCCTTTCCCAGTCTTTATCGAGTTTCGACAGTTGCTCTTCGTCACCCTGGAAATTACGCAGCCGGCTATTCCACGTTCCTGCCGGTCGCAGGTTATGGGTGTCCAAGCAGCGATTTTGCTGGACATCATTTGCTCAGCCCACCTCCCACTTGCTCACTACTTGCCTTCCTCTTGATCCACTTCGCTCGGTCTCCGGTATGTGTGCCCTCTTATGATATAAATTGCCTATCTTGTCTTTCTCTTACGATATAAATAACGTTGTCTCTTTGTCTTATCTACCTATCTTCTACATCCGTTTATAATGGTCACATTTATAAACTCGAGAAGCGGATCCCGTCTTGTGGCAGCACGCATGCAAGACCAATAACAAAAGATAAACAACGCATGGTGATGCCGGTAACCGCAACGAGCTCTGCTCTCTTAATACCGCTGGCGGAGCGAGTTTCACCTAGGCCTTTCGCTGGGTACCATGGGGCTGGTTAAACAGTCTCTGGAGCCAATTGACACCTGTGACGGTATAATACTTCACTAACTGGGCAAAGTCCACCCAATATTGGACAAGTATAGGTTATTCTTATCATCGTCTTTAGAATTTTTAATAGACATTCGCACACATCGATTTTCTTGGTTAATATTTACTTGTGACGTTATATGCTTAAAGAAAACTAGACAATAGTGAATTAATTTTAGGCGGTATATCCTCATGCGTCGCTGGCGAGTATCAGTGCGAAGATGGCCAGTGCCTGTGCAGTGACGTGAAGTGCAACAGCATACGAGACTGCAGCGATGGTTCTGACGAATTTAACTGCTCATATGGTATTATATTTAAATATATACCTTACCTTATTTTCCATTTTTGGTTATGTTATTTTCTACATTTAAATTAATTTATTTTGTTTTATGTTTCGTTCACCCACAGTTGATAGAACTTCGCCACGCAGTGAATATGGTCTGGTAAACGAACTCGAAACGCCTACTACGCTGTCTCCACAGGAACATACCTGTAAGAGCCGATTATTATTTCTTTCTTTTATTATTTCTTTCCTTTTATTTTTGTATTGATTTGTTTTTTATTTTCATTAAATGATAGGGATGGCGTTGGGGCAAGACCGAGACGAAATCGGTGGGGGTGACGGCTTTACAACGCCATCGCAGCCTCAAGGTAAATATTCAGAAATTCAGTCACGTAATTTCAAATATTCCTCTACTAATATTATAAAGAGGAAAAGTTTGTATTTTTGTAAGTTTGTATGTTGGGGGTGATGAAAACTGCTGAGCCGATTTTGTAAATGATTTCACTTAGAAAGGAAGCAACATTATATCTGAGTGACAGACTACTGTTCAACCGGATCAAATAATAGCGACCCGCAGGATAATTAAATGTTTAGATAGATCCGAACGATCCTCTACCGCTGCTTTCGTTATTGCGCACCTTCTAAAATAAGTCGATATGAACCAAAACACATACAATAATTTTATACAGTACAGTGCCACCAACTTTTAAATTCAGTAGACAAAATCGGAGTTAACATGGTAATGGATTATTCCCAATAAAATTTAGTACCACGCTTTCCGCCGAGTTTCATAAGTTATGACTATTAATAATGGAAGATGGAGCACTACTACCTACATACATTTGTAAACATCCAGGTGTCCAAAAAGGACCGCCTTGCTGTGCAGAGAGGAGTGCTCGTTTTAAAATGTATGTATGAAGAAGCATGAAAGCTAGATAAATGTAGTAGAAATGAGAGAGTTAAGAAGTATTATGGAAGGAGTAACAATGAAAGGTAGCATACGGAATACTAAGGGAACGTGTTGAAGTGAAAGAAGATTACCGAATAAAATAGAGAAAGGAATGCTAAGTTGGTTTAATCTTGTAGAGAGGATTAATTATTTAAACACATGTGTACCTATGGCACGAGTGAATAGAAGCGTTCAAAGGTAAAGACGGAGACGACATTATCACGATCAAATCGGGGATATTTTAAAGAAACGTCTATAAAGATGGAAGCAGCAAGTGGGTTTTGTCAGGACCGTAGCATGTGGAACAATGTGGTCTCTACCTATCCCCGCAGGAATAGGCGTGACGTTGTCTATGTATTAGTTTTTACCCATGTCGCCCTATGGGCGGCATATGAAGTCGCAGAAAACTACATGAAATGATTTCCGTGTTGCTATGATGTAATATATCACAGCAACTTACTTACTTAGGTACTGCACTGACTCAGCGACCCAAAGTGGATCTTGGCCTCCGACACCAGAGATCGCCATCTCTTCCTATCCTGCGCCATCTCCTGCCAATCGAGGATTCCTAGTGCGTGCAGGGCTTTCAGGACTTCATCCATCCACCGATATCTGGGCCGCCCGACCGGTCGACGTCCGCTCGGCCGACCCACATATGCTCTCCTTACGGCGCGATCCGCCCCCATCCTCTCCACGTGGCCAAGCCAACGCAGCCTTGCGACCTCGATCTCTCCCATAAAATCATAGCAACAGATATTTCGATTATAGGCTATAAAAATCATTGCCTATTATTTATCCAGAAATTCGGTATAGGTAGTTCCCGTGGGATCACCACATCACCGATGTTTAGAGGAACGAAGTCGGGGGCATAAACTAGTTTATAATAAAGTGCAGTTCTAAGGCACACACATTCAGGAAGGATAGATGTACCGGTAGTAGGACTCTGTCAAGCCTGATCATTCCGCTTGGATGGGTACGGTCCCTTTATCTATTTCTCGTATTGGGCTAAGGTAGGTAAGGTAGCCAGTGCAATTACAGGCAAAAGGTATATCATTTTAGTCACGTAGTAATTTAGTGGAGTGCGAATCATGACTTGTTTGATTTACACATAGCTTATTGCTACACTGATTTGCGGCGTCAAAGCAGCAGTTATAAGCTGCAGCAGCAGTTATATCCTTAACAATATTTAATATCCCCCCCCCGCTACCTATCTCCACTGGTTCAGTTCATTTTTTATTGTAAAGCGTCGATAGCGAGTCGGCGTCGTAAAGTTTCCTAGTGCCGCCATGCACCAAATGTTGGTTTATGTATGTTATATTATCTCTATTTGTTTGTTTGTCAGTATGTGCGGAGCATGAGATGCAATGCGACGTGACGCGGTGCTTGTCGCAGATATTTCGCTGCGATGGCCACGCAGACTGCCACGACGGTGCCGATGAAAGAGACTGCGGTGGTAAGTACTTTTCTACTTAGTAAATAGATCTAAAGCTATAGCCTTACTATAAAAAAACATGTAGGCCGTATCAAACGTGTTCTTGTATAAATTACCTTCTCGCCGCGTTCGTTCAACGAAAGTGTTACTTCTGTAATAATAGGTGGCCCATACTTGAATTTAGTTGAAGTTTCTGTGGAGCGACTTAAAATGAAAAAAAAAATTATTTTGTTTACAATATATTACTGAACTCATATTAATAATTATTTTCCACATGATGTAGAAGTCTGGACAAAAGATATTTCGTTTTAAAGATTTCAAATTTTGTAGATTATTAAGTTTCTCTTGAGAAGACCGGGCTGTATTGTTCCTGGTCCCTTTGCCATTCCTCTATGAAAAACTGCAAAAAAAATTGTAGATTTAATACGTTAAGCGCGCTCCACATGTGGACAGTTCCGCGGGAACACGAGAATGTGGAGGCGGTATTCGCCTACATTCGTGTAGTCCCGTGCATGTTTGGCATGTCTCGCCTATTTCATAGACTAAGTAGAGATAGTTCGTTGTCGTCTCGATTCGCTCGATTTTATATTTATATTCCTAGCGCTTTTTCGAGTAACAGGTTCGGGGTACCCTTGACCATGATCCAGGATATTAGTAGATCAAGTAATTACAGTATAGCAGCTGCCATCACCTCTGTGACCCTGTTTAAAGCGGATTAGCGATATTACACCAATGAATCGATGTAATGTGGACGCGTTTTGCCACCCACCACATCCCTAATAGGCGAGAGTGTAGAGGGTCGACTAAAGTCCCGGCCAAAGTTTCGCCGAAAGTTTCGGCGGACATGTGGAGTACGCTTTAATCTTTGACACATTTGACATAGAGTGAGACGCACTCTGGAACGCAGCACCGTACGGTGCTGCGGAAAACGCATCGACGCGCGTGGCTCCGCATCACCGTACGTTTCCATAGACAACTCCTGGCTGCATTTCCATAGACCACTCTAGTGTTACAAGATTGGGCACTTTATTCGTCATTCTGACGAAATTTGGAAACATATGTAATTTTATATGTATTATTTTATGTGTATTTATATTGTTTTATATACAAACAAATATTTAGGAATTGTTTAAATTGTTATGATATTTTCATAAAATTATATTATTTAGGCGAACAATAATTTGAGTACTGAGTAACGGAACACCTATCTGACAATCCTGGAGACCTCACTTCACAGCAGCGGCTTATTTGACGTCTTTTCATGTAGAAAGTACAGCGCCAAAAACTTATCTGACTCGCAGCCCGACCGCCTAATATTCGAATTGAACGTCGCCCTCTTCTAGCAATAGGATATATTTACAACATTATTATCAGTTTACAGCAAGTATATATGATGGGCAAGTATTTAGATGTACTACTACTTCAGATTACAGTCAGTATGCGATGCGTTTGGATCATGATTGTAAACGATTTCAATTTATTTGTCTGTTTGACGAATTAGTCCGTGGTATTGTTGATGGCTTCCATACGAAAGAGAGATATAAAGATAATGAAACGGTAAAAACGCGGCTATACGAAATATTATCAAGGAACGAAATATCGTCATAAACAAATCACTGGTAGTCGTGGGACTACTGGCAAACATAGACTCATGAGAAAAAGAGTTCCAAGGGCAATACTTTCCTAGTGATTACATTTTCCAAGTTTGATATCTGTCATCCGAAATTTAGGTCTCGACGAGTACTTTAATTTCTCATTAGAAACTAGTGTTCTAGGACCATTGGTTTCAGAGTTATTACAGTTTTGAGTCTGACAGCTGTCACCCGAAATGCAATTGTTTTTCTTCATATTTTGCTCCTCAGTTCATACTGAGGATTTTGCTAGGTGGGGCGGGGGCACTATGCTGACTACGTCCAAGTGCATGCCGCCATATTTGAAATTGACTTTCCTTTTTACGCCACGTTTATGATGTATTCTTGATCCTTATCGGTTTTGGAATACTAAAGCTTTGGTACATGAAACTCTTGGCTTTGGCTATTATATTTTGCATTGAACAATCAGAAAACTTCCCCATAAAGCATTCGATATTTTGTGCATTTTATTAGAGACAGCTATCTCTTTGGATTCAGCAATAAATTCAGTACTTATTACAGTAGACCTACATGGCATTTTGACTACAGAGCACGCGTGTCAAAAGTGTCAAAAAAAAAAACGACGGATCCGCACGAACGCGCGTGGATGCGTTTTCAGTGTGTTCGACTATGCGTGATTTCCATAGAAACCCATGACAGCTCAAATAACTTTATGTCACGCACAACCTCCCTCCCCTCCCCCTCAGCTGGTTCTGCCTCTGAGGGCCACGAGACTTTGCGCCCAGTTAAAAGTGCAACTACAGTTGACTGACAATGTCAAGTCCAGCCACAGAATATAAAACATGCAATCAGTACCTTACTTCTTAGAAACGGTCCAAGCGCGCTTTTCACTTTCGCACACTTTATTGATTTGTGTATTTTTTTATTATACGCATGGCATTAGCAGCGGAATCGCCAATTTTAACAATTGACTAATGAACACTACAACTACAGATGTGTACTTTCGCTCTATAAATTCTCAGCATATCGCGATTGTAGCGCATATCAAATAGCTTTCGACTAACGACTAACTAAGTATGTTCAAGAAGAAACACATTAGGGCAATCCTCCTGCGTGTCATAATTGGGGAACCTAACCCTGTCGGATTTTGTGTTAGAACTGGTCTAATATATTTTATACGGTGTTTTGGCTTTTACTTGCGACGACTACCACCGGACCCGCACAATCCGATAGGAAAGCGCCGATTCGCCAGAGCCTCGCTCGTCCGTCTGTCAGCTCTGAGATGGTGGTGGACCCCATAACCCCCATAATTCGAACCTCATTAATATGACACAAAGCAACCCTATCATGATAAGATATCAAGTGATCCATATAAAAAATTAATATCAATGAAACACTGTCATGAATATCTGGACGATTGGGTTGAAAAGGTTTGTTGTGGTTATGTTAACATGTTTCATAATTGCAATTGAGCAACATAAAATAAATAAATATGCGAATATAGACACTGTTTATTACTTGAATGTTATTTTATTCAATTAAAAATAGAGTCAGTCAATATTTCGAGTTGTAGGCGAAGATACCCTACTGATTGTTTCAATGTACCCTAAGTTCAAGTTCTGTTGTACGTACGTCAAAAAACAAGAATATTGTTGATTTTCCTTGCATAATTGTCTAGGCTCACTCTTAGCGACCATGGGGTCTTTCATCAAAACTAATAGACTACTTTTTTGGTCGGCCATACCTATTTTTACCTGTCATAAAATATCTCTGTAATTTTCAATAGGGAATGGAAATATGGGTTATGGCGCCCACCACCATCTCAGGAGCCCAAGCCAATCTCATATCATAATATGGCACAAAGTATCGAGATAAGGTATTAGTGATCCCTGATGATACGTGCTAATTTCTCAGAATTATGTTTTACGGGCTGTGGCTAGGTTTTTTACGGGAAAATTTCTCTAAAAGTAGGGAATTTTTTATTTGTTACATTTGTGACTCAGCCAGTCAGATCAAGTTCCGAAGCTTGTTTTTGGGTTCCGTATCCCAAAAGAACTTGCTAAAATAATACTTTATTGTCAAACTCAAACTCAAAATTTCTTTATTGGGTAGGACATTAAATATCTCTTTCAATCGTCAAATGTCTACCTAGTAATTGCTTGTAACTGTCTAGTAGGGCAAAATCACGATTTCGCTTAAAGAAGGCTGTCAAAATAATGACAAGCATTGTCGGAAATTTCTTATAAATATTATCTGTACCCAATACATGTTGCAAAACTATCAGGATTAGTACGTATTTGCATTTATGTCAGCCACTCACCTTCAAACAAACAAATAACAAAAATAGGCTTGTCAAGAAAAACTGACCGTGTGTGGGGAGAAATTTTGAATAGGCGTAATCAAACCTAAAATAAGCGGGATCAAGCATATGGTCATGCCACTTGTCAAGCGGTACGAAAAGAGTGTCAGGCATTACTTATATAGCCTTAACATAACAATTACATAAGAATTTTAAAATAAAGAGTTATCAGCCTTTTCTCGCAGAGGTAGATAGGGACCACATCGTTCCACATGCTTATTATAATAAAAAAAACTGAAAGTCTGAAATAAAGAATTTTTATGTTTTTATCCGCCTGGAAATCCTTTTAGGACAGTTTACCTTTTTCCCGTGCGACGTGTATTAAATGAAACATTGCCTATATTTTAAGCCTGCCTAAGTTGGACCCCAAACTACCTATCTGTGAAATTCGGCGCCATTTCCATATTTTTATAGGTAGTCTATCATGGCTCTATGTCAGATGTTCCAGTTTCTAAATCATCATACCTTATAATTGCCTAGGCTTAATAGCTACACAACAAAAAAAAACATTCAAATCCGTCCAGTACATCCGTTAACAAACAGATGGACAGACAGACAAAATAATTAAAAGATCTTAATATAGGTATTGCTATTTCCTCATCGCCCTAAATTTTTATTCTAAATATATTCAATATACAGACACACTTTTTTATTGTTTTATTATATGTACAGAAGTTGTTATGCTAACCTAATACATAAATTTGTAAATAGGGCAAAATGTATTATGTGTCCCTCTAATCACGCACACATGTGAATTTACGGCCATTTGCAAGCTTCATTCATGATTTAGAGACAGGGATTTTGTGTTTAGTTTACCATATTTTTTATTAGTACAGCTGCATCATAAAATAACTTTTTAGTCATTATATAACACTTAAATTTTTTTATTTCTGATCTAACGCGTTGAATTGGCTAAATACTGAACTATGCCATTAGATGGTTGCTGTTTGTGATTGTGAATATTTTTTCTTGTATAGAAGTAGTAGTATAGTATAAACAAAGTCACTTTTCGCCGTCTGTCTCTATGTATCTACGAACGCGATCTTTTAAACTACGTAACGGATTTTAATGCGGTTTTCAATAATAGATAGAGCGATTCAACTGAAAGGTTTATGAGCTAGAAAAAATGTGTAGGTAGGGGTAAAGTAGGTGTACGCGAACGAAGTCGCACCGGGTCCACTAGTTAGATATCAAGTAGCAACAAAACTTATAAATAAAAAACACGATTGACTCATTAGACTGTGGAATAAAATAAAATTTATCGTAACTATCATAGGAAATTTGTCTCCCTACGACGGCTTTTTACACTAGGACAATGTAGGAGGACGATTGGCGTAAAACAATATGCGAAGCGGGCGATGCACTAAACGATTAATGAATAACGAGCTAGACTACTCTGCCTGCGCTAATGAAACCTGTTTGGGCAGGTTTCTTTAATAACCCTCCCGTAGTAGTACAATTTTGATAAGTTAAGCATTATTGATAAGTTATTATTATGAAGCCCCTGAGCCCTGTAACCTGTATAGGTATCGTGAATATCGAAGTTCTGCTTCTGTTACGAGGGGTCATGAAAAAGTAATAATTATCGATGTTTATCAGTTCATGCAATTCGAATTCGGCAATCTTCTAGGTGCTATCATATGAAACCCTAAATATCAACTAAATGTCAGCTAATGATCGCTTTTCGGTCAGCTATCTACATTTATTACCTTTTATCCGGTGCCGAACGCGGAAGACCGTCAATCACGATGCTCAACTTCGATTGATGTTTAGTCGAACTTAAAAAACACCTTGAATAGCTTGTATATTAGCAGAGCCCCCAATGTTTTAACCAAGTCCTACACAATGAGCCAAAAATGCCTTACTAGCAAGAGCGTTGAAAAATCTATAAATAATTTAATTATGTTACTTCTAACTTAACTGAAATCAAAGTAGAAGTTTATCCAGATCCCCTTCGGTTATTATCCCATTCATGTCGATTATCCGAATAATGTTACTTTCTTATTTTAGTAGGATTATGTGTTCGAGTAAACAGTATCTAAGCATGCCTACTTACATTCTGTTGATAGCACAGTATGTGTCATCTTATATCAGTTCACAAGTGGTTCAAATCTTGCTTCCTAGAGTCCTTAATCAAGTGAGTGATTTAACTACGTGGCTCGATTGATATTGAACACTGCCATTTAAGCGCTGTGTTTCTCTCTCAAGAGGCCATTCACTTCGTATTTATCATCATCGCATACAGCTATACTCGTATGTATTACAAACCTAAAATACTGAACAATATAGTCATCTACTTAATAGGCTACCGATCTACTTAATAAGGCAAAGCGATGTGTAGAAAGATAAAACATAACCTTCTTCATAAATTGTACCTTACCTTAATGTAAGTATAGGTACTTACTGGTATATTAAAATATTTATTATATGCGTAGGTACATCAATTTATTCTGTAATCTATTTGGCAGAGTAGAATATAGCACCAGACCACTTTCTATATTCATGGATGTCGTACAAAGCGATAGCCACTAAAACCAGTTAGGACCTCCGTAGAAAAGATTGTGTGTTATCAACATATGGAAAGATCTATTTATTTTTAAAAGTTGATTACCTACAAAGATTCAGAGCGCGCCGCGCCATTCAATTAATAGACATACTGGTAGATACTGCCAAGGTATTAGTGCTGTTAATCACACACTAAATAAACGTGTCTTGTTTATTATGATCGTGTTTACTTACTACTAAGTGAATTCGTTGTGGCCAATACCTGTCCTATCAATAGTTATTAAAACTAGTGTATAATTTTACACACCCACTTATAAACTAACGAAGCAACACTGAATCAAGCTGGTAGCTTTATTGTCAACTTATCTGATACATTAGAATAATGAGAAACGCTTTGAGTTCACGGCCTATAGGAATGTTGAGTGCATCAGTGGGCGGAAGTGATGTCTCAAGTGTTGTAATCAGATTAGTGCGGTGCTGCACAGCCCGAGCGCTTATGCCCCACGCAGTACTCGTACTTCATAATTGCGTTTGGGAAAATAAATAAAGACTCTATTGATTCGTGTGACTATGTAGGAGGCCTGACGAGAGATATGTACATTTGTCATAATAGTGGCACCAGAGTCGCAGCTTTGACCGATACACGCTTACTTTATGTACCACATTGTGAAATCGTGATCTTTAATGTTTCAATTACTTATCTAAATACTAAGTAGTCTTTATAAATGAATTATTATAATTAGTACTAAATTTGGATTTGGTAGAGAACGAGAATGTTGTACGTTTTAGGAAAGTAGAAGATTTGTACACACGACTGTACCTAGTCGTATAAGATTGAAGTGTGCATTTGACTACTTGAGTCTGTCTGTATCATCGCAGCACCCTTACGGAAAGACCGATTACCTTAGATTAGGACAAAACCCTCCATAAATGTGGAGGAGGCTTAAGTACAATAGTGGACTGCAACGGGGTGTTGATGTTCTGCCAGCGTATTCTTCCGCATACCATGATCCAGGATTTGGCAGAGCAGGTAATTAGAGCAGAGCGACTGCTATGTGTCGGGATACTTAGGTATGTAATCAGGGTATAACAACCCATCAAACGATTTTTTGCATGGTTAATTAACAGAATTCCATACCTACATCAAAACTTTTAATATTATTTTAGCGGTAGATGTTGCAGTGACCCACTTTGATGACTCGGGTAGGTGTAGGTATAGCTATAAAATATACACATGTGACCATTTACCTAAGTATATTTATTAAGTGGTTATTTAGTTTACTTCAGTATTATTAGTGGGATGTTAAAGTTGACTGTACTAGTACAAACGTGGCACCGTATTTAGTAAACATTCCTAGGATCATGTGTTGTCATCATTAAGAATAAGACACTTGAAGGGCGTACGTTGCATCCGTTATTGCTGAAACAGATTTCGTTTAATTATGATGAGCATTGCGTGTGGGTTCCAGGAATATGTAATGTTTGTTACTTTTAAATTGTACTGGGCTGTCTTCTATGAATTTATATGTACCTACCTATGTGTTTGTTATCTCGCGCAAAAGGAACTAATTTTGATAAAACTTTGTAGTTTTGTGACTATTATTACGACTACGTTTTAACCAATTTGTCTAAATATTCCAAACAACCTCTTGTTACATTACTTCCGTACTACCCTGACGTTCTTTATCCCCAATTCACCAATCTCTAGCATTTATTCGAATGAAGTTAGTCAAGAGCGTCCCATTACCAAATAATGAACAAGCGGCAAGATGCTGTGGGAAAATAGCAAATAGAGCGGTCCGTATACTATACTTCGGCACGTTCGTTGCTATGGTGACGTACGCAGACTCTGTTTGGATCAGTAGTTTTCTTTGTCTTTCTGCAACATAACAATCTGTCTTGGGACAAAATGCCAATTATCTGTTTAGTCCGTTATTGGGTTTCAGTAGAGCTCGTCCATTGGATGGTATATTCCATCGGGTAGCTCTTTATCATGTTGAGTATCTGGTGGTCAAGCTTGAGATGTATTTCGCTTCAATCTCACGTGGCGAAGTCCTCCCTTATCGTTCAAGGCCCGTGCAAGCTCATTAGGGTAGTTCGTTAATTTGCTCTGATACTTCTTGCTAAAGCTGGAGATTTCTTGTTTAACTATTTTGATGTTAATGTCAAGGTAAATGTAATTGTTACTGATACATTGTGGGATGTTGAACATTGCTCCCATAGTCTTGGTCTGAAACTTTTCAAGGATTTCAATGTTGCTCACACTGGTTGTTCCCCATGGTTGGATACCGTAAGTCCAGACTGGCTTTGTATAGGTACGGTAATTTTACTGTTGTTAGCCAAGGCCTCCGATTCTGTATAACAGAGTTGTGGGTGGAGAGAGTCATTTCCTACCCTCTCTAGTACTAACCTTTTAGGGTCAGGTTAGTTCGCCGACGTTCGCCTTATACATCTAGTTTGGACTTATCTAGCGACCCTCTTCTTTTCTCATACGGGCTTGGGACCGTAAATGGCAGAGTTTAGTCCAGTAGCATCGGGTTCTATGTGGTGAAGAGTCTTCTGCTCAGAAATCAGCGCCCGACACAGGTGGAGCTCGATTATATTGTTTCCCAGATGCTGTCCGGTATTGGCGCATTCAGAACGCGACTGTGGGCGTTCTGAATGAATCTGCGGAGTGTTTATGCGGGAAGGCTTTGGAGCGTTATGCTTGCTGCGTTAGAGCAGAAGGAACAGGGCCCTGTCTGTATAACACAGACCTTGTGTCTTCGGAGGCGAACTTCGCTAGACTAAGAGACGCATGGTGCCGTGTGAGTAGAATGGAGGAGGAATAAGAGCACAATAGGTAGAGGAGGGAGGAAAGGAAGATTAGTACTGGTCGACGGGGTAGTAGAGAATGTATTGTGACGTCAGTCCGTTAAGGGAAAGTGTGCACACGTGCGCACGTCAAAAGATCCACTGGCAAGTAAGCGTTTGCATCACCCGTGATGAGGTCTTACGCGGTATGACCGAGAGGTCGATAGAATTCTGGTTGGAGGAAGATTAGGCTCTGACTTGAGCTGTAAAACCTGTGCTTGTTGCCACATTTTATGATTGTAGGTTATCGGTAAATATCCTAAAAAGTTGCATTTGATAAAGTTGCTTTGTGAGTATGACTTAAAGCAAAACTTCATCACCACAGCCCGTAACAGTCCACTGCATTACTTAGGGCCTCTCCCACGAAAGGGAAGGTTATTGCCATAATCTCCACTCTTGGCAGGCGGGTTGGAGATTGCAGTGTTTAAATATAATAATGGAAAATGCTACTGCCCATTTTCCAGACTACGGAGACTCTTGATCTTTTGCCTCAAAAACATTAGTCGCCTTGTACGACACCCATGAATGTAAGGGGTTGGTGCTATTCTACTCTGCCGGACACCACACGGCCAAGCAAAACTTACTCACTACATAATTATGACGAATTTAATAAAATAAAGTCGCCCCGCCTCGTCTGTCTGTCTGAACGCGATAAACTCTGAAACTACTGAAACAAATTCTGAAAGCCTTTTATCGCACTGAACGCGGGTGAAAAGCGCGGGGGACCGCTAGTAACTAATAAATTATAAAGGTGAATTAAAAAGGCAAATCAACAAAATTATTTCAAGGCTTTTAATATATAGTGAATACATAAGCGACATGTCATTTAGTACTAAGGTACTTGTTGCTTTTATTAAAACAAATTGAGCGTTATGTCACAGCACATTCTTAGAAATTACAGTTAATTGGCTCGGTTGGGTCCGTGATTTGTCGTGATTGAATAGCGCAGTACAACCAGCCGAGTTCGAAACGTTATGAGATGAGTAATTAAAATAAATTTGAGCCAATTGTCATGTACATAAATGACTTGATTTTATTTGAATACAGGATACGTTTTTATTTTTGGTACCTAATAAAAAAACTGACCAAGCCAATACGGCCGAAAAGAGAGTTCAACCATATATCAAATATAATACTCACGCTGCATCAGACCGAGGCGTACATAAGAAGCCCGAGTAGTACAAGCAGCTGATGAGCGTTTGTGGACTAGAAAGCCTTCGATTCAATCGTGACCTGGGCGTGTGCTTTAATCTATCCAGAGCTACGACATAACGGCAGAACGCTGTCGGTCTGAGTCCAATACCAGTACATCCGGACCGATATAATTGTCTGACCAGTTTATAAAATTGTTTAATACCAATCCCTAAGAGACTGTTTTGCTCGTAAGCACTAGGCTGATCCAAAAGTTTTTAGCCAACAACTAAAAAGAAAAATAGGACTAGGTGCATGTTTGAGGAGCACGTTTAAACTTATAAAATCAATAATCGACAATAGTATGTGATGGGGACAATTCTCTAAACGCGCTGATTAAATTTTCAAGTGGTCCTTTATACGTTAACCTAGCTTATAATCATATGCTTGCCACGAAATACTTCCAGCGTTACCGAAGTAGTAGTAGTAGGATAGACATGTTATTTTTAATAATCAATAAAAATATAAGTAAATATTGCCGGCTAGTGTATTTCGGTATGTTTACTTTTTGGGAATTTCAAGGAGTTTGTAATAAAATTTGCATTTAAACGATACAAAAATTAAAACAATAGGTTTTTTTTATACCGCCAAGATGGCAAACAAGTTTACGGCCTGTCTGATGGTAAGCAGTCACCATATGGATAACAAGGGTGTATAAAGACTTTCTAAAAACTCGGACCAGCCAACTTATAAAGCATAGAGAGTTTTATGTAGACTTAGTACTGGATTAACTAGTTTTGGAGTTATAAGCAAAAACTACAAAATGTTTAAAAAATTCGGGATATTTTTATTTTTAACAAGGACCCGAATCCCGGTCTAAAACCTGGATTTAAAATCGCATTTATATTATAAACAACATATCAAAAAGCACAGAAACCTGATTTGATGCATCGTTGAAGCCCCCTTTTATGTTGAATTTTACTATACTATTGTTTACATTCATGGAACATTTATGTGAGACAAAGTATATAAATTTTAAAGGTAGTTTCGGATTTCCTACCGCGTACCTTGTAACGTATATAAATGTGTATTAACTTAGTAGACATAGGTATACCTATTTACATAAAGAAGCGTGGAGCGTCGGTGGCCTAGTGATTAAGGAACCCGACTCGTAAGCGGGTTCAAACCACATGATTCTCTTCTGAGTTTTGTACATTAGTTGAATACTAAACCTATGATCTCTTGTTTGTAATGCCCTAACAGGGTGTCATGTAAGTACACACAACATTGTAAAATCTTTTTGAAAACTGTGATACGCAATAATTGAAATGAAATGATTTTACGGTGAGGGAAAACATCATGACGAAACCTGCACATTCAGGGGGCTGAACTATGATCCAATCTGGTCAAGTTCCCCTGGTAGCAGGGTCACGCACGGAGGTCAGATGGCAGTCGCGCCAATGTAATAAGCTGATCTACCAAATCCTTGATCATGGTCAAGGCGGACTCTGAGGGCCCAGATGCGCAAGAGCATAACCGGGACATGGATGCCAGGTATTTAAAATCGAATTTTTCCATTCTAGAAATACCTAATCACTGTAAAACTGCAGTATTTTTAATTCCGAAGTTCACGCGGACGAAGTCGTTAGCGAAAGCAAGTGATGAATAATATAAACATTACCGTCATTCTTTTTCAACGAATGCCGAAGTCGAAGTTGTACTTAATCAAAATTGTAAGAGTGACAGTAATTATTGGCAAAGGTTTTTACTTTATAGTTAGCGCAGCCGCTCCCAAGAGTTACGTGGTAACCGCACTTCTGCTTATTGCACTGTCGTGCTATGGACCTACTCTGCATAAGTGTTCATAATATTAACTTCCAAGACTGTATTCAGTTGTCGGAAAATCTACATATTTTGTATTTCTTCATGTGTGGCTAGTATAGGACTTTCGTGGCTAAAAATCGGTTTGTTCCAGAATATAGATCTACTCATATTGTCGTCAATGTGCACTAGCGCGCAAGGGGCCAGGGTCCGCCTAGAATCTAGATCATGATCCAGGATTTGGCAGATCAGGTTCCTAATTATATTAGAGCGACTGCCTAACCTGACCTCATGGTCCTGTTAAAAGGGGAACCAGAATGACATCTCTCACGGTTTTGGTTAGGGAACAACTTATGTACTTACATGAAAAAGTCGTTGGTACAGGCGGTACTAGATCGAACTTGGTTCCTGTCGCTTACGAGGCCGGTCCGCTAGCCTTTGCGCTACCGACGCTCGCCGCTTGTTCCATAGGTTTTATGCTAGGACAGACGCGATACAAAAGTGAGAGAGGCGGACCCTGGCAGAAACCGAGATTGTACGTTCGGATGATTATGATGATAATGACAACTCGTTCAAAAGTATCATTTCAAAAAGTTTCAGTTTTGGCAATTATATGGGTTGGTAACTTATTGGGTCATTTGGCATTTGCCTGGTTTGAACAGTAAGATGACTTTAGCTTGTCTCCACAGCTTTGGGTTCTGTTGTAGCCAGCAGACAGGAAACAACCTGATAAATTGAAACCGTTTACCTACCCTCCAATATTGAATTGAGATATGGAAATGAAGGAATGTACACAATTATAAACGGATATTTTTAATATAAGGTGTTAAAATGTTAGATGTTAGGAATATGGTGTTTCTATTATGATATTCAGAAGAGAGATGCAACCGGGTCAAGTTTTATCACGGAGTCTTCACGCCACCGGCAGTAATGTTAGTACGTAGTACCTATAGATATCCAACCTTTAAACATTGAACCGTTAATTGAGGGATTTTAAAATTCAAAGCTCTATATACCTCAAACACTTTATTTTTATTTATTTATTTAACTATTTATTGCATACAATATATAGTATACAGAAATTACAAAAATTAAAGACGACACAACAGGCACTACTTATTTCTAAAAAGAAATCTCTTCCAGCAGGCCTATAGAAGAGAGACATGGTTGAGTATACGATGAGGAAACTATTATTGTAAGCTCGTAAAATCCTCCACGTATCTCGCTAGGAAAAATGCAAGACGTTTGCCTTACCATCCACGCCTTTAAATTACGGTGATGTCGTTAGATGGCGCTAGTCTCTACAATTTACATCTATTAATATGTCTTAACTTAATTTTAAGCAAGCCACCTTTTAAATTAAAAGATGCAGGCTTTACATTTCTCATAGGAGATTTCTAAGCCCTCACTAGCCGACCCTCAATCCCATATACTAGTGACAGTGTTGACCACACTTATTCCCTTTCACGAAATCCACGAAGTCGCAGTACAATTTTTAGCATTTAGCTAATTCGATTAACTTGGCGTCAATGTCCCCGTTGTCTCTTTTTGTGTCTGGCAATACTTGAAAATGCTGGAGGCCGTTTGGGATATGTTAATTATTTAGTCTGTTAATTGGTCACTCGTTCGACGTTTTTCCCATACGTTTTATCCCAAGAAATGGAGAATTTATTTTCACCCTGGTAATATCAGGCTGACCTCGAGGCTTTATGCCAGGGAAGGGGGAAGCTTGGAAGGCGTTAAACTTTAAAATGTTTCCAAAAATCTAGATAATATTTTTGTCTCTGGTAAGACCTGAAAACTGAGCTAGGGGTTCCTTAAGAAATATTAATAATTTAGTCTGTTAATTGGTCACTCTCGACGTTTTTCCCAAGAAATGGGGAATTTATTTTCACCTTGATAATATCAGTGTGGCCTCGAGGCTAAGTGTCAGCTGGGAAGCGTTAAACTAGTATTTTTTATCTCTTAAAACGGGCAATACTCTACTAGGGTATGCTTAAGAAATATTAATAATTTAATCTATATCTCACTCTCGATACGTTTTTCGCAAGAAATGGGACACACACATAAATTAGGCTATTTGCGCTGTTACAAGAACACCAGAATTCCGAGAGCTGACCTCTGCCTAAAAAATTAAAATAGAATATCTGGGCTGCTCAATAACCGACACCAATAAAAGAGAGGATGAAATTGATAGGCGGGTGCAGAGTACTCTCCATATAGTGCAGCTCAACATAAAGTCTTGTCTAAGCTTCTAAGTCTAAGCATACAAGCTACAATCCGCATATACAAAAGGCCCACCCTAATGTAGGTACGGTTGCGAAGCTTGTACCGTAACATAAAAGGAGGAACAAAAGCTTCTTGCGGCGGAGAGAAAGGTGCTCCGAAAGATCTTTCGCCCAGTGCAAAGACACGACGGGAAATGAAGGGTCCGGTAGAACACGGCATTGTTCAATAGAAAAACATTCAATTCGTTTCCTACCTGAAGATGCAGTGCAACCGGCAGCGCAACGAAACAATTTTGAAACATAGTATGTTTTAAACTTTATTTATTACATACAACAGTGGTTAGGATCTTCCTTTTAGCAGGAAACCCCGCTCTTCCATAGAATGCAAGTTGATACATGTTTAAATTAATAACTTTTAGGTAAGTACGTATAAAATAATGAAGGTAACACAACAAAAAGTAAGTACTTAATCAAGTTTTGTAACTATTACCTATCTAGTAGATGTGTATGTATTTGTATGTGCGTGTGAGTGTGTGTGTGTATTTTAAAAATACTTTTTGGATGTTTAGAAAACAAGTGGCTGTAAAATAATTGTGATGTGTATTTTTGGAACCCGCCCACGAAACTCTTTCATTTGATACTTACCCTACACAATAGGTTTCAAATCAAACAAATGACATTTATGATCTTCATGAAACACTCAATTTTAAAAGGAAAAGGTTTCAAAAACCACGGCAGAAAAATATTGATCAACCGTTATGTCAGTTTGTTTCTTTTTCTTTGTATAATCAATACACAATTCGTAGCTTTTCTCTATAAATACCTAACAAAAATAGTAATTTGTTTATGAATAAACGCCGATTGTTTTCACTAACAGCTCCCACTAAAAATCAATACAATTGGCCGACAACACTGAGAACCTGGTAGTTCATGAATTCTTGCTGTAACCCTCCGCACTTGTAGAGCGGAACAACTACAGCTTTGCACTAGTCCTCTGGCACGCGGCACTTCCACAGCGAAAGCCATAACAATTTTTCCACCACACCTTTACCATTTTCCCCCCATGCACCCTTACCTAATTTCATCTCTTTCATCGCGTTTATTAAATTTCACACATTAAAAATAACAGAGGTACAGAAATGGAGACTCTATGATGACTAATTTGATTTAAAGCAATGCAAGGCGTTCCTTTTAGTCCACACGAGAGCAAACGGCTTACGACGTGAGGTTATCGATCGAACAAAGTGAAGAAAAAATAAAGTAGGATGACTCTTCCATCTCTTATCTCCTATCTTCATAACTTAGAAGCCCTCTACGACCTAGGCAACCAACCTAGGTACTATTCCGAAAACAGTTTAATGTTAGTCTTAAAATCGTCTGAGAGCGTCATGTCAAGCTTCTCTTTCCTTCTTTTGTTCGGTTATTTTCCTATCTACTTTAGTAACACGAGGCGTCATGCAGAAAAATATTGTTGTCAGCAGACTCTAGTTGAGGAAGGGAAGGTTTAATGACTATACAATGCAGTAAATGTTAAACAGTTGTAATAAATATGTACATACTTAAGATATCTCGTTAAAGTCTCGAAACTAACCAGTTAGCTAGTGGAAAAGAAGGCATTATACATACCTAAGTAGTTGGTAATAGAAACGTAAAACTACTTATATGTATGAATAAGTTGCTATGGTAATAATTATTCTTCTGATAGCAAGTATAAATAGCGCAATCGCTATTACGATTACTATGATATATTATCATTAGAGTATTAGTTAAATATGTACCTATTACTATTATATCGCGCTGAAGTCGTAGGTCATAATAACATGACTATATGGTGATAATAAACACAACTTGTAATAAGTTTTCATTCATATTTTAAAATTCGATATGTACAGTTTGAGATGAAATTAAAGATCAAAAATGTAAACACACAACTGTCAATGTCAAAGAGACTATTCAGGGGTATAAAACCTTTTATTTGCATAACCAAATGGTTATGCATCATGCACACTTTTCAGTGTGCCTTACAATGGCTGATAAACTTTCGAAAACGAAACAAATCGATTTACCCACATTTATTCAATTTATTAAAAACGTAATAAGTAACTCGGAAACTATTAGCCCAAGAACACTAGTTAGAAAACTCCAATATTAGAAAGAAGTGGCCGCCATTTTGAATTTTATATTATTTTATGTATTATTATTTGAGAAATTAATTAAATATCTCTTGGCCTCGGTCAATCTGTTACTTTCCAAGCCTTTGCAATAATGTACTGTAACATCGAACCAAATGTTTAGAATTTCTCACCATTACCAGTGGCATAAATGAAAACTACCCATATTTTATTGAAACAGCACAAAATTCAGTAAAATATTTTTCATTTCAATTCATTTGATTTTATTTCATTTCGAATGTAATAATTTTAATCAATATTTCAATGATTTTAAATAATCCACTATTTGGGTTATATTTTTATAGTGGCATCCCATTTGTTTACATTTTTGATCTTTAATTCGATCTCATACCTTAGTACTATAATTTTGTAGTGTAGATTGTAAATTAATTATTTGATGTAATTTACGTCTATGCTCCTCGTACAGGCAGTATTACCATAGAAAATCTAGATGTAAAAAACTAACCGCAACGAAGCTTCCGAAACCGGGGACTGCTTTGACCGGGACAGCTTCTGAATATCTTTAGACTATATAATTATTAGGAGCGATGAGGTTGTCGCCACCAAACAAAAAAAGAACAAAAGAGGTTAGCTTAGGGTTAGCAGATAGGCATAAGTCCATACAGATAGGAGAGAAGAAAGAATAATTTAATGATTAAAAATTACGTTTCTCTGTGGATAAATGGCGACAGTCTCTTTTGAAATTTGTTTGAAATGCATTTGAACATTATTTTAAATGACATATCAATGCGAACAACAGTGACGCCGTCAGCAAGTCAGATAAGTTCGGATATATAAGTTTGGGTAGTAGTTGTAGTAAACTATAATAAGAACACGCAAAGTCCGAATCACTTATAAAAAAAAATCTCTGTATGACAACTTATGCCAAGTTTTTTAAAAGTAATAGAAAGTCATTCATAAAAATTATAACAAACAATTTGATTTCTGTAGGATTGTTTATTTTCGTGAGTTAAAAAAAATATTATTAAATAATGGACAACACGATTAAAAAGGAAATGAGAGTAAAAAAGTACAAGTTCAAGCCAAATATCTGAATGTTTACAAGAAGGACTGACAAGGACAGATTATACCCAGATTATTGCCATATCCACATTTACTACTGTCAGTCAATTCGGACTTATCGTGGTCCTATTATAGAAGAGGATATATAACTCGACGCTATTGAGTAGTCTATAAATTTTACCGCCTCCATCGTTATTGTACTCCTTCTAAAATTATTCGGTCTGCTCGGATTTTGGTGCCAACCGTACTACGTCAAATGTGTCAAGGCAAGGAGAAGAGCAAACTTATCTGACCAGGAGACAGCGTCGCTGTTGTTAGAATTGACATTATGTTTCAAAATGGCGATACTTAGTTCCAGTCCAGCTTTGGCCACTGGGTCAGATGATAAGTTTGAGGCACTTCGAGCTATTCAATCTAAAGCGCCAATAACTTACCTGACCGTATGACCAAAACTGGAAGTAAATGTCGCCAATTGAAATATGATTTGGCGGCAATACGATGCTGTCATTGTGTCAGATAAGTTTTTGTTGAGCCAAAGGCAGAGCTGCTGGCAGCACATTGAAGAATTTAATAGGTGTTATTTATAGATAAAGTTCGAAGGCTTACAATGGCACTATCATAGACTGGCACTGCAAAAGATACGTTCTCTCACCTGCGTCAAAAACGCACCACCGTCAATCGAAATTAAAGGCGTTTTTACACCCACCTCCAGAAAAATATGTTTTTTATTTATTTATAGACTGTATAGACTGCGGCCGTGAGGCCACCCTTAAAACCGAAACCTACTTAGTTGGGTTGCAATCTTGCAAGGTGGAGTGAACTGCGATTCCTTCTTAATTAGGTCGCAGACTCGCTACATATAAAATTTCTGCCTGACAACATTACATTAGCCAGGGAAGCTACGCTCAACAGAAGGCTGCGACCGTAATTACCGGACGAAACGCACACCAGATCTTTTAATTGGTGTAGGGAATTTCGTCAATTCACCACTTGAACCGCTCTTAAAGGACATTATGGCTGCTAGTATGTCATCTGCTGAAACGACGGGCGTGTCATAGACAAACAGTAGTTGTAGTTCAGACAATTTGCAATGGACAGAGGAGAGGGAAATGCTTGGAGCCTAGTAGCTGTAATGTCTCTTCATTATTTGGGGCGTTTGTATCGTTAGAAAAGAGATGTTGACTGGCACCTCTCAGATCACCGTCACTGATGGCTTCGACTCTTTTAAAGACAGAGTTTGCGTTACCGTTCCTGATGAATCCGAAATCGACGTTAAATTGTTGGTCGTCTTTTAATTTTGGAAGTAAGTGATTTAAAGCTTTTGAACGGTGTTCCTTACTACAGGCGGGATTCGGTGGAGTGGTCACTACCGGATGGTTCACAGTCAGGAGGTTGGCTTGAACTCGCACTACTACTACTTTATGCGTTTTTCCTAGGTAAATGTTTAGTCCCCTTTCATTATTGAAATAACTTGGTTTGATACAGTGAAGACATAAAAATAGCTACTCTGTGAGCAACTTGACAGCTGACGATTCACACAGGCCATAACAGGTTGAGACATTTTATCCATAATATCTTCTATCATTGTTGTTGTGACATTACTGTAAATTGGAAGGAGGATGTAATTTTCTTTCTCGATAGTATGTTTAATAAGTTTATAAGGAGTCGTAACTGTCGTAACGTAATATAACATAAGTAAACAGTTTGTACATTTAGTATTATTAGAATGACTAATTACTCAACATGGCAGTAAAAAGAAATCCCATTGGGCCGATTGAGCGGTCGTCCGATTTGTCGAACGGGAATAGGGTGTCCCTATTCGTACGTATATATAACAAGAATAATAACATCTAACCTACCGCTTACATATTGATGTAGAGTCTTTACGGTATCTGTCTCTGGTTCAAAAATTTGTAATGATATAGCTACAATTTAAAACTTTGCCTACTTGTCTAGGCATGTTTTTATGGAACAGGTATTGCTTGCGCGTTCAGCTTATCCCTAGGGGATTGCGTGTTGTGGCAAATCGATATGTAGTTGGAACTGATTATAAATCAAAGCGGAAATCTTCTTTCCCCACATTCGTAACTTCGGCGATATTAACTGTTTACCCTTATTTCAAAGTAGTGGTCAGTATCATATTTCCGCCCAGTTATATTAGAAAAAGCATTACGTAAGTACCTAGCTGGTTCGAGTCCAATGAAACCCTCTTTTTTAAAACCCCTATACTTGGGACTAGTTTGATAAGGTTGAGAGTTAGGTATGAAAATAATTTTTGGCTTTTTATGACTAAGCAAGTGGTATAATTGTCATGACTCGCCAATTATAAGAATCATTTTTTTTTATTGTAGTTGGCACCAAAGTTCGAGTTAAGCATCAATTATTTTTCTAATATATTAAATATAAGGTAAATTTAGGGAAATCCCTTATTATCCCCAACAGTTAACAGTGTTTCTTTTTCTCGTGACTATACGCAAAATGATATATTAGTTACTATGACGAATTCGCTACTTTTCGTGAGCAGGTAACTCCGTTGACATAGAATAAGTTTCTGTATGAAATTGAATACCGGGAGGATCGCGTGCTCGCGTTCATTTTCCGAGTTACCCACAACCGATGTCTCTCTCAACCGTAATGGGGTATATATTAAATTGGCAATACGATGTGACTCGCTGTAGTATCGATAAGCATTCTGGTCAATGTTTGGTTGGACGAACCTAGATAACCTGTCGGGCAAAACGTATTTAGTTTTCAGATAAATGGTCCATTTAATTTGAGCGTGCTCTATTACATTATTGTTTGTTCACAGTTTATAACATTTCAAATGAATGGTAACCAGATGAAAGTAATGTTTTCTCGTATACTTTTTTCCACGTGGAATTCCTGACTGTGAATTGTAAGTAGGAATAGGTAATGAGCACAATTTTATAAAGTAAGTATACACTCGGGAATAAGACATAGGAGCTTCCTGATACTTAAAATCCCCTGAGTAGTTCATGCAAATTACCTACTCTACCCTACCTATATTGAAACGATTGGCTAGCCTTTTATACGTAACTAACGACCCGCCGTGACTTCGCACGGGTAGTAACCTTAACAAATTATACATCTAAACCTTTTTTATGAATCATTCTGTCTATCAGTGAAAACCACATGAACATCCGTTTAGTACTTTTTGAGTTTATCGAGAACAGATAGACAGACAGACGCGGCATGGGACTTAAACATCGAAATGGCGGCCAAGCATAAAGGAAAATTTAGATATAATGAACTAAGAGAACTGTTGCACATTATTGTGCGTGGATTTTGATCGTTGATCATGTCCCAGACTTAGGTAAGTCGGCTCGGCGAACGGCATGGCGGCCGCTGCCGCTGTGCTGCTTCCGCCGCCGCCTCGGCGCGACATTCCGATCGCCGACGTTATCAAGCGCTTGTCGCTCACACACCTGATTTATGTCGACGCTTGTACATTCGTAAACTTTGCACTCGCAACGTCTTCCGCTCTCGCTTCTATCTGTTATAGATACAGTCCGGCATCTATAGACAAATACAAATAATAGCTTTTGCCCGCGACTTCGTCCGCGTGGAAATCGTTTTTAGGGCAGTTAAGCTTTTCCCGTGCTATCATTTTAAATTAGGCACCTCTTGACTATAATATGTATGTCAGTACTACGGAGAGGTCAACCTGTATATCTGGTTCTACCCACCCGAATTAAAAGATACATGGCTTAGATTTTAAGTTGGACCCCAAACAATCAATCTGTGAAAATCTCATGAAAATCCGTTTGCTGTTCGTGATGCGCGCATAAACAGACAGAAAAACAAACAAAAATAAACCTGCTTACGTCTTAGAACCCTACCCTGACTTGTTTTTTCTGAAATATCTTTGATGTACGGACACGCCTTTTTACAGTTTTATAATATTCGGTTTTCGCTAATAAAATATTTTTATTTGTACATACATATCATATCAAAATAAAAATTTGATTTAAAAAATAGAGTTTGTTTAGGTGCCGATACGTGCCTAAAATAATAAAAATATTTTATGAGGGTTTGAAAACATCCCTTTTCAGTTGTCATCAATTTTGCCTCTTTAAACGGGTGTAATTTTATGAAGAGAGTAGTTATCAACAACAAAATGGTATGCGCCAGGTAGCCTGATTAAACCAACAAAGTTTCATTCAAATTGAAAAATTTGCTTGTATGAAAATTAGTTTCCATCATGTTCGCCATACAAAGCGCCAATTTCATAGGTAAGGACTTAATAGTATCTATAGATGACGAAAGATGTGATGTAGTTACAGCCTTTTACATATCTTACCGAAGCGTGATATCTTAATTACATACAATATTACTTATTTTTCAACTCACTTGTAACAACAATTATTAAGGCAATTAATTCAACGATGGTTACCCGTTACAACGATGTGAAATTAACACATTTCTGATTCCTGTTTAGGAAATATATGAAACTCCTAGGAAAAGTGTATAAGTAATAAAAAAAAGTTGTATAAAAGTAATGAAAAAAATTTGACATATTTCCTGTCGATTTTAGGCATTTATACACATTTCCACATTATATACATTTCCTAATAATTCTGACGGATTACTAACTTATTATAAAACTTATTTATAAAAACAGTGCAAGAAGAAGTAACACAGTAGGTACCTAAGTATAAATTACTGACCGGCCCTATATTAAAACGTAGATGTAACTTACAAAATATTAGAACAGATTTCATATAAATTTTACTTACGTATACAGGGATTTATTATATTATTCGAGGGACCAGCACAGCTATCATAATTTAAGTATAGTTTCAACCAAACAGCACGCATCGCATAGGATCGGAATGTACAGAACGTCACGCCCCTATCCCGTCGGGGTAACCAGCATAGCTAGCACAAATGTGCACTCGCGCGCGATAAGCGAGAAAAGACACGATATGCTACTCTTTCACCGCTATCTCTTTCATCTTGGTATTGAGAGAAAGAAACAAAGGCTCTCACTTGTGCTAGCTGTGCAGAGACCACACTCTGGGAGGGGGTCCCTGCGGCCCTGAAAAACAATCTCTCTGACTTCTGTCACATTAATTAACTTATAAAATGTTCCTTTTAAAAGGAACTCAATATCTTTAAAAGTGTACCTTAGATGCAGTTGGTTGGAACCGGAGTGGTAAGGGGCGAAATAGTAATTATTAATGTTTTGCTCCTATTAAGAGTAAATATTAAAATACTGTCATATTTCGGAATTCTTAATTAGGGAAAGACAAGTAAAGTATTTTTAGATCCGTTGTTATGTATAAAATCAAAATCGAATAGTGCAGTCTTCATAATTTAAAGCAAACGTAGCTCTGAAGGACGATAACGATTTGCAAAAGTTAACGTCAGTATTTTTAGAGCGAGTCGTCTTCATTTCAAGCAGGCAGGCCCGGACTCGCGTCGTTGCGTGCACAGCCCTCGTTTAACACATTTATGACATAGTTCCGACTTAGTATTTCACTTTTTGTTTAAACTATGTCTGTCAGGGCATGTAACCGTAATCATGTCCCCTTCTATACATGCAATAATACCTAAGGCATTCCTGAGACTGACAAAAAAATGCTATCAAGTTTCCCCTAAATATATTAGAGGAGGAAGTTTGCGCATTTACAAATAATTAGTCAAAATTTGCTTTCATGCCGGCGCCTGGACCAGATGTGTTTGATTTAGTTTTTTGAGAATACTGATCATATCACTATAGCCAGGTTTTAAGATAAATATTGAGAACACATCTTCTTTAGAATAAATATAGGCATTTAGTTAGGATAGGGTGTCAGTTTTTATAACTAGGGCGACAAACTTAATTCTTCTTTAAGAAATCTGGCACTTAACATATATTATCTTTGTTCTAACGATTACAAATCGTCGTGAGCTTTGTATAACCGGGCTCCATGACAACACGAGCACCATGAAACACAAATACCTAACCTAAATCTTATAACGGGAGTCCAACGCAAAATATGGCTTTGGTTATAACAAACTTAAATGAAATCTTTATTTTGGTCTAGGAATCTTGTCATAATCCTATAAAAGTCTTGACCGCTTCGTCCTTTTCAATGTTATTACGTAAAGTTAAAAGTACTGGATGGTGGTAATCTCCGGTCACCTCAGTCACTATAAAATCAGTCATTGTCGGTTGTTTTAATATTTGGGTATCTACTTACACTTTTTCATATTTCTATCTCATCTCATTAGTGTAGAGACTCAAAACTAACGCGCTAACTGCTTCCCCGAGTCCAAAAATAATTCAGCATTCCCAAGTCACATAGTAGCTTTTGTCTAAGGAAAATATACTTAATAAGCATGAGCTGATGACATCACCTTCAAAATTACGAACACAAGCTATGATATTTACCTCCGAAAAAACAATTAATATCCCTAACAAATACCTTGTCGTCTGTCTGCCCGTCTGTGCGTACATAATTGTACTAAGTATACCGCCACTCATAAACTCTAATGCTTCTGTTGCTAAGGACTGTGACTTATTATGTTGTCTTGTGGATTGTATAGAATCGGTGCGTAAGCTCCCGCACTATCGGTTTATGAGATGATTCCAGAAAACCGGTGTGTAAAACAAAGCCGGTCATAGCGATTCGTGTGACCGATTTTCTTCATCCTGTAACTGGGAACAGAATATATTTATGTGACACGGAAATACTCATATCGTAGGTGGGTATTACATATAACGTACCTGGGTATAACTATAATTTTATTATTTTTATTGCCTAGGGAAACACACGGACGGGCGGTCCACCTGATGTAAATAAAACGAAATATTTTTAAATACTTATTTATTATTACAATTTGTTATATTTTTGTCGGGCCGTGCTTCTTTTTAAATGTAAACAAGGCGTAGTAAATACGCTGATCTACTGAACTACATTACAATATGGTTCCTTAATAACGGAACTCCACATACCTACGGAACTCTAAAAAACTATAACGGAATCTGGAATAAAATCTACATGCGTGTAGGTCAGCTGTAACATTATTTATGTGTAACTTTAAGTAAAATAGCATATCTATAAATCATTGCAATACCTAATTTCAAGAAAATTAACAGGTGTATTTGTTGATGTAACGTGTGGAATTGAAAGAGGTGTAGCTGGTTAGTGTTTCACGCATTTCTTTACGATGATGTAGATATCATTTAAAACATATAACCATTGAAACCCAATATAGGCTCTAATTCATATTGAAACAGTTGCTGCGCCAAAAATATGCAGATTGCTGATGTACGAAAATTACGGTTGACGAGTTGCATTCATGCTCAATAATGATTTTGCATTACACGGAAACAATAGCACGCCAAATAGAGATAACCAAACATCGGTCGAGGTAAAATTATATTGATTTATAACTTTCGATCTGTAAATCCAAATATATCCCTGAAAGGTCCAATCGCATTTGCGCTGCGCTGCGCAACGCGACGCGGCGCGACAAAGTTTGTATCGAGCAAGACGCACATGAGCGACGCGGCGCGTCGGTTCCATACAAACTCATAACCGCGCCGCGTCGCAAAGCGCAGCGCAGCGCTAGTACTTGTGTCGTGAGTCCATTCATGTAAAAGTTCCTCTCTTATTAAACTAGTGTGTAGATAGGCACTGGTGGTGTGGCCGACCGAAGTTTCCGCGCATGATTTGAAGTTACCATGGATAAATCTATACCTTGGCTACTGAAACCCCGAACCTGTAATTTTAATCAAAATCGTTCGTTTTGCCTGGTAAAACAGTCCAAAATTACCTAGTTTACCATTTATTAGAGGTAGGCTGAGGAACAGATCGAAGGTTGATCCTTAAATAGCATTTATTGCATCATCGATACCTACTAAAATTGTAGATAAGTTTCTTAACAAAATTAGCAATTTGATTTACCTATTCAAACCTGAGTCATGGAACAATTTGATATGATCTAGTTTTATGCTAATTAACTGACTGCATCTACCTAGCTAAGCGTAATATTCAATGCGGAGAAACAGAAGAGGATTCGACTTATGGTGCACAATAAAATCTAATTTAAAAAGACTAATCGCGAATTGTATACGACGTCTACGACAACCACTGACCTTGTTGCGATGTCATTGGCCTAACAAATCAGTCGCTAGGCAACTATAATTGTGTCCCATCCTACGAATCCTCCTACACAAAACCATTGCAATAAAATAAGAATGGATAACTAAACCTGAAACAAACTTTTACTCATTATTTGGCTTTTCTGGTCTCAAAATCAGTTGTGTGATAGATTACAGAAGATTCCTTACCTTACCTTTTCTTTTACGTACAGCCATAAAAAAAGCAGTCATTATCATTTTCTTGAATTTTATTTTGGAAATAGAAACATTACAAAGTAACGAGTTTATCTCACTTACTAAGACCAGAAATCATTAGATCTTCTACTTGGAAATATGTTTAAATGTTATCTCATAAGAGTAGCTCAGATCTTTTGGCTTTTATTCCAGCTGCTAAAAAGCTTTACTTACCTTCCTGAACCCCGGCAGCCACGGTAAGTCAATTTAAGTTCTACGGCGTATTAAGTTAAGGTACGATTTGTTTAAGTTTAGATTTACGTCGCTATGAGTCTGTGGTGGTGGACGTGTGAACGCGAAGAAACCCCCGATTAATGTTACTTAAAGGGCGATCCTCGAGGTGGCTTGCTTTAGATAGGGTACACATTTTGCTACTTAGACGCTTATGTTTCTGCCGGATGAGTACCAACACCGTATTTATTTTCATAAAGACAATATTTTTGTAGGTAAGTAGCTTTTTTATTTTGAAATTGTTGAGACTATGGAACTCTCTGCCACATAATGTGCGTGACAGCCAGTCACTGTCTATATTTAAAAAGAGAGTCAAGGAGTATTATCTTTCCCTGTCTAGTCCATAACTTATATATTTATGTATTTTAGATAGCTTGTTTTAATAATATGTCTAGCTTTATATACCTATATATTATAATATAATATATTTATGTATTTATATATTCAATTATTGTGCACGTCGTATCTGCGTTACTTTAGTCTAACATCACTCTTCTGTAGGCCTGCTGGAAGAAATTTCTTTTTAGAAATAAGCAGCGCCTGTTGTGTCTTCTATACTGTTATATTTCTCTGTATATATTTATTGTGTACAATAAAACGTTAAATAATAAAATTGTTCGGTATATGCAATTCTTACTTCGGTATTTCTATACTCATATATTAAATTATTTATTTTATTCTAATTTTATATTTTATTATGTACAGTAATAACTAAGTCAAGGATTGGATTGTAGGGCGTTAGCAGGAAACTCGTTCAGGATACCTACTTGGGGGAACAATATACTACCTGGTGTTAAGGGGGCTCAGAGAAAGTAATTTTTTTATTAAGTTTTTTTTCTTAAAATTTAAATAAATTATCATCTTACTTAAATCTTAAAGAAATATTACTAATATAAGTTACATTCTTTACAACTTTAACTTAGATAGGTACACTTTTTCAAAATCCTGCTCTTAGTGATAAGTACTCACTCTCCGAAAAGACAAATTTCTCTACTACAATAATTACTCACTATATTATGTAACTATAAAAGTTTATATGTTTACTAAATAACCATGGGTAAGAAATTTACTTGGACTTACAGAAAAACCAAACTGGTAAATTGTGGATGAATTACAAAACACTATTGTCTATATTTTTCATACAATTACGGTGTTTTCACAACCGCCCCAAATCCCCAATCGACAGCTTGGAATACTTGGTCGCCCAGTAAGGTACTGAACCAAGTATATCTAGTTTTATTGACATCAAAATTAGAGATACCCTATCCTAATAATATTATAAAAGCGAAAGTATGTGAGGATGAATGGGTGTTTGGAACTTTGGATGTTTATGACTGCTCCACAAAAAACTACAGATAAATTATAGCCTATGTGCTACAATGTAGCAAAAGCTAGTATTTAGATAATTATATCTACTAGTTTGTATACGTCGGACATTACTTTTCACACTGGGCAGGACACAAATCACTGTATGATTATTTGTAGTACTAAACAAATAATAAAAAGTATGTTGTAGGTAATTATTTTATGCTGTAATTAAAAATTACACCTTGCCGTAAGCCTGCGTAAGTTGCGTAAATAAATACTGCCCACCAATTCACTTTGGTTAGAGAAAAAATCAGTCACACACGCGTAGAATCCATAAGAAGCCCCTTTTTAATTTCTGTCCTATTTAATATAAGTACCAAATATTTGTTTGTTTGTGCGTTATTCGATCCTAAACCGCTGGCCCCTTTACAATTAAACTTTTTACCGTTTTCATGAACGAAATGCTTCTTAGTGCAGTGCTTCAAAATGCAAAATGCAGCTATCATGAGCTGCATCGTGCAAGCACCAAAGAAATGTTACCAGATATCGCATTTCTACAAATCTTCATTTAGTAAAGAACGAGCGCACCTTCTACCCCTATTAGCAAAGTCGAGGACCCATAGTCCAGTTTCATTACACCTTCAGACACTTGTGAATACTGTGAGGTGACCGTCTAAGTAATCTGCCAAAGTGTCGTTTGAAACTTCAGAAAGTGCGACCACTAGAGCCGGGTGTAGTGTCGGAGCCTTGTACTCGTAAAACCGAGGAAAACTTTAACAGTATCGAAAACGTGTGCCTGACGAGACACTTAAAATTTTATAAGTGGTCCACGACACTGTTAGAATGTTGTGCTCTTTAAATATTGTACTTTAATATGTATACTTACTATCTTACTAGTTATAACTTTTAGTCTAGAAATTCATGCAATATAAAAGTAGCAGGATTTTTTAAGAAACCGTGTTTTCGTTACCAAATGTATTATTATTGGAATTGAGTGCCACTACGGTTAAAATATATGTTTCTATGTACTATTATTTAGTATGACTCCTAAACAAACAAGTCAGTCGTAGATTTTTTCGCGTTATGATTAATAAGGCGTTTTCATTAGTCCCAGCCAGTGCGCCTTTAATGCGTACCTACGCATCTAGTCCATACCTACGTATCAACCCGTGGTTAGGACCCTCTACAAGCAAGCAGGGCAGGCTCCGCGAGCTGGTTCCCGCCAACCGCGGCACAGTCAGTCGGTACCCGGCCGCGCGTTGGAACGCACGCTGACGAAAGCGGCCACGAGTCGCGCGGTCTCACGCAACACCCGTAAGTTTTGTGTCTCTCTCCCAATACCTGAAGTCGACACTCCACACGGTCTGAAAACAGTCGCAAAGTTCTACTGAGAGTTCTAGTAAGCCGCGCCAAATACAACTATCTAGGATAGGATACCGCAGTTGGATTACTAGTTTAAAACTTAAAATTGGCAACATTAGTGTTCCGGTAGATTGCGAATTTTTATACTTAAAGGAAATAAAAGAAGTTCTTAATTGAAGTTTCAGGTGCTTTACTTTGCTATTTCTAATGTCTTTGAAGAGTTGTTTGAGGGGAACGTGTTGGAGTTGCATATTTTTTATTATCTTTGTATAATCATTATTAAATCGATTTATTTTGCATTAATTATATATTTACAGTGTTATGTGCTTACAAGACACTAATCTCTGTAATTTTTCCGGGTAGCTCCGTGACATAGAAACTGTGTTATCGCCCGTATCAGTGCAAACATAAGTTAGATCATCTAAACGATTGTCGTCATCGTTGTTCGTCGGTACAACGTTACAGAACAATATAATACCTACATAACTAGGTGTTGTACTGCGAACTGCTTAAAATTACCTGATGTTTGGTTAAGTAATCAAGAAATTAATTATTAATGCTGCCCGGACATTGTGTAAAATACGATACCTATCTCGATAACTGTATTAAATGGTAAAATTGTATTGGCCATATTTAACCGTCTATATTTTTCTTCCATAGTTATAATAATACGTGCGTAAATTACCACTAAATTGATATAATTTTTACGTTAAAATCTCTGGCTCTTACGAATATTGGTATTTATAGTTTAGCCATATAAGTACAATCCAAGTATACTTACACACGTAAATTAACTTGTGCATCTGTTCTATATATAAGCGCTGTGCAACCTGACTGCAAACAAGTAGTTTGTAATTCAATTATAAACCATGTTGGTCTGATGGTCGATAATTGAACCACAGCTTCAGTAACATTCAGTACGGTAGTGTGTACATCTTATACAATAAAAACACACAAAGAATACGTTTCGTAAATCAAAGTAACAGTGATAGAGCACGTGTAATATGATACTGCTAAGCTGTACCGGAGGAGAGCATACAGAGGCGTACATTAGAGAGGCGGGCGGCAGTCTAACCGCGGGAACACAGCCCAATAGTACAAGCTCAATGGAGCCTGTATTCTCAGAGGCGCATTATACTGCGCCGGCGCACGTTGCCGGGTAACTAACGGTATAAGTGTCGGGTTAACAACCCTATTCGACAGGACACGCGCCATCTCCAGCCATTTCATAATTTAGCCGGCTATTGTTTATATTCGAAGTTATCGTGCAAACACTAAACTATTGTACTTGAAAGAAAAAATATATAGGATGAATCCTGAATAACTGCCTTCGAAATTTTAGACCTATTAAATTATTTTAGTTCATTTTGTGTTCCTCTTTCGTTGTTAAACTATATTTTCCAAACTTGTCTAAGGTATGAAATAAATGCTTTTGAACAATTCACACGCCACTGTAGCTCCAAACCACAGATAAGATAATAGTTACTTACCCACACTAAGAAAATTAATAATATTATGTAGCTCAGATATTCCATTTGCAATTACTAGGTATTGTAGTTATAGCGAACCGAGTAGCACAGCGGTTGTCATGCCGTCTGCTGTGCTCTGAATTCGACATTCGATTCAGATGATAATAATTTCTGTTTGGTGTCTCGACATTTATTTGCTTGTATTTCCACGTTCGTATTGCCGACTAAAAATAGTGCTTAACGTGCATTGAATCCGAAATGAAAAACACACAAAATGTCCTATCGGGTACGTCAGATCACAGACAAAGGAAATTAACGGTTTATTTTGTACCAAACATCTGGAGAGACAGCCACAAAACGTTATTTTACCGTCGTTTGCATTTAAATAGGCTTTGATGTGTGAATGAAGTGTTTGTTATAAGTAAGCAATACGATCCTACGTTTTAAATGTAACATTATAAGACATGGCGTAATTCTAACTTAAGTTAGCTTCTCCCACAAACACAATAGCTCTCTAAGTTAAATTAAAATACCTACTTTGCCTGTTAGCTTTGTAATATAACTATAAGCTTCTTTTAAATCGTAGTAGTACCTAGGTACGGCTATAGTTTATCAAAATGATAATTATTCAGGGACAGGACTGCCTGACTTGTGTGAAACATATAATGTACTTGTAAGATAACACTTGCGCCCTACAGACATTAGGGTATGATAAACATGTCTATAGGTCATGTACAGTTGTATAAATAAATAATAATCATATTGTTTCATTGACACCGTAAACTGGGCCTCTTGAGGTCACATTTCGTATATTATATTAACCTACAATATTTTATTGATAAATTATCTTCTCTCTAAAGTTAATAAACCGATATAGCTATAAGCTATAACCTATAGTAAAATATTTGCAACCCAATAAACCAAACGCTATTAAAAGTTATATCCTAGGTCGGTGCCATTATAAAACACAGTATTTAGTTACATCAGACTTCTAGAACGCACATAAGCTGATATTTAAACAATAAGCTTCCTACAAAAGAACAGTACATGTCATTTTAAAACGTGTTTAACCATTTGGTGCAACCCGGTCTTAGTCTATGCATTCGAAAATACTTTTAAACTAACGTGGTTATTATCACACATTTTATAGTCTACATTTTAAAATGTGTTTCTTGATGTTAAAACAAGCTGTGGCTTATAACAGTAGCATTTATTTGAAACCGTATCCGTAGTTATCGTGACCTTGATACTAGTTCTCAAAAGAGCTTAAACTCAAAGAAATAGTTGATTTCTTTGAGTTTCATTATTTCATCATCGCGAATTTGTGAGTTATCGGTCGATAGATATCTTGGTACCGGGCATTTCCTTGGTGCTGGGGGTGACTGGGGCGGCATTTATGGTAGGTAATAGATAGTACATACATACCCTTTCGACTGGACACAATGGTCGGTAGTGCAATGCTGGTTTGTTAGAAAATAATATTAATTTTATTTGTTAATAAATTAAAAACATTTGGACTTAATTACTGATTTCTGATGGGGTATATATTTTGATTTATTGCTCCTGTTACATGTCACAACCTGTATATGGAGTTAACTAAATATATATTTTAAAAGCTTACCTTAACTAAGCCGCGTTAAAGTTATATGCGATCGGATGTATCACAACCACAACGCACGTGTTTCGGTTAGTGGTAACGAGAACGACAGACCTAAACCCCGACCAGGATATATAATATGGCTCCACCATATTGCGGATATTTTGGAACTCAGTAATAGCTCCCTCTTGACAGACCTTATAAATATGAGGAGCCATAGAACTCAGTAACAGTGGCGGTAGTTTGCCTCTTGACGTCCTCGTATAATACTGTTCAGGTCTTGCAAGCGATCATAAACTACTAATAATGTTCTGAACAAAAGGTGATAACAAACGCATACCTAATTAAATTACTTTACAATCGTCTTCTTAGATATTGGTGCAATTAGGCACCTTCATCTATCCGTTACAATTCTTGTCAAAACCGTTAAAACTTTGTAAAAGTTACAACAATGTAGCCGTGGTTTTACACGACTTACACATGTGAGGAGCGCTTGACTAGGCTTGGTCAAACCGCCCCTCAAATCAAAGTTAGTAAATAGTGAAATTTCAGAGGTTAATAGGATTATTTCGTCATTGTTTCGGTTCGTTACGATAGTTAAAAATTGACCAAAACTAGATCACTGATGATGTACAAAAGAATAAACAACATTAAGTACTATGTGAATTATTAGATATAAGTAATAGTAGAAACTCTTCATCTTATTATCTTATTGCAAATATCTGGATTGTTTCATTGCAATAAATCTAATTTCATATTTTTCTTTACAAAATATCTACAACAATCTTTGCTCAAATGTTCAAGCTATTTGTAATCTAATTCACTATAAAGTATAAAAGTTTGAACCTTTGTCGTTAGTGAAGCTCGACGTTTATTTTAAAACGTTTACTTATGCTCCTTACTTTATTCTTTACTGGCTGCCCGGCGCAACTTCATTCGCGTGGTGTCCTATCCCTACCCTACCATCCCAGTAAACATTTTTGGTTGTATTTATTGTAAAATTACCTATTCTAGGTCGCAATTTTCATGGTGACCTAAATTGGACACCTCGAATCGACCTCGAATAGACGTCGAATCCACCAAAATGGGGAAAAAAAGCATGTGCCTGCGACGTATTTTTCGACGTAAATCTGGTAATTACAACCAATAGGTCGTCACGTAGGCTCCTCTTCTGACGTCGATTCCACGTTGGTTCGACCTATTGTGTAGTTCCAACGACTAATTTGGTAATATTAACCACTATCAATAATTTACTTATTAAGGTTAAAAATTATCACTGTCATTTGTGAGCGAGCGCGACGTAAATATATATTTTTCTTTTTGCTCACAAACAAATGTCTGACCTAATAAAATCTTAAACTCTAGCAATTATGGCGGCAATGAATAACAGTTTTTTACCTCGGACATTTTTGGTTTACTTGTTACCTAGTTAAACAGGTACTTCTTTACAACTGATTTGGAACGACTTATCAACAAAAATAGAAACCTTCTTACTATTGAGATTATGATGTTTGTAAAAGACTAACATATTAGTAGGTACCTAAGAAGATATAGCATTATTAGGCATTATATTACTTACAACATTTAATTTTATCAACAACCAGAGGTAAAATAACTATGAATGGACTGTGCCTATGCCTGTTTAAGGTGACTACCTATTGTATCATGTTTATACTATATTCTATGTACTGTGTTCATTTAAAGACTTAACAAATCGTTTAGGGATTCAGACAGTTTTATTGAATCTAAGCCTTCGGTTTTAGACTCCACATTATCTGATTCGAGGAGTCATATCGAAGAATCTGAGCAATATAAAGGTATTGTTCACATTCTTCGATTTCTTCATTTTCAGAGTCCTAACTTGTTGACTGTCGGAGGCTAAAGTATGATCATCGGTTGTTAAAAACTGGCAGGAAACTGACATTTGATTACTTCTGAAGATTTGTTAAACACTTCTCTATTTTAAGATTCATCAAGTGGTCTTTTGCATTTTCTATAATACGTACTAGAGTGTCTGTACAGTTTTTTATCTTTGGCTATTGTTGATTAACAACCGATTACTTTATTTCAAAACAAAATGACCAGCGTTTTAAATACGTCCTAGATCACCAATTAACAGTCACTATGACCAACACAAATTAACTTTCAGGTCGCCACCGTCAACTCTGACTTACTAGTCGGATTTCTGAGCTACACGGACTTTCAAGTTAACCTAAGACGGCCTGTTGGTATCTAAAATGTTTTAAAAGTATTATTTACTATCAGGTTATATAAGGTATGTGCAGGAGGTAATACTCACGTTGAAATTTGTATAAAAATCGACTTACAAGTAAGTAACCTTGAAGTCGTTGACTAAGAAAAAATTACGTCATAGTTACCTAGAATTAACCTATAAGTCATAGCGACCTATCGGTCTATGTTTTATGTCGATTCTACGAGATTTTCGACTTATTTTCAACCATAAAGTAAATAAAGTTTGTGTGTTGCTTAAGTCAAAATTACGTAATAGGTAACCTATATTTTAACTTTTTAGTAAAAATGTTGTTACTGTCGAAATATTTGGTGGATGGGGCGTTAATTTTACTTAAAAAGGTAATTTAGTCTTAAGACCAAGAAAAAATTCTTATCATGTATGCTGGGATACCCCTCCCTACCCCTACCCTACACCTACTTACCCTTTTTCTCTTTCCTAAAAATCTTCCTCTTGAATCACTCTATCTATTGATAAAAATCGCATTGAATTCCGTTGCGTAGTTTAAAAGATCTAAGCGTACATACATAGGTACATAGATACAGACGGCGCCGGCGGGAAGCGAATTTGTCTTATACTATGTATAGAATGACTTAGTGATACAATCGTAATTTAAGGCAAAATACATAGTTGTTGTAACTTTTCGTTGATTCAAATGATTGTGATATGCTTACATTAAACTTATTTAAGTTTTGATTTATAGATACAGACGCCATCATCACAATGCGTTGAGTTTATTATTAGTTCGTTTGTTCTCAGCGTTTTCCAATTTTAGCATAACGTCCTGATTTTTAGCCCAATATTAAATATCCCGCGTAGGAGAGGTTCCGACCCGATTTTCGGTAATTAGGTACTCGATGGTACTATGTCGAGGCGGGCGCAGCGTAGGTGCGAGCAAGTGTGTTAACTGGCCGGTCTGAGCGGCCGGATTGAGCATCCACACAAAATAAACCTCATATTAAGAAAATACTGCTCATTTAATTACACGTATTCATTCAACACAAAGTGATAGAAAAGAAAACCGCTAAAAACGATCAATTAAATAAAAATAACAATTTGGCGATACTTTTAGTTATGATAATAGATATTTGTATAAACAACTAGCCTTTGCCCGCGAAATCACACTTTTGCCCGCGTTACCATTTTAAATGTCTTCCGTATTGTATGAATGCTCGTACTACGGGGAGGTCAAGCTGTATCTCTGGTTCTACCTATCTGAATTAGCTGAAACATGGCTTAGATTGTACCCTGGACTTCAAGCTATTAAACTATCAAAACCAAATCAACCTCCATTGCTTAGCTTTTGCGTGATGCGCGAACAGACCGAGACAATAATTCCAAAAAATGAATATTTTTGGCGTAGTTACGTCCCAGAATCCTGCACCGTCTATTTTTTCAGAAATATTTTCAATTTATAGACACGGTTTTTATTACAGTTTTATAATAGATAGTACTAAATTTTGTATTTGACTATGGTCCAATCTGGTCAGGTTCCCCTGGTAGCAGGGTCATGGAGGTCAGATGGCAGTCGCTCCACTGTAATTACCTGACCTGCCAAATCCTGGATCATGGTCAAGGCGGATCCCGGGCCCTCGTTCTCGAGAGCACAACCGGGACATTAACGCCAAACTTTTTTTTTTTTTTAAATAGTTCTAACTTTTGCCCGCGTCTTCGTCCGCGTGGAAATAGTTTTCATAACAGTTTAGCTTTTGCCCGCGTTATGATTTTAAATAACCTCCGTATTGTATAAATGCCTAGTGCTACGGGGAGGTCAAGCGGTATCTCTGGTTCTACTTATCCAATTTAGATGAAACATGCCTTAGATTGTACCCGGGACATCAAGCTACGAAACTAATCAAATCAAATCCGAATCAAAATCCGTTCAGTACTTTTTGCGTGATGCGCGTAATGACAGACAAACAGACAAAAATGAGGCTTGCATAGGTCTCAGCCCTGTGCACTTGTTTGCCCATGGTTTGCCACTGTTTTTAACTTTTATGAACAAGCGATACTTTGACTATCTTAAAAACTATAGGGCGGAGTTTTTCACGCGTTGGTATCCAAAGCATCATAGATGTCTACGTCGGTTTGTAAATGTCTCATCCTGTGTACCTCTCCGTCCACATCTTATACGTTCATAAACCACCGTTGTCTACTTTGACATTGAATATCTCGTGGAGAATGGATTTTTGATTTGGATTGTCGTCATGGTATGCGTCAATGCTGTGCACATACCTACATTTATTTTTAATATTATTTTTTTCTGTCCAGTTTGTCCAGTCTCTTTTTTGCGCATCGCACATGATATTTTGTAGATTTAAAGTATCGTCCACATACTTTCTTAACAGAACATATTATACCGAAAATATTAGGTAATTATTTTCAGCTGTTTCGGGTTTCCAATCCAGCCGTTGGTTGGTACAGTGATACGACTACTGTAATTGGAGCATATACACAAGCTAGCTCGCAGTAAAATTATAATACATGTTATTGCATTCGCGTCTAGCACGAGAGAAGGCTTTGTGAAACTTTGTGTTTGGATGACTGCGCTCGTGCTAAAAACATCTCCCATCGATTTATTAACCTACTAATAACACAAGGACTATTATTAAACTCTATCTCGGATGTAGACTTTGCGTTCAATCGGTTAAACTTTAATAGCGAAAGATGTACAAATATGCCTAGGCTAGGTACTGCATTTTTAATTATAATGGAGTAAGTCAGCAAAATAATTTAACATGATGAGACACCGAATGTTAGACATTTCTTATGCTTATCTAGTACCTAAGCACCAGTAGCCAAGTACAGTATTCGAAACCAGGGTACCTAGTTCATCATCATCATCTCAGTGCCCTTCTTAACCCACTAGGTGGAGCCCATTCCATTTCTACACAGTATGAATATCAATATTTTCTTTGATCGGCCTCTGCTACACGAGTTGTCGTTGCCCGCGACTTCGTCAGTGTGGACAACTGAACATTGACAAACTACCTATTCTTTAAAAAATATCCTTTGTTTACAATTAAAACGTACTTATTTTATATACCTACCTCTATATTTTCTGTTGCCACATGAGTTTCATGACGTAAGCACATATAAAAATATAAGTAATAAATATTTAATGTTATGAATGCAATACATATCTACTCTGACTTTGAGCCCATTAAAGTTCGTTTGTTGTTATGAATTACGTGATCATTAGGTCAGGTTAGCACAGATAAGTTACCAAATCATATTTTGTATAATAAACAATGAATTATAATTTATTGCAATTTCAACTAGTTTCGGATATGCACATGATATTTAGATAGGTTATCGAATCCTCAATTTATGTATGTCATACAGTGGCGATGCTACTGCGCCCAACGGAACTGGCAATCTCTTTTGACTTCGAACGGATGGTTGGTGGGGACCCTAGCAACGACATAGTTTATAATTTTTGCTATCAAGTTCCGTTGCTAGAGTGCAATTTTTTTTATTAAACTTGAATGCATAAGAAAACAAATTATGTTATTGTAATAGTTAAAAATGTGTTAGCGTCGCGTAGCTCGGTGTTTTGTATAGAATCTTATTATAATTATATTATCTTATATTAGTTGAAGATCGGTAACATTTCAACGTCAGATTATGCAATAAAAAATATAAAGGAGACTGGGACGTATGTAGGGGAAGTGGACTATGGCCACATAACAACATCAGTATAGTATTTACATTTAGCACCCTCAAATACATCCTTGTAGTAAAGGGCATCAAAATCTGACAGGAAGTTCTAAAAAAAAAAAAAACAGATATTTACTTGGCGCATTTTGTATGGGAATTGCCCTATACTATAAACCAATGGAGTTACAGTATATGCATTGCACACCTTCAACTGTATTCTTATGTCGCACAACATCAAAATCGGTCCCAGCAGTTTCGTGAAAAATGAATGTCAGTTACGAAGTATAGGGATACTATACTCCGTAACCGTGTCGCTGCTGGTTCAAAGAATACGGCACTTGTCATACAAATGTAACAAATAAATGCTTTTTTCTCGAAACTGCCGGAACCGATTCTGATGCCTTCTTGTACAAATACGCAGCTGAACCATCCTAACCCATAGGTCATCACCGTAATGCTGCTGGTTCATTAACCACTTTTGCCCAGTCTCCTTTACTTAAATCATAGGGAAAAAGAGCTTCGATTGTCGTGCCAATGCACAGATTTGCATAAAGAGCAACTGTTTAGGTACTGTTTCTCTGTCAGGACTTAAAAGACGATCTGAAGCGATTTTATTTTTTTATAGGTAGGTATCTACAAACAAGCGTAAAAAATTATTCATCTAGAAAGTTAGACCATACGTACAAGCATACATAAAGCTCACGTCTGTGTCCCACAGGTGGGGCAGGCAGAGACTATGGCCGCCACTTTGGTCTGTCCTGTCCAAAATTAGATCATAAAAATAAAATACCATTCAATGATATTTTAGCCGTGAAAAATGCTTAAGCTTTTTTATAAAGGAAAGCTTTCTGTTTTGTAATAGGGTTTTGCTCGAGTTTGTGTAAGATTGCTATTCTGCACTTGGTATCATTTCATAAATATTTTTAATCACGGTGATGAATCGATAAAATATTGTTTCCTGTTTCGTCTCGTTGGTAAGGTAGGCTAGTTGAGCATAGGGGTAAATTGGGCATAATTGGACATATTTAACAAACTCACGTCACACATCATCATCATCATCATCATCATCATCATCATCATCATCATCATCATCATCATTGTGAACTCATCTACACGAGGCCAATATTGACGATATTACATTATGGCAAGTGTCAAGTTTCCATAAATTTTATTTATTATTGATATCTACAAGGAAATAAGGTTTTAATTTAAACAGTTTTTATAACCCCTTCCCTTTTTACTTTTAGAAAGTAATAATCTTACCTGACAGTATAAACAGCAAGCAATTTGGGCTTATCGTTAAGGAGCTGCAACCAATCAAGTGAAGAATTGTTTAACTAGCCCCGCCATACCCTGCTTGTACTGCGATTGACCGGCAAATCATGTTCTTCACTTATGATGTAGCTGGCGATGAAGCATGCCTGTTTAGAAACAGACTATTCATCAACCCATGAAGGTGCCCATGTACTGCCTTTACTTATTGCCTGATGGGTGATACTGGATAGTATACCTGTTCAGATGTAGAAAATAGTGTGCGACGCAAACCGCTCGCGGCTGTGGCTTAGCCGCGGCTGGGAGGCACGCGGCGCGTCGGCGGGAGCCCGTGGCTCGAGCGAGCGCAGCGAGCGCCGCACGCGATCCCCTCCCATCGCCAAATTAATATCAGTCCCTAAATAAGTGTCCTGCGACCAGCGTTTACGTCAAATCCCCAACTTTTGCCGAACTTTAGCAATTTGTACAATGTATTTTTTGTCGTGTGGCCAAATTTGATTTCCCCACTAAATTAATTTTAATGTTGATTCACGATAGATGTAAGAGATTTTAATATTTTTTATGTATCTTTGAGATCAATGCTATCAATATTTATCCTTGAATAAAGACAAAGACAAAGAAACCAAAGGTTTATGACAGACAGGATGACAAGTAGGTAAAAAGCTTTTTGGTTCAATAAGTTTTCGTCCCTGATCATAACTTAACGAAGGTAACTCAAAAACAGTTAACACCTACTCAATGGCAATGTAATAGGGCAGCGTATAGGGAAACCGTTCTATTTATAAGAAAGTGTACAAAATACATTGTACCCATAATAATATAGAATGACAAGAACTTTTTGTTGCGCGCTAAACAATGGTACCAACTACAGTAGATACACTAGTTTCATTTAAATACCTACATACATTAATGTGACATGCCAAAAAGTTTTAGGTTATCAATCAATTTGATTAAATTTAGAAATAATATTGATTTGAAGATAATTTTTGTTTTTCTAACAATCTCAAGCCAATAAGGCAAAGGAATGTAGGTATTAGTTGTATTGGAACGTTTTTAATAACAGCTATTGCTGTAATTACGAAACATAACAGTAGCCTGACTTCTGCTGCCAAGATTAACCTCACATCTCTGATTACTGCAAGCTTTTTGTTCCCAAAGTCACTACGAAAAGCGTTGACATACTTTCACAGCTGTTACCTTTATGCGAGTATTTTCATTTCCCTCGCTTTTGGAAGAGCACGGTGTCGCTGCACGAGCATGGCGACTACGTAGGTTCAATTGAAAGTAAATACATTAACGTATTGATGTTTACGGTTATGATAAAATCTCTGTTAATGCTTTACTGAGTATTAATAAATACGGTTCTCGGCGCCCGCAGAGGTTCAAAAATTTAAATAGTCTAGTACAGGGCAGGTTAGGTGTTACTTCATATAGTAGTTTAGGTACCTATTTACTCCGCTGGCTCACCGACCTAAACTGAATCTTGGCCTCCACCAACAGAAGATTATCTACTCCACTTGCACTGTTGTATAAAACAAAATTAATTTATATATACAGAAACATTTTCGATTCACATATTATTAATTTGTCGGCTATATGAGTCGCCATTTAAAATTAAGTTTGTAGTTATTATTTACTTGAATTGCAAATAGCCGCTGGAACTCGGCCCTTCAACGTCTACGAAAATAAAATGTTCCGACAAAATATAAAACGCAACCGTTTTAAAAACTGCTTTTAGTTTGCTTCCGTGATGGCAATATTGATTAAAAGGTAGGTATCTGTCGCGGCGAATGCACTTTTCGTGTAAATATCGTTACATAATTGTTTCAGGCGAATATAGACTGTACATTTCTACTGATTAATTAACTTATGTAAAATTATAAATATTTATCTGTACCTATACCATATTGTTGTGCGTGCAAGTACAGCAATTTTTGTACCATCTATTTCAAACATGACTGTTATCTAACTTCCTAATTTTATCTCATGTGAGAGATGTAAATCTCCATCAGCCTTGTCAGTATAGGTAGGTACATACTGTGACGGCATTGTAAAGCTATCTTAATTTGATAAACAGAAGTCACGGTTATAACTGATTACGTACGTTTAACGAATAAGTATATTCATTTCCTGTGGGACAGAGGACTGTTTATCTGTTTAGCGTGATTAGACGTAAATATTGTCAGCCAACATCAGGAGCCATGCTGACCAAACTCAGACAAGGGACGACTAATCAAACGAGTGAACAGGTGGAAGGAGCACTTTAAGCACAACGATATGAATCTAAATGTGATGAAGGATGAGTACATTGCCTGTAGGTAACAGATCCTCTACCGCACGGATCAGATCAGATATCTGGGATCTGTACTTAGCTAGCGCAACAGAGGACAGTGCATGAGTGACGCCGATGCGTAGAAACAGGCCGTCTTCTTGCAGCAGACTTCTAGCAAGTTAACTTACTATCTCATCAGCCTAATTTATTTTTGGTCATACACCTGTGAAGGTTAAATAATAATAATAAATATTAATGATAATTGAAGGACAACGTATAATTTTGATCGAAATCGTATAAATGAGTTATTGGAATGCAGTGGACCAAATTACCTGCTCTATAAATGATGTACTTCTAGGTATATACATTCTGTAGTTACGAAATGAGTATGTTGAAGGTGGCGGGCATCATTGCCAGCTATCGCTGGTCACTAAGCTTGCCGGTAGGGCACTGTAATGGCTTAGGTCGTGTTTTACCAGGTACATACATGAATCAAAGCAGTACCTAATGTAAAAGATAATAAAGCGTTAGAATTAAAAGTGACAGTGGTAAGATAATAAAGTACCTGATTTGTATTATAGATAATTTAAACAATTTTATTTTGATACACGATTTGCGAATTACATTCATTTGTAACTTCTGTCACAGTATGAGCGATGTACGTGTTGACGCCAGAATCACGCGTGTCCAATCGAAGAATGACAAAGATAGACGAGTTAAGTTGACTGTCCTGTTTCCACTACCTGCCTGTTTTAACATGCCTATTTTTATACGTTTTACATGTCAGTTGCATTGCAGCCTAATGACAGAAATACAGAATCCATTGTAAAATAGAAAAAAGTCATAGTTTTTTGTCTCGAGTATTCCACAATTGTTATACCTACTTACTACCTACTACTAAAACTAGACATAGATACATACAAACGCATTATTTTCCGAATCAATTCCAACTCATATCGTTAAAAGCTCCAGTCAATGGAACGGCATTTCAGGTACTTACAATGAGATTCCGGCTCCGGTAGGTAACAGGAGTAAAGTGAGGAATAGAGTTACTCAAAGCTTCTGGAAAGTTCATATGATGTTGAATACGAGACAAATTTACTTTTGTTTACGGCGTTTTACTAGGTACTACATATATTACTATGAACTTTAAATTATTATCAACTTGGCGCTATGTCCCGGTTGCGCTCCCGCGCGATTCGCGAGGGCCCGGGGTCCGCCTTCCTACTCTTCCTGGCCCACTTCGCTCGGTCTACAGCATCCTTGATAGTGAGCTTGTTTGCACGCATACCATTCTTGGACCGACCTCTCCTTCCCGTATTTGGCGGGGCTTCACGCTCAGGTCCATCACAAGGACCTAGTGTTCATCACAAGGACCTAGTATTGGGCAGTGAGACTCTCTCCGATTATTGACTTTACAGGTGGCTACATTGGCAATATTGTGTTAGTTGTGTAACATAAGACAGCACAGGCATTTATATCAGTTTATAGCACGTTATAGGCGATACCAAAATTCGTAGACTAGACCGAAGGCTATATTAATTTCGACTGTTTATTCAGACTTGTGTGGATGTGGAGATTTTTCACGAAATTGGAAGCTCGTATCAATTCAGTCCGTTTTTCGACGGTGTAGCATTTGACCCACTCCAGAACCTGCGAAAAACGAAATTGATGCGACTTCACAGCAACAGCCGGTAAAATGAAAACACACAAAGGGGCGCTTACGCCTTTGTTACTGCTGGCCTCTGTCTGCTCGATAGTGCAGGCACAGATTGTCTACCGTAAGTATCATTAAAATAAGCAAGAGTATAAATATAAGTTATAATTATTGTCTATGATGAATGATTACCGGCACATACCTACAGACTACCAAATTAGTTACTTTGTGTGAGGTGTAGATAACTAACCCAGCTATCCTACCCCCATGAGCACACTTGTCAATTGAGTTACTGTGGTAAGCATTTCTTAATGCAGTGGTTCCTGCATCTGTTACTGTTTCATGTATAGGTTTGCTTTTGCTCGTGGTTTCACGTAGCCTATACAGTATGTGATATGATAATAATAAATAGTTTAACAAATGAGGGACAAACCAATCTGTCATCATTTACATCGTGCCTTGTTGGGAGGCCTATATCCAGCAGTAGATTGGATGAAGATGACATATTTTTTGCATTTATGAATTATGTATAGCATACCTACATATAACAGGATCTTGATTCTGATTATGATGGTGGTCCTGTATCTCTGTAACACGAAGGTCACAGTTTTGACTGTTTATTCGGTTTATGTAGCCTAAGTGTTACCTATGCCCATGAAAAGTTAGGTTACACCGAAAGTCGAAACAATTATAAACCTTCCTATACAGTTATCAAAAGTTGCGGGATTTTGTTTTTGAGCGAATGTCACCAACCACATCGCAATCGCAACAATGCTTTATCTCGGTACTCGGCAATGAATGTCTCTACTCGGAATGTGTCTAGAGTGAACAAAGCCACGTAAGATATGAATTAGGTAAGATACGAGACGCGTGGTTGTCTAATAAAACGAAGGAATCCAGATATATAGGTCATGGCTGATGCATAATTACAAACTATTAGAACGAAACATAAAAATATCGAAAGCGTTATTTTACGCATGTTGCTTCACCACCGACAGCTGAAACCAGATGGCAGTTGCCATTATGATGTACTATTCTAAATATAATCTTAGAATTAATGTTAAATATTATTTGATGCTTAATTCCTATACAAACCAAAATCTCATTTTTTAGGGCGTGTTTATGGTATGGTATCGTTATGTCGATTAGACAAACCTCTTTGTAAACATAAGTAAACATAGATGCGTTATTTTCGAAGTTGTTTTAAAATAATTTTAATTTTAATCTTAATTCAAAACCATAATTATGATTGTTACAGAAAATATGTTATTTATATTACACAAAAAACAACAACAATAAAAATAAAGGTAAATAAATGACAACTACATATAACACAGAGTAATTGTTCGTTTCAAAGAAATCTTAATACCTATATTCATTTAATCAAGAATTTGTATAAGTCACATATAGTACCTATATTTACATAAAAACAACTTGTACAGCCAGAGCTAATGAATAAATTTACTATTATTGAAATTGACGTATCTACCTACACGAATACCGAAATTGAGCAACTATAATTTTCTCTAATAAGGATAATACCATTTGTTTATTTTTGTGATAATGCTTTACGTACCAAATGTTTTATGTAGGTATTGATAATGGCTATTGTTGATTAGGTGAGTTCCAACTTCACCAAACTGAAGGATATACTGTCATCTCTTAATTTTTTCTCTTCTACGGTCTTTATATGTCTATGTTGTGGCTTCTAGGGGAGGGGCACAATCAGGCGGTCGCAAGCTGGGCGACACTCCAATCTGCCCGCAAAACATAATAATTGTTTTGTTACCGCTACTGAATGTGTTTCATTCGTAACTGTTCCATTTTATGGCTACTAAAACGTTGCGAATATTTTTTTGTCTGTCATCCATCGGTAGTGATGGTACCCTAACTATAAGGTATAAATTTGATTTTTATTAATTACATAAGGACTTTATTCAGCCGATAAAATAAAACGTAAGCTGCAAGGAAACCTGGAAGTAGCCTTAACATTGATGTGGACCAAACTTTGTCAACACCTTCTTTCAAAAAGGCCCTGTTACAGGTAATTGATCTGACGAGTGCAGCTATTCAATATTCATAGGCCCCTTTGTGGCACACTCGTTCGCTACAAAGCGGCGCATTTTTCCATAAGCCTAACCGCTCATCTTGCTAGCTTCATCTGCAAAACGAATCACATCGTGTTCTAATTTCTTCGAAGTTGTCACTTTCGAAACTGTTTAAGTCTTTTGTAAGTAGGTACCCATTTTCAGGGTTCCGAACCGTTATGAAAACGGTTATATGGGTTATAAGATAGTAACTTTGTTTGCCATCTCTCTCTCGCGCTGACTATCTATCGGACACTAAAGATTCTTTGCCTCGAAGAACAGTAACAGGCAAAGGTATCAAGTCAAAATATAATAAAAATAGATACTTACAAGGTTAGGTATAGATATTCTATCTCACGATATACGTTAATTTGGCTTTGGTTGTAGTAGTGACGTGTACCGTTCACTCTGTGTGTACCGATACTCTCATGTTTGTTCTTCCTAGCGCTTGTTCCCGTACCTATTAGGTTGGGGGTACGCTTCACCATGATACAGGATTGTGTCTGTCGTTATTCCTTGCTCTAACTACACATATTCATAACCAAAGGGACCTCTTGCGATGTTAACTATCCCCTTAAAAATGTAACATGTACAAATATGTCAAGTTTCGCTATACAATCCTCCAATCGTAAAAAGTTGTCTCATGTAAAGCCAAGTCAGTTATTTCACTTAGTATGGAAACACTTATCAACGGCACGGAAGTACCCCCGCCAAGCCTAGCTAAATTGATTCTTAATTAGTTACCTACCAACATTTTGTGACTTTAACAATATTAGACATATTTATTTTCTATAATAAATATAGTTACTTGGCACCATCGCACGGCCACAACTTGCCTACCAAATATTTATTTATGAAAACATTGTCTTCCAACAGGCGATTTAACAACACAGAATGGTTACTGATGCAGCTGTGTCGAGACCTGGAATCCAGTGACACTTTACTTGATATTTTTCTGATGGCTTGCTCTAGTCTTGCTTATTATAGATCTAGTCAAATGACCGCGTCACCACTTGCCGCGTTCCCTCGTTGAATGGCGATGGATAACCTATGCGACAGGAACGATACCGCAGACGATGCGGGCGGGTACATCTCTTTCTCCTGTAATTTGTCGCACTAGAGCGATTCATTTCGGTGCTTCAGCTCCCCGTCGATTCGACCACTACAAATTTAATAATCCTATACCGGCTCCGAGTGCTTCCCTCACTTCTTCGTCGGGTGATACAGTCGAACAAACATAAGGCTACACAGAGGCTTTAACAAAGCTCGTCGTTTTGCACACAGCCTATGTAGCTTTATATATGTTCGATCGTACGAGGCTGATGAGAGGCCGCGAAAGCGCTGACACACGTAACACGTTGCATCCCACAACAGATTTGACACGTGGCCGATATCACATCTTCGGATCAGCAGGTCCATACCCACTGTATGTCATTGATTCGGCTTCTTTTGTATGTTGATGAGGTGGTGGTGCTCTTTCTGAAAGAAAGTGTTGACCACGGCCAAGTCGGGATCAGTGAGGTTCGGAGTTTATTCTCCTTCACTGTTTGGCTGGCCTTAGCCAAATCCCAGGTGAAACCGTCCAAACTCCTCGCGCCTCTGGCCGACGTGTCCGTTGAGGTCTCCACCAACTACGATCTGTTCGGAGGATGGCATCTTTAAAGCTACAAGGTAGTCATTTCGGTGTCGGCGCAGTCATACTGAGAAGCCTAGGCGCTGATGAGGTGAGACTAAATGTTGATCCTTCTTGAGCGCCTTGATCACCATCGCTCACTCTGCTCACCTCCAATATGACGTTCCAGAATTCGTCGCACGCCACTATGCCGATCCCGTTGCTACCTTCTACCTATGCCGTGTATCTATACTTCGAGCCCCTCCACTTTAGTTCTTGGATGTACGCTTCCTCCACGCGCCGCTTGTACAATAAATCGGTCAGCTCACTGGAATGACATAACAGTCGCAAAGTGGAGCAATCCGATCGGCGCTTCCATATTTAACCCTGTCCGCTCGTGTCAAGGTGGCCTACGCGAAGTTTTCGCAGATTTATGGCAATGTGCTTGCACCCTAAACCTGCGAAATGAAACCTCATGTTTAGGGAATGTAATAATGGGATACCGCGATCGCGATATACCTGGATCCCGTCAATAGTATGCGGGACTAATCCCGGTTTTAATTTTAACCCAAATTAAACAAGCTTTTCGGTACGTTTTAAATGGGTAAAGTATATAATTAAAAAATAATCAATGAATAAAACACTGCCATGCGTTAAAGTACAAGTCGTAACTGCCAAAAAAATTTAAACAAGCAAAGGGGGTCGGGAGGGAAATATTAATGCTGACAGAAAAAAAAATTTTTTTCGTCACGTAGATTATAAAAAAATATTGGTCACAAATTTTTTCTTTTGTTACTCCAACAAAAAATAACGCCAATACAGTGCATCGAAATGTTATGTTACGTCACGCCTGAGGTGAAATTTTGTTCAGAATTGACGTCACGAGCCCCCACTCCGAAACTTTTTTATTTTTATTTTTTATGGATTTGAAATAGTAGTTTATGCAACTGGCGTATAAAATAGGGTATTAAAACATGAGTATAATAATAGTTTGACACTAGTGTTTTAATATCTAATTATATGCAGTTGCATACACTACTTTATCTACACTCATATATTCATGTTAAAATTTCGTACCTATAATTTGGCAACTCTGCTGGAAGTAAGCTGCAAGTCAGGTTTGTTGTATCTACGCATTGAGGATATCAAGCGGCGGGAAATTCACTTCACTACTTTCACATTTATGTATTTATTTGCTTCAAACAAGAAAAAACATTCACAAACACAAATTACAACAATTAGAAAAAATATTTTGTTTGGCGGGAAAATAATTACACACACATATAAACAGGAAAATTTTAATGTTGAATTTGTTGAAGACATTTAATTATTCAGCCTACATTTCGCCTTGTACCGGCGCCCGCCAAAAATTGAAAAAGTAAAAGTGTTGCATAATGATTAAAAAGTTATTTTATCTATACTCATAGCGTAATGTTCCAATTACATATTCGAAAACAGTTGTTTAAAGATACACTTTTTTCACGCCAGTCTATTTAATCATTATGCAACACTTTTCTTTTTTAAATTTTTGTCGGGCGCCGGAACACAGCTAAATGTAGGCTGAATACCAAAATGTCTTCAACAAATTCAAAATTCTTTCCTGTTTATATTTGTGATCAGTTCATAGTCTGTGGTTGTGATTGTGTACATTTGGAATTATTTTCCGGCTGAGCAGAATATTTTTTCTAATGGTTGTAATTTGTGTTTGTGAATGTTTTTTTCTTGTTTGAAGCAAATAAATAAATAAATGTGAAAGTAGTGAAGTGAATTTCCTGCCGCTTGATATCCTCGACGCGTAGACAGAACTGACTCGCAGCTTACTTCCAGCAAAGTTGAAAATATGCAAATATTAAATATGAAAAGATGAGTGTAGATAAAGTAGTGTATGCAACTGTATATAATTAGGTATTATATGACAGTTGCATAAACTACTATTTCGTTACAGCTGTAATGAAAATAGTATGGGAAATGCTGTATCGAAAAGTATTTTTTTTAAATTTTATAGACTGGCGTGAAAAAGGTGTATCCTTTAACAACTTTATAATTGGACCATTACGCTATGAGTGTAGATAAAATAAAAAATATGTGTCTAATCTAATGTTAATATGATGACCCAGTCATCATCCCTATTCTCTCTCCCGCGCCCTCGCATCGTTTAGCCAGGGGCCAGTCAGCCAGTCTAAGCAACACCGCTTGTCTGTAATATCGCTAGTCCAGCGGGATCCCGCAAAATTTTCGATCGAGATTAACCTCGCATAATATTTACGGGGTTCGGGTATTTCGGGATTCCGGTATTGAATGCCCTAGAATTCCACCATCAAGTGGATCGTAGATACCTAAACCTGGTTAAAAAAATTCATAACATTATGGTTGCTTCTGTTCCTGGGAGTAAGGCGTTTTGGTCTTGGCAAAAGCGGTCGAATCTAATTTCAGTCAATCTTCGTTGCCGCCGTTGCTGAATCTAGACGGGACATTGGCCCATGTTGCTGAAGAGAAAGCGAATTTGTTTGCGTCTCTTTTCGCGGCGAATTCACGTTTGAATACTGCAGGAAAAGCACCACCTATCTCACCCCGTGCTGACTGCGTTATGGCAGAGGTGCGAATACATCAAAGAGAAATTTTAAAAATCCTGCGGAGTCTGGACGTGAACAAGGCTAGTGAACCTGATGGTATACCAGCAATAGTCCTGCGTAGTTGTGCCCCTGAGTTGTTTCCTGTACTCACGCGTCTCTATCGCCTCTCACTTGAGACTGGTATTCTACCCAAGTCGTAGAAGCTTACCAATGTGCAGCAGCCCATGCCCAAAAAATGCAGCCGCGCCAACCCTGCCAACTACCGCCCTATTTCGGTCAGTTCCATACTCTGTAAGATTATGAAACATGCACTGAATAACAAACCCCAGTACGGATTCCGCCGTGGTCGGTCTTCTGGGGACCTTCTGGTGTATGCCACTTAATTATGGAGTTAGGCCATTGAAAGACATGGCGCGGCCCTTGCTGTCTCTCTTGATATCTCCAAGGCCTTTGACAGGGTTTGGTATGTGGGCCTTCTAAGCAAGCTTCCTTCATGTGGTATTTCTGTTGGCTTTTGCACCTGGATATCGAATTATCTGAGAGGACGATCTATCCGTGTAGTTATCGATGGCTACTCGTCTAATTTTCAGGCTATCGACGCGGGAGGTCCTCAGGGATCGGTACTGTCCGCGACTTTATTCCTGCTGCATTTTAACAATCTGTTTGTACCAGGTACCTTTGGGTACGCAGACGACATCTCGAATAGATATCTGTCAGAGGCAAAAGTCAACAGGCACGATATTCAGTCTTGTCGAGAGGCTATGGTTGATTGTTTGGACAAAGCTCTCAAGGTAGTCTCTGATTGGGGTGAAGCCAATCTGGTGGCGTTCAATGCAACCAAAACACAGGCGTGTTTGTTTTCCGCCAAAAGGAGTCCATTCCATCTAAAACCAACTTCCGTTATGTTCCTGTAGAAATTACCGACAACCTACAGCATCTTGGCGTTGAGATATCTGCAAATCTCAACATCAGTCAGTACATCGAATCCAAGGCAAAAAAAGAGCTTGGTGTCCTCTCGAGGATAGGCGGTACTTCACTTCAAAGCAGTTGCTTCAGTTATATCAAGCACAAGTCCGATCCTGCATGGAGTACTGCTGCCACCTCTGAGATTGATCAGCCAAATATTAACTGGCGGCTTTGGATTCGGTGGAAAAACTGGCAAAGAAGATAATTTGTGATCCGCAGTTGATTGAGGCTAGGCTGCAGAGACTCGACTATCGGCGTAGGGTTGCGCGTCTGTCGGTCTTCTACAGGTTACATTTTGGAGAGTGGGCGAAGCAGCTGCACGACCTCATTCCGCAGGCCCACTTCCGTAATCGGGAGACGCGATCCGGGCGAGCACTTCATCCTTATGTCGTGGATGTTCCAGCTATCCGCACGAGCCGTTTTGGCTCGATTTTTATAATGCGTACGGCTAAGGAGTGGAACGCGTTGCCTGCGAGTGTGTTTCCTGATCAATATAATCTGGATGCCTTCAAGGCTGGAGTGAATACGCTGTTCCAAGACAGGCATGCTCCATCTTCGGCCGCATCGTCACTTACCAACAGGTGAGATGGCGGTCAAATTCCTGTCTTGTATAATAAATAGAAAAAAAAATCCCTTCTTCACCCTCTCTCCAGTGCAGCACCCTCCAGTGAGATTGAGAATAGTCAATCCCGCAAATACTGGGATTGAAATTATCGTGCGGGATTGCATTCCCCGCTCATGTCATAATTACTATGAGGAAGTTTCCTAATATCGATATTGCCATATTTAATGACATAGTGTTAAAATATAGATCAAAACTAACAAGCCAGTGAAAAAAATTATGAAATCCGTCTATAAATGACTGAGTTATACAATATTTAAGTTTACATATTTTTTCGCGAAATTATTGCTGCCGCGATCTAGCTGTGAAGTCAGCAGGCCGGCATCCCGCCCGCCACTATGGGGCTCTACCCATACACTGAAACTCTTAGTGACTATATATTGGGAACCGTACTTGAACTTGAACTATTTATAGAGTGTGTGTTACCATGGTCGCTATAACAACGAATAATAATAATAATAATAAATCTAAAATAAGGGGGGGTCTCCATACATGAAATGTGATTTTATGGCGTTTTCAGAGGTATTTAATTTTTCTCTATCGCGTAGCGGTTAAACTTACATGTATCAGCACTTTGGGAGAGCGGCACTGGTCTAGTGACAGCGTGCTTGCGAGACCGATAACCGAGGTTAAGCAATGCTCTACCTTTTATTATAATGACAATATTAAATTATAAGGACAAGTTTAAAAAAATTACGAAGTCGTCCGGAGCGAAATACACAAGTCAGATTTGTTTGTGTTCGTTACGAGTAGAAATTCGTAGCAAAATATTACTCATCTGCAGATGGGCTGCCTTGTTTCGTCCCTGCATTTGCATTAGTGTGTGTGTTATAGAGATGTGTGACATTTTGTCTCGTATTTCAACTCGGATTGTACTCTCTGCTCCTGTATATGAAAAATTGTCTCTATGATTGTAAGCTATTCTAACATAATTCCCCGAACAGTAAGTAATCAATTTATTATCTCCACGGAATCGCCATTTGTGCATAAATGTGTCAACCTTCTAAAGATTTGACGAACATTAATTACATACACAATTTATATTTCTGTGTTTCGGGTTTATGTATGGTAGAGGGGAAACATGGCTAATGCTTTCATTGTAATGATAATATAGATGCATGTTTAGCGATCCTAATTTTTGTGAAACGACCCGTCGTCGACGGCGACGTTCACGAAAGATTAACCTCGGCGCAGTTGACGATATTAACATAACAGCGAGTAGCGCTGGTTGCCTCACTTGTAGAAAAAAATGGTTTTGTTGTCAACGTAAAAATAACTACAGGTTATAAGCTTTAAAACATGTCTATAAAAATGTTTGACTTCGCTTTATAGAACTGTCACACATGATAAATACTTTCTTTAAAGCCGGGACTGGCTAATAGGATCACGTTAGAGCGACCGTTCAACGCTTATGTTTTGCATATTTCATCAATTACCATTGTATGCTGGTTTTCACTTAACGATGTACAAATAAGTATGGGGTGGACTGGGTTTATTAAGACCGTCGTCTCACTTTGATGACATGCCATTCTTTATAAATTCAAACCACTGTTTGTGTCTTGTGTGGCTACAAATACCTACCTACCTATATATAGCATTTGTATGGTAGACTTGTATTTATTCAGTCTCATTCTCGGTTACCGCTGGGAATTTGTGAGCATGAATTTGTTTAAAGAGACAATGCTAAAAGTAACGAACATCTACCTAGGTTATTCGACTGAGTCAATAATCAATCAAGTGATATCAAACATTGTTGCACTCAGCAAGGCCATAGCCCGAAGCCGCTAAATTCTAATATATGAATATGTATATTTGTCATGTTTGTATAGGTCGCTAAACTTCTGTACAATTCACGACCTTATAAATTCGAAACAAAGTTATAAATAGGAAAGTGTAGTTGACATTAATCTTTGATTATGGTGAAATAGTACACTTTTTGTCTTAAAATATTTCGAGCCAGGGAATATAAACCAGTTTAAAGCCGAGTCAATTATGAATATATGTACTTTATTCAACGTCATCTGCATTAGAATCAGGAGAAAATATTTAGGTAACCTGCCAAAAATACAATAGGTAGGAGATGTGCAATATTAGCAATGTTGTACAATTTCTACCTAACAATATTTATTTGTTGTTTGTAAAAATGCCAACAATATGCGAAATCGGACGTAAATCAATGGGGATCTAAATAGATCGTCGCGTGTTTCATACATGCTTGTCAAGCGTGCTCTATCCAAAACACCATTTGAATACTAAACGATATGAGACAAAAAGTAACGAATGTGTGGAACCATAAACAACTTTTCATGACGGAATACTTTCACAAAAAAGATAGGAAGCTTGATAAGACCATTCGCAAAAAGCTTTATATAATAGGTGATTTAAACGACATTCGTCATAACGATTTATGACAAGAAACTGAAACGTAATAATAATTGTAGGTATCGTAATATATTACAGTCAAAGTAAGGCATCGTTGGTAACAAACTAAAGAAGTGGCCTCACGAATAACTGGGGACAATTTGGTAATAAGGGGAGGCCCGTGCCTGGTGCAACCCCCGTCTACTTATTACGCTATTTAATTTATTTGCCGATTTCACCTTGCCTGGGACTATAACGTTAACGCCATCGATCGTATAAAAAGCGATATGGCATTTTAATATTATTTTTTGTAGGATATCTAAATATTTTTATTAAGTATTTGAAAGAAAAGGCTATTTTTGTATCATGTTCATATGGTTACTTATTACATATATTCATACTCATGAAGATGTCGTTTTTTTTTCGCACGTATGTATTTGCTCACAATCTTTTCATTTAACCATGTTAAAACTAATAATTATTTCGAAAATAGAGTACCTATATGTATGCTATTAAGACATTTAAAAAAATATTTTAAAACTTTACGTAAAGTTTACAGATACAATTTTATGACATTAAGTGCAACTTGCACCAAACTCTAAATCGTATTTAAGCTTAAATTAAACACAAAATTTCATTCTTAAATGTGTTTAAGAATTTGGTGCAAGCCGGGCTTAAAGTACATACATTTAGTAAGTTAACTTAGGTATTAGTAGCCGTCAATGTCCCACTGCATGGCAAAGGCCCTCTTTCTTCCCCACTCAGACCTATTTTTCGCCAGGTCTCTCCACTCTTTCACACGTGCCTCTAACTCGTGCCACCATCTTCTTTTGATTGAAGAATCTTAGTTAATTTCATTAGCGGATTATCGGATTAGCCGTTTGTAAGAAATTGGAATACCCGTTATATTTGAGGTTTATTTTAATATATAATTTGTATTTTGAGATTATTATTTGCAGTACAACAATGATCGATATTGCCTTCACAAACTAAGTGGTCAAATAATGATATTCCAATGCGCCCTATGATTATGGTAATATTATAGGATGCTTGGTTATGTGTAATTTTAGGGTCTTGACACATCGTCTCTTAATTACACGTCTTCTTGCCAAAATTATTAGCTAGCAAATACTAGTAGGTATACTTCCAAATGATAATACAAAATGAGTTATTTTTAGTTTTAGTAACCGGACAATGCTATTGAATACTAACCAGCATGTTTGTTATATTTATTATTGTGCATACATACTCGTACAAATTTATTACCTATGGAGTGATATCTCAGGAGCAAAGTTGCCTTCACCGTGAAAAGCTTTTAATAAAATATTATTACTTACCATATGTGAGCGATGGCAAATCTAATTTCCGTCGTCTCTCGCTGCACAACCGTTTGCAACAAATTGTTAGAGTTTGATACCTTTGTAAGTGTACGTATATCTAATAATTACACACTTGGTTGGGAGTTAAATTCTGCTAGATCATTAAAATAAATTTAAACCACCATCAAGTTTTCATGTAGTTATAACGTATAAACCAACTGTGGGTACTGGGGTTTTCGAATACCCGACCTTTCTTGATACCCGGGTATCAAGTATTATTATTTTTAAAACCCTTTTTTTTTTAATGTAAATAAAAGGTATTTTTTTAAACCTTTTGTTTCAAATTGAAATACTGAAGTCTCCAACTTTCCAGGGTGGACCTTACAAAATATACGGATCTGCCAAGGTTTATCTGGCTACTCTGGACTCGGTTGAGAGACGCGCCAAGAAACTGATAGACAATCCCCCATTGGTGCAGGAAAATCTACAGGATCTAGATCACCGCCGTAAAGTGGCATCTCTGTCGGTTTTCTACAAACTACACTTTGGGGAATGTGCGACGGAATTACACGAGTTAGCCCCACAAGCCTCATTCCATCTTCGGGGCTCCAGGTGTAGGTCAGCGTGACATCCCTATATTGTCGACCTTCCACCAATACGAACTTAGCGTTTTCCTAACTCTCTTTTGTTGCGAACGGCAAGGGACTGGAACTCGCTGCCTGCACATGTTTTCCCTGAGCGGTACAACTTCAGGGTCTGTTTAAGACAAGAGTGAATAGGTATTTAATAGACAGGTATGTGCCATCTTAGACTGCATTTGCACTTAACATCAGGTTAGATGGCAGTCAAATACCTATTTTCTATAAAAAAACAACTTTCGGTGAGGTATTAGTGAAATACTATCGTTTGCTGCGAAATGTATGAATATTGGACGGCTACATGGCCGAAATAATATTCAAACATTAATGGCATTTCATTAATTTTCCAATACAGTTAGTTTCACCGATATTAAAACGAGTAAGCGGGCCTATTCTTCTTTGTTTAATTTCAATTTAAAAACCAAGGGTTTATAAGAAAAGGAAACAATTATCAAAAAAAATAAACTACACGTGAACTTATCCTGACTTGTAATATGTTTTTTCTTAGTTGCCTTATGACTTATCGGAGAAGATATGCGCTATTTAAACTCTTTAAGGCGTTACATCTGAATTTTTAGGAAATACCCGGATACCCGGGTAAGGCACTCAGATTGTACCCGGGTATAAAATCCGTTAAATACCCGAGTATACCACCCCTGGTATACCCGACCCCGGGTACCCCGGTAGAAAACCCTAGTACCTATTGTTGTTATGCAACGATAATAATAGTACTTACCATAATTAGATTATAATAGATAATAATTATTTACTCTTTCCACGAAGCAACGGGTAACGAAATACATAGTTGTAATAAAAACATTTCAAATGTAAATAAGTAATAGATTGTAAAAGCGCATTAATACGTTACTTCTAAGTATATACTTCTATATAATACCTTTGAGATTGATTCTAAATATAAACCTTTGCCTGTACTTGTTTGAATTTATGCAGCGTCGATAAATCTATCAGCAGGCAACGCGGTCCATAAATGAATTCCTGTCTAGGCCCGAGCCGGCCTAAATAGTTACAAGTTTACGTCACTTTTCCAGAAATATCATTTTATAATTACAATCACTAGACACATTGTTATTAATATCATAAATTATCATTATAAATTGATAAATAGATTGGTTTCAGAAATACCTAATGTATTAGTGCTCATAATCGTCATCTTGGCGTATTTGAAAATGTTTGCGGCCGATAAGACCGCCATATTTAATTTTTGTGTCGATTTAGATACTTATATGATGAAGGTAGCACTGTAAAGGCTTGTGACATGACATGTAAGCTTCGTCCTTATAGAGATAATAGTCTTTGTAGATATGTGTATGAATGGTATGAATTGTAAGTACCTACAGTCACCACTCTACCTACATCGAGTTGGCTTTCTGCTCGTAGCTTAAAATTGGGTGTAGGCAGGTTTTTCATTTTTCGTGGTCTCTACAATCACTATCGATGTTACACACTGTTAGGGTCCTACGGAACTAGTTAATGAAAACTCCAGTGGACTGTATAAACCGGTATAATGCTGGTGTAAGGATTACAGAATCATTGACTAGGTATAAAGGTTTCGGACGATTGCTTGAAGAGAAGTGGGTGTTCTCTTGTCTGGAATGCAGCGTCGCCCGCGCTGCCCATTCCGCCCGCGCCGAGCGTATCTTTGCTCCGATATTGTTGTCAGGCGCCAACACACACACAGCACTCAATATCTATTGATGAATACAAAATAAATATTGTGTTGATAATATTTTGATTATTAGGAAGTTTCAAGTACCTATACTTTGTATAAGTAATCTGGACCTTCAAACCTCCATCCGTTAAGTAGGTATAATACCTAATTCTAATAACGTTTTTTATTTTATTAAACTCTTTGACTACCAGTCTTTTGAATTTTTTACATTTTAAAACCATTATAGCTTATCTAATTTTTATAATTATGTCAGTTAAAAGTCCTACCTTCGGTGTTCAGAGCGTCGGTGGCCGAGCAGTTACAGTATCCGACTCGTAAGCCAGAGGTCCCGGGTTCGAATCCCGCTCCGGCCATGTACCAATTACTGTTTTCTGAGTTTTGTACATTAGTTAAATACTAACCGATGCTCTTACGGTGCGGGAAAACATCGTGATGTAACTGCATATTCAGACGGTTGGATGTGTAACCATGATCCGATCTGGTCAGGTTCCCCTGGTAGCAGGGTCATGGAGGTCAGATGGCAGTCGCTTCACTGTAATTACCTGACCTGCCAAATCCTGGATCATGGTCAAGGCGGACCCAGGGCGCGAGAGCACAACCGGGACATTAACGCCAAGGTGATGGTGATGAAAAATCCTGCCTTGCCCCCCGGATAGAGCTGGATAGGGTGGCATTTGAGCACTTGGCACCTTTGTACTAGCTAATATGATTTACCTTTCTAGCGTTATCTGGCTGAGGAACGGAAAGCATCTTTGCTACTATCTAGTACCCCATCTGATCTTAAACTGTTACCTAAATTTTAGAATATTTATTTTAAAATAAGCGCAATCTTTGTTTTCTTTAAATAAACATCCTACCTCTATATCTACGTAGAGAAAAGTTTAAATATGCTAAACCCAAGGGTAGCTTTTATGAGCGTGCGATGAATATCCTTCAATCTTTAAAAGTTTACCGAAATTTTAAACAACCAGAGTGCGACTATGGACTACCAAATAAGTACCTCTATCGTCAACACAATTACAATTCTGGTTATGTCGGATATCTACCTATAGGTATATCTACATGTACTCGTAAGTATATTACACGTATCTTTAATACTCGCCTATTTACTATACAGAAATAAGTATATCACGTACTAGACCCGTCTACGAAGCAAGCTGTGGAATTTTAAAAACGAAAAAGAGTTTCTGAAAATGTTTATGGCCAAGAAAAAAGGGTGCGAATTTTCCGTAAAGCTACATCTTCTTTTTATTGTCTATTTATGCAAACATACCTGCACTGATTGTAGAGACGTGATCACATTGCGACTCTTACGGCGCGCTTACTTTTATATGTTTGGTGTTATAAAATTGAATGAAAGCTTACTTATAGTCCGTTTGACATTTATATTATATAGATGCCCATATTACAGTACAAAACAAAAAGAGGTATCTACGCTAACATAAAACTAGTACCTACCTACCTAACACGTGTAAATTAAGCTTTAAAAGAGATATCTTTCAAGTAATCCTCAGTTTGTTTATAATAACAAAGGCAAAATATATGTCGTTTCTATGATTTACTTTCGGAATACGTGCACCATACCCGTAGTCTGTCTATGTAAGTAGGTACAAATATTATTATGGTCTCTTCACGCTCGCTTAAAGCAGACTCGGATCCTACGTCTTCAAAGTAGTTCCACGTAGTTTGAAACGTTAAGTTTGGTATGTCAACGTACGAAAGTTAAGCGCTGAGTGAGATGTTTCCTATGTCCAATGCGTTACCAGATATTCCAATTTTGCTTGTTAATGTTGCGATGTTACGGAATCAGTCTACTTAATTTATATTTATAAAACGTTAGGCACATTCATAATGTTTGTGTCTTGACATGATTTAAGCAATTATTGTTTGCATTGTTACAGAATCCTGCGCAGCTGATGACTTCCGTTGTAATAATGGCAGATGCATTGACAAAAGCAAACGTTGCGACCGAGTCGTCGACTGCTCCCACGAAGAAGATGAAAAAAATTGCCGTGAGTAACAAAATTTGATAAACAGTGGATGTGTTTAATTAATGACATTTAGATCAATACTTGAAGACATCAATACATATTAATTCTCAGAATGTACTCCCGACGAGTTCCGCTGTGCCAATGATGGCTCATGCATTGAGTTGAGGAGGCGGTGTGACGGCTTCAACAACTGCGACGACCATTCCGATGAAGATGGCTGCGGTAAGCTTAGTAGAATTTTGCATAACGACCACCACTATAATATTTCGTCGAAAGTTTCTAATAAAACGCCGATTATGTGCATGTCTGCTTCATTTGGATCTTGAAATCGTAAGTATCTCGCAAGGTTGACTGGAGCGGGCATCACGTTTGTCATGAAGCTGGAAAATTTAGATGTCGGAATGGCACCTGTATATCAGTGTTGTTGCGCTGTGACGGCTTCCGGGATTGCTCGATGGATGGCAGCGACGAAATCGGATGCCGTGGGTATTCACTGTGTGTAAAAGTGGTTTTGACTTGAGTACCTATATTATTTAAAAAAGGTTATGATTGACAGTAATATCATTACTAAAACTCTTTAAAGTAGCATTTTTATCAATGTGAACTATCAAAACCACTTTTAGTTATACCTACAGACAACAATACCAAAGTTCCTACCAATATTAAGTATCGAATAACTCCCAAAGCATGCAGCTCAGACCAGTGGCAGTGCGATCACGGCAGTTGTATAAGGCGTAGTAAGCGCTGCGACGGTCGTGTAGACTGCCCTACTGATAAATCTGATGAAAGGAACTGTTTGGGTAAGAAGACGGTATCATCTAATTTCATACACTATACTAACTTTATAAGTACAGGGTGTATCTTATCAAGGAAAATATAAGATTTTAGGTGGACGCTCACGTGGACGCGCCGCTGTCCCTACACGCGCTGCAGTTGCCAGACGCACCGCATCAAATTGCTTACGAGCGTATTTTGAATGAATTCAATGACGTCACCCTAGTCAATCCACTGCGGGATTCATAATTGTGACGTCATCAGCTGCGGCTTGGGGAATTGGTCGACCTCGAAGAGGTGTCCGAGACTGCCAAGTTGCATAGAATAGAACGAACACAAAGAACTTAAATGCAGTGCTTACGGGGTGTGCGGCACGGTAATGAGTTCACGTTTATGTCACAAAAAATAGGTACCTTGGTGATTTAATAAGTTTTGAGATAAAGAAAAAGCATTCAACATGTTCGTATTTTACATATTTTCAAATATCTTCTAAACCAACTTTGGAAACACTTTTGCCAGTCCTGATCCGACAGAACAGAAATCGCTACTTCGTAGGTAGCCACCGCTTTTTCGGTGCTAATATTTTTTTTCCTTTTATTTTTCTTTCACTATTGGGAACTAATAGAAAACACAGGGAGCTAAGTTAGGTCTATTGCGCTTATTACAGTTGACTAAATTCAGTAGCCTAAATACAGAAACAAAAAGCGTGAGAGCAAATCAAAGTGGAATATATTGCTCATAGAGTATGGTAAATTTTTGTATCACAGCTTTTGAAAAGCGGAGCGACGCGTAACATAATTTAAGTTACACAAAAATGGACCTTATTCTATGAGCAATACATTCCACTTTCATTTGCTCTTACGCTTTTTGCTTCTGAATTTAGTCAATTGTAATAAGCGCATATAGGGTGGGTAAGTTAGGGTTTCCACGTCGTATTCCTTAATAAACACCTTTGTTCTAAGTGCCGTATGTAAAGAGGCGTTTCCACAACTATCTTCATATGTTGCACGATATTAAAATCGGTCCCAAGTTAGCAGTTTCGAGGAAAATGCATATCTTTTGCACATTTGTTTGACAAGTGCTGTATTCTTTCAACCAGTCGCTGTTGGTCCAAAGAATACGGCACTTGCGATACAAATGTGGCAAATTAATATTTTGTCTCGAAACTGTGAGGTTCGATTTTGATGTCGTGTAGCATATGAAGAAGACAAATGTGCAAGATAAGCTTTTTTCTCGAAACTGCCGGGACCGATTTCGATATCCTCTTGTACAAAACAAATAGAATTAATTTTTTTAAGAACTTACAATATAGGTGCGTCCCATTTACAAATTTCGAGCATCTCAAAACTTATTGAGTGATCTAGTAGTATATACGGCGTAAAATCATTTTTTGTTGGAAATTACATTAATACTTTACCGGATCATGTACTCTAATCAACATTGTGCTTAGATATTTTTTGTGAGCAAAATACACTCTGTACCGACCTCAATTAGTGCCTACAGTCGCTCTCAATTCTCATCCCACTGATTGATGTAATGTATGTACTTAATCATTGTTGTTTTAACTAATAACATTTCATAAACCATCAGCTTTGCATGTGTTTGCAGCTACAGAGTACTTTAAGTGCCAAACCGGAAAGCTAATCCCGAAAAGTGGAAGATGCGATCGAATATATGACTGTCCGCCTGGTGATTATTCTGACGAAAAGAACTGCCGTAAGTCAATGGATCTTATCAACTTGTGAATTCTTCTCTTTATTCTTCAGTTTTCTTTTTCTTTCTAGTCACTTTCTTTTCACCATTTCTTCTTCTCTTTTCTGTACTTGTCCACCATTTCGCAGATTTTTTCCTCTGTATTTCTTGTCGAATGTCTAATGGTCCACACGCACTTACGCTACGCGGCGCGGCAAGAAGAGTTTGTAAAGAGCTAGATGCACATAAACATCAAATATAAAATCCATTGCAGCGCTGCATCGAGCAGTGCAACGCAGCGCAAATGCGTTTGGGCCTGTGTAAAAAATAACTACTTTTATCATGATGATATTAGACTATCATTATTTTGTATCTTTCTTGCGTAATAACTTTTTTTCTCATATAGCGTCAGCAAATTCTTGTTCAGCTTTCTTCGCCTTCTTCATTGTGTTCATAATAATCTGCTATAGAAACTTACAACTTCCTGAACAAGAAGTTATTCTAAGTATTTAAATTAAAAAATTAGGATTGGATTTTTCTTTTTGGAGAGAGGTCAAAATTGAACATTCTAATCTCGTTTAGATTTAGGGTATGATTTTTGGGCTAACTACTCTCGTGTAAAGCTCCTAATATTTTCACACATATATAGATAAGATTTAATTTTGGGCACAATATTAAATCTTATCTTTCGTTGAAAACATACAACGTTTATCCATGATTACTGCTAATTCTTCTTGACAGACACTTTATTAATGTAGTTATTGTGTCTGCCATCAGCGGCTGTTATTGTTATATCCAGTATGAAATAATTTTACTTAGAGATTAAAATGTTCAATTTTAAGTGGTCGATTTGTTAAATAGTCATTTATAAGTTTTCTCATTACTTTCTGGTTCCTTTTACTGTGTAGCATATCACAAATTATACTAATATAAAGATTTCTGGTTTTGGTAAATATTTAGATTTTTTGCGATTTAGTCTATACTTTGTCAAATATAGGATGATAATTTTGACAGTTCACAGTAGGGATGGGGTAGTGTAAAATTATTATTGAATCTATTCGATAATCGATTATCATCCTCATAGAAGTTGGAATCGATAATTTTATGGTTATGCTGTATGTATTATACAAAACAAACAATTTTTTTTCTTTTGCATTAATAATTTACTAATACTACATTGAAAACCCTTCCACAACGCGGATTTCGACACGTGAGTATTTTTATTCGGTCACTATGCCTATTCCGTAGAATACGCGCGAGGCGAAATCGTTGTTGTAAAGGGCTCTTACGGCGAAATACAAACAATAAATGATAATTAAGTTACAAAAAATCATATAATTACCTAAATGTTAATTTTAAATATTGTATTTGAAAACCGATTTTCGATGGTCTGTTGTTATTCTTTATTCGTGGTACTTCACTAAAGGGGCGGTACCTGTCCATGAAGTACGACATTATCCGTAGTACATTTTACCGGAAAAAAACACGATACTTCATAGGCGTGCGCCAAGAATTTGTGAGCTGTCAAAATTATTATCCTATATTAGACAAAGCATAGGTAAGTATATAAGACTCACCCAAGATAACAAGAAATTATTATTTTCCGGTTAGCATGCGGTCATGATGACTTCAAGTGTGACAATAACTTCTGCATTCCTGCATCTAGAAAATGTGATAGAACGCATGATTGTCAGGACGGCTCAGATGAACGCGATTGCACTTATGGTTTGATACTTACCAATTTAATCCCTATTTACATCACTGAATACGAAGTTAGGAGGGCTCAGGCTGCGCTGAGCATTTTTCTTTTGTAATAGTTTGTTAGTATTTATGCAATTGCATTTTACCATCAATCGACATTATCTAGAGACTGGTTGATCTATACTACTTAGTATCACGTAGGGAATTATAATTAATATTTAAGCTTTAAATCTTAAATAGCTTTCTAAAATTCTGAATGACATGTTCACGTGAGACTATCTACATACATAGTTTTAGATCAGCTAGTTTGTAGGTACGTCCCCATTAACTCAAATTACACCACTATGTATACATGGCTACATTTTAATATCAATGTATATTAAATATTACTATTGATACTAACGTAAACTAAAGTGTAAATATGGTAATATTATATGTTATGAACTCTGAACTACCTGTTTTCTCACACTAGGTATACAAAAAATGTGTTTGGGGTCTGCTGTGAAATGCAGTTCTACATATCTTACGTAGGTCAATTTTTGAGAAAGAGATCAATCAACGAATCCAACTTGGTTGGGAAGCTATGCCATATAATTTCGTCCCAATTACCCCAGTATCCGCCAGTATAAGCCGAAGGTCTTTGACCACTGTGTGTGTTGCCTGCCAGTGATGACTTACAAAAAGTGCACTATAGACTTTATAAGGAACTCAAACTCTGTCACCCAAAGACTAATGGAAACGGCTAGGCTCAGAGCCTCACTGCGTAATCGAATTAGAAATCCGAAGAAAGGAGTTCCGCAACCGAACCAAGATCACTGAGATAGCCCAAGGGATTGCCTGTCTCTAGTGGCAGTAGAACAGATGGCCGCTGGGGCAATAAAGCATGCATGGAACCGTTGACGTGTGGTAGACATTCTCGAGTAGACTACATATTCGTCCGCGACACGTAGGTACTACCGGTCAACACCTTGAAAATAAATTGGAGGGAACGTGTAATGCGGGATTACAGCCCCTAGCGAGGCCTATGCCCGCAGTAGGCGTCTCTCGGCAAGATATGATGATGATATTGATGAGACGAACTTATTAGCTATCTAATATTTTGGGAATGGACATTTAATAAGCTTTTCGTAATGTAATTTGTCATGTTTTGATAATTTATTAAAATGTAGCCCTGTATCACTTAATTTTTTACCTAGAATGTTGCCTACCCTTACAATAGGAACTTACTTAATTACCATCATTCCCTCTTTACAAAGTAACTATTATAATAATGATTAAGCATTAAGGTGCTTCAATACTACTCAAACTTTCATTTTTTCTCGCAGTTTACTTAAACCAACTATTTAATTAAAGTACTTGCCACAGATATGTTGAGGCATCTTAATGTATGTACCTTACACATTAAGCAAATGTACATCTGCACGGAAAAATTCGTACAACATTATATGCGTTATTGCCGTAGTTTTAAATCCACATTTTTTACAATTAAAATCGGTACTCGCGACATTATTTGATTACATTTAATTTTTATACGGTTATATTTTATTGAGTCTGTTTAAAGCACAAAATCTTATTAGTATCTACGGTTCGTAGCTTACCTATCTATATAGTTTTCCATATTTGACGTTATTAGATATTGTAGACTGTTTGAAGTATGGAGACCTAAATTCATTTTAAACATTGATGTGAACGCTTTGACTATCAATATCGAGAGTAGAGGATTTCCGGTCGTTCCTTTGAGCTTGTATTTTAGTTGGCTAAGTATTTTATGAAACCTGTGTCAGCTTATAAACCGTGCAGATGTACATTCTTAGATTTAATAAAGGTTATGGTATGAGCATTTACATTATGACGGCAGGCACAATATGCATGGCTTCGCAATATAAGTGCAAAAACGGACAGTGTGTGGCGGGCGAGTCAATGTGCAATGGCACACCAGAATGCGATGATGGCTCCGATGAAAAGAACTGTCCCTGTAAACGGGAGCAATTCCAGTGCCGCGACGGTTCTTGCATTAACCTCGCCTTCAGATGCGACAGGATTGCCCACTGTCGCCCTCATGGAGAGGACGAAGAGAATTGTGGTATGTAACCATGCTACATTATATCGGGATTAATTGAAATTGTGTTTAACTCATTCTGTGTAATAATTCAAAATTTTTAATTCGGGACTAAATATCGGGATTAATTGAAATTGTGTTTAACTCATTCTGTGTAATAATTCAAAATTTTTTCGGGGATTTACTTATACATTACCTAGATACACGTATATTAAAACAAATCTGAGATATGATATATTGGCACAGTATTCCTGGTAAAATTCTAATCGGAATTACTATTAGGACGTATGTTCTGTATTATGTTATGAAATGCGACGTAACTGCTGTCTGACATACACATTAATTTGTCATAACCTAGATTGTCTGTATGTGCAACGTATGCATGTAACAATAATACGCATGGGTTCTGCTCTAACATTATTAATAAAAGGTCCTATATGTAGGTATACCTATTATATTTATTGCATGTAGTAGGTACAGGGGTGCAGTGTAACCACAGAAAAGAAAACACCAGAATGTAACAGAGATGTTCCCGAAAGTAAGTAGGGTCAAGAGGAATAGTTTACCATAGAGCTAAATACTATAGTTTATGAGTTATGGCGTTGCGTTCCTCTTTCGGTAGTGTCCCTTTTACCCTGACTGCCTGAAATTACATGTATTATCGTCAATCTCTTTAGATATATTTTGTGAGTGCACTAATTTGAAGACAAGTTTCATGTTTATGTAGTTAGTTTATATTATATGTAATACATAATAATTATGATTTATGTACCTACGTCTATTTGTCAATAATACTAAGGATAATGTATTGAGGATAGTAGTTTACAGTTTAGGATATAACAAACTGATTAAATTAGGTATTGAAAAGTTGCCTTACTTACTCTTTGGGGTTTCGTAGTAAAACAAGGAACCCTTATAGTTGCGCCATGTTCGTCTGTCAGTCCGCGGTTTGTCTCAGAAACGGTTGCTACTAGAGAGCTAAAACTGAAAGCTACTATTTAAAAAATTTTTTTTTAATTGTTCCTTCATTTAGGTATCTCCGAGGGGACGCATTTATTGCGATTTTTTTTTAAAGAACATTCATGATTACGTTCAATGAAGTTAAAGGAAAACTTGTCACAGCCTAGCCTTGTGGACTATAACAGTCAGCCAACTTACAAGAGTAGTGTGTGTAGAAAGAAGTTGGGAGCTAGGTGCATTTGTTTTTATTGTCTTCGTATATTAACAGGCCTGTAAGTATCTCTAGTAAATACTTTCACTGGACATGGCCCGACCTGTTTTACCCGTAGGGTCGGTAGGGGTCCGATAACTCGGCAAACTATTGAGATGAAGTAAGTACGAAGCATGAGTGAAACATCTTGTAAAGGTTGTGTGGAAGTGCAATAATAGTACAGTAAATACGTTAAGTGTATACGTAAAGTGTGTTTCAACAGAAAAATACATAATAATAGAAGCGCGATGGCGATAATAATGATAGTGGTTTAAAAAGGAACTAACTAACATGTCTCCGAAAGAGAAACTACTAAAGAAAAGATGTTGGCGCCCCATTCACCCACCGTGGTTCGTCTCTGCTTAGTGGAGTAGAATTAACAGAAAATATAGCTTGAGGTGGAATTAGGGCTGCCATGTTTATAATCTGCCAACCAGGATAAGAAGCGTGGACACGAATTTTTGAGCTGTTGTAGCTGCTGTAACTCAGACATTTGAACAAAGTGTTTTTTTTTTTAAGTTTCTCTGTAGAATAAAATATAGTTTCAATGGCTATAAATCAGCTTATTTTTCTTTTTTTTTTCACAATTTAAAACTAAATTTAGTGTTAAAAAGAAACATTCATCTTCTTAAAATTTTACATTTATTGTTTAAATAAAACGAAATTAAACTCTTTTAACACAACAAAATCGTCTCAAAGTTTATGGTGTACTCTCGCAATACTATGAAAAAGTCATTTTATAATAAAAAAAATCGTATTGATTACGAGGCGGTGTGGGCGGTGTACCTAAATGTTATAAAATGAACGAAATTTTTCGAATTATGGGAAAATAATAATGCTGGGGTGAAGAACTAATGATTAAGCGAGCTCAGCAAGCTTTTAGTTTTTTGGTACTTTGGCCCAAAACTTGGAATTAAACCTAGATGGCGCTGCTAGTAGAGCGGGTTCGGCCGGGGAAAATTTACGAATAAACTTAGGCTAGCCGTAGTTAGCTAGACGTCGTAGTAGCTTTTAAGGAAATGAGTAGATGGCGTTAAAACATAATAAACTTACGAGCCGTGAAACCGCCGGTTTCTTCCGTCTAAATGCTTATTTTTTGTTTACCTTGGCCCAGAGCCTGAGATAACTCAAACGGCGACCAGTCGCCGTTCCAATTTTTTCAACGCTGATCTAAAACCTCTAAAATCTTGAAACCTATAAATATCACAAAAAAAAATTGTTTTTGCGAAATTTTCGATTTCCCAACCTTTTACGAGCAGCGCACTCTCGGTTGTGGTATTAGGCAGAATACGCTTTCCTTAGGGAATTGTATGATAAATATAGTTTCAAGATGGCGGCCAAATAAATTTTGCGCAATGGTATGGGTGTAGATTTTTAGTATGTTGATTAGAAGGGTATTACCAATTATTTGCCGCAAGAGTTATTTCTGTTGCAATTAGTGAAGGTATGGGGATAAGGGTACTCGTAAATGAAGGTATGAGGTACGGTACTTACCGACGACTTACGGTAATGAAATTTGGCAAAAAACAAAATCTTTAATCACAAGTAAAGAAAAACATACCAAAATTCTTAATTTGTAGATATATTACGTAAAAGTAGCGTATTACCTACCATTTGCCGCAATAATCATTTCTGCTACAATTAGTTCCACCTCTAAAACAATTTCTACTCCACTATCTATTAATACATTTTTAGATACCACATGTACTAGCAATATACAGTCTTTAAGTATACTTAGGTGGTAAAGAATCGATAGGAACCAAAGACTGTGATATAGCGGTTATGATAAATGCTGTCTGTTGCATTATGATGAATGTTGGCCTAGTAGCGTCTATAAAATGCTTGATGAATCTGAAAGAAGCTTGAAAGGGTGTCAGAACCGTAACTAGTGGCACTATGTGGTGTCTGCCGGCCTCTGCTGGAAAGGGGCGTACGATATGTATGTATTTATTGGCTTATTGCAGAGAATACGCGCTGTCGCGATGGGGAGACCACCTGCTCCAATGGTGAATGCGCTACCAGCTGCGATGGCAGGGTCGAGTGTCCCAACGGCGAGGACGAGTTAAACTGCGTCACCGATGACCAAAAGCGTAAGTTTCCTCCACTACCTTGGCTTCTAAATCCCTTATAATTAAACATTTTACGCCGTCACCCCCGAGTATTTTATGTGCTTACTATAGGTATGTCTGTAGCTGGTTACTATCTATTTATAACGGTTATAAAAATACCATCCTATAATAGTGTGAGTATTCATAATTAAGTTATTCAATCAATAGTTTTAGTTTCAAAAGTCCTCTAAATAAATTTTATCTACACTCATAGCGTAATGTTCCAATTACATATTCGATAACAGTCGTTTAAGGATACACTTTTTTCACATCAGTTTCAAATTCTAAAAAATTACTTAATGATAGGTACAGCATTTCCCATACTATTGTCATTACAGCTGTAACATAAAATAACTTTTTAATCATTACGCAACACTTATATTTTTTATATTTTTGTTTGGCGGCGGGACACAGTAAAATGTAGGCTAAATACCTAAATGTCTTACACAAATTCAAAATTCAAATTTTCCTGTTTATATTTGTGATTGTGTATGTTTGGAAAGATTTTCCCACTAAACAGATTATTTTTTCTAACAGTTGTAAATTGTGTTTGTGAATGTTTTTTCTTTTTTGAAGCAAATAAAGAGGTAAATGTGAAAGTAGTGTAGTGAATTTCCCGCCGCTTGATATCCTCGACGCATAGGTACAATAGAACTGACCCGCAGCTTTCTTCCAGCAAAGTTGAGAAAATTATAGGTACAAAATTTTTACCTGAAAATATGAGTGTAGATAAAGTAGTGTATGCAACTGCATATAATTAGCCATTAAAACACTCGTGTTAAATTATTATCATACTCGGCTACGTCTCGTATGATAAACAGACACTCATGTTTTAACCCCCCTTTTATATGCCAGTTGCATAAACTGTTATTATAAATATTAATATATAAGGTTTATTATATATTATTTTGTAAGAGAAAATTATATTGCGAAATAAACGAATTGTTTTTCTGCTGCTGTTGCGAACTACTTGTTATTGAAAAATCTTGCGATTTACTGTTATATTTAAGCCAATCTTAATAATCATACCAAAAATATAAATTTTTGATAGCAGACTCAGACGAAGTAGTAACAAATGTTGGACATTTCTTCCATAATGTTGTTATTGTGTGTAGTAAAATATTCCTTTTGTCACTTTCATCATAAATGTATAGAACATTTCATTCATAATATGTAAAGAATTGCCTCGCCGTTGTTGCGCCATTTGCCGCGTAGTACTTTCTACGCGTTCTCTTTTACTCCTCGGTAAACGTCAGCGAGGACGTCTTTCACAGTGAAAGTGTATGTCGTTCATCACAAGTTGTTTACATACCCTGCCAAAGGAATTGGCAAGGGATTATTGGTTCTTGGCAAGGGACCGAATACGATGAACTCTATAACTGTACACCCATAGCAGCCTATCAGCTCTGTACTGTAGTTGATCATTTTTCATTGATACCTACATCAAGGTACACCAAAAACCAGCCTTAAATATTGAACCGCCGCTCCGCTGCTGTACAGCTCCGCCGGTATATTAAGTTGCGGCCGCTAGTACGGCATATACTAAACTGATCCATACACATACCTATTTTGTTGTTCATACAAAACATAATTGTTGAAAACCTAACTTCAAATGATTGTGTAACACACCATTATCCTTCAGAACATAAAATAATGAATAAGTATCCTTTAGTTCTTTAGCGCGCCACGTGACATTAAGGTATGCAACTGACCATTATGTGTGTTCGAAGATTGCGACGTTGAGTGCGACGGGCAGTGTCTGCCCGAGTTCTACATCTGCGACGGGCGCCCGGACTGCTCGGACGGCCAGGACGAGGTCGGCTGCGCCAACTGCGATGGACCTAACGACTTCAAGTGCGTACACCAAACTTTGTTTAAATGTACTTTCTATATTTTTACAGAACTTAGTTCTTCCATACTTATAAAATATTGGTATTGGTATAAAGTAAGAATATTTGCTTGCGAATTGAGTTTCGATTCAACAGTTTTGTGTCTTTTGCGATGTTTCGTACCTACTATGCAATGGCGATCTGACATAACGATAATGTTGTATTGTGCAATAAGATACAACAAGCTTCGCGTCCGCTGCGCGATCGTTAACCTATAAGTAGGTATAATTAAAATTCTTATATACCAATTTGGTACCATTTGGTTTGTCACATTACCAATTTGATACGAAAAGTTGGATTGAGTTGGAAGACTGCCTGTAAAGTATAAGTCGGCGCGTGATGAAGGGAAACGCGCAATTCAGTTCTTTGCATGAAGTTGTATGCAACATGCGCCGCAGTACCCGCACCGCAGCGCGGCGCGGTCGTTGATATCATCTCGCACTCGCGCGGCATAGATGATGCGGAGCGTGCGGTTACTGTGGCCTTTGCGTGGTTTGCGTATCCGTCAATAAATGCGCGATAACTGTCGCGCTTAAAGGTCCGCGAGAAAACAAACTATTTGTTCAAACCGTTAGAGGTCTAGATATGACAAAAAATTGTTCCTCTGTTGCTGCCACGTAACATATTTTTGACAGGTTGTAGCTATTGCTATCTCGTAGCACGTTTGTAAATTCAATTTATTTGATAGTTCTTTCGATCGGGAGTCCTGTCACGTGTAGCACTTGATACGCCAACAAAGCAACTATTTGTTACTTCAATATATTAACGTTATCATTATCTGTACATTTACAAAGTGGTGAAATATATCAGGCATAATTTGGGGGAGTTCCCAACTACCGAAACTCTTGGACTACGGTGCCCTTCTATGAACGATAGCGACTCACCGTTTGGAAAAACCAAAACTACATTCGGACATCCGCGGGCATAAATCGGATTGTGGCTTCTGTAGATCATTAAAATTGATGCTGCTGAACAAAGATTATTTTTTCAGCAGAGCTGGAACCTAGAATTACAGTCACTTTGTTGTATTATTGTATATTATAATTATTAAGCTAATTTGAAAATTCTATAATAATTTATAACATTAATAATAATAATAATAATAATTGACTATTGTAATTATATTTATTAAATACTACCTAGTATAGTTGCTACCTATTACTTTTATTTGACAATTTTATTATTTAATTGACATTGTAATTTTATTTATTTGATATTATATTTTGTCATTACAATTAATTCATATTTAATATTATTTAATCAAGTTACTTATGTAGTTACGACGTATATTTATTTATTTAATTGTGATAATTTTCTATTTTATATTGACGTGCTATTTAATTTATTTTCATTAAATTAACTCATAATTAATAACATTAATCACTGTTACCTAGAAATAAATTGTATGGCGGTGTAAAATATTCGAGATTAGGTAAAATAGCCCCTAGAATAGCCAAATCCTAGCTGCAGCCTGTCTAAAATTGTAATAGTAATGAATGATGTTAGAGTACTTGTATACGGCGCAGGTAACGCAATCTGACATCAGTCAACGACATCAGTTGCCAATTAGGACAGCGCCTAACACGCGCGATCTATGACACGCGCGGGCCTCCCTTTGCGAGTTACTTGCAGGGATTTTTTGACTGCCGGTTTAAAAAAAAGAAGTTTACAAAACAATTTTAAAAAGGACTAAACGAGGGACGGAGTGAGCAAAGAACCTCCTTTTTACTCATTAACAGTAACCCGCGCCAACTCCTTGCACTGTGTACAAGCACAAAGCGATTGGGTACTTGTGCATGAGCACTACTCGCACAATACCCCGCGCCACCTACTTGCTCCAGCTACATGCACCGTGTACAAGCACCCTTAAAACAAAACGTAAATATTTACTTTCACTACATCTATAACAATCGCTTCAATTTGTAATATCCCACAGATGTGGCACCGGAGAATGTCTGCCGGCGACGCATAAGTGCAACGGCCTCCCAGAATGCAGAGACAGAAGCGATGAGTCCAACTGCAACACCACCGTAACCGCGGTGTATGTAGGTAGGTCAAGGCTCTTTTACACGAAGCCAATAGCCGCGACAATCCAGTAAGCTTCTACACTAACGCCCCTTGTAAAAGACGCATTATACGCTGCTGGCTTACTGTATTGCCCCTGCTATTGGCCCTGTATAAAAAATTCTTTAGTCTTTAAAACCCATAGTAATTGGTTGATCCCTATGGGAACAGCGCACACTCTAACATCTCGATAATTTCGTAGGCTATTGACAATAATAATGAAAAGTATATCATTAATTTATTACAGATGAATGCAATGATCAGTTCCGGTGTAATAATGGACAATGTATAAATTATCTATTTCGTTGTGATGGAAACGAGGATTGTATTGACAAATCGGATGAAGAGAATTGTTGTAAGTATTTCATAACCTTTGAACAAAATATAATTTCAAATATTGAGGGCATAAGTTTCTGGCTAGAAAATCTATCGTACCCAAACGAAAGACATATTCTGTAAAATGTTGGGTTGTTTTATACATACTGATGATCCTCATCATAATTATATAAGTACCCTAAAAGCTATTTTAAGGTTTAGAAAACTCGAAACTATTATGCAGTTCATCATCAGAGCCTAAGATTATTTTCATTAAAAAAAAGATACTTAGGTTAGGACTTCAAAATTTATCACAAGCACTGCACATAATCACGCTTTTAGTAAATAGCACACTTTTCATTGTCTGCACTTTCTTGTCTATTACACAATAATTTACGTGTGCATCACAATGCCTACACTGTAACTACCACTGTTCTAAAGCAATGTTGTGTTGTCTATCTTTTGAACCATTATCCGGTCTTGGTTTTGAGCGGTAGTTTTCGACCATAGTTGCTGTTCCTACCTATATATTTCGATATAAATGGACAGCATTATATTTTAGGTCTATGTTTAATTTAACAAAATTATAAATATTTGCAGCTTTTAAACACGTTATGGTAACCCATATTTACAACCTTACTCAGAGCTCGAAAATCGAAGCACATACATTTTGGGTTAAAAGATAATAATTTTTAAACCACAACCACAGCTATTGTAATTTAATTCATTACAATCAAATAGTAGTGTAATGAAGGTAATGAAATAAAATATACCGATGTACCTAACTTAAAAAGTAATAAACTAAAGATCGAGAAAGAACACTGATGCAGTTTAAAATACAGAGTAAAGTATTCTTAAGAACTCGTGTTAATTACGAGGACCAGTGTAGGATACAAGTATTGTATTTGTTTTGAGCGTCAAGTGAAAATATACTGGTGCACAGCGCGGTACGTAGCGAGGCCCTCGCGCTCGCCGCCGCCGGAGCCCTGCCACGAGTCTCAGTTCACGTGTTACGACGGCCGCTGTATACCGCACTCGAGGCGCTGTGACAATTACTATGACTGTTCGGACTTCTCCGACGAACAGAACTGTTACAACTCCGGTACCTACCATACCAACCAAATAGTGGAATGCTGAATGCGTGTTCAAAACCTCTGTATTTAGGGACCCTTACTCTTTGATCCTATGTTAATATTATTATATTCGTAGCCTGTATATTTCGGTGAGTCCTAGAAACATGGTATCTAAAGTACAAAATCTAATCAGATCGAAAATGATGAATCAAGCGTTTCTAAGACTTTCCGTGGTTTATGACTGGATTAGTTAGCTTCATATTAGTTGTACATACTCTACTTATATATTTCTTGCTGTTCAGTAACTTTGTTTTATTTTTATTAGCAATTAAGTATTATGGTTAAATTAGTTGGAATTTGTGTATGTTGAAATTAGAGCTATTCTTATCCTTATATCTTTAGTTTCGTAGCGTCCTAGTCATTTTGCTAAGTAGTATTTCAAAGTAATGCCTGATTTTTTTAACGATAAAATAAAATAGTTAATCAGATTTTCGTTAACAAAAATATAAGAGTGGATTGTCGTTTTTTATAGCGCCAGTGTCAACCGCTTGCGGCAGAGGGTTCTGGCTGTGTCAATCAGGAGACTGCATTCCCGAGGAGGACAGGTGCAACAATGTGCCACAGTGTCGTGACGGTTCCGACGAATGGAGCTGCCCCTCTACCCCGAGCCCGTGGGATACCACCCCCCGCGACTGGCTCACCAGTACGCATATCCCCTACCCCAACTACCCCGACTACAATACCCCTGGGTGGCCTTACCTGCCGAAACCGGACCGCGTGCCAGATACCACCACCGCGCCAGCATATTATCCTTACCCGCAAGAAAACGGTAATCATTCGCGATTTTAGATTTCCTCAAAAAAAATTAGTACTTAAATGGACGTAAAGATCCATAAACCAATGCTGTTGAAACTAAAGCGCTACACGTACTATGATAAAATATTTAGATTTAGATTTTCTTTCAACCATTTCTAGCTGTCACTTTAGTAACATGTATTAAAAATAATTCTAATTAAGAAAAGTGAAATTGTAATAATAATTTTTCTTTTTAGGCGAACCAAAGCTAAATTTAACTACCTATCCCGAAGAACAGAGCGTCAGATACGGTAAGTTGTTATACCACTATTGTTTTATTTATTTGATAAACAAAAAAAAAATAACTTGAATTTGTCTATCAAATTTTCACCAACTAACGTAAATAGGAACACAGGTAAGCGGTAATATGGCTCACTATAGTTTTGAAAAATACATAAAAGTGATCGTATAACCTTAACTGGTTTTCACTTCATTAAACGCAATTGAATTTATGTGATATAAAATTTTCAAATGTATTCATTTTATGTGATATAAAATTTCCGTGAATTCTTCTTTGTGCTTTGCTTTTGAAATACATATATAATAATATTTCACAATTTTGTTTAAACCTAATCGACTTCCAAATTAATATGGATAACTTTAAAAAATTGCGAAATGTATAGGTATCTAAAGTTGCATTACGTAATTTTTTCTGTTCCTTTCAAATGTTTACATGTATATCCTATTAACTAGTCAGTGCATTACCTAATGGGTGTCTCAAATGATTTTTAAATTTTAAAAGCAGAAGGATGATCATTCCGCAAAAAAAAAATTCTTCCTCAGTAGACATCAAGAAAAAAAATTAAACTAATTTAATAGTTTAGAATTTAATGCTTACCATGATAATTTTTTTTTATATTTTTTTATTTTGAATAGTGAAGTCTACGCAGACCCCTCTGCGACCACTGAGTAACTCTAAAGAAAAATTGCATACAAATTCGTGAAATGCAGCACGAATTTGAACTTGACTTGACTCCGAACGTCAAAAGTATACCTACATCCTGCCCAAAAAACAACGATGTCATGTGCCAAAACAAATTGTGTAATGATTAAGCCCGGCTTGCACTCAATTCTTAAACTCATTTATGAATGACGTTTAACGTGATTTTGTTTGAAATTTGATGTTTATCTAGTTTAAATACGATTAAGAATTTGGTGCAAGCCGCCCTAAATGTCAATCCTTTCTCAGCAGATAATAAGAATATTTTATAAATTATATATTAAATTAAAATCTTCTTTCCATTTCATAAAATTTAACTAATTTTTGAGACACCCATTATTTAGGTTCGCCGATAATTTAGCCAAGGAGGATTTAAGGTAAGAAGATATGATTCAACGAATTTTAACTCTGTATAAGGTTGAAAATTATTTAAATGAGTATGCTGAATTCTAACTACAATACACGCAACACATTAGGCTCATCATTGGACAAACGAGTAGGGATCCATAAATTTAACCGGTGGAGCCACGTCGGTAGATCCTAGTGGAATGAGAGTTGACAGCTTGCTATTTACTCAGCACAAAAAAATAAAAACCTTTTTTGGCCCAACGTTTTGGAGAGATATTAGAAATATAGAAAGGCCATAAAAACGGGGATGTAATTGAAAGATTAACCTCGATTGCATGTATGTTTTTGTTTTCAAGGGGACTCCAATTTTAACATAATGACTTTTTCACAACTTGTTGAAATTTTGAGAGCGTATAACTTCTAACTAACTTAATTATCTGTCCCAAATATCCATTGTAAAGTTTAAACCTCGAGTTTCGGCATTTTCACAAAAAAATCGAAAGCTAAATATTTTACAAAGACCATGGGGTTAAAATTTTTTTAAGGATGAGTAAATAACAAACCTCACCACTACTTTATCCTACAATAGTCCCTTCCCTTAACTGAAAAAAGGTTCACTTCTGCAAACCAGCACCATCTTTTAGTATGTGGTTATGCTGTTATTCTACATAAAAAACAGCCGGGAAGACAATTTCTAAAGTACTTGGTTCTCCAGCTGTGACGTCATCAACATGGCCACCGCCATTTGAAATTTGCATTTAAAAACTAATGTATTGCACTTGGAATTACGTGGGGGGTATCAAACTACGCATAATAAAGAGTACTACAATATTATCTTCACACTCAACCGTGTAAATATGATGGTTTCAGAGATATTCAAGAGTATATTAAAATTTTACAAAAAATAATTCCCATTTTTATTTCTTAACAACTTACCCTGTGAACTTAAGATGTGTACTGCTGAAAGATACGCCGTGCGCCCACAAAAAAACGGCTCGAAAACTACTAATAGCAAGAACCCTTGTATGTGGAAGCAAAACTACAGTGGTGAGGATTGTAAATCTGCATGACCACGACGTTTGCTTGGATGTGGAAGGTAATGTGTTAGGAAATGCGAGGAAGTTGTCTGGGTGAAAAAGTGCTAATCAACGCCTAACTCAGGTGGGACGAACACTAACAATAGTTCTGCTATTACCGAAATTCTTGATGGATGCAAAGGAAACCTAAGTTATTCGGAGAGCATGATCGCCAAGAGATCTGCTACGTTTCGTGGATATCTTCTCTTCCCAAGATGGAAGTCTTGGAAGGAAGGACTTCGCTAGTTTAACACAGGATCGACACTGTAAGCGAAAGACCTATAAGTCAGCGAGCCATGCAAGTCCATGGTGTGAAGAAACATATCATCACACGTTTTTGCGTGGACTACCAACGATTAAATGAAATTACAAAGAAGGACAGCTGTCCATTGCCTCGTATCACCGACACATTGGATACCCTAAGTGGCATGCACTGGTTCTCAACCTTGGATCTTAAGTCTGGCTATTGGCATCCTTATCCAAAGAATAAGGATGAGACAGACTTTTCAACAGGAAAAGGACTATGGCAGTTCCATGTTATGCCTTTCGGACTGTGCAACGCACTTGCCACTTTCAAAAGACTCATAGAATATGTACGGACCGGATTAGTGTAAGATGCCTTCCTGGTCTATTTGGATGATGTCATGATAATGACATGGTAATGGATAATGGCCATGATAATGGGTCGCGATTTTGAGGATCATTTGCGCAACTTGGAACAAGTCTTAAGGAAAATAAAGGATGCCGACCTGCCGTTAAACCCGAAGAAATGCCATCTATTTAGAAGCAAACAACTGAGTAACTACCTCGGTAATATCGTCATGAGTGAGGGTATCCAAACAGACCTAGAAAAAGTTGAAGACTACTGAAATATCCTACACCAAAGGATTAAACGATAGTTCGAGCATCCCTAGGGCTGTGCTCATATTACTGTCGGTTTGTTAAAGGATTCTCTTGCAAAGCCACTACATCGTCTGACTGAAGACAACCAACTATTCCGCTGGGATGAGCTCTACAATGTTTCCTTTCAAAGACTGATAATGCCTTTGTGAATCTCCTATTTATATTAAAATATACCTACCCGCAACCCAGCGGTCAGTTTATCCTCAACACAGATGCAAGCAACAAGGTTATCGGACGAGTGTTGTCACAGAAACAGGGCAACGTAGAAGTCGTGATTGCTTACTTTAGTAAGTCATTGTAGAGACCAAAGAGGAACCACTGTATAACAAGAAGATAACTCTTGGCTGTGGAAAAACACAACAACATTTTAATAAGTATCTTGTCGGCAGGCAGTTCGTACTCCGTAATTATCATGCTGTCTTCAAGTGGCTGTTACAATTTAAAAACTTAAAAGAACAGGTTTCCCAATGGATCGAGCAACTGCAGGAGTTTGACTATGTCACAGAACACCGCAGCGGGAAGGAAGGCTCATGGAAATGCTGATGCTCTAATGAAGATGCCTTGCTGGAATGTAAGCACTGTGATAAACAGGCATTGAAGGAATTTCCAGTTAGGCTTACAAGGGCAAGCCCTTCACGACCCTGGGTGAAGCTATGAGGGAATTTCAAGAAGATGCAGAACGGTTTACTTTACCGGAAATGGTAAAAGCCTATCGGCAGAGAGTATCACCTTTAGGTAGTTGTTCCACGGGTTAGGGTGCAAGACGTTCTCCAGGAGATACATGATGGTGTAGCAGGGGTAAAAGGAACACTGACCAAAGTACGAGAAAGGTTTACTGACTTCATTATCGGAAAAACGTACAGATTTGTTTTTGCATCGCTTCCAAAAACAGGCAGAGGTACGGCAATTGCGTTAATCGTGGGCTTCTGCTCTTTTGTCTCTCGCGCTGGCCGCTGCGCACAACGGTAGGTACCTAAGCGGGTACGCATAAAGTTCCCTTGTAAATTGTTTTCTATAAGGAAATCTTGATAGGTAATACCTACATATTTATCCTTGCTAGAAAATTATCTACTTATTATTATAGTCGAAAAAAATAGGTAGCCCAGCAATCGAAAAACAATATCATCTAATGTTACCATCCCCTAAATCAACATGACTTACAACACGCTAGGACGCTACTATTCTAGGTAAGTATTTATTACGAATTCAAATCGGTGACGAAGACAAATTGAAATATCTCTCATGTTTATTATCTGATTGCAATTATAAAATTGTTTTGTATAGCTTAATAATGTGTCTTTATTATCTTAGTACATTATTTTGTTCTAAAGGTTTGTTTAGTAAAGTTGTTAAAAATTACAAATGATTCATTTTTTTGCAAAATTTCTATTTTAACAAGAATATCTGTCAAACTATAATTTTCACATAGTTGAATGTATGGACAATATTGTAGCACATTTTATTCTGCTTCATTTGATGCCCCACACATACTTCTAAATGGAATACGATCTGTTTTAAAGGCACATTTCAAAACGCGGCGGCGGCCACCTTGATGTCGACACAGCTGGAGAACCAAGCACTTTAGAGATGTCTTCCGGCTGTTAATACGTTTATTTTACATACACGTTACCTAAACTCATTGCTTTTTTTTATTTAGAGTCATTAATTCACGCAATTTACGCAAAAATTACAATGTCTCGCTTCTTTATTAACCAACTGGAATTATAAAAATAGTTTTGTATAGCTTAATAATGTGCCTTTATTTTCTCAGTACGTTATTTTGATCTAAAGTTATCGGTTAAGTTGTTAAAAAATAAAATGTGATTATTTTTTGTAATATTTTAATACACTCTTGAATATCTCTGAAACCATCATATTTACACGGTTGTGTGGAAAGATAATATTGTAGTACTCTTTATTCTGCGTAGTTTGATACCCCACACATCATTCTAAGTGCAATACATTAGTTTTTAAATGCAAATTTCAAAACGCGGCGGCGGCCATGTTAATGACGTCACAGCTGGAGAACCAAGTACTTTAGAGATTGTCTCCCGGCTGTTTTTTATTCAGAAAACATACTTAACAACATACTAAAAGATGGTGCTGGTTTCCGGAAGAAAACTATCCGGGCCACATTTGAAGCTAAGGGAAGGGACTACAATGCGCCTAACACCCTGTATATCCAAACATTGAAAATAACAGTAATGTTATTCAATAACAATTAGTTTTCGAGAAGTATGTAAGTACGTACAAATGATTGAAGGTTCAATTAAATTCAAAATTAATATACGAAAGTCGCTTACATTGCCCCTTTTTAACAGAGTTGATTATTATTATTATTATTTTTTTTTTGGTTTCGAACTATAATAATAATATATTTATTTATTTTCTCCACATTTACAATAATTATTACAATAGTTTTATATTGTTATGTATTATGTATGTGGAGACTGGAGCCTGTACTAGATTACGAGTAACCTGTGTTACAGGTCTCTAGGGTTAATATTTATAATCATGATACTTAAAGAAGTATTCCTCATGAGCTAATTCTGCTGGCCCTAATGTTGATTGGCTCTCTGCGGGAATCGCTTTAGTGTCACCTTTTTAATACATATGAAATACAAAGGAATAGAGTGCGTTGCCTGCTAGTGAGATCCGTGAAAAGAATAATCTAGACATCCTCAAGGCCAGCCAGACTGAGCTATTTTTAGACAAGCATCCAGCTTCCGTGGTGAAATGTGAGACGGCGATTAAATAAAACGGCCTGGCTAACGTGATCAACGATTATACGATATTATAAATGAAATTTAAATTTAGTATTACATTTTTAGTAGACGTAAAAATTTTGTACTACTACTGTTAGAGGTACGTGGTACTATACTTTAATGGTGATGGTTATACCTATTGTTAAGCTGTAGGTATACACAATAAGAAGTTTCTCAAAATATATGTTAATTTTAACACACTTTAACACATAATGTTATTCTTTTTCATGGTGGTGGAATACTCAATTAAGAATTTGGTGAGTCAGTGTGTGCCGTATATTAAGGGTGCAAGTCACTGCATTATTTAAACAAAACTAAAACGGTCCATTAAATGAAACTTTGGGTTTTCACGATTTCTTTTGTTTTTATACTAAGTTGGTATAACTAACCTATAATGAGTTACTAAAGTGTTTTATTGGTATTTATCAATATTAATAATTAATTTAAAATTTTATCAACAGTGTTTTGAATGGTTAAATATAAATATTTGTGTTTTTTGGTAATCTGTCAAGGAAAAATATGTATTAATTAATTTTATTTATCAATTACTAATGTAAGAGAAAGGTTTCATTGCATGATAAGTAGGTATTTTCATCATTAATAATTTTAAGGAGTTACGTTTATATTTTGGCGTATCTTTGTATTAGTAACTAGATACCTAAACGTGTTATTTTACTTTTACTTTAAATTAACTGGACATGTGCGCTTTCTGATGCGTTTATCCAGTGGGTGACGAACCCTTTGCCTTTCTATCACGCGTTTTGAATATTTCATAAGTATAGGTAAGTAGGTAATTAATAAGTAAAATATGTATTATTTCATAAAAATAAACATGCATGCATGGGGAATCAAAAATCAATCAGGTATGTCGACCTGTATTGAGCACGCATTCATACTTAACTCTTAGGGCGCGTCCAAATCTCGCGAATGCGCAGTTGCAACAACGGCTTGCGCGCCGCGTGCGAGGTGCGCGCGTGCAGTTGCTGCAACAGAGTTCGAGCGGCGCCTTGCATATCTTCGTATGAAACAAATGAAGCTGTGCACAGGCCGTTGCAGCAAACTGTACATTCATACATCCTTAGGTACATTATCAGAAAATAGTAATTTTTAATATACATTAACCTTATAAAGTAGTAAATTGGGAGTCATATTTAAGATAATTCACCTGAACAGGATATTAAAAGGTAGATAAACAGAAAAATAGACTACAGGTATATGTTTACACAGTTAACAAAAACCAGGAGTAACGAGATCAGCGATACACTCATTTAAACCTACAATATACGAGGTAGGTATGTAGAGGGTTCTACAATCATAGTTTCAAATATTTCAAAAGGAGCAAGGGAACGTCTTGGTTCCCAATGTATAAAGAGTAGTCAAAAATGCGTCAGTGTCAATGACCCGGCCGAGAGGTCATTGACGCTTGGGAGTAATCAGCTGATGAACTTTGCACTCTAAACGTTGCAAACACTTAGGAGTCACGTGATAAATTTTTATCGTTTTTCATTTATTTAGAATCAATAGGTGCATACAATTTATTGTTTGTTATTTACGTTATTCTTTAACTTTTGTACAAAACCGAATTATTTATGAATTAATTTCCGGCGGATATAGCATTATTATGACATACCGATCAACTCATAATTTTACACTAGTATTGTAATGCCCTATACTTACAGAATGTTACTCTAAGCTACATTTTTATACCTTGCCTGCTCTCATCGGATTGTGAATAAAGGGTTTGGTTGGACGATTATAAAGCTGTTACACGTATAGTGACATAAAGGGCTGTTATAGAGGGCGATGTGGTGTTCGTGTGCCGAGACGAGGGGCTGTTACGTGCGGCGGTCAGCTGGAGACGCGATGGCAGAAACCCAATCAAGCCAGGATACGTAGAATTGAAAGGCCGTTTAGAAATCAACAAAGTCACCGTAAGATACATTCTTAGTATTGATTGTTTATCTTTATTGTACACAAAAATACATAACATAATTTTTTTATATTGTATATAATTCACTAAACAGTTGGAGTACAACCCTAGTCCGAATAATAGACACTCCTAGTTTACAGTTCTCTCTTCAGCCTTAAATAACCTTTTATTTATAGCTTTAACCTTATAATTGCAGCTAGCCGACAGCGGAGTGTACATCTGTCAAGCGGATAACTATTTAGATAGACCTGGCTCTCGAAAATCCGTTGAACTTATCGTGGAAAATCCCCGTAAGTGATAACCTTTCAATAACTTTTTTCACAATCGTCTCAAGTTTATATGTGTCAAGTATCTGACGTAAATTTTTCTGCAGCCTCATTGTCGCCGGGCCCTGGAATGGCTCAATGCAGCGGCTACGAAGCAACCTGTGGCAACGGACAGTGCATAGCGAGATCCTCGATTTGCGATAAGAAAAGGGATTGCTCGGATGGTTCTGATGAAGACAACTGCAGTAAGTATTTTTATGCTGGCCGGTGTCAGTCAAACGACCAGTCAGGCAGACCACCTTATGGTAAGCGGTAATTGTCACCCATAACATCTACGATTCATGTAGATTGCAGAACCGCAGGTGCGTTGTTACTGTGAGAACTAAGATGAAATGTCTCATTCCTGTAATTGCGTTATCCTTCAAATCGGAACACAACTATGCAAACATTGCTGCTTGGCCTATTTGTACCATTTGTTCCTATAAGACCAGATCCCTAAATGAGTGGAAAAAAATATATTAATGTACACAGAGTTTACTAGACGTTTAATAAACCAGCCCATATAGAACTAATATTTCTTTTGTAGACGTATAAGAGCATTAAAAAAAGTTTTTATCTTTAGAATGTGACCTCCCGGACCTCCATTATCACGGGTTGCACAGTTGGCATTGTTACCACCTAATTTGAACCCCGGGGCGTGTTTAGCAATATTTGAACTAAACTATGCTGATAATGAATGAAAATGAGTTTAACAACTTCTACAACTATTTCAATAATCAGTGGTTAAAAAAATTACATCGCAAACACGCATTTCCATTAATGAGATATGTCAAAAAAAAAGGGAAGCATTTCTTCAAGATATGAATATGAATAATGTTGAAAATCAAGAGGGAAAAGACGCCGCTAACACACGAAGACAGAGAAAAAGACATAAAAAGTAACAGAGATCGTTAATAGCATGTTCACATATAATGTCAATCTATTGAATACTTTACAGGATCTTGCTGTTTTGACAGAATGACATTTAATTTTACTAAAGTAGCTTAGGGAATTTTAATTTCTAACGTCTTAATCTTAGACGTAAAGACGTTAAGATGGTTTGGGCATGTAGAGCGAATGGATGAAAGACGATTGACGAAAGAGGTATATAGCGAGAATCTGGAAAACCGGCCCTTAAGAGGACGACCCAGGTAAACATTCACTGATCAGATCAGTAATGTTCTCAACAAAGCTGGGGTCCGAAGTGGTAAGAATAAAAGGAGATGTATGAAAAGAGTTGTGGATATATGCGAGGCTAGGGAGTTGTGTCAGGACAGAGCAAAGTGGCGGTCCATAGTCTCTGCCTACCCCACCTGTGGGACACAGGCGTGAGCTTTATGTATGTATGTATGTAATTTTTAACGTAAGAAGACTTTTTCCATTCTCTAAGAATATTAATTCACTTAAGTAAAAGCATTCGTTGACATTTAAAGTTTATTGTTCCCGAGTGTACTTCCGTCCATTTAGTAATCTGTCCTTTTAGGAGTCTGGCCTCCTAAATTTGTGCCTCAACCGGGACAGCCTGAACATCAGGCTCGACAGATTTCTACTGAGTAATACTTATACTATGTATTGCGTGGTTGGATTGCGTTACTGATATGAGCACACTTTAACTACCGATAACGCTTGTCGCCACCTCGCCCACTCCAGGGTATAACTCATCAGATACTATTGCTAAACGATGTCTATCGGGGCATCTGCTTGGCGACAATGTCACGCACGGATAGCACTTTGGTCAGATCAAGGACCAGTTAGCTAATAGCCGTTAAAAAATTTCAATTTTGATCCAATACGTACGACAGGCTACAACGGGTTCTGCGAGCCGAACGAGTTCCAGTGCAAAAACGGCAAGTGTATCCTGAAGAGCTGGCGCTGCGACTCCGACAGCGACTGCGGGGACGGCAGCGACGAGGAGGGCTGCGGGCCGCCGCCGCCGGGCGCCGTGTGCCGCCGCGAGGAGTTCCAATGCGGGAACCGGCAGTGCGTGCCCAGGAGCTTCCACTGCGACAACCGAGCCGACTGTCTTGATGGCTCTGATGAGATCGGATGCGGTATGAGATGCCTTTTTTTCATATTATGTTGTGGGTACGCGGACACCAGGGAATGTGTACGTATAGACGATAATATTGTATGTTTGCGGGCGGGATTATTGATAAACATGTTTGGAGGTTGGATAATGTCAATATTCCGGGTGTGCGGCCAGCCTTAGGAAGATTTTTATTAGTAAAAGTTAAGTAATTTCAATGAATACTATTTAGAATATAATTCTCTTAGTAGCAAAAAAAGAAGCGAAATACTCGTATTATTCACAAATGCAATCCTAGTGCCTGTAGTTTACTTTAGCGCACATAACCGTGTTTGAGATCTGTAACTGATTGAATTCTTCTAAATGGCCACAATCCTAAATGATTTCCATAATGTCCAAACATTAGCTCCCGCATACGTGTCGAAGCCGGCGACACCTTCCAACGTGGTGCTGAATCCTGGAGACACGCTCACGCTGGAGTGCCAAGCGGTGGGCGTGCCGACGCCGCTCATATCCTGGAGGCTTAACTGGGGTCACGTGCCGGAGAAGTGTACCGCCACAAGCATCGACGGCTACGGCGTTCTCACCTGCCCTAACATGCAGGTATGTCTGAAATTTTTACCAAGTACTTATGACGACGTACGAATGGAGGACTCACTTTATCTCTGGTACGCTCACCTATCTACTAATATAGACATGTGAACGCACACACGTCTCGTAAGTAGTAAAAACGAGAACCGTCTTTGACGTTAAATAAGCCATGCCTGTCATCTTTTACTAATTCCTGCACTAGCTAAGAATAATCAAATAAAAAAATAACTGTAGTAGGATGCCAATAGCCAAACATTCCAGTAAAACTGAATTTTTTGTATGAAATCTTGTAGAACGCCTCTATGGTGACACGTGGCCTCGATAAGTGTATGCTAAATAAATTAACTAATCCAACTTTTATTTCAGACTAAAGACAGTGGTGCATATTCCTGTGAAGCTATTGCCGCCTCGGTGTCCGCGATTGGCGTTCCCGATGCAATTGTTTTCGTAAACAGACAAGATATCTGCCCGCCAGGCTACTTTAACAGGTTTGCTACTTACTGTTTGAAAGAAATTATTAACAATTCCAATGTCTGCTATTCCTTTCAGATTAAAATTTTAATTATTACATTTTTAATTGAGAACATATTTCCCAATTAAATAAATATAACGAACGAATAAAACGAAAAAATAAAATAAAACGAACCAACCCTTGTAAGGCTTTCAGTCACTAAAATAATAGTTTCTGCAACTTGCATATATTAAAAAAGGGGGTGGGTATTAAAACATGAGTGTCTGATTATCACACGAGGCGTGGCCGAGTTGTTGTTGTTTTTGCTTTTTTTGTTAAAAAACTTTTAATTTTTGGAAACGGTGTTTCCTTTGGTCTATGACATGGGACCGTTCAAGAGGTATATTAGAGGTCTCCTTAGAGGCGGGCAACGCATTGGTAGCACCCCTGGTGATACTGATGTCCGTAGGCGGCGGTGACCTCTTTCCATCAGGTGGCCCGCATGCCTGTTTGTCAGCCGGATAAAAAAAAAAAAAAAATATTGTGACACCAGCAGGGCGTGTTAATTACCCGACAACCATTGTCCGCAGCGAGGCGCGCTCGCAGTCGGAGTGCATACCGTGCTTCTGCTTCGGCGAGTCCAAGTCTTGCAAGAGTGCGGATCTGTTCACGTACAGCATCCCCACGCCGCTGGGGCAGGGCGACACGCGGCTGGTGGGCGTGGGCGCGGGCCGCGGCGGCGCGCCGGAGATCGCCAACGCCGCGCCCGCCGACTACCACTACCAGTCACTGATGAACGGCGCGACGGTAAGCAACCATTGCGTACTTATTGCAGCAGCAGCTGTTGTGCATGCCCATGTCACGGGATCAGCCACGGGGATGGGCGGGAGCGAGAACGGAGAGTATGAAGTCGGGGGCGAAGTACCGATGGTTGGATGCAGTTTGCAGCGAGTTGTGTGAGAGTGGTGAAAAGCTAGAGTTAATTGGAGTGGCTGTTATTATTGACTAGTATAAAATAGCGCAATGTGGATTGAAAAAAAAAAAAACAAGTAATGCATAGAACGCGAGAAAAGGTGTAATTGGATTAACACTAGCGTTTTAGATAGATATTAGTCATTTAATCTATATTTTCTGTTTAGGTGACCAAGATTTATACCTACGAAAGATACCCATCGACAGTACATCCTTACTTGAGATTGCCAGAGGACTACAATAAAAACCAGTTGACATCATATGGCGGACGTATTAGTTATCGAGTAGCGGCTCATTCGCCGCGAAGCGGAGTTCCCGACGACTTACCGACCATGATTATCAAGGTATGTTGAAAAAATAAACGAATGAAACGGTTTGGGCACTTAGTAACCATTAAACCGTCGCTCGTGAAATGCCTTAATAGGGATTATGACAATGGGAAAATACAATTTTTAACACTTTATTGAACGCCAATTTACAATTGGTGCCCTTATCAGTGACGTGATCTCTTCCTTAGTTTATCGAGTCCTCTGTTTTGTACAGGGTAAACATAGAACGCTGATTTACCGTGGAAATAACGAATCTGAGGTGTCCGTCCGTCTCACGCCAGAGAATTGGCAGCGTGTCACAACCAACGGTCTGGACTCAGCCAGCAGGGAGGATATTATGATGACGTAAGTGTTTATTGAGAGAACCGATTGTCTTACGATAACTTAATAATTCCTTTTCCTCCATAGAAGTGGTAAATTACCTGAATTTGTAATAATGATTATTTATCAGATTGGACCATATCGAAGCAATTCTGTTGCGTGCCGACCACAACAATGCAGGCGTGCAAATCACCGACTTCTCTATGGAGTCTGCTCAGCTGATCGACTCCGGCCTCGGCGCCGCCAATCTTGTCGAGGATTGCACGTGCCCTCCAGGCTACGAAGGACTTTCATGCCAGGTATAACACAATTTATCTCGTGCAAAAATAACTACTTGCGTGCTTGCGAGACCGATAAACAAGGTTAAGCAATACCCGATTCGAATTTCAGAGGCTAGTCGAATTTCAACACCGCAACGAGCTTGCGACTCGGCCTAAGTATGCCTCCCAATATCGTTGGCGAAGCGAGGTCAAGCAAGTTCTATCGCTGGGAACCCTGGGACTGGTCGAGCAGTCTCAGTATATTACTATTATTAAAAATAACTACTTGGAAAATAAAATATATAGCAATTAACTAGTATAGCTGCCCAGTTCCACATGACGTTTCAAGTGGCTTATTCTCGTGCTGCTTATGTCTGTGTGTTACTTTCAATAGTTTCCAGTTTCTAGATTGAGCGTTTCTCATGTTGCGTAACAGAAATGCGCGAACGGGTACGCCCGCGGGCTGGGCCCGTGGCTGGGCACCTGCGTGCGCGAGGAGCCCGCGTGCCCGGCCGGCCAGTACCGCGCGCCCGGCGCCGACGCCAGCTGCAAGCCCTGCCCCTGCCCCATGACCAACGGCCCCAACCAGTTCGCCTCCTCCTGCTCCCTCAACTCCAGAGGGGACATCGTGTGCAACTGCTTCCCTGGGTACCTAATGCAATACATATTTATAATCTAACTAATTATTGGTCTACGGTTCATCTACCGACCAGAGCACTTTGGTGCACCGATTGGAGCATTTCGAATTGGATTTTACTACAAGAACAGTGACCTGTAATTTTATAGTATATCACCTTTATAGAACCTGTAATGTAATGAGGAGTTGTGTTCCTGCACAGTTACGGAGGTCTTCGTTGCGACGTGTGCGAACTAGGCTACGTCGGCAACCCGCTGCTGCCGGGCGACTCCTGTCGCTACCAACCGCCGACCCAGTGCAACCGGGAGGGCACCCTCCTCACCCTCCCTCCAGACGAGTGCCAGTGCAAGGACCAGGTGCAGGGCAGATACTGCGACCAGTGCAAGCCCGGCTCTTTCTTCTTGTCCCAGGATTTCAGGTACGTAAGATTACTTATTGAGCATACTCCTCCCCATAACTAAGTCCTTAATAAGTAAATTGTTTAATTGTTTCCTTTATCTCTAAATACAATTTCTCGACCTGCCAGATCCTGGATCATGGTCAAGGCGGACCCCGGGCCCTCGTCCTCGAGAGCACAACTGGGACATTAACGCCAAGATGATTATTTCTTTTTATTACAATTTTTCGTTTGTAAAAAGTATCCACATCATATTTCTAAAATTATTATTAACTTTACATTAGATCTAATCCCAAAAAGGTTGCCTTCAAGAAATCGGTTTAAGCGATAAGGCTGCCTGTTGCTTCTCCTGCTGTTAATTTTAAGTACCCATTGTATTCTTTTAAATGTGCAATAAGGCGTTATTCATTCATTAATTCAAAGGTCTTCCAATTCCAGACATGGGTGTGCACTTTGCTTCTGTTCCGGAGTATCCCAAGAATGCAGCAGTAGCAACCTCCGGCGGAAGACCACGACAGTTCAGTTCAACACGCCGCAGATAGTCGGGGAGGTGCGGCTGTTCGGCAGCACTTCCTCCGGCAAGTACAAGGCGCCAGAGGATACCCGCCAGGAGCCGGTCCTGTATAGAGGCGACGCGACTATGCAAAACTTTGCACCAGCGATATCCACCATCTACTATTGGAGTTTGCCTGCTAAGTATGAAATAATTTTATATGTTTACTATTTAAATTTAAAAGTGCTTTGCTATGTTCCGGAGATAGCTGCGCATGTGTACAGACGCGTACGCAATTATTATCTTTACGCCCCGGTGAATCGGTATCGGGTCGCGAGAATACATTTTGTTTTCTGTTGTGTTGGCATGTTTAACTATAGAATCACACTAATCACAAACAATGTAAACATTCAAATAATTTCATTGAAACAATGACCAATCGATCGATAACAATCGTGAACGCAACTGTACACCAGAAGTTCGCGGGGCGTCGTATCGGTGCGTATAGCCGCCCTGCGCCTTGTGCACTCCCCCAAGTTTCCTTGTTTTTTACTTCTGCGCATTAACGATCACCGCTGGATTTACGTGTCGCAACCTGTAATAAACAAAGTGCAAATGTCATGTCAGTGTTGTCATAATTTACTCAATTAAGATGCATCACAATTTTAGTGTTAATTCACATTTATTTTACCATCGCAGCTTTGCTGGAGACAAAGTGACGTCATACGGCGGTTTCCTGCGTTACCAATTGGGTATGTGGGGTACTCGAGATGTGAACAACAATGCAGCGGACGTTCAACTAATCAGTGTAAGTGTGCTTTAATAGTAGTTTATGCAACTCGCATATAAAAGGGAGTATTAAAACATGAGTGTCTATTTATCACACAAAGCGCAGGCGAGTGTAAGAATAGTTTAACACGAGTGTTTTAATACCTAATTATATAAAGTTGCTTACACTATTGATCTGTGCTCAAATCCACCTATAATTTACTCAACTTTGATGGAAGTAAGCTGTGTCATTTTTGTTGCCGCCTAGAGGATACAAGCGGCGTGAATTTCATTTCACTACTTTCACATTATCTGTTTATTTCCTTCAAACAAGAAAAAATTTTCACAAAACACAAATAGCAACTTTATTAAAAAACAAAATACAATTAGAAAAAAATAATCTGTTTATATTTCCATACAGCACAGTTCACTCACCCTTCATCCATAGATGATGGCATAGCTCGGTATTGACCCAATTAACTGCGCCCACCAGAAATAAATAAATAAATAAAAGTGGTATTATGATACATACAGTTGTAATGAAAATAGTATGGAAAATTATGGTAAGCGGTTAATGTTGCCCATATCCATATCTTATACGATTCATGCATTTAGGTCACAGGCGACAAAAATGCATAACCGCAGGTACGTTGTCACTGTGACGACTAAGATGAATTAACTGGTGCCTCTAATTGCGCTGGCTACCTTAATCTTCAAACCGAAACACAACAATGCAAGCATTGTTGCTTGGCAGCAGAAATAGATAAGGCGGTGGTACTCACCCAGGCGGACTCCTCAGGCTTGTCAAAGCCCTACCACCTGATATTGTTATTTTAAACCTTGCCGGAAACATCGATTCTCAAACACACTAATTACACCCATTTTCCATAGAGGTAGTCATATCGCATTTATTTCTGTCTGCAGGAAAATCGGCTGACATTCCTTTACTTCGGCAACTTTTCACCATCCAGTGACGGCACTTTGAACGCTAGTGTGCAATTCTTGGAGAAGGGATGGCAAAGGTAATTAAATATCTTTATTCCACGGTACTATAACCACATTGAATATTTATTTGGTGTCATAAAATAATTTTGTTCTGTTAGAATGAGTCACTTTAGGAGGCAGTTTTAGAGAACTTTCCGACCCTGTGTTTTAGAGGCCCGTTATTTTGCCGAGCTTCCTAAAACGGTTCATTCATCTCTCTCTTTATCCCAAAAAAATAATCACAGCAACAATTTTATTTTGATCCCATTTTACCCAGGACCGACGGCAAAGAGGTACCGCGCGAGCAGTTCCTGCTGGCACTGGCCGACGTGAAGCGGATCCTGATCAAGGCGTCGTTCTCGGCCGAGACGCTGGCGACGCTGAACGGCGCCAGCATCGACACCGCAGAGGGCGGCGGCAGCGGCCCGCCCGCCTTGCACGTGGAGCAGTGCGTGTGCCCCGAGGGCTACGAGGGCACGTCTTGCGAGGACTGCGCGCCCGGATACACCAGGTGAACTGACACCACACTTATGCCGCTATATTTCAGATTTTCACATCGCCAGCCTAGGTGCACTGATCCTATGTGTTCATATGACATCGGTTTATATTATTTCAGAATATGGTACCGAGTGTTGCACCAGTAGGTAGTGATTGTTGTGATGTTCTGTACGAATGAACGGCTACTAAATTTGTATATCATCATCTTGGCGTTAATATCCCGGTTATGCTCTCGCGCTCAAGGGCCCGGGCTCCGCCTAGACCATGATCCAAGATTTGGAAGATTAAATAATTACAGTAAAGCAACTGCCACCAGACATCCGTGACCCTGCTACCAGGGGAACATGACCAGATTAGATCATGGTTACACACTCAGTCGCCTGAATGTGCAGGTTTCATCACGATGTTTTCGCTCACCAGGTTAGTATTCAACTAATATAGAGTAACGTATATAATGACTGGCACTCTAAGAAAAAGGTTAACTTTATTTGTTGATTATAATTTTAGTAATATATTTAGGAGTAATTTATGAGTTTAAATGTAGCTATTCTTTGATATAGGTATATATTTGGCATATATTGATATAGGATATAGAATTTTGGTAGGTATTTCTCTTCTGACTTGACATTCAATCAGTTCATTATTACAGTGTCTTGGCCGTATCGTATTGATATTTATTTTATTTCGGTTTAGAGCGTCGGTGGCCGAGCGGTTAGAGTATCCGACTCGTAAGCCAGAAGTCCCGGGTTCGAATCCCGTTCCGGCCATGTACCAATGGCTGTTTTCTGAGTTATGTACATTAGTTGAATACTAACCGATGCTCTTACGGTAAGGGAAAACATCGTGATGAAACCTGCACATTTAGGCGACTGGATGTGTAACCATGGTCCAATCTGGTCAGGTTCCCCTGGTAGCAGGGTCATGGAGGCCAGATGGCAGTCGCTCCACTGTAATTACCTGAACTGCCAAATCCTGGATCATGGTCAAGGCGGACCCCGGGCCCTCGTTCTCGAGAGCACAACCGGGACATTAACGCCAAGATGATTATTATTTTATTATTATTTATTTTATTTAGGTACAATTTATTTTAGATCTCTTAATTTAACGGTTTTTAACATTAGTGCTCCTTGGGGCTCAACTTTAGATCAGTATGGTGGCACTTTGCGATTTAATGCTGTTTTATTTGCAATGAATGATGACAGTCACACATATGGGTTACCATACAACAACAATATCCCCCATACAGTCAAAAGATTGAGCCGTTAGAGCGCACCATCTATCGAAATTTTTAGGAAACTGAAAACGGTTCTTTTGTCAAGGCAATGCTTAGGACTCTACATACGACACTACAGCCGAGCCGATCTAGGAGGCAAATAGATTAGTTATTGAAAAGATAATTTTACAACTAGTATTATCAAGTCCTTATGCTCTTGCTTTTATATAGCAAGCTTTTTTTTTATGTGGTAGCAAGTTTATTTTTCTTTTTTAGTGAATGTCGATTGTAGGTATTACTTTGGTTTTCTATCATCAAAACTATTATCATACTCGGCTAAGACACTTATGTTTTAATATCCCCTTTTATATGCCAGTTTCATAAACTACTATTAAAACGATTATTAGATTCTACTTTTGACTTCTGGAATTGTTAAAACATAATGAATTAAAAAAAACGGTATTCAGTCATTGGCATAGGTTCCAATGAATTAAACTTTAGTACAAGAAAAAAAACAGTCATTGGCACCCAATTAATTGGAGTTTAGTTAAGTAAATACTACTAAAACCCAATTAAAATGATTTTTTATTTGTAAAGCCAAACGTAGAAAGTAATTCTTTACATGACTTTCAATCCAAAACTGAAATAAGGTACTTTATAACATACCTGGTCCTTGTTGAATCCGTAAGAAAATCCATAAAACGTTCGAAATCTCCGGACGCCCAGAGTTCATTTTGTTTGCTGTGTCGTTCGTTATGTGTTTTCGAAAATTTCCAAGTTATTATAATGTTATTACCACGATGATGATGTTGCCAATAAAGATTTGAAAAGAAATATCTTTTTGCTTCAATTGGTACACTAATTCTTAATATTTGTATTGTAAGTTGCATGTGCCAATCACTAGTAAGGTGCCAACAATTGTATATGTTACCCTACACAACTTAGAAAAAGAGTCATTGGTACATGGCCGAAGTGGGATTCGAACAACGGTACCTCTCACTTACGAGTCGAATACCGTAACCACTCGGACACCGACGCTCCTATTTAACATTTTTCTCATGTGACTTTTTCTATCTTAAATGAGAATAAAATATCTTTAAACCGATATATGTAATACGTCTGTGTAGAATATTTAAAGAACATTAGCCACTTGCCGGCATGGGCCTCTCTGGAGCGAATGCTTTAAATCCAGCTCAAGACGCCCCATCCAAAGCAGCAATAATTCGTCAGTAGACAATACTTGGCGACGTTTCCACCCAATCGTTTATTTAATCAGCAGACTCTCATGCGTAACGACTTGTTTCTATTATGATCGTCTCCATAAGGAATTTGGAGTAGGACTATAATTGAGTGAACAAGTTCACTTCACGTGTTCTCCAATTTTTCGATCAGCCTCTTATTAAAAGCAAATGCTTTAACGTTCACAGGAGTTCGAGAGGTCTTTATTTGGAACACTGCAAACCCTGCAAATGTAACGACCATTCTGACATGTGCCACCCGGAAACCGGCGAGTGTTATGTGAGTGCTGATAATTTGTTGTTCTTTTTCTATACTTAATGTAACTTAAAACAACTTTAAAAAAAATCAATTTCAAAAAAACTTCAGTAAAATAAAATATACCAATGTATAAAAAATATTTTTTCAGAATTGCAGAGATAACACGGTTGGGGAAAACTGTGAATTATGTGCTCCAGGTTACGAAAAAGATTTCTATGGACGCTGTGTATTTACCGGAGGGACGGACCCGACGCCTGACCCGGGGGAGAACATCGATTGCCGGTTGGGTTTTAGCAACTTTTCTGACAATAATCTTTTTACCATTTATTTAATGTTTTATTTAAAACTACAACCTGTTTTCGCAGATCTAGATGCGACAGTGCAGGGTCAGTCGGAAACTGTGACGCTAACGGCGAATGCATTTGCAAACAAAATGTGGAGGGCCGCTACTGCGACCGCTGCCGGGCCGGCACCTTCGGCCTCAGTGTTAATTACGAAGTCGGGTGCTTGCCCTGCTACTGCTCTGGAGTTACCGACACTTGTGCTCAGGTTACTAACAATCTAAGAAATATACACACTGATCACGTTTGCGAAATATATTCTGTAAACAGAGAATCGAAAATCTTTTATGAACACGTCGGTCTAGCTAGGGTCCGTTTAAATTCTCACAATATCAATATTTTTTATAGGCTGGGCAGTATTGGAGAACACAGTTGCCTGCTCCGGTGATCGGCGATGACTACGGCGGCTATGTCATAACAGATCTCAATGCCGAAGACGTCTTTGACGACCGGTTTGTGCCTGCTCCGGATCAGAGCGACCTTACATACAATTTCAATTTCCCTCCGACTAAAGAACTGTTCTGGTCCCTTCCTCAGCTGACAGGTACAAATAGTTATGCTATCCTATTGGGTAAAATTATTGTACGCCTTAAAAACGAGCAACAAATGTATCAATTAATTGTTATTTCCAGGAAATAGAGTGACGTCGTACGGTGGTTCACTCTCTTTCAAACAACGATTCGATTCTAGTTACGACGAAGTGTCCACCCCAGGCACAGACGTGGTACTCGTAGGTGAAAGCAACTCCGTGTACTGGATAAATCCGAACCCGATGCGCTCCAGGAACCAAGTGGTAAACGCCTTTACAATTTTACTAGTGTAATATAAATTCAATAAAAACCGCATGTGGTGTGCCTGGACGAGTACTTTTGCCATAATCTCCACTATGCTTCACCACTCCAATCAAGTAAAAATTGTAAAACAAATATGCTGTTGCCCATTTTCTGTCGTTGTTTTTGTAGCTATACATGTCAATATGTAAGATTTTATGTTTCAAGAGCTAATCAATACCCTTCCTCTTCAACAGCCTTATAGAGTTCCGCTGACTGAAACTAATTGGTTCATCCTAAACTCTCGTACTCCGGCAAGCAGGCGAGAATATATGGATGTGCTTAAGGATATCAAGAGAATACTTGTAAGGGCTACATTGGCTCCGAAACTACTTTCGACATCTATCGCTGATGTGGAAATGGATATCGCAATAGAAAGGCGAGATATTAATTCCCAAATAGCTGAAGGTGTAGAGGTAAGCTATTATGTCACTGTTAATACCATATGAAGCTTGTAGTTGCGCAGTGCCAAGTTTGATACCGACAACATTCGAGAAATATTCTTTCGTATTCGTATACCTTATATGACATTTGGAGTTCAGACTATTAATAAATTATTGTTACCCTATAGGTATGCAGGTGTCCCAACGGCTACAGTGGCACGAGTTGTGAGAGTTGCGAACACGGTTACTACAAGGACCAATATGGCCGCTGCGCACAGTGCAACTGCAACGGAAACGATTGCCAGCTCGGACCTTATGCCGAGGTCATATGCCACTGCCCGTCTTCGGCTACTGGGCACGACTGCTCTATCGTTGGTATGTGACATTTTGTTGTATAATCAGTTGAGGCGCCAATAATTTTATAACAATACAAAAATTATTGCCAAAGTTTAGTACATTCGCGTATGTCGCTCAACCTGTTAATAAATATTATGTACCTACTGGGTATATTAAATGACAAACTGGAAATGGTACTGTAACTTCAGAACTTATATTTTCACATTAGTCACCTGGGTGGTATGGACGGACATGGTATAACTTCACGACACTATTCCTACCGAAATTACACAGAATGTATCACAGAATTGACATGACCATGATGTGACACAGAATAGGCTCCGTCCGATCTGTTAAGGTATTGTTAGGTACAACATACCTATATGAAGGTTTTGTTAAAAATATTTATAAAAGTACATCGGAATTGATTTATTTTAAATGAATATATTTTTTTTCGAATAGGACAGCGTTTTTTGTTACAATCTGTATTTATATCAGAAAACATATTTGCAAAATTGAATTTTTTAATTAGCAGCCTTACAGCAGTTAAAACATGGAAGTGATGTTGCAACTAATAAATGTAACGGTGAATCACGGAACTAATGATCCCCTTACCGAATATGAGTGATGAAATAAAGTTTAAATTTACTGTTGTAGACAATAGTAAATTTTAACTTTATTACTAGTAGTAGTAGTAGGGTTTAATATGCATTGTTATCTTTGCATGAAAGTTAACGAACTTTGTGGACCACTCGATAGGGCTGGCAATGGAACTCCACCCCACTGTCGAAGACAGCGACCCGAGCTCCTTGTATCGCAACGTCACACTCACCTGCAAGTACCGAGCGCCGGAGCCATTAACGATACAATTCTATTTCGAGGGCCACGCAGTGTTTCCTCCAAAATATTTTAATGAGTCTATACTTCTTGATGACGGCTGGCACGGCTATCACACTTGGCACACGGTGTGGGATACCCGAAGCAGAGGAGACATTTACGAGTGTCACACACTCACAGAAAGGGGTTCTACCCTGGGGGTTCTGACCGCCAACGTTCCTGGACCAGGTAGAGCTGCTGAAAGAACCTATTTCATGTGTATCGTGTGTCGGCTCTATGTGGATAATTCCTTCATTGTCTCCTGATTCTTGAGAACCTTATACATTGTGTATGTTTAATAGAAACCCTGCAGCTCACACGTTTAATGTAATGTGAAATAATCTGTGTGAATGTACAATCAGCCTTTGCGTTGTGGTTTGCTGGATCTGTTTCCTTCTGTCGAATAATGTCGGCTCGATTCCCTTCGTTACTAGCAATACATTCGTAGCGCAGCTGTAATGATTGAATGTTGCATTTCATCGATGTTGTTTGTATGTTCAGAAAATAATTCAATCGTTATGTATAGTTGGATTCCACATTCTAGTCATACTATTTTTAGCTTAATAGTATCTAATATTATAAAAAGTATCATCATTGCTAATAATTGTAATTTAATATAAGATCATTATACAAAACAAATGTATGACCTAATATTCAATCGTAACAATAAATAAATATGTCACGATCTGCTTTAACCATCACAAACGTAATATACAATTAGACATTCATATCGTATACGTGAAGCGTGATGCGCTCTTTTGATTTCATATCCTACCTACATGATAATGAATTGAGTGAGAATAATATAAAATTCAATACTTCTAAGTCGTAACGTGTTACCAGTAGCCCCTGTATATTTGAGATATTTATAAATTGTTCCACTATTAGACCATTTATTATTGCGTCGTAGAAATACACTTTTCTTTTTATTTCAGTCAATGATACTTCAACTCGACAGCCACCGCCGGATTCGACTATCACTGTGAAAATTACATACCCTGTGTTAAGAATTCAAGAAGTGGGTACCAGCGTTAATTTCAATTGCCAGGCTCAAAGCAAAATGAGTTATCAACCATCAATTTCATGGAGTAAGATAGATGGATATATGCCCAGAGAGAGGACAATAGATAACCGAAAAGGATTACTCATTATTACCAATTTGCAACCAGAGGACAGTGGCATATATCTGTGTGAAGGTTACGACGGGCACTCAACGGATCAGGCGAAAGTATCCCTCGTCGTAGATGGTAAGTGCTAAGTGGTAAATGGGATAGGATGTAATTAACATTATTTTATACAATGTTCTATGTTATGTTGTCTTTACGCTGACTTTACGGAACAGTTATACCGGATTGGAAATTCTATGCCAAAGGTAATCTGTTATGCTCATATCATCCTTTTCATATATTGACTAAAACTTGTTTTTATAATATATTGCCGACAAAACAGTGTTTTAAGACGCCCGTTGACGGTCACTGAGTTAGTAACTTTGAGGGAAACGTGTAGAGAGCAAGAATTAGCTAATTACTATTTTACCTTACTATTTTAGGCTCTCCTATGACAATGCCCATTGTCAGTATCGAGCAACCAGTGAATGATTATTACGAAGGTGATAGGATTGAACTTCGCTGCGTCACCAGCGGCAACCCGACTCCTACGATTTCATGGCAACGCGCTGATGGTGTCGCACCTTCCTTATCGGTAGAGTTCCATGACGAGTTAATGATTATCCCTAACGCTCGAGAACAGGACTCTGGAGAATACAGGTTCGATGCACAATTTGCTTAGTACACATGTAGAGTTAAAAGCTGCGAAAATTATAACTAGTAATATGATATTTCTACAGATGTGTGGCGTCTAACAATTATGGTCGTACGGATCGTACAGTAAAGGTGTCGGTGCGACCTAGATCTAGATACCCTAAACCAGGACTCAAGGTGAACCCATCCTCGGTAAGCGTAGACGAAGGCCAGAACACGCGCGTTGTATGCACGGGCTCTCCCAACGTACCTTCCGGCTCTATTGAGTGGGTTAGGTGAGTACAAAACCTTTTTTTTTATTTTATTCGAATAAAAGGTACGCAAATAAATTTATTACTCTGAGGTCTTGTATAGTAACTTATAGTACTGTAATCTTTATTCTGAATTTTGTTTTTTGGGATGTGTCAACGTCTTGCGACGGCGGCGATTGAAAAAAATCGTATAAAGCATTTTTAAGAAAACTTGTTTTTCTTGTTAGCGTATCGACTCATGTCGGAGTAAATTTGCGATTACAGTACTCCGCAACATGTACAGCGTTATCCGTGGCCTCGTACAGATCCTCGCTTGTGTAGGCTTGCAGGACAACTCAGTCGATGTGTTATTGTCTGAGGAGAGACACCTCAACTTGAATTTCAACAATCCTATTATCGTAGTTAATTAGGTAACCTTTTTTAATCTTGTTCCGCTCTTAGTCGCACTTTTCTGTTTCAGGCAAGACTTAACAGGGTTTAACCGGAACGTTCGTTCGACTAACGGCGTGCTGTACATAGAGAACGCGGTGCCGGAGAATCAAGGCGTATATGTGTGCCAGTCACCGGGCGCTGACCCGGTGCCGGTAACGGTGTGGGTGCAGCCCCTCGGGCCACCGTCGGAGCCCTCGGCCGTGGCCCTTTCTACGGCCGCGCTCGTCGTCCCCACCGGAGGAATCGGCTCTGTGGACTGCATACCCTCAGGATACCCTCAGCCGCTCATCACGTGGTCTAAGGTAAACTAAATTGAACCATGATACTTCCGAATATTAAATATACACTTATGTCCTTAGAGTTTTAACTTTGAAATTGTAAACTGTATTTTTATTTCTGTAGCTCGATGGCAATTTTGGCCCAGGAGTCAGCCAGCGCGACAATATGCTGATAATAAATAACGCTCAACAATCAGACGAGGGCTACTACCAATGCGAAGGCAAGGTTCAGAACCAGCAGGTTGATGTGAAGTACTTCGCCTTAAATATTGAGAGTAAGTTTTCTGTACCGCTTGTTTTCGTATAGTGCACCATCTGTGGTGGATCTAGACTTCATCGAATGATATTTTCTAGGAGCCCATATTATACCGACGTGTAAATTGCAAATTCTGTTAATAGCTATATTTTAGTTAACGCCACGATTTGAGTACCTACCTACGTTATTTAAGTTATAAAAGTTTGCTTGACTATTATAATTGTTATGCTAGGTCGAGAGGCACCACGAGTTGAAATATGGCCAAAAGGTGAACAAGCAGTCAATCTCGGGAGTAGTTACCAGTTGAATTGTCAAGTATCTGGTATTCCTACTCCAGTCGTAACATGGAGCAGGAATGGAGGACGACAGCTGTCTCCGCATGTCTCTATTCAACCAGGAAACGTGTTAAGGTCAGTGAAAATAATTTAACAACGAATATTGGTTATAATAAATAATTGTTGGAGATATGCCTAACATATATAGGTACATATATTTTACTAAACTTAGGCGACTCCTAAGTTGGCGACGTAAGAAGATATTCATAAGCATATAAGAGTCACAAAATCGTCGTCATAAAGATAAGAGTGACTTAAGGAGTTTAGTTTTCATTAATGTTTTGCGTTGGTACAATGCTTGTTAGAAATATTTTAAATCGACTTTGGTGTCGCCTAAAATTTTGTACAATCGGGCAATAGTCTCTAACCAAATATATCTGAGACTGTCCATGAGGAGATATCGTGACAAACGTAACGTTCGGCTCCCAGTTGCTAGTTGGGATGATGACTTGTCTGGAGCAACTGGGAAATCTCATAGACGTCAAAGCTTCATAGAATTTATAATAATACTAGGTATGTACCGGGTAATGGGTAGGCTGGGTACCAGGCGGTCCAATCAGCCGGTTAACCGGGTACCCGGCCAAGAAACACGTCAAGATCACGCTTGCTTTCTCACGCCATGTATCTCGTGATATGTCCAATTCAACCACAAAACTACAAGTTTGTCTGTCAAGTGGAAATGGTGAAAGTGAGGCTGCTATTTTACGAAGAGGTGAAGGTAGAAAATCAGGGATGTCGTAGATACGATAAAGAAACACATTTATTGTTATATATGTACTAATATAAGATCTATTTAGACCGGTTTTTGGGAACATTTTGTACAAATTAATGTCCCCCGGTCGAGAAAATCGCACTAACTGTCAACAAGTTCTTTAATTTACATTAAAATTTAGTTTTAAAAATATATGTCTTTTATAGCTGGCTATTTACCCGGCACAGCCAGGTACCCGGCGATATGACCCAGTTCCCGGCCGGTTCCGGATGAAAAAGTTGAAAAAGTGCCGGATCCGCCGGGTACCGAAACCAAACCGGGTACTCGGTATATGGCATTATTATAAAATAGACTTCGTCCGCGTAAAATTCGGTTACTACGTTCCGGAACTATATGTAAAAGAGTTTTTAAAATCGGATAAGTAGTTTTTGAGTTTATCCATTACAAACAAACAATTTTTGTCTCTTTATGGCACGGAAGTGCTAAGCCGGTCATAATATTAGTATAGATTAATAAGCGCCTAGTCGCAATACAAGCAACATCTGGCTGACGCCGCCACGCCTGGTCTCGCGTGTTCACATTAACCTGCACTTCAGGTTCTCGGAGATAGAGGTGAACGACGAAGGCGAGTACATTTGCACCGCGACCAATGTTGCCGGAAGCGAGAGCGCCACTACAGTGCTCAAGGTGCGTGCGCCGCCTGTGGTGAGCATCTCACCGGACCTCTACAACACGGTGCTGCGCGGTGCTTCCGTAGACGTCGAGTGCCGTGCTACGGGGATACCGGAGCCCTACGTTTCCATCAGGAGTGAGTGTGCATTTCCTATGTTTGGTAATGGTCACCATTTCAAATTATAGTTTTGACTCCATTGTGCTTTTGAAGCTACAGAGTGTGTTTCAATGGAAATACAAAAGTACAGTCGAGCCAAGACAGTGTTTTATCAGTTTCGACAAAACTTCTCGTGTAACCAAAATATCGGGGCAGAGATTGAGACTGTTAACTGTCATACTGACAGAGTGTCTTGCAAAGGAAAGTCAATCTCGTTGCTCTATGACGTGAAACGGAGCTTCTTCTGAACTTAGGGTGATAAATAATGAATGTAGCGTAAAGCCGAACTAACATACCGCCAATAGGGAAATCGCTAAAGTAAAACCACTTACGCTATAATGATTATCGTTGTCGTGTTGTCTACCGTGATCGGTTCTATAGAGAGAATCGATGCAACGGCAATGGCTGTCGATGTCGCTGTCGCTGTCGCAGTCGCTCGTCGGTAACGTCCGTCCGTCCGTGTCGGGTGCTGTGTTGCAGGGCTGGACGGCGCGGAGGTGGTGGCGGGCGCGCCGCGCGTGGCCGTGCTGCGCCTGCGCGCGGCCAGCGAGCGCGACCAGGGCCAGTACATGTGCGTCGCCTCCTCGCCGGCCGGCACCGTGGAGGAGCCGTTCGACATTCAAATAAGCTACGAGAACGATATCGACGAAGGTACACTATACAACAAACCCAACACACAGTTAGGACGACCTGACTGATTCAGTGGTTAACATACCGATCTGCCCCGCAAGAGGCCCCGGGTTCGATTCCCAGCCGAGCAGAAATTGATATGATGAATTTTAGATTCTGGTACGGGTCGTTATGTTATATGTATAAGAGGTATGTATTTAAAAATATATAAGTAGTTTATCAGTCGTCTAGCACCCATAACAGAAGCTTTGCTTACTTTGGGGCTAGAAAGCGCTGCATGAACTACCCAAGAATATTTAATTTATTTAATATATGGATTTCATAATGTTGTGTGGTTCTAATTGTTCATTTTTATTTAGGGAGCGGAGAGCCAGATTTCGAGCCGCCCCCCTACATTATCTACGAAGGGGAAACTCAAACAATAGAGTAAGTTAAACCAATTATTTAAATGAATATTATTATATAAAGTAGTATATATTTTCAAGGTGCTCATTTGTTTAATTGCTAAGTATCTTGTTTTTTTTATCGACTAATTTTATCTCACAGATGCAACGCGACAGATGGAAGATATGTGATATGGAGAAAATCGGATGGGTCTCCATTCGACTACAACATCATCTCGAGAGGCTCGTCTCTGATATTCGTTAACGTAAATATACCCTAATTACAACATAGATTAGCACAGAATTTCGTATATATGAAGGTAAAAAGCGATCTACGAGAATGAATTATATAGGCGTGGTAATCAAACACTAACAGCTTCGGCTTGTAAGTTTATGTATGTATACGCCTAAAGGACTATTGACTGGCAGGACAGCTAAGCGTGAGAGTTTGTGGTTCGCCATGGGCTACGAAATCGTATCTAAATCCACAGGTGGCTTACTGTCCTCCCTAATTTTCTCAGGCCTTGTTCACGATCTTAGGAATATTGAATTACCTAGATTCTCTCGGTCATTCTACGATTACATAAATACTGTGGTCAACAGTAGAAGAGAGCGCATAAGGTTATGTCATGATGTCGCCCATCGCAAATATCGTTGGTGTGGCGGCGAGTTTGAGGCTGTGAATATGAAAGGCATTTATGATAATGCCACAGAAATAATTGGACTAACAGTGAGAAATCAAGTTTTCTCTATATCAGGAGAGGTGATAGCACCGCTTCCCGACCCACGTGACGACATTCATATAATAGAGAAATATGACTCTCTGGTTAAGAGTGGACTAGAACAAATTAACTTCCCTTGCCTACTCTCTACTCATAAAGCATGCATCGATACTCTACGTGGGCGGAAGCCCCGGAACCGGATGGAATAGAGTTTTGACAGAAATATTTTACTGAGGAACAGTAGTCAATATTGACCCAGGAGATATGGATTACGTGCCCGACAGGGGATTTAAAATTATCCATATCGAAAAGAAAGTTCAAAGTTTGAGTGAAATCTATGAAGCTCTTAATGAGTATCCATCTAATCATGGAAAATGGATCTTCATTTGGGACGTTCGATGGGATGTCCATGAAGTTACCAGTGAGGAAAATCTAAGGATGATAGCCGATGATATATCCGTACTCTCTTTGATTATGTCCGATGAGCTCGTTTGCGAGCGGTGCATCTATTACTAGGTAAAACTGTGGCTACCTACAGTTTTCGTATTACAATCAGTGAAACTCGTGTTCTATAATAATAGAACAAATGCGTATTTAGCCACAGAGTGCGTATTGGTTAATGAAACAAGAGAATTGCGTTCTGAAAAGAACGTCTTGTTACCGTTCTTCACGCCACGGAGTTCCAGCGCAGATTCAGAAGACCATTGGAGTTTGCCACCGCCGCTGCTGTCACCGCGCGCGCCGAGCTTCCTTCGATGTGCTTGTTCGTCGATACTGCAGGCAAATGGACGCGCGCCGCTATCCATCTTCTATTTATACCCGTTCCACGCGCGCTTAAAGTTAGGCGCGCCTACGTGGCGCCACACTTTTATCTGGTAATAGATGCACCGCTCGCGAACGATCTCATCGGACATAATCATAGAGAGTAGGGATATATCATCGGCTATCATCCTTAGTTTTTCCTCACTGGTAACTTCATGGACATCCCATCGAACATCCCAAATGAAGATCCATTTTCCATGATCGGATGGACTTTAGGGGACATTTTTGCCACCAGGCGACGAACAGACAGTCCGGCGACTATGAGTGCGTAGCGCACGACCCGTCCGGCGTGGCGGAGCGGGCGGCTCTGGTGCGTGTGACGGTGAAGGACAAGCCTCGCATCACTCTGGTGCCCAAGTCGCAGACGGTGCGCCCCGGCGAGTCGCCCACAGTGCGCTGCCAGGTGCAGGGCGAAGGCGTAATCAGCGTCACTTGGCGGCCGCTCGGGAAACCGTTCTCGACGTAAGTTACGCGCCGAGCCTACATTGTTGGGGAACGTATATAATGATTGGCACTTTAAGAAATTTTTTCACTTAATTTGTTAATTGCAATTTTGGTAACATATTTAGAAGTAATTTATAAGTTTAAATGTATCCTTTAAAACGTTTTTATTTATGTAAAAACACATTTATAATGAATAAGAAACGTTTTTATTCAAATAAAACAAAAACTTCTAAAAACATCCAAATGAACAGCCATTGGCACTCATAGTACAATCATTGGCACTCTAATTACTATGATTGGCACTTCTACTTTCTATTTAATTATGTCACATTTTTTAATAGTAGGTTAAAAGGTAGGGAGACCATTAGCGTAAAGTAAAGTAGAAGTAGGGGTACAGTAGGGTAGGATAGTGATAAGGCAGGGGTAGAGTAAAATAAGAAAGAAGTAGTGTAGGGTAGGAGTAGGACAAAACACTAACGAAGTCGTACCGGGCCAACAGTACAAGTAAAAATCGATTTGCCGAATGTATGTTAGCGCATCTACATCTATTTGACCAATTCTTGTTTGTTGGGTTTGTACTGAGCCCTTTTTCAAAACTAGTTTCCTAAAATACGAATGAAACATTACTATAATCTTTTGGCATGTATATAATCAATATTCATCTTGGCGTTAATGTCCCGGATGTGCTCGCGCGTCCGAGGGCCCAGTGTCCGCCTTGGCCATGATCCAGGTTTTGGCTGATTAGGTAATTATAATTACAAATGGAGCGTCTGCCAAATATATCTGACCTCCATGACCCTGCTACCAGGGGAAGCTGACCAGATTGAATCATGATTACACATTCAGTCGGCCAGAATATGCAGGTTTCGTCACGATATTTTCCCTCACCGTAAGAACATAAGTTAGTATTCAACTAATGTAGTACATAACTTAGAAAAGAATCATTGGTACATGACGGCACGGGGATTCGAACCCGGTACCTCTCGCTTCATCATCATCATTATCATATCAGCCAGAAGGCGCCCACTGCTGGGCATAGGCCTCCCCCAGAGATCTCCACAAAGGCCGGTCCTGTGCTTTCCGCATCCAGCTGGTACCTGCGATCCTTACCAGGTCGTCGGTCCACCTTGTGGGATGCTTACCCACGCTGCATCTTCGGGTACGTGGTCGGCACTCGAGAACTTTACTGCCCCATCGGCCATCTGTTCTTTAAACTATGTGCCCTGCCCACTGCCACTTCAGTCTGGCAATCCTTAGAGCTATGTTGGTGACCTTGGTTCGCTTGCGGATCTCCTCATTTCTGATTCGATCGCGCAAAGAGACTCCGAGCATAGCTCTTTCCATTGCCGTTTGCAACGATTTTTCGTTTGGAATAAAGTTTTTGTTTAGGTATTACGCATTCAAGTAAAGAAAATCTGCTCGAATGCGTAAACAAAAAACGCACTCGTATGTAAACAAAGGATTGGTTATATTATAATGGCCACTTTCCGAACAAGTGTGTTGTGTGCTCGTCCATTGTATTTCATTCGCCACCTACACCACCTAACAGTTCTAGGTATAGGAGTAGCATATTCAGCTATCAAACAAAGCAACAATAAATAAAATCAATTTTTAGTAATTAAACTTTAGTACAAGAAAAAAATCAGTCATTGGCACCCAATTTATTGGAGTTTAGTTAATTAATGCTACTAAAACCCAATTAAAATGATTGTTTATTTATATATCTAAACGTAGAGAGTAATTATTTTCATGACATTTAACCCAAATCTTAAAAAATATATTTTTTAACATACCTGGTCCTTGTTGAATCCGTAAGAAACTCTATAAAACGCGCGCAATCTCCGGACGCACCAAGTTTTTTTTGTTTGCTGTGTCGTTAGTTATGTATGTTCAAAAATTAACCAAAAACAGATTATGATATTGCCAACAAAGATTTGAAAACAAATATCAGTTTGCTTTAATTGATACCCCAATTCTTAATATTTGTGTTATAAGTTGCATGTGCCAATCACTAGTGTGGTGCCAACAATTGTATATGTTCCCCTATTTTCTTATTCTGATTTGTTTGCGTATATTATTAGGCAAGTCTTTAATCCCAACTCAATTCATATGCAATCCTTTCTGTAAGCAATTAATTTCAGTTGTGTTTACTTACTTGCTATATAGACCATATTGACTTTTTTTTATTCTACTCAGTGACAAATGCTCATCTGATGGTAAGCGGTTTCTGTCGCCCATAACATCTACGATTAATGCATTTAGGTAGCAGGCAACAAAAATGCAGGACCGCAGGTGCGTTGTCACTGTGAGGACTAAGATGAAATGCCTCAAATAGATAAGGTAGTACTCACCCAGGCGGACCCCTCAGGCTTGCCAGTTCTACCACCTGATGATACTACTAATTACTATTGCAAAATGATTATTTTCATTATTCTGTTTGTGTAATAAACTCCACGGTTCCTTTTCTATTTTTCAGCCGTATCACGGCTGATGGCGAGAACCTAATCTTTAACAACATCGAAGTAGAAGATGCCGGCCAATATGAATGTCTCGCTGTAACTAGGTTTGCTAATGCTAATGCGACTGCGGAAGTCTTCGTCAGTGGTATGTTTACTTTTAATTTAAAATTATAATTATAATTTAATCATTGCAATGATACGCACTATTAATTGTCACATGGGTACCATGCACCTACAATGCTTAATTTATGAAAAGATATTGTACAGGTAGAGCGTGATAGTCAAGGCACCAGCATACAATACCATTTGCATATTCTCACGATTGGAACACTGGGTGATATCATATTATTAGTGGCTCACCTGCCATCACCATAACTTGACATACATTATTGCGATACCTATAATTTTAAACTGAGCTAACTTGAGTATATTTTTCACAAAACTTGTAATGTTTCACTGTAACCGTGTCGAGTTGGAGCATGTGTCACCTGGTCAGGTGCATGATACCGTAACCCGTCGATAGGCGACAATGAGCCCCCCCTGGTGGACCCGCATAAAAACGAGCAGTACGCGCACGCGGGCGCGGCCGTGGAGCTGCAGTGCCGCGCGCGCGCCGCCGTGCGCGTCGGCTGGAGCAAGGACGGCGGCGGCCTGCCGCCCGGCGCGCGCCGCACCAACGACGGCTCGCTGCTCATCAGACGGGTGCAAAAATATCACGACGGACATTATGTCTGCCACATACGCGACGGCTCTGGAAGAACCAATACCAATTACATCAATCTACATGTCTTGGGTCAGTTGTACGCGACAAATATTATGTGTGGCGCAAAGCATCACCTCGTTGTAGTTTCGGCTTCAGATTTCCAGTATTGTCGATCTTCTTCCTTTCAATGTAGATAATCCGGCATGCTGTGGACATTCTTCTCTTTCTAGTACGAATTACTAACATTCATTTTTCAGTCTCTTTAATTCTATCTTTTTCATACTCTTTTATCTTTCTCTATGTCTATCTCTCCCTATTTCTCTTGGCATTTATAAATAACTATTCATTATTCTTGTAATTCATAACAATTAAAACATTATGAATGCTGTAAGTAGTTGGTTGTACCTGTAGTGATGCATACGGTCGGCGCGGGCTAAGGTTTCTTGTATGGTAAGGTATACTTGGGTTTCGTGATTTATTTGATCTATAAACAAATACTACTAAACACGTTAATTTATGAAATGTTGTACTATAAATCAAATCTGCCCAGCCGGTTCAATTATTTGATAAATGCCATTTCATTGGACCGCATTCGGGACGCTCCAGAACACTTTCGCCCTGAATCGCATTTCGTCAATGTTTCAAAATAAGTTGATCTCGCTAGGGTAGTAGCGGATACGGGCAGACGTGAACGCGAAGCCCGTCATAACCAATCTTGTAAATAAATTTTGCCTCCGTACAGGCAATATAAAATTTCTGTCGTCGTCGGTGACATTGGTGAGGTCTATGTCTGTCTGGCTAATTAATTACACTAAGTATTGTGATAGTCTGCTACAATACTACAGGGCTAGCTTGTAACGCAATAACAACATATTTATTAACATTGTTGCTGACTGTTGCTATTTTGTCGCACCTAGGTATTGATAACGAATGCGAGGATCAGTTTATGTGCGTAGACAGAAGTCGTTGTATAGACTATTCACTCGTCTGCGATGATTTCACCGACTGTGACGATAACAGCGATGAAGACTGTGATACAACTGGCATCCTGAAGAAGAGATATCTGTTTAATAACGGTAATTCTTACGTTAAGGCCGGGTCATACATAATGCAATTACAGTTCGGAACAGGAAATCGACATAACTTTCGTAAATCAACTTTTATCATATTGTACCTTCTGAGCCGAGCCTGCCATAAAAATTGTATAAATACTTTGACTATGCACTAGATGCGATGTTTGTTCGGTGTTGTCCAATATTTGTTTTAAAAAATTCTGCTAATCACAGATATACCCCATAATTATGTTTTTATGAATGACTAACAGTGTGCTGCTGATTATATAACTGATTATACACTCACCGGCACAGTTATCCGCCCACCCCTTATTTTTCCATATTTCTATTACCTATCTTTATCCATTTGTAAAGTGGGTCTAGGCGATGTTCTGTAAGGCTTTGGATATGTTTTCGTACGTATAAAATCGTAAATCATGTGGAATCGTACATATCCTAGTATAACAATACCTAACCTACCTTTGTTAGCGAAGTACTTGTAGACGACGACAGCAACGGCCGAAACCCTTGGTCACCCGGAGATGTTTCTGCCTATCGCGAATGTAGAGTCATGATTTAATGATTGCGGTGTTCTCCCCTTTACGAACTTATTATAATCCAAAAACCTTTCGCAGCAAAACATCTGCAGCTTGCTTTACTTCCAAGTTTTCAACTAACTACACTAGGAGCTGGTCGTACCCTAAAGTGATTTTAAAGTTGCCCACTTAGTGTTTTAGTGTACCTACTGTTAGTTTCGCTCAAGTCAGTAGTGCCTACGCAATCTCATCATAAGTCACCGACGTATTTTTTTATATCCCGTAACGTGGTGTAAATGGCACTCCAAATGACACAACCACGCTCTGCATTTTTGTTGTTGTCGTTATGAAGAGTAGCAAATAATGGACAGCATTCACTGTGATATTTTATTCAGGTCAATATTCTATTATAACCCATTTAGTTTCTTTACTATCGCTGCTCCGAACTGCATAAATGCAATATGTGTTATATGTTCGTTACTTATGTGTCCGTTACTGTCCTAAATAATGTGTTTTCTATTGTTTGATGTCCAAACAAAATGTGTAATTGTGTTAATAACAGACGAAATACATAATAAAGCGAAACGGTAGGCGTAATGGACAAAAATCTTTCGTATAATGCTCGTTTCAAAAATATACGCTTTATAACCAGTAATGTAAATGCATTAGATTGTATGTCTCTAGTTTTACTAACAACTTGGAACGTGTAAACAAAATAATTAAATTTAAAAATGAGGGACGACGGGAATTATTCCCCTATTTTTTCATTTGGGGGACAACTAAACTAAAATTCCTGTTGTCCCCTGATAGATAGCATTTGGGGGTCAACGGGAATAATCCAACTTTTCGACTTTTCCACATTCATTCCATACCAAAAAATGTAACCGATTTCAAAAGTCTAAACATAAACAAATAAATTCATCCCCTATTGTTCTATCTATGCGGATGCTAAGTATATATAAATGCTCTTTCATTAGTTGCCTGCGTAGTTTATCATGCATGTCAATGATTGCTGCTCATTCATTGCTATTCGGATGATAGCACACCTGGTATATATATCGTATAGACGTGATGCGACAAGAGCAGAATCAAACCAATATCTGAGTTCAGCACAGTGCACCACACCCTCGTGAAAACACAAGATGTGTGATCAATCTCAAAGGCCGGGACCGCATTAGCTACCTTTAGCTTTCAGATGTCCTGGCCGACAGTGGGTTCCATCAGGCCTACCATCTGACCGAGTGCCCCATAGGCAATAAAAAGAAGAAAAAATGTCGGTCAAAGGGAATACCTACCGACCGGACAACGTGTTTGTAGACAGACATAATTTTCAACCAACATAACTTAACTTTCTAGTTATAAGATTCTAGTTTGTCACCGCGACTTCATAATTGAATCAGGCTCTTCGTAATCATTGTTGTAAGCGGTTCAGTAATTTCTGAGTTGATAATGCAATTTTTAAGTTAACCAAGTAATAACGTAATCGGCTGGGCATAAATATGGTATCAGCATAAATCAATCCAATATTCAGTTGTAGGCATAAGTACGAGTAGTAGGAACTGTGGGGTTTACGTTTAGAAACATATGAATTTTAATCTATACTATAATTTAATTTAATCTATTATGAAAGGCGTGATGTTATGCATTATGAATATATAGGTAATAATATACTTGTATCTACTCTTATAGCTTAATGTTCCAATTACATATTCGAAAACAGTCGTTTAAGGATATAATTTTTCCACGCCAGTCTATACAACTTTAAAAAATTACATTATCAACACTCATAGCGTGATGTTCCAATTACATATTCGAAAACAGTCGTTTAAGGAATATATTTTCATTAAAGCTGTAACGTAAAATAACTTTTTAACCATTATGCAAGATTTTTATTTTTTTATTTTTTGTCGGGCGCCTTTACACACCGAAATGTAGGCTGTATACCTAAATCTCTTTAACAAATTCAAAATTCAAATATTCCTGTTTATATTTGTGTGTTATTATTTTCCCGTTAAACAGAATATTTTTTTCTAATTGTTGTAATTTGTGTTTGTGAATGTTTTTTCTTGTTTGAAGCAAATAAATAGATAAATGTGAAAGTAGTGAAGTGAATTTCCCGCTGCTTGATATCCTCAACGCGTAGATACAACAGCAACTTACTTCCAGCAAAGTTGAGAAAATTATAGATACGAAAATTTAACATGAAAATATGAGTGTAGATAAAGTAGTGTATGCAACTGCATATAATTAGGTATTAAAACACTCGTGTCAAAATATTATCATATGATAAACCTCGTATGATAAACAGATGTTTTAATACCTCCTTTTTTATGCCAGTTGCATAAACTACTATTTCGCAGCTATAACTTTAAATACCAATCCGGCACTAGCGATTGGACCTGGAACCGCTCATGTGTTCTCGGGTTTTCTCTACTAAAATACCTATGTATGTATTTTATGTATAATAGTAAGAAAGTGTTCATAAAGATAGGCGATTGCACAGTTTATCTGTAGGCCACATGCTTGCTTGCTACTATATTATGAAGAACCAGATTCAAATTGACCTAATTTAAATTGTGACTAACTTAGCTGAACTTTCATTTAATAGTTATTGAAAAGATAATTTTACAACTAGTATTATTAAGTCTTTATGCTCTTGCTTATTTATAGCAAGCTTTTTTTTTGATGTGGATAGCAAGTTTATTTTTTATTTTTAGTGAATGTCGATTGTAGGTATTACTTTGGTTTTCTTTTATCAAATAAAAACCAGAGCTTATAATCTGCCTTTTACTAGCGCATGACACTGTATTTAGACCTAGGATTACGTTTAGGCTGGTGGCATTGCATGTTAATGTCTTATGTGTGTTCGTTTCATCGAATTTGGCTTGCATCTTGTAGGAATTTCATTTTTTACATTGAACTTCTATATGTGAAAATTTCTGATTGATTTCATTTGCTTTTGGTGGCGACTCGATGACACAATATTATACTTGCATGTTTTACTTTAATTAATCATTTTTAGTTCTGACCGGTCCAACTCTTTTCTGAATAACCTACAAAAGGAATATTTCCATACATTTTTTCTATTAATATACGATGTAAACTAGTATCTCTACATTCAATTTTAACTGTGTCGGTCTCAGTCCTTAAGGCGGTATTCGTGATGATGTTCAAAATTACATGATCATTACTCGATAGGGCCTTACGACGCTCCGCCGACTCTGGTGACGTTGGAGCAACCGGTGGGCAGCTACGTAGTCGGCGAGGACGTAGAGGTGCCCTGCCGCCCGTCTTCGCCCGAAGTCAGCGCAGAATGGGTTCGCATCGGAGACAACCAACATAAAGTGTTCGTCGACTCCGTTGTAAGTGGCCAATTCTTCATTATGACCTCTTTATTACTTGGAATCAACCATGGACACTTATTGCTCTGATCTATCAATAAATCAATAAAATAAAGCAACTATTATTTAATATGACAAACACCATTACACCATTTCAAGATCATTCAGCGTGCTAAGACAAGATAAAAAGTTACTGACATAGCATACATTATTAAGTGGGCCGGCCATAATTGCAGGTAGAAAAATCTACAAGTGCTGGGATAAACGAGTTCTTGAATGCGGCTCAGCAAGCAGTGTAGTGTAGTTTAGGACGGTTGCAGGTTTAAACTGGATGCGGCAAGCCTTAATTTAATTTTAAATAAGTGGAATCAGTAACAAGCTTTCCAATTTCAGAAATACCGTGAAGTCTCAATGCTGAAGATTCAAGGCGTAGAGGAATCCGATGCAGGCGTGTACAGGTGTACGGGCAACTCCCCATACGGCGAGTCGAGCTATGTAGACTACAATTTAGAAGTGCGGCCAGGTTAGTTGTATTAAGTTATATTAAGTACGAGTATGTTAAGTGTGTGTTAACGTAGTATTGCTTGAGTCAGGAATGGTCTATCATCGTGAAAGGTGTTACCTTTTGGTTACTTAGGTGGATACTAAGAGGTTTGAAAGAGTGATTGTGGTTTAACGCCCGGTTCCAATATTCCAATATTCAATATCAATTCAATAAGGGTAAAACAGCAGTCTATCGCTTAATGACATCGAATCATCACAGTCTGATTGGCTCATATCTTTAACCATTAACGAATCGTTAAATAATGGATCCGGGCATATTTTTGACCAAGTGATGGTTCTTACGTTCGCCTGGTTTTTGGCGGTGAAAAGATGCGCTTAGTCGAATAGTGTTGAGATGTAAATACATTAATATATTTGTTTTTTAACAGCGTCCGTCGGCCGTCCGTACCCTAACGACGATACGGTATACACGGCTATTGTAGGAGATAAAATCGACCTCCCATGCAATCACAACCTGGAACAGCCCGTCCAGTACGAGTGGCGAAGAGAATTTACACCGTTGTCTGTGAACGAAGTAAGGAACATGCAATACTTACTCGTATTTCATATGGTTTTTAGCATCTTTAATAGTTAACTATATTTCATACACAAAATACAAATACAATTTCTGGAATATTCTGAATAAAATAAGTTAAGAAAAAAAAATAAAGTATGAAAAATCTGATGATGGCGATTACGAGTATGCGTATTTTAGTTATCTTCTATACAACCTCCTAAAATATGCCTCCATTTTGTTTCGTTGTAATTTATTGTTTAATGCTGTGCTTGTTATACTTACTATCTGTAATAATTGAATTGATACGAACGATGGGCACGGTGGTGTCGTACGTGATAGTACGTCGCATGTATTGATGTCGGTCGGTGGCGCTCGGCAGGCGAACCTGCACCTGGAGGCGGTGAGCGAGCGGGACGCGGGCCGCTACGTGTGCCGCGTGCGCAACATGCTGGGCGGGCAGGCCGAGGCGCGCGCCGTGCTGCGCGTGCTGGGCGTCGTGCCGCAGTTCCTCGGCGACTCCTGGCTCTCGCTGCCCACCATCAAGGACGCCTATCACAAATTCGACATCGAGATCTCCTTCAATCCCAGAGGTGAGTGCCGCTCTCGATCGACTCCAACCATAGTACGTAAAATCTCAATCGATAACAGATCACTTGTTACATTTATTTCGGCCCGCCCACTTTGGTATTGTAATCCAGCTCTAGTACTGGCTTAAAACCAGTAGATCCCGAATGGTGGGAAGGTAAATTTCAGCAGCTATTCCCACTGGCGTCGTTTTCAATGGTCCCTACCCGTGGCCCACAGACCCCAACGGGCTGGTGCTCTACAACAGCGAGAGCAACGCCCCCTGGGGCAAGTACCTCTCGCTGAGCCTGGCGGACAGCGTGCCGAGGCTGCAGCTCAACACGCGCGGCGACGACGCGCTCGTCGTCAACGGCACCGGCCCGCTCACGCTCAACGAGTGGCACACCGTGCGCGTCGCCAGGAACCACAAAGACTGTGAGTGCGCCTTTACTGGTATCAACTACGTATACGATGCAACATTTAACAAATAGAAGAGGGAAAAAGTGTCATATCAGCCGAAAGACGCCCACTGCTGGCCATAGGCCTCCCTTTTTTTTTATCTCGATTAATAAATGTTTTCTCCAAAATCCTTTAGGGATAAAGACGCAATTGGTGACCTAAAATAAAGTGTTTAGGAGTTAAAAAGACGTATTTGATGAAACTCAATAGAAAAGAGGCCGTAACCGAAGATAATACCATAGGTTACTTCTAAATTTAAACCAAATATTTGTCATTTACGTAGATGAAAAGGTGTAAATGACACAAGTGGTAATTATGACTATTTATTATAACCGTCCTAGTTTTATTATATTATCAATTTAAAATTTAATGATAGTAGCTGATTATTTTTGCGCACTATTCTCTTGATGTATTGAAAGTTGAAACGATATAAATGACCAAATACGTCTTTTCTACTAAATATTTGCATTGTATATTTTTTGTGCTAAGAAAAAGAAAAACCGAAATATCTAATAAATTTTTTTTATCGAGATAAAATAAATTAGTATGCTTATTTTTCAGCAATCTGTCAAAGTAATCTGAAGTCGTGGTACCCCTATACATACTACACCCAGACCATCATCATCATCATCATTCATCATTTCAATTTCTGCTCGGCCGATAATCGAACCCGGGACGACCTCTGCGTGGCGACCGGCATGTTAACCAACTGAACTGAATCACTCAGGTCGTCAAAAACTATATTAGGGGCATTAGAGCTGTTATAATTAAAAATGTATAGCGGCCAAGGTGTTGTTTCACTGTCACTGAGCACTCCACTCCTCCACTCCCCGGCAGTGAGCATGTACGTGGACAACCAGCCGGCGGCGGTGCTCAGCGGGCTCGTGCCCGAGGGCGTGCTGGAGCTGCGCGAGCCGCTGTACCTCGGCGGCGTGCCCAACTACAGCCGCCTGCCGCCGCAACTGCAAAACACCAATGGGTTAGATCATCTTAATCGGTAGCCGAGCGGGCGCGGGCCACCTCACGGAAACTGGTCATCATCATCATCATCAACATACCAGCCGAAAGACGCCCCGTGCCTTCCAAATGCACCTACCCACGCTGCGTCTTCCGGTACGTGGTCGTAGTTTTAACCGTTGAGAGTCGAGGAGACTCAAGACAGGCCCCATTTGGAGTATTACTCTCATCGTTGGGCAGGAGCACCGGCATACCAGCTTGTCCTTGTGACTCCATCCAAAAACGTGCTTGTCGACGATATTATCCTCACAAGCAGTATTGTAGTCAACTATCGTGTTCTACCGACTGTACAACGGCGTTTGTGCTATCATCGCACCGCTCGCCATCGACAGTGAGTTCAACGGTTACTGAGCGTTTTAGCGCTATTGTGCGTTTATGAATAATGTTTTTCAATAACCATATTTCAATCAGCTTAAAACCTTATGTTATAAATTGATGCAATAAAGAGATTACATACATACATACCTTCTATAAACCACCCATAACATTTCTCTCTTAACAGCATTAACTTTTATATGCAGGTTCATTGGATGCATAAGTGTGTTGAAGTTGGGAAGAGACCAAAAGCACATTATGTCTGAACGACGCGATGCCTTTAACGTCAACATTTGTGACACCTGTTCGCCAAGTCCTTGTCAGAACCAAGGTGTTTGTCAGGTCAGTAATTTTTGTACCTACATTAGTAATATTTATTCGAAGTTTTTTAAGCGAAATTCGAATGATCCATGCATTAACTTGTTATACCGTGCCACTAATGAGACTTAGACATAATGCAAGTACTGTTTTTTCCACGGTAGGACGAAATAAGACGTGGACAACTCGGTACCGGGAGAGTTGAACGGAGTGATTAATTAGTACTGACTGCGAGTGTCTAATACATCTAGCTACAGTAGATTCTTTTATTTGGTCGCGCGCGTGCTAAAGGCCTATTACTGGTCAGATAGCACAATGATCTCCATAGAGGCCCTTACTAACGATGATACGTTTGGAGCAGGAAGCCGAAACGGAGCGCGGGTTCGTGTGCCTGTGCCCCGAGGGGCGCGCGGGGGTGGCGTGCGAGCGCGCGGGCACCTCCTGCCGGCCCGGCCTCTGCGGCGGCGGCCGCTGCACCGACACCGCCGACGGCTACAACTGCACCTGCCCCGTCTTCTACACCGGACGCAAGTCAGTACCGCCCGCTTTTACTACTATTTACAGGAACCGGCTTCCGTTGCCTGCGCTTGCGTTGTTCGCCGGTTTCAACTAGAGGGGCTAAACAGGACCTGTTAAAAGATACCTGTAAAAATAAACTATATTAATAAATAGGCAAATTTATTTTTATAAATGGTTAATAATAATGTTGTGTTATATATTCTCCTCCTCATAATAAGAATATCTACAGAATTTCAATCAGGTCGCAATAACATCCAAATGTCCGCCCGTTACTTTAAAATTTTTCGCTCTATGTACAAGGCGGCCATTTGAATTTGTTCCGACCTGACTGGTCGAGGGGTGTGGCCAAGCCCGCCAGCCCGCCAGCCCGCCTACAAGGATGACGTGAGGAGTTTGTTAACTGTGTAACCAAACCACAAACCCCAATCCACCAGCTGCGAGAGCCGGCAGTCCATCGAGTACCCGGCGTTCACGGGCAGCGCGTACCTGGCCATCTCGGCGCCGGCCGCCGGCCGCTCGCTGGCCATGTCGCTGCAGCTCAAGGCCGCGCCGCCGCTCGCCGACGGCATCGTCATGTACAGCGCCGCGTCCGCGCTCGGCGGGGGAGGGTTCATGTCGCTCGCCGTCAGGAATTCACGACTCGAGTTCACCTACAAGTCGGATGAAGGTGCGTCGTTTGTTTGCTAGCTTTAGCCCGCGGTAGATACCTTCTATATTTATCGTAACGTTTATTTCTACACACAATCTTCCCATACCCCGTTTCACGCGCTCTACGTGTGAAATTCAACGTTCAAAGTAGCCTATGCCATTTGGGAATATCTGTCGTCAGGGAAGAAGATATTAAAATCGGTGCAGTAGTTTCGGAGTTTACCTTTACGTCTAAACTTTTTAAAAAATACGCCTTCAAATTTGTCCTTCTTTTGTTTCCCTTGACCTCTCGGAACGGAACGGAACGATTTTCCTTAACCTGTCTTAGTACCAACAATATCAGGCTCAACATGGATGAAGATTTGGTAACAGTTTTTAAGAATTACTTTTGTAGTAAATTGGTTATGTGCTTCCCCTTAATTTTCTTTACAACACAAACTTGTACCTATCTCTATACATATGTCTGAGGGATACGGGCGTGAGTGTGTACGTACGTACTTTAAACTGAGACTTATTTTGGTTTCACAGGCAGTGCACCAGTCGTGTTGACGGCGAACCGCACACTGCCAGTGAACGACTGGACCGAGGTGTTGATATCTCGCATTGGCGGTATGGTCTCCATGAAGATCGACAGGAGATACGAATATGTCGGACAACTTTCCAATCCTAGAAATGTAAGTTATTCCAAGTCTAGAAATATTTTAGAGTATTAATTGCCGCATACGGTAGTAAAAGTTGTTAATATACCCTCTACATTTGCCAAATACTTTGGATGAGTTAATGGCATCGCTGGTATTATAGTGCCCCTAACCTAACACTATCTGTCTAACCACAATAAATGCGAAACAATATGATAAGGTTGCATGCACTGCGGTAATATATCCGATTGTTTTAAAACCTCTTGGAGCACTATTTTTTGATAAGTAAGTGTTGCGTTAAACCTAAATATTGAATTAATGTTATGCAGGAGCTGGTTCTGGACACACCGATGTACGTGGGTGGAGTTGACGAAGCCGCGGCTGCCGTCAACCCCGAGGTCAAGGTCACTGGCGGGTTCAATGGTTGTATCAGAGATGTTAGTATCCATTTTCACCTAAATTTTTCAAAAGGACAAGTTTTAAAAAACTGTATGTTTATTGTAGCTTGAGTGCTGTATGAAGAAAGTGCATACGTAAATGATTGGTTTCAATTCTGTGCAGGTGAAAGTGTCAGGAGACGTGGTTGACATCGTTAATAATGCTATAGACTCCGCCAACGTTCAAGAATGCGGCAACAACGATCGCGGTGACATTCCGGAGGTGAGTTTTTATCGTTAAGTACAGTCGCAAATCGGTCTCCCACTGCTATTGGAATGATATGCTTAGGTATCACGTAACTTGTACTTGATTAGAGAAATTTAGAGGGTTACAGCTATCATCGACATAATATCAGCCGCAGGGTGTCTTCGGACGGACGCACGCCTCTTCCTGTGACCTATGTGCCGTCAGCATTCTACATACATATCGTCACGCCCTCCTCCCAGGTAGGGGTAGGCAGAGACCACATCGTTCCACTTGCTACGGTCCTGACAAATCTCTCATCGTATCCTATCGCCTTTGTTTCGACCTCAACAAGCGCATCCGCCCCGACGGCTACAAAAGGGCTTAAAAATTATACAATGACCGGCAACAATCGTCGATACCTCGACAAGCACGAAAAATTAGTTGCAAAGCAAGGACACCATATATCATGTATTTACCTCGTCCAGTACCAGACGGTGTGCACCCAGTGCAAGAACGGCGGCTACTGCTCGAACGCCGACCAGCCGGCGTGCACGTGCCCGCTGGGCTACTCGGGCGCGACCTGCGAGCGCGGCCCGGGCGGCCCGGGCGGCCCGGGCGCCGGCCGCGCCGACTCCAGCTGCGCCGGCCACCCGTGCCAGAACGGCGGCCGCTGCCGGCCCAACCCCGCCGGCCCGGCCGCCTACTCGTGCGAGTGCCGGCTGCACTACGCTGGGACCAATTGTCAGATCGGTACGTTATTGCATGGAACGGCTATTTTGACGAGTTCTACCAAGGCGTCTGTCGGACCAAAGCCGACTGAACTTTTCATTGTTTTTTAAGTGTTAATAATTTAAAATGTTGGTATTGTAAATATGTGGTAAATGTTGTGGATCATCCATGCTCTACTTCTATAATGCTACCTACGCGTAATTACTAAACTAGAAGTAAAAAAAAACAATATTTATTTACAACATTTGCAACATGAGAAACAGATTTTATTTACTCTTTCTGATACAGATTTCGTGTCAGGGTGCTCTAGGTCGCTATTTACAGCGACGAGCCAATATATTGACTAACTAGAAACGCAGTATTAATAATTGATTGTATCCGTTGCAGCGCTGGAGATGAGATACACCGTGGGTTTCAACGGTGACGGCTACGTGGAGCTCCCGTCCGCCCTACTGCGCTACAACAAACTGGACAACAGCAGCGTCATCATCGCGGTCGCATTCCACACCAGGAGCGACGGCGTGCTGCTCTACCAACGCGAATCGTTCGCGCCCGCCACCTCCGGCGACTTCATACTGCTGCGCGGTACGTACTTACTAACTAATAGAGCACGCGGATTAACCGACCACTCGGACCAGCCACAGGGGCTACTTACAAACTTAAACATTTCAGGGGGACAGGGCCAGTGGGGGTAGCCTTGCGGGCAGTAGATGTGGCCTCTAAGTGATTTAGAAATTGATATATTGATAAAATACGCGTTGTTATAACATACAAGATGGCCGGTGAGAGTTGGGTCCTATAAAAAATTTGAAGCTATATACTACCTAACGCGCACCTGCAAATAATTGGATGCTTTTGTCTAGTGTCTACATTTTCATGTGAAAGTGCTTTACTTGTGTGGTCGGGTCGTAACTCGTAGCGTGATAGCCTATTTCAATAATTGTGTTGTGCAGTATAAATGCAGATTTTTTTTCAAAGATTAGCAAGTTCAAACAAACCACAGTATAATTACTTACAAACTCGAAAAATCTTGTTTAAGAGCAGACTTTATTCAAGCATTTAATCGTATTATAAACTAAAAATTTTAGTCTTGTTATTATTATACTACCCGTAATTGTTACTGTGGTAGACATTTGCAGTGTGGATTTATTTTCCTGCCTCACAGAATATTTATTTTCGGACTGTTGCTGTTTGTTTGTTTGTGCTTGTTACAAGCAAATAAATAGATAAATGTGAAAGTAGTGACGAAGAAAATTTCACGCATATCCACGACGCGGCAGTACAGAGATGACTCACAGTCTGACTCCAGCTAGCAATGTCGAGAAAATTTTACAATGAAAATATGAATGTTACCACTTAATAAATCCTAATAAATGAATGTGGGCGAAACGTTCCTTAGCGAATAATTAATTTGACGAATAGTTCATGGGGCAAATGGTCCAACGATTGTGTTGGTGAAACATTGACAGAACTGTTCCGCTGACGAACCATTCATGGATCTATCGATTGTTGATAAACCGTTTCAGATTCTTTTATATTCGAGTTGCATACTACTATTTCACAATTGCAGTTAATAACGGGCGGCTGCTGTTTGAATGGGACTTCGGCTTAGGATCTAATCAGCTATCAATTGAAGACATGATCGTAAGCGACGGAAGACGTCATACCGTAAGATCGCATTATATTACTTTTTAATATAAAAATACAGCATTTAATAAGTAGTAACAACATTTTAGTAGTAGATGTGGAATTACGCTAAATCAACAGTGTAACGAAAAATATCGTAATTTATTATTATTGGCCCGCTTGTTCTCACGAAAGGGTCCGGGGTCCATCTTGACCATGATCTAGGATTTAGCAGATCAGATAATTACAGTGGAGTGACTGCCATCTGACCTCCGTAACCAGGGCAACCTGACCAGATTGGATCATGGTTTTCAGTCATTTGAATATGCAGGTTTCATTACGATGTTTTCACTCATCGTAAGAGCATCGGTTAGTGTTCCATAACTCAGAAAACAGTCATTGGTACATGGTGGCACCGGGGTTCGAATCTGGTACCTTTCGTTTACGTGTGGAACCCCTTGATCATTAGGCCTTTGCAATACGTGTCCATATTTCCTGTAACAATAAGTTCATTGTTTTTATTTCAGGTGATTGTTACGTTACATCCCAGCCGTTCTGTCACAATGACAGTGGACAACGATAAGACTAAAACGCAGGAGAACAGCAACATAATAACCCTGATGCACGCCGACTCTGACGTGTATATAGGTAAGTTATTATTTACAACTTTCGTGACAAAAGAGCATACGATATCTGGCTGTCACTCATAACATAAACGAATAATTTAATTAGGTTTTAAGCACAAAGACAAATACATTTATTATGCCCCTTAATTTTATATACAGTCTACCTTATATTCATATGGTTGCTTGCCGGTGGTACAGTCAGACTCCTCAGGCTTGTCAGACCACCGACCGTTTAATATTATACTTGTACCTAGAATATTTCATCTCTGTGATTTTACGTATCTATGCTTCAGGACAAAGCACCGTAGTTAAATGATTTTGCAATTGGGGCAAAGTTAGCAATGCACGTGTGATTGCAGGTGGCATGCCTGACGCGCTGAACGTGAACCGCTACTCCGGGCTGGTCGGGTGCGTGGAGCAGTTGGAGCTCATGAACAACGGCGCGATCAATTTCGGCACCACCGCATCGGGCGGCCGCAACACGCAGCGCTGCAAAGAGTAAGCATGCCTCAAACGTACATGAGTGTTTTTTGTGTTGTTAGGCCCCATTAGAGTAGTTTACATCCAAGTTTGCAACACTGTAAAAGCTGTGCTATTCGCAAGGTGCACGCAAAACGCAAGGTGCGAAATATTGGCACTTCTTTCAGTATAACTCGAAAACTGCGGCCTATATTTACTTACTTCGCTGGCTTAGCGAGACGAAGTGGATATTGGCACCCGACACAAGAATTCGCCATTCCAAGTTTTTCGGACTTCGAGCTATCGTATTGTAGAATTTATTTAAATACAGAGATAATAATTGTCTTATTGGCTATCAAACCCCTAAAAGCTAATAAAAAATTATTAAGTATTTATGAAGTTAAAGACTGATTCATAACGCCAGATATGTGCGTATATGGAAAAATATGCTCACGCTCGTACGTGTATATTTTTTCATACAATTCTCTAAGAAAATTTAATTAAAGGCTGTTAAAAGACAAATGAAAAACCCAGTGAAATAAAAAACAATATTTCTCTAAAAATAAATAATAACATAGTAACGAACCCAAAAGCAATATCTAACCACTAAAATGATTTTTTCCCCACCATTGAGAACTCACCAAACGCTTCAACTACCAATGGTTACACGAATAAATTTTCTAAAACTATAGAAAATTCAAACTTTCCAACTTACCGAGGTACATCAAATAACAAGAAATCTAAAAAACAAAACCAGCTGCGGAATAGACGAATTTCCTCCAACGTTAATAAAGAAATGTGCTGACGTATTGGTTACCCCTTATGTTTTTTTGATAAATCAGTCATTCATGGAAGGTACTTTCCCGGATGAACTGAAATTTCCCTAGTTAAGCCGTTACACAAATGGGGAGACAAACGTGATCCAAATAATTACTGCCCTATTTATCTACTTAACACATCGCCGAAATTTTTTGAAACGGCCATTTCAACGCGTTTGTTTTCATTCTTCGAGAAATTTCAAGTGTTCCATGAAAACCAGTAGGGCTTCCCCAAGAATCGCTCTACCATACTTGCAGTATAGATATTTACAAAAAGTAATAGAAACGATAAACAACAAAAAATGCGCTGTTGGATTAATGTTAGCTCTTAGCGAAGCCTATGATAGAGTTAATTACAGGCTACTGTTAAATAAGCTCTATGACTCTGGAATAAGGGGAGTAACTACCTACATTCTTGAATAATCAATGCACATTTATTGCGGATGAAATCTCCTTGTTCGAATACGGTAGAGTTAGAGGAAAAACTAAACGACGCACTAAGTAAAATAATAGAATGGCTAGAAAATCACAAATTAAACTAAATTTAAATAAAACGCAAATAATTCAGTTTCGGCCCTTTAAAAAATCCTCTTTGGATATTAACTATAAATATAAGGATATTGAAATTGAATCGAATCGACTACGAATCGAGCTGCTCTCCTAGGAATAGAATTGGACTCGAATTTAAATTGGAAAGCTCACTTAGAAAAACTATCGGGCAAACTGACTTCATTTATATTTGCATTCAACATGCTCGATGGACTCTAATGCTGGGTTTGCGATATTGTGGAAATGGAATAATTAGAATATTGTATTTAAAAAACTAACCACTAACTTAGATTAAAATATAATTCCAGAAACGTAAACTAAACAACTAACACCATTACCTGTTATCTATAAGTAAGCCCTCTCAAAATTTTGCGGTGCCCCTACGAGGTGATACATGCTTGTTCGTCTTAAGTTTTACTATCATTGTAATACCATGTAGCATGCAAATAAATAAATAAATAAAAATGGTATTTTACCTACCGCCACAACTAAGACTGTTTTGTTCGTAAACGGTTGGGTAATTAAAAAAGTGTATAGATCAAACTTTGGAAAATTTGATATAGATTACCTTATAAAAATATATTTTGCCGCCTTCAAGTTAAAAGCCAAAACGTAAAAAAAAAGTACCAAATATTCGCGTTTTTCGGTCACCATGGGAGTAGCACAGTAGGCTTATTACAACCCTGGTGCCAACAACTGTTATCTGATTCCAGTGATTGAAATTGTTACTTTTGATCGATTTTATAGTTTTAGTTTATTGCAATGGAACTTTGTTAGCAGGTGAACCCATGAAATCGATACGGAATCGTAAAAGTAACAATTTTAATAATTGGATGCAGAGAATTGTTAGCAAAAGCGTTACTTAATGAGCCTACTGGTTTTTCGATGTTGCAAACTTGAGTGTAGTCTACTCTTAAAGAACCTAATAATATATAAAAAAAAATTGTAGGTACATGCGCGTTTGCGACGTTGAATGTTGCCTATAAACATCATCCAACAACATACTGATAACGTTCGCACTGTGTGTGGATATGTCGTCTCTACCCTTTCACTCGTTTTGTAACGAATTTTTGCATTATCCCATTCTAGCAAAAAAAAATAAAAAAATTCTTCATTTTCACGCTGCCTTGGATATGCAGTGCGATGTTCCCCGACGTATATCCCTTTTTTGAAGAAATCGAAGTCTTTGAATCTCCCCCACCAGGATATTATTTTAATTTAACCTCTAAATTTAGTGATAATTGTGGGCTATATTTTATCATGTTACCGTTATCCTTTTTATTATTTTACTCCACTTTTCTAACGCCGATCTTATTAAACTGACGTGGACGAAGTGTGTAAGTACAAAGTTATAAGTGCATGTTGCTTGTTATAAAAAAATACAATAATTACTTAGTTTCCGAGTGATTTGTTTTACAATTTTATTTATTTTTACTTTAAATATCCCAATTAGTATAAAAGTTTTTATTCTATGGTAAGCAATATAAGTGAGGTCGACACGAATTATGACGATTTTACCTTAATAGCACGTCTTTTATTTGTACTACAAAAAGTCAAGGATAATCTTGCGCCAGAGGACTGTCCAATAAATAATTATGTTAATGCTAAACGGAATCCAGTCTTACACACGACCGCCGCAAGCACTACGCTTCGGAAAGCGCGCTACGCCATCGATCATTGTTGATGCAGAGACGGTCCTAAAAGTCAACAATACATCTGATCTTTTTGCATTTTATATTTTGCAGGGCTAATTAAGGCTTGACGACAAAATAGTTAATTCCAAAATAGTTTCCAATAGAGATTTCTTTTAGAAATAAGTAGCGCCTGTTGTGTCATTTATTACTTTGCCTGTTATTCGCTATGTATTTCCTGTGCACAATAAACTGTTAAATAAATAATAATCATAGTTTTTAGCGGTGTACCTCAGCCACGAATCCTCATTTTTGAAACCGTGATAAAACAGTTCTTCTAATAATGAGTCAATGAGTCATGAAATAGTCACTAATGTAAAAACATTGTCGCATTTGCACCTATTGTTTGGTGTGTCGGGATTTACCGTTTGTATGAAAAAAATAATTTAATGGTGAGGCTTTTGGGCTGAAGTAAGCGCAGAATCCTCATCTGTGATTGCGAACATATTACTTATGCATACTTTTAAAGCTGTTTTTTAAAGTTTAAAGCTCTTTTTTACTATACTTTGTTCAGTATAGGATGATAATTTTGACAGTTCACAGTAGGGATGGGGTGGTGTAAAATCGTTAATGAATCTATTTAATTATCGATTATCATTCTCTTAGAAGTTGGAATCGATAGTTGCATGGTTATGCTGTGTGTATTATACAAAACAAACTTTTTTTTTTTCTTTTGAATTAATAATTTATTAATACTACATTAAAAACCCTTTCACAACGACGATTTCGACACGTGAGTATTTTTATTCGGTCAGTCTGCCTATTTTGAGAATACTCGCGAGTCGATATCGTTGTTGTTAAAGGTCTCTTAGGGCGAAATACAAACAATGAATAAGAATTTAGTTACAAAAAATTACATAATTACCTAAATGTTAATTTTAAATATTCGATTATTTTATTTAAAAACTGATTATCGATGGTCTGTTATTATTCGTGGCACTTCACTAAAGGGGCGGTCCATGAAGTACGACATTATCCGTAGAACATTTTACCGGTAAAAAACACGACATTTCATAGGCGCTAAAGACCAACAATTAGAGAGTTGTAAAAATTATCATCCTATTTTAGACAAAGCATAAGGTCGTTTTATGCCATTCTAGTCAGTTATTATACCATCGCTTCAAAGTATGTCGTCAATTTTGGGAGATGCAGTATATTTATGTTAATAATCGAGATAAGCCACTTCAAACGGTCAGGAACTGATCGCTCAGTCACTCATCATGCATACTTTTAAAGCTGTCACTCATTTTGCAGATATAATTTATCTTCATTCTTCTTCTTATTTAGTTAAACCTCGCAGTTACACTATTTTTAATAACATTTATTTTAAATTACAGGCCGGGTGTAATATAATCGACCCGAAGATTTCTGGTCCGAGAAGGAGAATAACCCCGAAAATCTCTTTGACATCGAATGACTACATAACGATAATGTCGAAAAAAAAATTTAGGAGTGTACAATGTATAATTTTCAATTTCATATTCTGCTTTAGCTAGATTCTTTCAAGATGACTGTAATGTATAATTTTAGTATTAAGAAGTGTTCTCCCGCAAGAACATATGTTACTGAAATGGAATATACCTAGGCGTGGGTTATTGAAATACAAAGTAATTTATTCGTTGTTTGCCTTCCCAACTATAAAATGTTGTGAGAGAATTATTTGTACGATTATTGGGATTCTTTCGGTACTATTTTGTCAATTTAATCATACTAATTCTTATTTAATTACTCGTAAGTCACATTATGTACTTGCAATAAATGTGCCATAACATTTTATTTTTTGCAATTAATGATGCTTAGGGATCAATAGTTTAGTTTATTCTCATTTGCTAGAACTTCATGCAACTTTCTCTACTTACAATGGTCATTGTTCATGTGCCAAAATGTGAAGTAATCGCTCTTTTATGTTATTTTATTTCTGAGCACTGCCATTTTTAGTTTTGCATAAATATTAATTAGGTCATAAATATTCATGGTGGCATTTATCTTTGTTTCATAGGAAATATTTACAAATCCCATTAAACTAGGAATTACCTTCTAGTGATTATCTAAAACACAGTTGCTAATTTAAACAATGCAGATATCTTTGTTAAATTAAATGAGTATTTAGCATAGCTAAGGTTATTGTGACATTATAATGTAAGTGAATTCTCTAAAAGTACTGATTGTGGATACTGATGGTTAAATATATATTGTTTAGTGGAAGCTAACGTAACGATTGATATTTAATAAATCTGCCTACTGACTTTTAACTTGAACGATGAATTAGAAAGTACTTATCTATATATACCTATGTAAGCAATGATGTTAAGTGAACAAATGAAAGCAATAAAAAAATCTAAGTCTATTACTTGAATTTTTTAATTTCACCTTTAAATTAGGACTTGTGTTATGCTCTTTCTTGTATTGTATTTCATGATGTAGCCGTGATGAGATGCGAATCAACGACGAAAAGAAACTTCGTACTCCGTACGATTACAGACCCTATGTTTCAATTTCTATGGCAATGCCTGACAGGCCATGAGCGTACGGATTCGTCAAAATGTGTTGATGCTAGCATCCCTAGGGATGTAAATTATAAAAATATCGATGTACTGATATATCGATCTGTAAAAGTAACCTTTTGACGTGAATATATGAAAGGTCTTTTTTCAGAAAGAAAGACCGAAATTTTAGGGACTTAAAAATTGTGAACTTGAACGCGTCGATTTCTCGAAAACTATAATTGATAGCCAAAGATACCACCCAATAAAACCACCAATGTAAAGTTCGTTTCAGCGCCTTTTCGAATAGTCTAAGAGCCCATGACAGCCAGACCTTCCTATTGTCCGTAAATATGAAAGTTTTTCCATGTGTGTCCCCAACACAGGTAAGAATGATCCCCACCCATGAAACCTGGATAGTGGTTCCTTTGGCAGGTAACAGGTAACAAAGGTGTATAAAATCTTATCTCCAATTTATTAACTTACCAAGCCCAATTTTTTTTCGTAACAGCATTAATACTCACGATGCTCATTGCCAGACATATAGTATAGTTACAACCCTCCGCCGGACACCCCTAAACTATAATTCTCTGTAATTATACTTACCTTATATTAGGAAAGCTGAATTTTATAAATGTTATTCAGAGAATTATTAAACTAAGTTTTCTCAGTAGCCAGACAGTTTTTTGGGTTCTATAATCCTGCCAGACGCATTAAAAGTGTCTCATATGCAACAACTGGTGCGAGTGGACAAGAGCGTATCGCACGCGAGAAAGCCGCGATATACATACTACTATCTTTCATCTTAGTATTGAGAGAATACAACAAACGTTTTCTCGCGACGCGAGATATGTCGCTCAAACTAAACCCACAAACTTCGGGCGTAGTGTTACACTCAGTATGGCTTTTGCGGTATGGGAGGAGTGATGAAATCTGACGTAACAATGCTTTTAGTGACATCACTAACTGATAACTGACTGACGTCACCAGTACCGTCTATCCGGCAGCCAGACCTACTGACGTTACTAAGTATGACTGTGATCCCTCACAGACATACTTAGTAACGTCAGTAGGTTAACGTCACTATGTTATTCTACGTCATCGAGTACAAGAAAAATTCCACTTTGTGGCGATAGATAGTAGACGTTTAAGGGACTCGCAAAACGTTGGTCCGTCAGTGCACAATCTGGCACAAAAGTACTTTCACGTTTTCTATGGCGCGGACGACGACGCGGTGACTAGGCGGGAGCGACGCGACGACTACGAGACGCTATTTGTTTACAAATAATAAAATAAGCTTTCTGACATTTGCATAGGAACCAAAATTGCTTAATCGTTTGGGAAAAATCGGTAAATATCCATGCCTGTATCAGGGGGTATATCCTGACACAGCGCATATTTACCTAATAGAATGTCTCAACAACTAACAACTAAGTCTAAATTAAAAAAAGAAAAGAAGGAAAGAAATCGTGCTGCAGAAATCGCGTACGTCTATATGGGCTCTCCAGGCTTGACATTGTCCTACCATATATAAACATGAATGTTACTCTTATAAACTTTGATACGTTTTTAGAATCCATCTATCAAGAAAAAAAATACTTAGAACTATAATTAAATCTGTTTAACTTTAACAGATAAGTCTAAGTGATTAGACTTTTGTTATGATTGATATGTATTTTTATAAAATTTTTACTGATTATACATTAAAAAATGTATTATTCAGACTGTAATAATTTTATTTAATTGAATTTCTTGATAAATTATAAAAAAAAATCACTAAACGATTTGGAATAAACGATAGTATATATGTTTAGCAAAAGATTGCAATGAACTGAGCGCTCTGTCTCACTCGCACCAGTTGTTGCATATGAGACACTTTTAATGCGTCTGGCAGGATTATAGAACCCAAAAAACTGTCTGGCTACTGAGAAAACTTAGTTTAATAATTCTCTGAATAACATTTATAAAATTCAGCTTTCCTAATATAAGGTAAGTATAATTACAGAGAATTATAGTTTAGGGGTGTCCGGCGGAGGGTTGTAACTATACTATATGTCTGGCAATGAGCATCGTGAGTATTAATGCTGTTACGAATAAAATACAAAAATAAATTGAGCTTGGTAACTTAATAAATTGGAGATAAGATTTTATACACCTTTGTTACCTGTTACCTGCCAAAGGAACCACGATCCAGGTTTCATGGGTGGGGATCATTCTTACCTGTGTTGGGGACACACATGGAAAAACTTTCATATTTACGGATAATAGGAAGGTCTGGCCGTCATGGGCTCTTGCTCTAGAAGTTGTATGGGAACACGAGAATGTAGAGAGAGTATTCGTGTAGTCCCGTGCATGTTTGGCATGTCATGGCATAGACTAAGTAGAGATAGTTTGTTGTCGTCTCGATTCGATCGATTTTATATTTATATTCCTAGCGCTTATTCCCGTAACAGGTTCGGGGCACACTTGACCATGATCCAGGATATTAGTAGATCAAGTAATTACAGTAGAGCAGCTGCCATCACCTCTGTGACCCTGTTTACAGCAGATTAGAGATATTACGCCGATGTATCGATATAATGTCGACGCGTTTTGACACCCACCACATCCCTAATAGGCGAGAATGTGGAGGGTCGACCAAAGTCCCGGCAAAAGTTTCGCCGAAAGTTTCGGCGGACATGTGGAGTACGCTTAATGTTGGCTTGACTTGTAACTCCGAAACGGCTGGACCGATTTTAAAAAAAGTTAAGGTATTTTTCAGATTAGTCCAACGTATTATCCTATGAAGTTTGGTAGCAGTCAGATAAACACAAAAAACATATTAACGGATTTTTTGCGATGCATTCCCTATGGACTCTGCAACGGCTGAACGATTTTGATAAAATTTTCAAGGAATCTTTAGGTTAGCCTTCAGGTTAGAGGGTCGGTGGCCTAAGGGTTAAGGGGTCCGACTCGTATGCCGAGGTACCCTATACCAATAATTATTTTCTGATGTCAGGAATTATACAGAGGTTGTATAATATTATAAGTATATAAAATAAATATTTTTATCTACACTCGTAGTGTAATGTTCCAATTTCATACATACGAAAACAGTCGTTTAAGGATAAACGTTTTACACGACAAACCATAAAAAAAAAAGCACTTTATGATATAACATTTCCCATACTACTTTCATTACAGCTGTAACATAATATTAGTTTATGCAACTCGCATATAAAAGGGGGTATCAATACATGAGTGTCTGTTTATCATACGAGCCGTAGCCGAGTATGATAATAGTTTGACACGAGTGTTTTAATACCTAATTATATGCAGTTGCATACACTATTTTATCTACACTCATATTTTCATGTTAATATTTCGTACCTATAATTTTCGCAACTTTGCTAAAGGTTTAATTCACAATCCATTTGGTTTATGTAAGAATTGCAAAAGTAACTTTTGCGTTCAAATCTGGGGTTTCTGGGTACCTAGTAGTCACAAAAACTTGGAATATTTACAGTCATTTTTCCATCCAAAACGTTAGCACAGTCGTGTTCAAAGACGAACATTGAAGCGCGCTCATTGGTGGACGCGCACTGAGTAGTTAGCAAAGTAGCGCAAACGCGCGCAAACTCTGACTACGGAGTTTTTTGACCAATCAGAGATCACTATTGAAATTCCGTAGTTAGATTTTGCTTATGTGCAACCCGGAACTGGCTGTTGTACAACTTTGCAATGCTGGACGTCAGTGCTGTGACGTTACAAAGATGGCGGCCTATCGCTTTCGTTTTATTACTATTTCTCGATAATTATTGAGTCGTATGCTACGTGTGATATATCAAGTGAAAGCTCTTTGAAAGTTCACAAGAAAGGTTTACGCAACTATTACCGTAAATAATATAGTTTTCAAGATATACTTATAAAATTAATTAAAACCAGTTGGTTTGGTAATTCCTCTCCTGCTTTTTCATATATAACATTAAGTTATCGTAGGTTTATAAGTATGTACTAAATTTGTAAAATCATGGTCACCCTACACTGACTAATTGGTAAAGATACCCAACCTCTTTAACTGTAATAACAGCCCTTTAAAAGAAAAGTAAATTGTCACTTTTGGCATTGTCAACATTTACGTTTGTTGATATTGTTGAATTCTACAAAAAACTTCGTGAAAACCATGCCTGCAGCATATCCGTATTCCAACATTGAAAGATGCGACATGATAAGGTTTTACCACCAGACCAATAACACAAACAGAGCAAAGGACTTATTCCATGAGCGTTATCCGAATTTGCCAGTGCCAACCCATGGATTAATACTCCGGATGGTTCAAAATTTACGTGACTATGGGCAATTCACAGTGCCCACTCACGCTCAAGCTGGACTGCATCGTGATTTAGAAAGGTTAGACAGACGGATACTAAATTATTTAGCTCGGGACCCGCGGCGGAGTGCTCGGAAAGCTTCCAGGCGATACCATGTGTCTCAGTCATACGTTTGGCGGCAATTAAATGCTACGGGGCTTCATCCGTATCACTATCAACCGGTTCAAGATATTTCGAAAGATGATTTCGCCTTACGAAGGCGGTTTTGTCAGTGGCTTTTGGAGAATGATCAAACTAACATTCTTTGGACCGACGAGTCTACTTTTACGCGAATCGGACTTTTCAATGTTCACAATGAACACTACTGGAGTGCTATGAACCCCCATCTCACGCGCCGGAATGCGTATCAAACACGCTTCAGTCTCAACGTTTGGGCTGGAATAATAAATGATACTATCATTGGACCTCATTTTATTGAAGGACGACTTAATGGTGCTGTCTACTTGGAAATGCTAAGAGACGTGATTACGATCCTTTTGGATGCAATGGTACATCCATTGCACCATCGTCAAAATTTGTATTATCAGCACGATGGGGCACCGGCACATTTTGAACATCGTGTCCGTGATTATTTGAACGATCATTTTCCGTATCGATGGATTGGACGCGGTGGGCCAGTCCCTTGGCCAGCGCGTAGCCCTTCATCTAATTCCACTCGATTTTTTTTCTTTGGGGTGATATCAAACATGTTTACGAACGCGAAAGTACCACCGTGCAGGAACTACTACTGCAGCGAATTATAACAGCTTTTGACACGGTCTAAGCAAACAATTTTGGTCTACAGAGACTAAACAATCATCATAGGCGACGGGCGGAGTTGTGTTTACATCAAGACGGCTCACATTTTGAGCAACTTTTAAAATATCAATAATTATTTTAAATTACGTAAAGTTATTTCCTTTTTTCACTTGAAAGAAGTTCGTTTTAATTTTGTTTCAACGTTTTATTTAGTTTTATTGTACAATTAAAATGTTTACCATGCAATTATCATACGTTTTATTAATTTTAAGTAATGTTGCACTAGGTATTAATTACACTTGAGGAAGATACGATGTTTCGAAAGTAAGTAGACTGTTATCAGGTGACATACGACATTTTAAAAGTAGCTAGATCGACGTGTTATCTGCTGTCAATCAATTTGAATTTGATTTGACGTTGACTAGACAAAGCGATAAGAATCGGTACTTGACAGAAGTATTTTAATTGTAGAGTGACCATGCTTGTCGTGCTAAATTAAATTGTCGTGTTTTTTTTACACTTAAAAAAGATACATTAATCACACCAATACCAGTATGAGGGAGTAGATTATAGTTAATTGAATCCATAGGGTTGATCCTGCTCACGTCTCCTGAATCACCCTGTATAGAGATGAAACGGATAACTGTTTAGTCGGATAGTCGGATATCCGGCGGCCAGATATTCGGCTAGACATAGTCTCTGAACAAGTTTGTGTAAACTGTGATCGCGGGATGGGACTTTAAACGACACGTGTTTACGTGTTTTCAAGTCTTCGTTCAATGTAAATGTTGAACTGAACAATTCTTCCGACCTCGGACGGATTCGTAGTTTCGAAATACGGACTTACTAGCCCTCAGCATCGTGGACGACAAACGAAACCGTATACTACTTCTAAATATAGAGAGATTCGTATTTTTAATCCAATATAATTTACCTTGATTGACTGTGGAATAAATATTACCCTACAATATTATACTAAACAAAACTACACACGACAGATATGCGCATTTACGTTGAGAAAAGTTCGTAATGTCCACATTCGAAGAAGTTACAGAATCACGCATATCCCCGAGGATATTAGAGAACGACTTTTTACACGACTGCGTCAGAAGTGGTATGTTTCCGATGAGAAAAATCACTTTTATGGACTTTTCATACATTTTTAATTTGCCGGATACCGGATAGTGACCGGATATTTCTAGTTTCATAGCGATACAATGAGAAATAATAATAATAATTTAATAATTTTCAATATTGATCTCTCGGTATGCGTTAAAAAACATACGTTGTTATTGCTCTATTTAGATCTACGCATTGTGATATGTAGTAGTCAGAAAAAAAAGTTATTCATTAAGTCTTGTGGGATACATTTACATTAAAATTTAACGTCTAGAATCATATGTTTACAAGGTAAATAATAACTAAATTGCCTGAACTAGGATACCCTGTGTTTTAAGCGAAAAGTTACAAGTCTTATTTAACATGGAACAATTACTGAAGTAATCACAAGCAAACCAAAATACAATTATATTAGGTCATTATATCAGCCAGAAGACGCCCACTGCTGGGCATAGGCCTCCCCCAGAGATCTCCACAAAGGCCGGTCCAGTGCTTTCTGCAGGTTTACCAGCATCTTTACCAGGTTGTCGGCCCACCTTGTGGGAGGCCTACCCACGCTGCGACTTGCGGTACCATGTTGTGCCTACTCCAGTGGCAGTTGGAGGCTCTCCACTTGAAGTTGTTGACGACTATACATACCTAGGACAAATAGTCCAGCTAGGTAGGTCCAACTTCGAGAAAGGGGTCAATCGACGAATCCAACTCGCTGGGCGGCGTTCGGGAAGCTACGCCATATATTTGCATCCCAATTACCGCAGTGTCTCAAGACGAAGGTATTTGACCAATGCGTTAGTCACAGCGCGTTTTAGTTCCGCTGTGTCCTGCTTATAAATTGGATACAAAATGCAGTATTTACTAAATCCATATACCAATCCAAGGATAAATTTAAACTCATTCCATTCGAGAACCGGTCTCTGACAAATGGCTCCTCAGGCTCGCCCCAAGAAGTTACAGTCTGATGCGGAGCAAGGGGAACTCTTTTCTTAGACCTGCATATCAAACAATGTGATGTGTATTTAGCGACAAATTGTTTAAGACCGGGGAACCAAAAGTGTAAGTATAAGGTCAGATGTCTTTTCCACGCTAATGTGCTCATCATGAAACACTGAACAGGCTTAGTCTGTGCCTCTTAGGGATATAGCAAACAAGCCTTGCCCGTTCACCAACAGCGGTATAGCGGTAATAAAGAAAATTATTACGGCAAACGTACCTATTGGAGTCTTACTCACCATCCTGCAGTCGTTGAAGTAGCTCTTAGGTCTCGTTGTCAGCGGCCTGCGCTATTTGAGCCCAGTTCCGGGGCTTGGTGATGTGATTGACTCAAGCGGGTGGGTTGCGGCTCAAGTAATCGGTATGAGCCATTCGAGTACCCTTGCGATACTCAATCGAAAAGGTAAAGTCTTGTAAATAGACCCCAGCGAGCCACACGAGGGAGAAGGTCTTTTTTACGTTCAGTGGCCTTGAGAGCTTTGCAATCGTTAATAATTTTAAATTGAAGGCCAACCAGATAATGACGAAAGTGCTGCAGTGCTCTCAGGATCGCCATCGTCTCCAGCTCATATGAATGGTACCTTCGGCACTCTTGAGTTACCTTGCTATAATAAGCAACCACGCGCTTGGTACCATCACCATGGATCTGCTGCTGCTACTAGCGTCTGTGTAAGCATCGGTGGGCAGGTTTGGGTCAAATATCGAAAAGGACAGGTGCGCTCGTTAAACAAGTGATTAACTCATGACGTACGCGTTCCTGATTCTGTGGACTTGAACTTCACACCCTTACGAGTCAGCAAAGCGATGCACGCAGTTTTTGTGGCATAAATCGGGATGTAGCGCCTGAAGTATCCAGCTAATCCCAAGAACTATCTCACATGCTTGACATTTGCTGGATTCGGCGCATTTAGTAATGCATGCACCTTATGAAAGTTCGGTCTCACCTGACCTTGACTAACTATCCTTCCTAGGTATTCCATCTCCGTAGAAAGGAATGAACACTTGCGAAGGTTAATGGGAAAACCCCGCATCCGTAAGAGTTTGCAATACTTCACGTAAAAGTCGAATACCGTCCTCAATGGTACTCATGATGAGCACGTCATCTACGTAAACTAGGACGTCACCCGCGTCAATGAATTTCCGCAACGTGTTATTGATTATGTGTTGGTAGACTATAGGGGAATTTGTTAGGCCATACGGCATCTTGACGTACTCGTAGTGGCCCTCGGGGGTCACAAAGGCGGTCCTGTGAATTGACGCCTCATTGATCGGTATTTGGTGGAAACCGGTGCCCCCAACTTGAAAAATATTTGTAGTTGCCCAGCCGATCGGTGTGGTCGTCAATTAACGGCATTGGATACCGATCTTTAATAGTAAGCTGGTTCAACGAGCGATAGTCTATGCACATTCGGTCAGTCCCATCTTCCTTCTTAATCAGAATGATGGGACTGTCGTATTCGGAATGGGATTCGCGTATGATGCCTTTATCGAGAAGGTCGCTAACAGTTTCCCGTACTTTCAACTTCTCCTGATAGGACAGTTTATAGGGGCGATACGTTACGGGTGTGGTGCTTGTTACGTTAATTTTCATATTAAAAAATCAGAGTATTCATTTAACACAGACAGTAAAGTCTCCCGTCCGTCAGATCCTCAATAGCATTAACCGGCATAAAATTACCAACAATTGCGGACCGCATAAGGTATTGTTTACCGTCTGTACGGACGAAAGTGACCCCATCGCGATTTAAAATATCTGTGCTGATTAGATCCGCCTTACTGGATATCTCGCTGAACTCGATAGTCAACGTAATAAATGTTTTAGAAGTGACCTCTTGGTTACTAATACCTTTCAGGACACAATGAATAGGCTTCGGCTGCGGCTGGCATAACAAGTATTTAAGTGCATCAGACTTGGGACGTTTGTTATATGACTCGGGAAGCGTATCTGACCTCCCACGACCGGGTTTCACGTATATAGATAAAACTGATATCAATGCCTCATTGCTCTTATAACACTAGTTCCTAAAGAGAAATGATAGTGCTCGTCAAGATCTACATTTCGAATGACAGCTGTCAAATTTAAAACTATAATAACTCTAAAACTATTGGTCCTACAATACTAGTTCCTAAATAGAAATGATAGTGCTTGTCGAGATCAACATTCAACACACAAACAATGACACACATTCATTCGGTCACGCCTTTCTCCCGTAGGGATAGTCAGATATCAGATATCAGGTGAGGGCACAGTCATGGTCCTCCTTGACTTCTCGCGAGCGTTTGATGCTATTAACACTTCTTTGTTGCTGTCCAAGATGAGTTATTACGGCTTTACTCCCGCCGCGGTAAGGTTTTTTTTTAAACAGTTACTTGAGTGATATCAATGCCTCAGGTGACAAGTAGGCATTGGCCGCAGCTGGTACATGTGCATCAGTAATACCTCGAATGACTATTTAAGTAATGAGGTCGTCGCTTAACCTCTTTACGATCCGCAAGCGTAGATCCGCAAGGTACCGATCAGACGTTGCACTCATTGTGTCATACAATATGTTCACGTAATCTAGTTTTCGTGGGCATAAGGGTCTGAACTCCCATTTAAAGTTCGACCACAAACGATCACTTGACACCCACTCGTTAAGCCATGTTCTGGCATCCCCTTTAAGGCACCCAGCTACGCGAGACAAACACTTACTATCGCTCCAGTTATTGCTCGCCTTTGCCCCATCAACTTCGTCGCACCATGTATCGATATCGTGCAGAGTTGGGTCAAAATTTAACACAAAGTATTGAGAACGCGAGGGATTTAGAGACTTAATGGCATCAACAAAAGCCTGTGCGGTGGTGGATAAACCGGCATCACTAGCTACCTCTGAAATAATGTTGTTTGGCTCAACATGTGGCTGAGGCTCGACGCGTTCATTGACAGATCCCGCCGTTTTATCCAAACCCAGGCGAATTCTAAACTACGAAACTACGTTGCTATTTCGACTTGACACTTTCACGCACAATATTCGAAATCGACATTCTTAATGTAGGTTAACGTCTTTAATTATGAGAATAACATTCAACCACAGAAATTAAACAAAAACAGAATCCCTGTCTCCTAAATCATGAATGAAGCATTGGGGGTTGCCATACACATCAGCCATTTTGCCCTCTTGTAGAATCATGCCCTGACGATTGGTTGTGTCATTCGGTGTCGTATGTACTTGTACAGCACGTTGACACTTTCAATTGTTATACATATAATTGGTATATTCTTGGGTTTGGCCCTTCAGGCTCTGATTGCTTATCATCCTTGCCTGGAAAATTAGTTAATACTGTAAATTCTGACTACGTTGTAACTACGTTCTACAAATGTTTTGGTTCGAATCGAACTTCGATTAGAATATTTTCTTTTGGGGAAATGATCTCTCGTTTCCTAAATATCCAATTGGTAAAAGTAATTATAGTTTTTGGACAAATACAAGGGTATTGGGGTGTGTGTCTGGATTCTTACCGCTGTAACTTCTTGTTTTCCTTTCATTTAAAATCCAGATGGACCCCCATGCCACGGGGGCCATTTTTTCATCACATTAGGTTGTTTAATTTATCGCAAATTGTTATTTTAATTCATAAAAAATAACTTTTTCCAAACTAATGTTTACTTTTTGTCATTTTATTCTTTGCACGTTATATGTTGTCATGCGGACACATTTTATAGTCGGCGGAGATTTTAATCTTTTTGTGCTCCTCTTATTCTAGATAATTGCTGGATCCAATTCTTCATCATGTTTTCATGGATTATATCCATGTCTGCCAAACTCGTGTTCGTCGTCGTGTGGGTCGTCCGAAAATTAATATCGACCACTTCGGGAACTGACTGGTTGACTATGAGTACTGGCTGTCAAGACTATAGCTTCTTTTGTGCCAAATCGTTCTCGAACGTGTTTAAGTGAAGACCCGAGCCTTCGTTAGAGAGTGCAGCTGATGAGTGGGCAGAGTTCTCCCAGCCTTCGAACTAAAAGGTGAATCAGTATCATAGCTAGAAGAAGCTATTTCCATAAACTAAATGAAGTACAAGTGACCGGTCAAAATATGCACATGGCTGCATCAAACCATTGTCTTTGAAATTCTCTAACTAACATAATGTCGTGTCAATCTGCAATCTGTACTTTTTCGGCCAGCTTAAATAAAATCCAAGTAAACTCAGTGATCCAACCTGGACAAAGGTTATGTGAAGTAGACTTTCAAGCTTAACTTTTTAAATCATTTTATAAATTCATTATATGTAGCTTCTGGACTGATCGAATATAAACCCATGACCCTGAATCCTTGTTCCCTTATTAACTGAACCTGGCACCGTCCGTGGGACAGTGTTACGTTACACTCTTTACTAATTTATGTATTGGGTTAGCAACACAACTTTCCATAATAAATAAATAAAAATTCATCATTTCAGACTTTCAATTCTTTAGTGTAACGATGTGGTCTCTGCCTATCCCTACGGGTAAAAGGTAATTAGTACACGACTAATTCTTTATTTTATAATTCTTATGTAATTAATGTTGTAAAATGCTCGTGTCAGTAGGATAATACTTTTACTAAATGCGAGGACGCCCCAGAATCAAAATTCTTATTGTACCATTAGATCAAAGTGGAATGTGTTTTTCTTATAGGTAAGTTCCATTTTTGTATCACATTTTTTGGAATGCGGTGCGATAAGTAACGCCTGCCACTCATGTTCATGCCGCTTGACAAATTACACGACAATAATATGCTTGACCCCGCCAATTTTAGACTTGATCACGGATTCCAGATTCGGACTCCAGATTACATTCTGGATCCGAATTCCGGATTCCGGATTCGAGCCCAAATTGAGTTTCCGGATTCAGGTTCAGACATCAAAGCAGTACGTATGGTACATAGATAGACTAGGTAGACAATAAAGTAAGGATCATGTACATATAAATTCATCATTATCTTCCTAACGTTTACCTCAGCTTATGCCAGGGTCCGCTTTCCGAATTAAGTATCCGGTCGTGCTAACATGTGGTATTGATTGTATATCTTTATTCAGTAAGTTATTTTGAGATACGGAACTCTAAAAACTTCGGAACTAATTTACGGAGTCACAAATGCAACAAGTAATGAATTCGCCACTATTAGCGCTGGGACACATTGAAGAGGTGCGCCGCGTACTGCACAATGTGGCAAAACTTGTTGCACGCCGAGTAGTTTGTATGCAAGTACATTGACAGGTGGCGAGATGTCCCACCGTGCAGCGCGCCGCGCGGCGCACTGCATGATGGGGCAAAACCCGCAATCCAAGCCCGAAATGTCAGTTTGTATGAATTTTGTCCACATTTTTTCAATTTGGCCCCATCGGCACGATGTCAGCAGATGTCAACATGAGACGTCATACTAGACTGTTTCTTTTTACCAACAGTTCGAATCTCTCCTCCTTATGTGACACAGTTTACACACATATATCTGTCTTCTTTTTTTAGTACAGATTCAACGCGTATGAATGAAATAGGAATTCAACTTTGTCAAAGAAATTTTTACCGCTCATGCGTAAGCCCTTCCCCTTTCTGTGATTCTGCAACATTATCGTAGTTGTTTCGCTTTCGTGATTTTGTTCTCAGTTCCGCCCGAATAATAAATACGGCATGTTTTGTTCTAGAACACAAGTATCTAAAAAGAAATGCTGGTACTCGTCCAGATCTACATTTCGGATGGCAGCTGTCAAACTTAAGACTAATAACTCTAACTTTTGGTCCTAGAACACTAGTTCCTAAAGAAAAATGATAGTAGGTACTCGACGAGATCTACATTTCGGTTGACACCTGTCAAACTTAAAACTGTAATAACTCTGAAACGATCGCTCCTGGAACATTAGTTACTGAAGAGAAATGATAGTGCTCATCTAGATCTACATTTTGGATGACAGCTGTCAAACATAATACTGTGATAACTTTGAAGCGATCGCTCCTATAACACTAGTTCCTAAAGAGAAATGATAGTGCTCGTCAAGATCTACATTTCGAATGACAGCTGTCAAATTTAAAACTATAATAACTCTAAAACGATTGGTCCTACAATACTAGTTCCTAAATAGAAATGATAGTGCTTGTCGAGATCAACATTCAACACACAAACAATGACACACATTCATTCGGTCACGCCTTTCTCCCGTAGGGATAGTCAGATATCAGATATCAGGTGAGGGCACAGTCATGGTCCTCCTTGACTTCTCGCGAGCGTTTGATGCTATTAACACTTCTTTGTTGCTGTCCAAGATGAGTTATTACGGCTTTACTCCCGCCGCGGTAAGGTTTTTTTTTAAACAGTTACTTGAGTGGGCACAAATTGTAAAGATGGACGGGGAAGACGGTAATCCCATTTTGTCAAAGACGATGGCATTATCGCGAGGAGTGCCGCAGGGTTCGATATTGGGTCCTCTCTTATTTATACTCTACACCGCCGATATGCCTAAGGTAATTAAATACTGTAAGTACCACATATATGCGGACGACACGCAGCTATATATCTCCTTCAAACCTGGAGAAACGCGTGTTGCTATAGAAAAACTGTCCGAAGACTTGACAAGGCTGGGCATTTGGTCCGAAAGAAACACTCTTGTACTGAATCCAAATAAGACCAAGTACATGATTCTTGGATCTGACCGTCAGATTGGGGCAATCTCGCGCACTATGCCCGCTTTGACACTGCTTGGCGCACAAGTGGAGCTAGTGACTGAAGCGCGTAACCTAGGGGTCTTGATGGATTCAAATCTCGATTTTGAAAAGCATATTCTAAATGTGGTGCAAAAATGTTTTTAAAAAGTTAAGATATTGTACCAGATACGAGACTTTCTATCAGAGGATCTACGTATTAAATTATGTGATTCGTTAATATTATCAGTCCTGGGTTATGCTGACTTCGTGTATGGTCCTAGACTGTTGGCTCGATCCGCGCGGTTGCTGCAGCGGGTTCAGAACGCCTGTGCACGTTTCTGCTTTAGGGTTCCCCCTCGAGCACACGTTACACCTTATCTTGATAACGCGAAAATTTTGAAAAAGTCTTTGCGCCAAGAATTCCATCTGGCTTCTTTATTGTATGGGTTAGTAAACACTGGTGTTCCTGAGTATCTGTATGGCAAATTAAACTGGCGAAGTGGAGACGGCTCGCGAAATGCCCGCAGAGTTAGTCATCCTCTCAGGATACCTGCTCACAGGACGGCTGCTTTTCGTGGCAGTTTTAGATATGCAGCCACTAAATGTTGGAACAACCTGCCGCCTCCCATTAAAGAATCAAAAACAATTACATCTTTTAAGTTTAACATGAAATATTACCTTTTCGAACATCAAAAATCACTCCCTTTAGCCTGCAGAGTTGTTCCAACATACCTAAATTAAATAAAGCAAGGTGAACAAGTAAATAATAACTGTATACCCTATCACCCATCAGGAACGTTAGTGTAAATTAATTTGTAATAGTAACAAGCATTTACGTATGGACTAGTTACAGAGTTATAATTTATAGCAATGTTCATAAAATTATTTGTATTTATGGCAAATGTATGGCACTTCGTACTCGTTCAACCATTTGGCGAGTGACGCACGCACTATAGGGCTCGGCTGAAAATCAGCGCTGTAGTTTTTCTATCTACAGCATATGCTGAGCTGAGTTCTAATTTGGCATGACACTACAATATTCACCATAAATTTTAATTGAATGTACCCTAGTCTTAACATGTTATACCTATCATTGTTGATATTATTACAACTTGTCATATATATTTGTAGTTATTGCCAAATAAAAGCTATGTCTATGTCTATGTCTAGATAACACATTGTTCCACTTGCTACGGTCCTGACAAATCTCTGTGGCTTCTTCATACATACACAAACTGTTAACTTCACTACCCATCGTCGCTTTCCATCAGATGAGTTGAGGTCAAATGTCAGCCTACTGACAATAAAAAAAAGACTACCCTTCCTTGGCTTCCTCGTAGTCGGGTAAAAAGGAGCAGTTATCATAGTATTCGAGGAAGACCAATCGAGGTGGTCCAATTTCTTTACATATTTATAATCTTATACTTTTTAGTTATAAAAAAGCAACATTCGCGTTTAATACATTTTTAGATCAAAAATCTAAGTGTAGGCCAGAACAAAATTATTCGTTCCCAATAGAGAAAACAGTTCTTACTATTATTTACTATGACGTCACAACAGTTCTTATTATTATTTACTAACATTGTTTACTATGACGTCAAATCTGCACGTTCGATTGTTATAGGCTTTTAGAATAGCGATACTTAGTACCTACTGTACGCCCAGTGGTACATAGTGGTGGTGGTAGGCGTACAGGTTTGGCACCATAGTAAAAATTATAGAAACTGTATGCTGTATCTGAAAATTGCATAATATTTTTCGGGCCGGCACTGAAAGTGTTTTAATCCACTTTCAGTATTTTAATTAATGATATCCTTTTCGTACGTTTCTCTTGGTTGCATTTGAGTATTGAGTTGGTTGCAGATTAACTTTTTACGCCTGCATGTGAACACACAGTCGAGAAGACATATGGTCAATAATTATGCGAGTCATTTCAAATAACGCGCGTAAAAGCATCGAAAAAGCTCTCGTGCAAACGTTGCCTAGCTTAAAATCCCTCGTGCGAACGTTGCCTAATTTGAAAAACCAGAATAATACCACCGTTTCATTGGTTGTCACCGTGACGTGGCACCGCGCGGCGCGCCGCGCTGTGCACAGCCCCGCGCGATTGGACATCAAGCCTTGGATATTTTCCCGTAAAAAAACTAGCCACATCGTTATAATTTATGTTAGAAATTCACATCAAAGGAAATAAATAGATTGAGTTGAATGAGAAATTAGTACGAATGATCATTACTTATGCGTCGTAGGTAATTCCTCCAGCATTTCGCAACACATGACGGTAATTATAAATAATTTTCGTCGAGGAATGGCGGCACGTTGTAAGGCCTGACGAGTATATGTCATGTACAACAACAAAAAAATTGTCACACCCTGCATGCACCCCATCTCTTTAAGGTACCAAGGATTCTGTTTTTGTTTAATTTATGTGGCCACAGTCATTATTTTTGGAATTAGGTGGTTTCATCAATATCTATATTGTAGAACGGAACCCTTTAGGTATATTGCGTACAGATCACAAACCTTTGGATAACGTAGTGCCGGATTATTTATCTCGTTTCCCTGAAAACGAAGTTGATTCATTACCGGTAGCTCCGATAGCTGGGAACACTAACCAATCTCCTGCACTTACAAAGTTCAATGACCTTTTTCTTGGATGTCGTAACGAACCGGAACGTTTTCCTGATTATAGAATCACTCAAGATAAATTATTTCATCATTTGCGTAGCCCATATTCTCTAACGAATGATTTTGTTTGGAAACAGATTCCACATCCTGACGAAAGGGAGAGTCTTATTAAAGGATGTCATGGGTTGCCTTCAGAACCACACCTTGCGGTTTTTAAAACTTTAAAAAACTAACACTATTATGTTCTTGGCCGGGGATGTTCAAGGACGTGGCTCGCTACGTCTCCTCATGCGAGTCGTGTCTTGCTTATAAACACACCAATCATTCTCCTTACGGGTTAATGGGTAAGCCTAGAATCTGTTCCAGGCCTCTCCAATGCATTTCCCTCGATTTAATTGGACCCTTCCCAATGATTCGTTTAAGAAGTCAGCATATTCTTGTAGTAAATTGCTGTTTCACAAAATTTTCTCTTCTTTTTCCTCTTAAAAAGGCCACAGCGGCTGCTATCATTAAAATTTTAGAAGAACTTGTATTTCTGATAGGTCAGTTTCACGATCTGATTGGAAAATATAAAATTCCTTTCGCTTCTGTCACTTCTAACTATTGCCCGCAAGTGAATCCTACTGAAAGATATAACAAAACTATTATTACTGCCTTAGCTTCCCTGGTCGGTAATGATCATCGCAGCTGGGATACGTTTCTCCCAGTTGTCCAATCGGCTATGCACAATTCAGTTAATTCTATTACTGATTTTTCCCCATCTTTTCTTTTGTTTGGTCGTGAGATCATCTCACTCTCTGTACTTTCAAGTAAGCAATATTGATGAGCTGATCTTTTTATCCAGAGACACTTATGCTGAAAATATTGGTAAACTTCTGGAAGATCCTAATGGATCTCGTGCTAGATGGCATGTAAAGGACTTTAAGATTTAAACTTCTAGAACTTATCAATTCATCTCTTAATTATATTTTCCTGGGTTATGGGTAGGGCCGTCCGGCAAAAAAAAGCCTACACCGAGTGCGGATTGCGACACTTTAAAAAAAAGCCTTACGCTGCACCTCTTAAAGCGGTTGGTGACTCTACAATCCCGTGTTAGGTACCGCCTGTCCTCTTGTACATTCTTCTCGTTGTGGATGCTACGAGCGCACGCAAATGAGATGAACTTGTTGAATCCCGTTTGCGGTCATCGTGTATTTCCATTAATATAAAACATATTTATTATAACGTATTTATTGATTATCAAGTTTTCGCGTGTTCTGTGTGGTAGGTAAAAAAAATTAGCCTTTCACTGATGCGGATCGTGACATCTATCTAAAGCCTACACGTTTCGTTCTGAGCGGGTGGTGACTCAGATTTACGTCGCACAGAACATTCGAATCTTTGAGTCACCCTTTTTATTTATTCTTATTAATATTTATCCTAACGTATTTATTTAATGTTTATTTATAATATTTTACAGTCGGAAAAGCTTTACTTATTTTAAATGATTGAAGTTAAAACTTTACTATTTTCTTATATTAAAAAGAAATAAACTTTTAACTGTTATGTTGGAATATTAGGGAAAATAATATAAATAAAATAACTAACAAACATTCTTACATTTACTGCACACTTCCATAATGACCTTGGTTTTTCTTTTTATCTTAATTTCTTTTATTTCTGTAAATATTTAAAGATATTAGTTTTTGTTTTAAACATTGTAAGATGATAAATCTACTTTAATGTTCTTTTTTACTTTTGTTGTAAAAGGGGATTTTCTACATATTACCCATATATTTTTTTCTCCCTCTACACATTAATCCTTCTAAAGGGTTAGGGTTCTTTCTTATACTTTGACCCCTCTAAAGGGTTAGGGTTGTCCCTATACTTTAACTTCTCTAAACGATTAGGGTTGTCTCTATACTTTAACCCCTCTAAAGGGTTTGGGTAATCTTTAATCTCTCAAAGAGGATATAGAAGCTTAAATTACTAGGAGCGGCTAACAACTCCTTAAATAAGCCATTGTTTTAACTGCCTAACACAGTTTATAACCTCACTTGGACTTATACAGCTAAAAAAAAATTTTTAGCTATATAAGTTTTAAAATATTTTTTTTCCGGGTTTTTGGGGTAATATGAAGAGTCTTGCCATGATGCTAGGTGGTGTACAGATTGTATTATATGAGTGTATTATATAGAGTGTAAGGCTAAGTACTCCAGTCTATAAGGGCAAGGGCTCGGTGCGAGAGTGCACCAACTACCGCGGTATAAAGGTGATGTCTCACACCATGAAGCTCTTCGAACGCATTGTGGACTCTTGGATCCGACGGGAGTGTACAATCTCGGAGTGTTAGTATGGGTTTCGGCCGAGTTGTGGGACCATGGACCCCGTATTTGCCCTGAGAACTCTCATGGAGGGATACAGATCAAAGAACACGCCCGTGCATTTCCTGTTTCTGGATATGCAGAAGGCCTTTGACTGTATCCCTCGGGAGATGATATGGTGGGCGTTGCGGTCCATGTCGATACCTGAGGCCTATATTGACATTATCCGAGACATGTACCACCATTCCGATTCCATAGTAAGGACTGCCGTTGGTGACACCAAACCGTTCCCGATTACCGTTGGGGTACACCAGGGCTCTGTGCTCAGCCCACTTCTGTTCAACGTGATATTAGACGTATTGTCAGACAGCATCCGAGATTATCATGAGGTACCTCCATGGCTGCTCATGTATGCTGACGATATCGCGCTAACAGACTCTGACAAGGGGCGACTAATCCAACGTGTAAAAAAGTGGAAGGAGGCACTTGAGAACGGCGGCCTGAAGATAAATGTGGCGAAGACAGAGTACATGGCCTGCAACAGTGCAGATCCCCTACCCGTGCGCATAGGCGATGAGGAAGTCAAGTGCACGGATCAGGTGAGATACCTGGGATCTGTGCTTAGCTCAACCGGGGACATCGATGGCGACGTCAAGGCCCGAATATCTACTGCTTGGGCCAAATGGCGGGAGGTAACAGGTGTCAATTGTGACCCCAAAATGCCTATAAAGTTGAAGGCACAGGTCTATAAGACCATCGTTAGACCTGCTCTTCTTTACGGTAGCGAGACTTGGCCCCTGTTAGAGCGACACAAGCAGGAGCTGCGCGTCACGGAAATGAAGATGCTGCGGTGGATGTGTGGAGTTTCACGGAAGGATCGGGTTCGAAACGCCCACATTCGGGGTAGCCTTGGCATCCGTGACATCGTAGATAAGCTGCAAGAGTGCCGCCTTCGATGGTATGGCCACGTCTTGCGCAGACCGGCAGGTTCTGTGGGGAACAAGTGTCTGGCTATGCCGCCCCCGCCGGGCACGGGAAGGAGAGGCCGGCCCAAGAAGCGATGGCTTGACGTAGTCAAGAACGATATGCGTGCCAATAAGCTCACCACGAGAGATGCCGAAGACCGAGCGAGGTGGGCCAAGAATAGCAGGAAGGCAGACCCTGGGCCCTCGCGTGCTGCGCGGGGGCGCAACCGGGACATGACGCCAGGATGATGATGATGATCTCTATAACACACACACTAATGCAAATGCAGGGACGGAACAAGGCAGCCATCTGCAGATGTTATATTTTGCTACGTATTTTGCTCCAGACGACTTCGTATTTTTTTTAAACTTGTACTGTTAATTTAAATTTTATCATTATAATAAAAGGTAAGGTGTCTAGTGAATCAAACCCACGCCCTGATACCTACTACCAACTTTTCGATCTCTCGATTCTATTTGTTGCCTCATAACTCCTAAACTAAGTAGGTACCTACTTGCTTATCGTTAGAAGCGTCTTCATTGTCCACAGGTAGGCCTATGTGACTTCACAATAAATTGAATATGATGTCCTCTAGAGGACATAGTCATGAAATAAAGAATAATAATGAAAACGATAGGTACATTAATATATTAAACCGGCAGCATATTCTTTATTTTCAGTAAAAATTCATATAATGATGGTGCATCAGGACAGAAGGGACTTGCATCTAATTATTATCTTGTTCTTCAAAATGTTGACAACGCAGCACTTCCAATTTGCAACCCAGACATCACCATATCTGGTCTTTAGGAAACTTAGAAAAACAAATAAATGTAAATAAAAGTAAATACGCGATTAATCCGTTGTTTCATAAAATGTCTGAACATTTAAAATGTCATTTAGGTATATTTTGTGTATGAAACCCTAATACTCGTAACGGACACAAACAAATCTGACTTGTTGTTCGCTCCAGGTGACTATGCAATTTTTTTAAACTTGTCCTTATATTTTAATATTGACATTATAATAAAAGGTAAGGTGTCTAGTGAATCAAAGCCATGCCCTGATACCTACCACCGTCTGTTCGATCTCTCGATCCTACATACCGTGAATCGGCAGTGCTTGCTTTTGCAAAAAGGAGGGTTATGATTTTGACCGGTATTATTAATGTTTATTTGTTGCCTCATAACTTCTGAACTAAGTAGGTACTTACCTACTTACTTATAGTAAGAAGCGTCTTCATTGTTCACAGGTTGGCCTATGTGACTTCATAAATTTAATATGATGCCCTCTAGAGGACATAGTCATGAAAAAAATAATAATGGAAAGGATAGATACATTAATATATTAAACAAGCAGCATATTCTTTATTTTCAGTCAAAATTCATATAATGCTGGTGCAGCAGGACCGAAGGGACTTGCATCTAATTATTATCTTGTTCTTCAAAATGTTTACAACGCAGCACTTCCAATTTGCAATCCAGACATAACCATGTCTGGTCTTTAGAAAACCTAGAAAAACAAATATTTATGTAAATAAACGTAAATACGCGATTAATCCGTTGTTTCATATAATGTCTGAACATTAAAAATGTCATCTAGGTACATTTTTGGCATGGAACCCTGATACATATAAAATTGTGGACCACTATGCACAAGATTTGAGTAACAAAATACTATAAAATAAATACTAAGTTCGACCCTGTTAGCATCAAAATATTGCTCAATTTGCCAATAATTTTAAATCTATCTCTAGTGGCATGTTGTTTTAAGGTAAAGCATTTCAATTATTGCAAATTCACACTATTTCGATGCATATTTTTGTCACAATTTCTAATATTTATTTCGGATCGTCGTGACCGCCAATGTTTACTTACCGGTGAAAGGATAATCCAGGTGTATTTCCATGCTTTGCGCTTTCACATAAATGTGCACTAAATTACACACAAAATTACAATCTTTAAAATGTTTTGATTTAAATTTTATTAGAAAATTATAAAATTTACACAGATGTTTCAAAAGAAACGTCAGGTCGTTAGGCCCTCGAGCAATATGTCGAACGTTCAAAACATTGCGCGCGTCACTTTCCGTGAACTTATTCTAAAGCGTACTCCACATGTCCGCCGAAACTTTCGGCGAAATTTTGGCCGGGACTTTGGTCGACCCTCTACATTCTCGCCTATTAGGGATGTGGTGGGTGTCAAAACGCGTCGACATTATATCGATTCATTGGTGTAATATCGCTAATCCGCTTTAAACAGGGTCACAGAGGTGATGGCAGCTGCTATACTGTAATTACTTGATCTACTAATATCCTGGATCATGGTCAAGGGTACCCCGAACCTGTTACTCGAAAAAGCGCTGGGAATATAAATATAAAATCGATCGAATCGAGACGACAACGAACTATCTCTACTTAGTCTATGAAATAGGCGAGACATGCCAAACATGCACGGGACTACACGAATGTAGGCGAATACTGCCTCCACATTCTCGTGTTCCCGCGGAACTGTCCACATGTGGAGCGCGCTTAATGGATGAAAAAACGGGATAGCAAGATTCATAATCATTGTAGAGTGAGCGACCAGGGAATATTTGTGATTTGTGTTTAGTCTGTTATGTCTGTGATTTAAACTCTAAATGTACTCTCTGCTTCTGTATATACAATTTTTTCTCTATGGTCGAACGTTCAAAACATTGCGCGCGTCATTTTCCGGGAACTTATTCCAATGGATGAAAAAACGGGATAGCAAGATTCATAATCATTGTAGAGCGAGCGAACAGGGAATATTTGTGATTTGTGTTTAGTCACAAATCACAAATATTCCCTGTTGGGGATGCGAACCACAGACAACAATGTCTATGGTTCGGATCCCGTCGTGTAAGTAGGTCGTACTATTTAGCTTCTCAAAAGTCGCCTATTGCTGGCAGCCTACTGCTTATTGCAAGAGATAGCCTTTGTATATAAGATTGCTCGATTTTTTGTAGCATTGCCACAGAAACTTATAAGCAAGCGGCCGGCAGCTTAGATCGTATTTGACAAAGCAAAGCGCCTCTATCGACGGAGTTGAATCCATTTTTTACATCGCCCTTCAGTGCGACTTCAACACTATTACTTTGGAGGAAAGTTCTCATGGCCTGGACAGAGGCTTCGCAGTCCCTTTAGATCCAAAGTCGAGCTGGATATCCGCAATAGAACGAATGCAACAATATTTTTTTTAATTACAATATTTTTAAAATCTCATTGGCAACACAAAATCAGCATAATGCATCAAAATATGAAATTTTACATGCCGAAAACCAATATTGAAAAATGATTCAAAAATCCGAATCCGGGAACTGGATAGAGGACCGTTTCGTACATTGAGGCTAGTCGAATTTCAGCACCGCGACGAGCTCGCCACTTGTTAGGTGCGCCTTCTAATACAATTGGCGAAGCGAGGTTGAGCAATACCTTACGCTGGACCCTGAGACTGATAGAACAGTCTCGGGAGCGGATTGGCACACTGTGATGGTATATTACTATTATTAAAACGTAATTTCTAACAAATTTTGCTCTTAGCATAAGTGGTTGTGCCGATATTTGGCTGAAAACATTTCCTTTGGTACCATTCACACAAAGTATTCACAGAATTCTTTAAAAACCATTTTCAAGGTTGTCGGTGACCTATTAGTCTCACTTCGTTTTGTGCTTAAATGGAAGCAAATTAAATGTACTACAACTTTCTTTTAGATACTTTCATCATAGTACTAGTGATTTTATCAAGAATTTGCTCCTGACGGGAGCAAAACTTAAAATTGTGAATTTTCGTTTAAAATGGACCATCTTTGAAGAGTCATAACTTGGTCACTATCCATTTTGTAGAGCTCAAAGGCAGGCTTAAATAGTGGCAAATGTATTTAACTTTAAAGGCTATTAAGCTTTATTGGTCGAAAAATGCATAGTGTTTGATGTTTAGACCAAAAAGTGAAAATAGTCCCAAAATTTCGCAGTTTTTCACGTAGGTATTACGCAGGAAGCACAATTTTTTTGCTTGCAAAATGTAGTTTCACACTCTCTTAAGGGGTCCAAATAACATACCAAAAATACAGCATTACATCGCGCTTTGCGTTTTAGGGCTATTTTTTTGTAAGATTTGGCCTATATCTAAACTTGCGTGATTATCCGGAAATTAATCGGAAAGTCCGCCGCGAGCCGAGCACGTACGACAGCTTCCGAACGCGGCGTGGTGCCGCTATAAATAAGAGGCGGAGAGCGGCAGCGCTCTCGGACTGCCTGCGCCGCGCCAACAGCCAGCCGTCGAGCATCGAGCCGCCGAGAGGTCGAGCACCACGCCTGTTCCCTCCGCCCGCCGAGCCGACGAAGCCGCACACGAGCCCCCGAAAATGTGTCGCGCACAACATGATGTTGTGTCGCGGCACATGCGCCTCGCCGAACGGACTCACCCCCGCCGGCGGGGCCGCCGCCGCCATCCAGCCAACGCCGGGCTGGATTCGGGCTGTGCGGGCGCGCGCGCACAAACCTGATCGCCACCGAACGTGACGCCGACGCCGCGCTTCGAGCGCCCAACACCCCGCCGCGCCGCGCACGCGAACCGCGTAGCCGCCGCGCGGCCCTAAGCAGACGCCGCGCCGTCGTCGACTCATCGCCGTCAACGACGGCGCCCTACCGGACACGACGACTCCACCCTGACGCGACATCGGGTGTAGGCGGACTCCCTTCGGGTCGAGACCCTACACCCCACCCCTACCGGACTCTACGGCCGCTGAGCACCGCTCGCGGCGCCCCACCTGACTCGACACCGGCCGCCGACGCGCGCACCGCGCCCCGACGGCCAACCCACCGGATTGACTGCCCGGCGCTGCATTTCCGTCCCTACGGGTCGACGGATCTAACTGCGCCGGGCCCCGAGCGCTGCTTGCAATTGGGCAGCAACGCGGGGGCCGTTGAGCGACCTAGTCCCGCGGTCCCCTCCTCCGAACGAGACCCCCGGCAGCCGCAGGAAAGTCCCTTGCGAGGTCGACGTTCCTGCGAAACTCCGGCGACGCCCCTGCCACGCCAGTGGCAGCCCCCAACACCGTCAGCGACCCGGAAGCCTCCTCCATGTGGGTCGCGTTGGATGGGCCGTCCAACCCAGCGCGCGCGACTTCGGAGGAGGTGAAGAAGGCGCTCACCCTAATGACCGGCTCGTCTCAACGGGCCGCGCAACAACACTACCGTCCGTGGGCAACCGCCCAAACACGGTCTCCCCGCACGTGCGCTCCGCGCACGCGCGAGACGAAGAATTGACGACGCAGCGCTCTCACATCCGTCAATATTGACGAGATCCCGATCTTGGTACAGATATTTCAACTCAGTTGTGCGCGCGGCCCTATGTGTGGGTAAACCTTGTACATAAACAGTGACTTTGTGTGCGTGACAAGAGGTACAGTCGGGTACAAAATACAAATACAGTTATTTAAACAAATTTGAAACAAAAAGGAATAACTCGGTTTTTAAGGTCTTTGTAACTTGTTGTGTTTGTAATATACGGGTTCTTAAAAAAACAATAATTTGGTAATTTAATGTTTATGTATTGAACATATTATTCTGAATCGCTACTTGAAAAATAAAATGATGAATTTTCGGATGCGCTGCTGTCGCCAAGGTTAATTATGAATTCTGCCTCCAAGTCAAAATGTCGATAGTATTCTTCTTATTTCTTTTGTACATGTCGACAAGTATTACCCCACATCCCTTCATCAATTTGACTTAAACGTTCATTTATTAGTTTCATTATTCCCGTCACATTTTGGTCGACATTACGCGAAGCAATATAATTTTTTAAAATTCCCCACACATTTTCTATGGGGTTTAGTTCAGGATGATATGGTGGCAGTCGAAGAACTTTTATGCCATATGGCTAAAGTATGTCATCAATCTTATAACAAATATGGTTTTCTTTATTTTTTTTAATCAAATCATACAGTTCAATTTTTTTCATATCTAAATTAAAAGCTATATTTTTTCAGTCAGCCATGGAATGAATGGAATGGAATTAGAATTTGGAGCTCTGTCATTTTGAACATTATGGTATGAGGCATTATCAAGCACAACCACAGAGTTAGGTAGAAGATTCGGTATTAGACGTTCTTTTAGCCACTTTTCATAGTTTTCTGCATTCATGTTAGAGTGGTAATCACCGGAAACACTATTTGCTTTGTATGTCAATAGTATGTTAGGCACGAAACCTTGTTCTGAACCAGCATGCACAATAATAATTCTTTGTCCTTTCGACAGGTTTCTCTTTAGAGGTGGTCTATTTTTATTACCCCATCCTTTGTTTTGCACATGATTAGTTAAGATATAGCTCTCATCTGTATATACGATACACCGATTTTCTTGACGGTACCTGAGTAAGTTTTTCAGGTAAGAAAATCTTAGTTTTTGGATGTCATGCCGCTCTATAATAACACGTCTGTTATCCACAGTTTTTCGCCATTTGTATCCCAACTTTAACAAAGCTGTACGCAGAGTCGAAATACTTCCATCATAATTAAGTTTCTCTTGAAATATTCTTTTCAACTTTTTCAATGTAGGTAACTCGTGATGTTCTAAATGTTAATTTTGAATAGTTGAACGTATAACATCAACGTTAAAGTTGTCTAATTCTAACTTCTTTGAACGTTTTTGCGGTCTTTATGCGGAGATTTAAATTTTGAGTCAGATTCTTTTCTTCAGCTAATATATTAGTTATTGTTCTCTCTGATACCCCCACTGCCATTGCTGTTCTTTTCCGTACGCTGTTTAAATGTTCACTTAATTTCGATATTAAAATTGGACTTGCACTGCAAACTGGATCACTTACTAGTTGCAATATATCTCTCGTATCTTTTTTCAGAAATTCGTATACCTTAGCAATGGTTTCTTGAGTCTAAAACAATAATACGTTAACGTCAACAAGGATATATTTTTTCGTATATGTATAGAGTTATTATAAATATCTTTTATATCTAAATTCAAAATTAACAAATATTTACCTGAATCCTTAAACATTTTCTTCGTGAAGAACTAGACATTTTTGTTAACGACTGTACCCGTAAGAAAAACCGATAAGAACACGTCTTGCTCGGACGACGACTGCCGCGTCACTGCCATATAAACAGTGTTGCCAACTAGGCTAATACGAAATATGCTAAACTGCTGTTAAAAAAATGCCAAAAATAAGCCAAATAATTAAATTAAGTGCTAAAATAAAATGCCAAATTAATGTAAAATTTTAATAAGTTATTATAAAATATACATACTAACTGTATGTGGGATTACAACAAGTTTTGAAAAAAAATGTCTATGTCTTGATCTTCATCAACAGTAGCTGTAGATGTGGAAGGCTGAGGGTCCGAATCATAAGTCTCTTTTGTACCTATACAGCGCAGTACGTCAACTGGCACTGTATAAGAATAACAGCACTTTTCTGCCCTTTTCAAGCCAAATCTTACATACGAGTATAAAATGGCGTTTAAGGTCTTCACCGCCAAACGATTCCGAAGCTTAGTCTTTACTAAATTCATTTGGCATAAAACACGTTCAATCTCCGCGTTCGAATGGCGAGGGAAAACATCGTGATGAAACCTGCACATTCAGGCGACTGAATGTGTAACCATGATCCAATCTGGTCAGGTTCCCCTGGTAGCAGGGTCATGGAGGTCAGATGGCAGTCGCTCCACTGTAATTACCTGACCTGCCAAATCCTGGATCATGGTCAAGGCGGACCCCGTGCCCTCGTTCTCGAGAGCACAACTGAGACATAAACGCCAAGATGATGAATCTCCGCGTTCGAATGAGGAAACGTCAACAGAGATATTGCAAACTGCGATAAATCCGCAAAAGGGTTACCAGCTGCATCTTGATATTCAATGACTTCGTTCCAGAACTGTATGGTGGAAGATGTACATTCCCATTTTATATGTACTGTTTTTATTATTTTATTTTACTTTACTTTACTTTACTTTATTATTATTTTACTGTTACCCATTGAGATATAAGCCTATCTATTATGGATTCATTCACTCTGAACTATTCAGCTATTTCGACAATGAAAGGCTTGATTCTTTTAATGTTTCCTGTTCTGAAAACATAGATACTTTCCGTAACATTTTGTAATGAATTTTTTAAAATTTCATTTTAAGTTAATATGCTAAAAAATATGCTATATGCTAAACGACAAAATAATATGCTAAATAGACAGAAAATCTGCCAAATTTAGCATATAAAATGCTAAATTAGCAACTCTGCACATAAATGAAAGCTGTATATTTACAAGCGCACGCACACATAGCGCCGCGCGCACAACTGCGTTGAACTATCTATAATACGGTGTCAGGTGTACTTACTGTTATTAGGATTCCTGTTCAAACAACTGTTCAGCACGTTGACACTTTTATTTAAAAAAAAATTGTACATATTATTGGTATATTCTTGGGTTTGGCCCTTCAGGCCCTGATTGCTTATTGCATTTCCTTGCCTGGAAAATTAGTTAATACTGTAAATTCTGACTACGTTGTAATTACGTTCTACAAATATTTTGAATCGAATCGAACTTCATTTGAGCTTCGACACGAGGTAATCGACGACGTTACAGCTGTTTACAGTTACAGCCAGAGGACGGCGAGCGTCTTAGTTCCAAATATTTGTATGATCCCGTCTTTAAATTAAATTTAAGTTAAATGCTTACAGTCGAAATGATAAACTATAGTCAGTTGGTAAAGTATTTTTCTATTTATAAAATATTTGATAGAAAATGCTTTAAAATAGTGTTTCATTTTTAAGTTTAAACATCCTATCTTATAAACTAAATCAAGCTAAGATATTCACCACATATCCAGTTTCTTTTATCCTCGCGCGAATTTACCCGTTCTAAACCACCTTCCCCTATACTTTCATTTTTTACCGAAAAAGCAAAAGTCAAATTATAAAAAGCTAGTACATTTTAATAAGTAGGTAAACAAATACTTACACATACATATACAAATGAATTTTAATATAATATTGATTTGGTTTATACATTTAGACGTTGCGTTGAGGTGTATAAAAGACAAATGCAAGGTGTCACAAAAGAAAGATTATATTTATTTAGTTTACTGCGTGAACGCAACGAATCCGAGGGGCGCGGGGATTATGTCAATCGGTAGCCTGGCTCTTGGGAATTCAGTCGCTATGGAGCGTTTCTCAGGAGCAGACCGCGCGTTGTGCGTGCGAGAGTTTTACAAAAACGGTGATTCGGCGACTGTAACGCGTAGGAGATTCTGCAGTATTCGAGGTTTTTGCCACTCAAATGATGCGCCAAGCATTTCTCTTATTCGAAAATGGGTCAAAGAGACCGGTAGAAAACGTGGAGAGTGTTCATCAGTCTGTTCGTGATGACCCGAAACTTTCAATTCGGAAGCGCGCAAGTGCTTTAAATGTGCATAGATCATCATTACACCGCATTTTGCATAAAGATCTAAAGCTGCACCCCTACAAAATTCAATTGGTGCAAGAATTAAAGCCCCAAGATGCCAGTCAGAGGCTTGATTTCGTAAATCAGGCAATTGAGCGCTTTTCAACGTTTACCAACATTTTGTTTTCGGATGAAGCTCATTGCCGCTACTGGAGTGCAACGAATCCGAAACGCAAGCATCAGAAACCCCTTCATTCGCCTAAAGTGACCGTATGGGCAGCGATGTCGGCGCGAGGAATTATCGGCCCTTACTCTTTTGAAGACGAAAGGGGGCGTGCAATTACAGTGAATTCAGAGCGATATGTGGAGATGTTAGACTACTTCTTGGTGCCTGAACTGCAAAACTTTCCTGGCTATTATAACCAAAGAACATGGTTCCAGCAGGACGGAGCAACGTCACACACGTCCAATACATCACTGCCACGAGTTCGTAAAATTTTCTCGGGCAAATTGATCTCCAGGAGAGGTGACATAAATTGGCCTCCACGCAGTCCTAATTTAACCCCTATGGACTTTTTCCTATGGGGTTATCTTAAATCTAAAGTTTACGCCAATAAACCGACTTCCCTGGCGAGTTTGAATAAAACTGAAATATCCGTCACGAAATGGCAGCCATCACTGAGTCCACCTGCCGAGCCGTCATAAGTAATTTTACTGTTCGATTAAATGAGTGCCGCGAACTACATTTGGACGATATTATTTTTAAGAAATAAATTTCCAAATTGTGTATTTTAATAATAAATAAACATTTTTTCGATACACGGCTTACTTGTTTTTTAATCGATCCACTAAATATAAACTTTCTTTTGAGACACCTTGCACAATACAAGAAAAAAAAATATACACAAATACTACAATAGTATTTATTAAAAAATTCATAACGTTATTCCCCGGAATGGTGCCCAGAAATTGTAATTTATATCTACTACTAGGTAATGCATACCTATTTCCAATAGTGTAAAGGTTAAAAATAGGCAAACGTAAAACGCTGACGACCATAATATAACAGACACTTGACTTATCATAATTTACTTGACTCTTGGTATAAACTCGACTTGGGCATTTGCTGGCCTTACTAGGAAAGGCTGCTTGCTGTACTTCAATTGGCCCTTGTCCCCGACTATGGTCTTCACCGTATATTTTCTCAGCAGATGCATAATCCCAGCTTTCATTTGCAGCCTGACGTATCTTATACCAATACTCTATTTCCCTTTCCAAAAGGCTGGTAGCTGTAGTCGCCAAGCTTGGCATCGCCTTCAAAGCGCTCTGGATTGAACACTTCAGGATTTGGATAATATTTGGAGTCATGGTGCATCTCGAAGGTAGGGATAAAGGTACATTTATAATAATAAATGTACCTTTGTCTACTTAGATGTTCCCAGCATGCAACACGCTGTCACTCACACACAACCTCGAATTAAATCTAATAGGAGGATGCAATCTCATGGCTTCACTCAAAACTTTATCCAAATCCATCTCAGAAACGGCGTCATACGTTATTTCACTTTTGTATTTTTGAACACAATATCAACCTCTTTGAGAACCTTTTCCAATACCTCAGGATGTCTTCTTAATTCGATCAACTTCTGTTGCCTAGCAACCTACCGAGTCCAGTAAGTCCCAAGCAAGCGAGTCAGCAAGTACCAAGTATAAAGACGGCGTCACAGACTCGCTGACACATCGTGCTTATTATGCTCCAAAACTTGTTACACTGATGTAACCATGCACCTATAAACGAGATGGTCACTAAGATTGGTCAGAGTGATATTTAAATACATGCCGAATAGTGGAACATTATTTTGAAGACTTAGGAAAGATTCTTAAACCTTTCTAGAAGCCGGGGGAATGTTGTCGTCGCAAAAGGAGTCGTCTCTAAATTTTGGGGCTCATTTTCGCCAAATACGCCTAGTGAAAGAGTTTTTTTCTGTTGCTGGGTTAGTCTTGACTGCGAAGAGATCGCGTTTAAATCCCGGAAAACTGAATAAAATCATTTTCATTCACGACAATTATAAACATTGCTTATAATTAGTTTGACTTAAGTACTAATTTGATTGCAAGAAATTTTTTCCTAACCACATAATCACAAGTGAAAAAACGAGCCCACGCGCCACGCCGGGTAGAAACCTACGTTTACCAGCGCGCCGCCGCCGCCGACTATCTTGACCGCGGCGCGGATCTCTAGCCCCGACTAGTGGGGCAAAACCGGGCAAATACCATTTTTTGTAAAATAATTATTTTTTTACATCCAGTTGCTTTTGCTAAATTAATTGATTATGTTTTCGTTAGGGTATGAATGTATGTAGTCATAGATAATTTTTTATTGCATTTCGTCGAACTGGAGCTATTCTAGAGACAATGAAAGCTTAAGGTCCTGGATCTGCCCCACTTTCCCCTACTATTATTTCAGTATGTTTGAATTTTTGTTTGTTTGTAATGAATAAACTCAATAACTACTGGACTGTTTTTGAAAATGACTTTTGTAAAACCCTCACACCATTAAAAGGGTCCCATTACCAAGGGTGCTGATGCAAGTGAAACGAGTCAAGATACTTGAACCATACTTTACTCCTAAAAAAAGTAGGTTACTACACAAATAATACCAAAAACACTATACAGGGTGTTTCGTAATACATGTATAAAGCCGAAAGGGTGTTAAAGTATAGCTTGCAAAGAGTACACTGGCGACTTCATATTATCCAGACATTGAATTTTAATTTTCATTAAAAAAAACTTCGTTTTTAAAGAAAAATAACCATATCGACTACGCTGAAGCGCAGCTCTATTTCAAGTTGATGCTCCTACAAGGAGCAGTTCAATAACCTCGTGCGACCCCTATGAAAATAGAGCAACCTTCTTAAGCCTACTACCAGGAGCCTAATGCTACGTACACACGCACCGGTTTCATCAACGATTGTCTGTTGGCGCGTGCCGGCCGGCGATCCGCAGCGCAGCGTGGCGGTAACATCAAACGGATAGAAGCAATCGACCAAACGCAGTTTGGGCGGACACCGAAGGCCAACGAACAAACGTGCGAATACGAGCCCGAATCGGTCAAAACTCCCAAACCTTGCAAAGCTACTTGCTTGACCACGAAATGCAAGTATTGGACCTTAGAAGTCCAAAGAACGTGCTGTAGCTAACGGCAAATTCGCCCGGCAGCACTTCGTTAGCGTACGTTGAGTGTGTACGCACCATAAGGAGGAGTTTAATAACCTCATGCCATCCATATCAAAACAAACAAACCTCCTACATCTTACTACCAGGCGTCGAACTAAATGTCACCTACTTATCTACATGAATAATGCGCTTATTACACCTGACTAAATTCAGTCGACTAAATTCAGAAGCAAAAGGCGTGGGAGTAAATCGAAGTGGAATGTATTGCTCATAGAATAAGGTTCATTTTTGTATCACTCGTATTATGTTACGCGTCGCTCTGTTTTTTAAAAGGCGTGATACTAAAAATGGGCCTTATTCTATGAGCAATACATTTTACTTTGATATGCTCTCACGCTTTTTGCTTCTGAATTAAGACGACTGAATTTAGCCAAATGTAATAAGCGCATAAGATCTTCTAAATTAACTAGGAACTTACCCACACAAATTATATTCAATAGGTATGACTCGTACGCAATTGACAAAATTGCTCTACACAGATAGGTAAGTACTAGGTCCCTACTAACACGGGCCCCTCATCTAAGTACCTACGTAGCGTGGGGAACCACTTATGAGTCGAGTCTAGTTTTGGTGAAACATATTACAGACAGGTTCACTCAATACCTACATGTTTTTATGAAAAGGTAAAAATACCTATTTCCCGTCGGAAAAGAACCGACGGCGGTGGTTGCGCTTCTAACGTTTAGGTGGTAGTTAGCGTCTCCTAGTCTAGCTAGAACCTAGACCTTTAAAGCATGTAGGTACGTACCTTTTTAAAGTTATTTTATGAAAACAAACAGCGTCAGGTACCAGCGCGGTTAAACCATACTTTCTTGCTCTCTTGTGGCTCGGATGACTGATAGGTATTAACTATCAAGTAAGATTGTACTCGTATCGTAGCGTAGGTAGGTAGGTACACTCCATACACACAGATACACAACACTACGCAGGCTCTGGTTGCTATGCAATACGTAAGTAGGTAGGTAGCATGTTTGGCCCACTGCTAGTTGCACTCATGCATAGAATAATGATTATCACAATACTTAAACTGTTGAACGCTGAACACAGACAAGACTACGTTAATGCTGGTACCTGAAGCAATTAATCATTCATTCATTCATATCGTTAACACTCTTATCACAGTTATCTTCACAGTAGGTACTTAGGTATCCTACACATACAATGCAACAAGTAATCACTTCGATCACGCGAAAAGCTAAAAACCGAATGAACGAACACGACACGAAAGTAGGTAAATTTCGTCAATGGAAGCCACGCCGTAGGTCAAAGGCACCGCCACAGGCCGGCTCGCCTCGGCCCGTGGCGGCGCGGCGCCGCGGCGACGGCGGCGCACAAAAGGATTCCTATTTAGGGATCCGTGTTTTAGGAGTCTTACTTATTTCGCCTTTTATGTTCTCCTGGTAGATGCACCGTAATGTTGATTTTATTTATTTGATAAAATGAGGCTCAAGCGAATCCAACAGTGGGATAATAATAATACTTATGATGACGCTGATAGATTACATTTGCTTACCACTATTTTATCGGGTAATTTGGTACAATGACAGTAACCTAGACAGTAATTTCTAAAATTGTGTTTGTGTCCGTGCTCCACCTAGGTAACCTAAGTTCTCCAACTGGGTGAAGCATGAGATATTTACAGGTATAGCTCCATCAACTAAGAATCATTTAGTTAATTTTAGTTGATGAGAAATCTTACGCATTTTAATCATCAATAATAGCCGATAACAATCTACTGAGAGTTTGAGCCTTCCCCACATCAGTAGAGGGATCTGTCTTAAGCTCCACTACCTACAGTCTTTGTTTTATTTATGTTACATTTATTACGGCCGGCGGCGCTAGGGTATTTTATTTATTTTACTTGATACTAAAATATGTGTGTGTAGGTATCGAAAAATCTCATGGCAGATAGGTACGATTACCTACGCGACACTGAAACATTACTGAGAGACATAACATGAGAAAGCAAACTCGTAAAGACAAAGATGTTATATTAATTAGAGTTTGCTACATTAATATGCTACAGTAATTTGGATTAGTCTACTTTGCTATTAGTTAGGTGGTGGTGCACTTTCGAGAAAACTATGAATGTACCTTTTGAATTAAAATCATAATTGATTACAATATTTTTTTGTACAGAACCCTCGAACCAAAAAATACAACACCTATATCCTATCTGTAATTGGTAAATTTGTAGTCATCGGTTGATTGACCTGATTATGAATTTAAGTAACCTATTACAACTGATTTCTAGAGATGCGGTCTTTCGTTTTTTAAATGTCATTATCGACATTGAAAAAGAAAAAGTTCGATAGTCATTTTCTCGCTAACTATTCCACGCAAGAAAAAAATAATTATACCTTTCGTTTTAATACGTTTAGCACTCCATCCAGTTCACGGCTTTATACATATATTATGAAACACCCTGTATAATTCAACGGCGCAAACTGGCTACCGCGATGTAGAATACGTACGTGTACAACACCATCTATTGGATATTATCCGAACTTAATATATAACTATGACGTACAACTTTCATTAAAAAAGAAGCAACATCTAGGTAAATACAATATTGACCTGTAGTAAGAAACACCGCAATTGTGTATTTTTACCACTATTCTGTAATTCTAGTACGATAAAACGGTGCGCTTTTGCAGCACTAATAATGGTGCAAATACGTGCGGGTATATCGACCACATATGGGTGAAATCCCAACCTGCGTCTAGTACCCCGAAGATGTAAGGAGGAGGTCGGCACCATTCGATGAAGTGCCAACGCACACTCACCGAAACTAATCCTGTAAACACCGATAAGTAAGTGATCAGCCGTTGATGTTCGACGCTTTGCAGCTTTGACTGAACTAACGCTGCGTCACTAATGCGCTTCTTGGCACGTTTTTCTATTGGGTCTAAGTTAGGGCCTCCGGTCTATACTTAGCAGATCCAGACGGCAGTCAAATCATAATATATAACAGCGCATTTTGTCATCATGTTGCATTCGATAATCAAAAGAATAAAAATGCGGTCAACTTACTTACAAGTATTATAGTTCAACTATTATTGTTCGCCTACGTAATTCCACTGCTGAGAAAAGATATCTCAAAACTTTTTTTTCAATTCTCGTGACCAAAAGGTATTTTTTGTTTAATCGACATTGGGAAAAAGCAACGAACACATCACAGTCGCACGCCAGACCCAAATTAATTTTACATATATTTTGGGAGTAAATAGGTAACTATGAATCATCAATGTTTTCACAGTATACGAGTATATTACAAAGTTTGCCGGACCCTGGGTCCACGCGTGCCGCGCAACCGGGACATCACACCAAGATGAAGATGATGATGATGATATTACAAAGTTAGCCATATTATTTAAGTCAAGAAATTACTGAAACATCAAAACAATAAAATAAAACTCATTAAACAAGAATCTTCAACACCCACATTCTGTATACACCTCTACACATATTCTACGAGTGATAACCAGCAACTTACATTATCATTAAAGGGTGGTGGTCTAAAGCACTTCAATAATATAATAAAATAACAAAAAATTCAACATGAAATATTAAATTATTTTACAATAAATAAACTGAAATAGTTTGTTTACAAATGTGTATTTGACAACCAAATTGATCTTCAAGGTGACGTTTGGCACGCATTTAACCCAAAAGGGTCGCTCTATTCAGCCATGAAGGTAGCTAACTTTCTAATCTTTGCTAAATTCATTTTATATGTATGAGACATTAAATATAAAAATCACAAAGAAGCTTTAGTTTCGCAGTTGTAACAATAAGTTTTCTTATAAATGTGATTAAGGTAACAACGATGAATGCTATCGTAACTCACACATTAATTATTTCTACATTTTCAACTTCAAACTGTAACTGTGACCTCTTGAAACATCCAAACTTATCATTTATTATGACATTCGTAGAAGAGTTTGTGCTCAAGACTTTGAAGTTTAAACGATTATTGTGTGACTTACTGCATTGATACTTAAATATAAGTAGACGTAGGAGTGTTTTTGGAAACGCCCAGTTAAATATCTGGATTAATCGCCAGGGCACATTTAACTATTGTAATTATAATTACTGCTGCACTAATTCAAAGTTCCATTTTGCCCTACTTGTTATTTGGCCATGACACCCTTTCTAGCAACCTGGCCCGGATGCCCTGCAAACTACAATCGTCCAGCCAATTAACGCATTTCTTCTCAACACCGTAATAAATATTATTCGGGATTACCGTTACCCACGGGTCCTCTAACTTTGGTTTAAACACTAAAAAGTCATTGTCGGCTCTTGTCTCGACGTAGGCAGTTTCAAGAATAGCGGCAGCGCCTTGTTGTTCACTCTTTACTAATTCTTTCTCGACTACAACTTCGTAATCATGATTGGCGTGTTGCGGCATGTTGTTGCTGTTGGGATCGGTGCGGAGTCCTTGCTTAGGTATTCCTAACTTACTTTGCAGCGCATCATAAACACTTTTCGCTTTAGCGAATTTTGCCGGGTCAATGGACCGCCGATCTATATTGCTACTAGTCAAATAAGACTTGTAATTGGCCAATGATTCTAGGACTCTACGTAAAGCTACTTGATTCTCGCTGTTGTCTGGTTTCTTTGTCTGCATGTTTTTCGACACATGTAAAGGCTGCACGATCTCTACCACCAGGAATACGAGAAATAAGTAAATCTGAAAATAACGAATTATTATTTATTTAACACTTAATAGTATCGTTAACAAATATTCCCAGGAAATATCTTACACTTTTAGCCATTTTATTATTTTTTCTCCTACCTATTTATTGCAGCTGATACAAACTTGTAAAACATGAAAATATTAAATCGTTGAAGCAGAACATAACTCAGAAATTCTGATGTTACAAGTTAATTGTCCATGAAATTACTTTTCTTCAATTTTCAAGTTTCGCTTACATTCCGGTGTATTTATATGAAAGTAATCTCGAAATACCTATAATTATATTTCCTTACGGTACACATAGGTACAAGTCCATATAGGTACACATACCCACACATACGGAATAAATTTAAAAAGTAGCTTTGTCTAAGTAAGTTATACTTTGCTGACTGGTGAAGGCGCATCTACCGATTTTTATTTTTTAATCATTGGCTTTACGGCTCTAGATTCTGGGTTATTTTAAGCCAGGCATGTGAAAAAAAGGGGGACCCTTTTATTATTAGTCCTTGTTCGTTGTCAACCACAGCCATCTTCGCCATACTCGAAATATAATATTCATGAGCACATACAAGCACGAAACTTTGTAACAAAACATCTCTTATGAAGGTCGAAAAAATTGATCCCTTTTGCACACCACGCAAGGGCCACGGTTCCCTCGACCATGATCCAGGATTTGGCAGATCAAGTGGGAACCTGACCAGGTATGATCAAGGTTATACATTCAGTGGCCTAAATGTGCAGGTTTAATCTCGATGTTTTCGCTCACCGTAAGAGCATCGGCTAGTGATCAACTAATGTACATCACTTAGAATTGGTACATGGCGGGACTGGGATTTAACCACTAAGCCATCGACGCTCCAAAGCTCCAAGATGTTCCGTCTGATGCAGGGCGTAAAAATATCTATATGGTTGTTGATTACTCGTTACGACATACTTAATTTACTTAGGCGTAGGGTAGGGGTAGCGGTAGAATAATGATAAGATGCCACACGAATAAAATCGCGCCAGGCCCATTAGTACGTAGTATAAAACAAAGTCGCTTCCCGCCGCCTGTCTCTCTGTATCTAAAGCAGCGGCCATGAGAACCCTTTAAGATTTTTAAATAAACTCGCGCAACCAATTAGATCACGACGGGAACGGCTACAAACTAATATTCACTGGCTCTCCGAGTTGGGACAACGGGGTGGAGGTGGTGCTCTCCGAGGAGTTTCGAGACAGCGTCTTGTAAGGCGTGTGAGCGGCATACCGAGAGAGAGTCCCACTGCCCAACACCAGGTCCTTGTGATGGACCTGAGCATGAAGCCCCGCGGCCAATACCGGGTGGTGGCTGCTTGAAGGAACCAAGTCCCATGAGTTCGTCGCTGCTGTCAGCGACCTTAGTGTTGCAACAGACGGTGAACCCATCCTACAATTCTGGGACAGAACTCAGGCATCTATCGCACAGGCGACAAGGACGGTGCAGGCTTGACAAGGAAACCTGGTGGTGGAACGAAACAGTCCAGAGGGAGACCAGGTTGAAGAAAGTTTAAAAACGGTACGGTGAGGGAGAGATGGCGCTCGTACTTCCACGAGCTGCTCAACAAGCAGCACAAAAAGGTCTCACACCATGAAAGTGATCGCATGGTTGACTCGCGGATCCGACAGGAGTGTATAATCTCGAATAGTTAATATGTATTTCGGCAGCATTAGTATGAAGATACAGTAGCTATGAATGACGAGTAATAATCGAAATGAGATGCTGAAGGTAGAATCAGCAGATATAAAGCTCGGTCGGTTGCTATTTCTGCTATGGTCAAGATGGTAATTTTGACATTGACAAGGCTTTTCTTCACAGGTAATTAGAAGAAAATGTATTTATGACACAGCCTGAGGGATTTGCTGCCAAGAGGCGAAATAAAAAGTGTGTAAGCTTAACCCATATATTCCCGAATTTTTTTAGTTTTGGATATGACGGGACCTTACAAAAACCACAAGTGCAGATTTGAGGGGGAGTGGGGGAAAGGTGGTTTGTTCAATGGGTTGAAAACGACCCCGTGGGAAAAATGTTACACAATGTATGGTTTATAATTATTACACCTTATTAGTATTATTATGACGAAGAATAGTGTTTTTTAGCAACAAATATTAATTATGAGATCCTGAATATTACTGTACATGTTGTAAATCCAATCCACATTAATTGCATATTATGACAGGCTGTATTTTTACTTCAATAAAATATATCAACAGAGTCTTTCTGATCACCAGGGTAGCTAGATCATACGGATTGGCGCTGGTCTAAATAATTCTAGACCACTATACGCTGACTGAGTTTCATTTTTCTTCAGCTACGTTTAGGCAACGCACCTTCGAAACTTCAGATACTGGCGAGCTAGTCTTGTACATTCTTCACCGTGACCTCAAAGAGCCACTTCTACACGCGCCTATATTGGTGGCTTTGTGGTTACACCTCCAAACAATGATTATATCGCGAAATGAGATAGGTTGCAGTATATCAGTTATCAATACTAGATTTCAGCGTAACTGAATATAGTTTTGTTGTTTGGATGACATGAGTTGTAAGTATATGAGATATTCATAACGCTATGCATGATGCCACATAATGCCACTTGTCTATCAGTGTCGACGGTGGAGCACCGCGAGGTTCCTCATCTTCGTAGAACATTGGTTCCTTACAAATAGTACCTCTCTTGAATCTTGAAAAATATATTACTTGCAGATGCGAGTACATGTATATAGGATAAAAATGTTGGAAATATACCTCTTTTGCATCACTAGGCTAAGATATATTTCCATATCTTACAACTAAAAATAAAAATAATAATTGTATAACACTTCTGTCCAAAGGGTCGTTATCGATGCATAAATGTTTGACAACGATATTTGAGTAAAAAAATTATCTATTTCCAAATATTTTCCCTAACATGAGGTAAGCGAGCTATGTAACTTTATAATAAAATCAACAAAATAGGTATATTTACAAAGATAAAAACAATACTTCCGTTTTTATAAACAGACAGACTTTAAACTATTGCGGATTTTATCACACATTTTAAGGGTATGTTCCGGGTTTCCTACCGCGTACCTTTGTTGACGGGGAGTTCCAGTAGTAGCAGAAAACTTTTACGAAAGCGGGTAGATCGACTTTGGCCGCTTTATCGTTAAACAACACCGTCCGGCGCTCGCAGATCTCCAGTCGTCCCGTGACCATAATGCATGCAACTGTGTCGAAATATCGGGCTACTCATCAAAAAAAGGTACGCGGTAGGAAACCCGGAACATACCCTTAAAATGCGTGACAGACACAGATAAAAATCATGTTATAAATTCAACAGGCGCAAGAATTATAAAATATAAAAATATGAATAAATAGCATACGCATGGCAAGTGCTAGGCGATGTGGGTACAACGCCAAGTGCTACGTGGAGTTGCTAGCTGAGTTAAGAGTTGAGAAGCTTCCTCTTACATTGTGGGCACTGCATTATGCAACTTAACTTAATTATCTTATTCCATTATATAAACAAGCTTGCGAGACCAATTACCTAGATTAAGCAATGTTCATAGCGTCCTGGAACTGAATGGGTGACCGTTTCGTACTTTTGGACTAGTTGAACTTCAGCACCGCCACGAGCTCGCACTCGTTAGGTGCGCCAAATGCCAACGGTATGTGGCGAAGCGAGGTTGACCAAAGTCTACCGCTAGGGACCGGAGACTAATTAAACAGTCTCGAGAACAGTTGTTTAAGGATACACTTTTTTCCCGCCAGACCATGTAATTTAAAAAAGTAACTTTTGATACAGCATTTCCCATACTATTTTCATTACAGTTGTATTGAAAAATAACTTTTTAATCATTATGCAACACTTTTCTTTTTTAAATTTTTGTCGGGCGCCGGGACACGGCGAAATATAGGCTTAAATGTCTTCAACAAATTCAAAATTCAAATTTTCCTGTTTATATTTGAGTGTAATTATTTTCCCGCTAAACGGTATATTTTTTCTAATTGTTGTAATTTGTGTATGTGAATGTTTTTTCTTGTTTGAAGCAAATAAATAGATAAATGTGAAAGTAGTGAAGTGAATTTCCCGCCGCTTGATATCCTCGACGCGTAGATACAACAGAACTGATTCGCAGCTTACTTCCAGCAAAGTTGAGAAAATTATAGGTACGTAACATGAAAATATGAGTGTAGATAAAATAGTGTATGTAACTGCATATAATTAGGTATTAAAACACTCGTGTCAAACTATTATCATACTCGGCTACGCCTCGTATGATAAACAGACACTCATGTTTTAATACCCCCTTTTATATGACAGTTGCATAAACTACTATTTTAAAATTTTATAGACTGGCGGGAGAAAAGTGTATAATTAAACAACTGTTTTCGAATATGTAATTGGAACATTACGCTATGAGTGTAGATAAAAATATTAATTAGGTATGACACTGACAAGTATCATACCTAATTAACTCGGCTTCGCCTCGTATGATAAATAGACACTCTTATATATGTTACTCATCGTAGTTAATGTACATCTTTGACTTGCGATATCTGGCAAGATATACAGTTTTTAACATTTTTGAACATAAAGTGATCGATAGATATTAAAGTTTCCTATCGATTGGCATAAGTTTTATAAGAAGCCACAAAATCGATATTTAATTAAAAATGCCGGAAAGTGGTGATTTTCTCCATAGTAAATGTTCAATGCTCTTTAATTTTATGCCTTAGTAATTAATACTTCTACCCGCTGAAAAATCGGCAATTTGAGTAACATAAAATCTAGTTTTCTAAAACCTGTTGTTGTGGGTCAAAAACATCCCCATGGGCATATATGGGTTAACAAGTATTTATATGGCTTAAAACAAGCTGCTAGCGATTGGATTAAGCAACTTCATCAAGTGTACTTGTTGATTTTGGGGCATAAGCGATTACAATCCGAATCATATTTTTCGGAAAAACAAGGTTTTAAGTATCCTCGCGGTATAAGTTGATGATATAATTCGTTTTTATAACGATTATTGGATATGTACGTACAGTATTTGACCCACTTCTTGATAAAAGGACTCAATTTAAATTTTGGGGCCTTACAGTCGAGTTCATTAAAATATGAGCATTACCAGATTCATCAATCAAACATATGTTACACATGTCACCTGTCATATTAATCTGAGTAAGCCTTTCAGTAATATCTAAACAACTGAAAACTAATAAATGTCTGTACTAACGTATGCCCATTTTATGTGAACAAGTCGAAGTTCATAAATATCTGAACAAACATAAAACTTTGAATTTTGAATTTTTGCTACTTTCGATTTACAATCGACTTAAAGAGGTTGTTATCAACATTTATGACTGGCCACTTGCCAATTTTTAAATGATAAGCTATTCTTGAAGTTAAGTTATGTTCTATTGTTAATCACATACAATTCGTGATTCGTTGCTTTGAATTGATAAATTTTATACCTGTATCAAAATGTACGGAATATCGGAGCATATAAAACATAAAATAGTTATGATGTATGCGGATGATATTAAAGTATCAGATGTTGCTGAAGAATTGGGCGTAATGGTAACTTCAATATTTTATTTGGTAGTTACCCTAGCTACGAAGGTGACGTCCTGGGTTCTAATCCGGGTAAAACTTCTTGGATATCTTTATACTTACTTTATACTTTAGTGTCCATAACACACACTTTATTATATGACATATATTCCTTTTGTTGCAGAGGAAGACAGTTTAGTTGTGGGTGAAACGGTGGGTTGAAGAAGGTGACGTAAAACCTCACGTGTCTAAAGGGCGGCCGAGTAAAACAACACGTGCCCAGGATAGGGAGTTAGTTGACGGCGTCAGACAACAACGATTCATCCACACCACAGTTTTAGCGAATGCCCTAAAAGTGTACAACTTAACTGTACGTCGCAGACTCCGTGTGGCTAGCCTCAGAACTGTATACCTACACTGTATAACTGGAAACCTCCATTAACAGATAGGCACAAAAAGTTGCGTCTGCAATTGACAATTCGCTCTCTGGAATATATATTTTGAAGGGGGTTGCCTTTATGGACGAGAAAGTATTCGTGTCTTCTGTGGATGGGCGTCTGTCTCTCTGGCGGACGCCTAGAACAAGATATGATGAGGAAAACGTGCGTCCTGATCGCCGTAGCGAGGATTTCGCTAGGATTCGCCGAGGCTGGATGAATTTAAGTTTGCCAATAGAATTGTGCGAAGTCGCCATCTCAATGCTCAAGGTTATCTGGAAATATTAAGAGTTTCGTTTTTACCAACTGCAAAAATTGTATATCCCGACAACCATAAGGTCGAATTTATGCAAGATAATTCCAGTATTATTATTTTTATACCATACAAGACAGCCATCTCACCTGTTCGTAAGTGACGATGCGGCCGAAGATGGAGCATGCCAGTCTTGGAACAGCCTATTCACTCTAGCCTTGAAGGCATCCAGATTATATTGATCAGGGAACACACTCGCAGGCAACGCCGCCCAAGCAACACAGATTAGCTGAATAATCTTTGTATTTAAGTATTTCTTGAAACTTCAAGTTGATAAAGCTGACTGCTTAATGTCTGTATTACACAGACGTTATTCAATAAATCTGGGCATAAAATAAGATGGTTCAATTTGTATAGTAGCAACAGAGCTACCTTTTACACAGCTGTTAACACTCTTTTAACCAGTTAAAAGTGTTCAAGTTCAGTTATGCATTTAATATTCAGCATTTAGATTATTCTCGTGTTTCTTTGGAGACAATATGCAAATAATACTATAAAAATAACTGATTAAATACTAATTAGTAGACGTTAATGGTTCGCACCACAACGTCGCCATTATTATTCTGCAAATGGATTTTAATTTCGGTAAGCACATTTTTGTTTTAACACATTTTACAATTAATGGGACTAAATTATCATTTAATTTTACTGTAAATATACATATATCTTACCCGTAAAATTTTTAAGCGCCACTTGATTAAGCTACTATTGAATAAGTAAACAACTTTTTTATAATAGCCAGACTTGGATTGGCGAAATTTTTCCAACGTTTTTGAGAATTTCAGTGTGCAAATGTAATGTGGCTAATGCTAAATAGCTTTTCTAAAAGTATTTCTATGAATAAAACGCAGTGTGTGATTAGATATGTCCCATTTATATTTTTATTAGAGGTTATGTAATGGCGATACAGTTATGTTGAAGCTGCTCATACAGCGGTTTCCTTTCTTATTTCTACGTAATAGAGCATTATGTGCCCAACTTGTGTTACTATTATTTGATTAGAAGTAATCTAAAAAGAGCATATTAGGGATAACATTTCTATAATTACCCATCATAATGCTGTTGAACAGCCTATTAGGGTTACATTTAATACATGAAAACCAAAGCATTTCCAATTATTGGAGATTCGGAGATACACGTTAACATTTCATTACATGTACAAATATTGCTTTGTTTCAGAGGGCGGCATGAAATATAATAATATAAATATGTGTGTAGTTCGTATTTTATATAAAAGGATATGCAAAAGTTCAATATTGTTATAAGTTTTCCAAAGCTAATATTTTTGGGGAGCACTACAAAAGCGGTATTTTTTTTTTATAATTATTTTTATAATTTCGTATCAATAAAGAATATCGAAACTTGTTACTGTTTTTATATATTTTATTTTACAAAAAATCTTATTTTATGAAGATCAATACAACGTTTTTTTTTCTGTTTAATAGCTTAAGAAAATTAATTGTAATAAATCTACTGTTTGTTAAGGTTTTCATAAGCCAAAAAACAATAACCTTTTAGGTATATTTAAGACTACAATGTACGGAATCCTCTTCATTCGTAAAATTTCGACTCGTACTTGAACTTTGGACGACTCGACTCGAAGCCTTATAACTTTTCAGTTATTTTCTGAATATAAATCTTTAACTTATGTTTGTTAACGCTATAAGCTGTATAAATACTTATTATCCTGCGCTTAAATCGCTATAATTTTGTTGTAAGAGCTTAGGTACTTGGTTTCAATTATGCAGCGTTCTACTTTGCAAAACCTAACAAATAACAAATATTCAGTTGAACTTAGAAGATATAAATACTAAGAAGACATTCGTTTTTATTTTAATGTTTAAATTTACTCATATTAAATATTAAAATACATTTTTGGTTTTATTTACGTGACTTCTACGGATGTAGAGCTTGTCGTGTTATTGCACTTCATCCGTTTTATTTTGATAAGTAGGCTCGGGAACCAGATGATTTATATATTTCTTAAGTTTTGTTCAGATATTTATGAACTTCTACTTGTTCACATAAAATTGGAATACGTTAGTACAGATATTTTTGTGAAACTATATGTTTATGCATACTTGAAAAAACCCTTGCGTAGATATTAATGTAACTAAAACTAGGTTCAAAAAAAAAAGACAGGACACGGCCCGCAGCCATAGAGAAATAATTTACTAACGTAATAGAGCAGCCATCACAAACAAAGAGTATGTACTGACCTGTCATGTGCGAGAGGTGCAGGGGGAGGCTGCTAAGTCATAGAATGAGACATTACAGATGCGACCATATAATTTTATTCTACCTACTCAATCAATAAATTGAGAATAAACTCAAAAACCACTGTATCGATTTAAAAAATTATTTCTCTATTAGATTGCTACATTATGTGTAGTGACGGAAAATAATTGGTTGACACGGAAAAGTTGATTGTTTACAGAGAAACGAACTGCGCGCCGGTAAAAGCCACCGAGACGTAGACGTTACTACTAGATACGGTTACGGTAGAATACTAGAGTATTAACTAACTATTTGGGCCCATTTTTTTGGACAAATGAGATCCATTCTTCTTTTTTTTCGTTTAATTAAAGAATAAATATAAAACAATATGTTAAGTTTCACAGGTAAACTATTTTCATCATAAAATTGACATCGTAAACTTTTTACAATAATACATTTTGTAAAAAGTTTACGATTATCATTTGATAGTAGGTACATATCGGACCAGAAGAGTAGCTGGTATTCAGTAACTTAAACAAATGTTTGATTCTAGTAGGTAAATCCAGAGCGGTGCCCCTTCTGTAGGTCATCATCATCATCATCATATCAGCCAGAAGACGCCCACTGCTGGGCATAGGCCTCCCCCAGAGATCTCCACAAAGGCCGGTCCTGTGCTTTTCGCATCCAGCTGGTACCTGCGATCCTTACCAGGTCGTCAGTCCACCTTGTGGAAGGCCTACCCACGCTGCGTCTTCCGGCACGTGGCCGCCACTCGAGAACTTTACTGCCCCATCGGCCATCTGTTCTTCGAGCTATGTGCCCTGCCCACTGCCACTTCAGTCTGGCAATCTTTAGAGCTATGTCGGTGACCTTGGTTCGCTTGCGGATCTCCTCATAGATCTTCTGTAGGTATATTTTTCTTATTCTATGACCTTCATTAAAATTGCGGTTTAAACAAATCCAGTAAAAAATTTACTTTTCAAAAAGGGTTTCAGCTAATTTTACTAATAGGTTTTTATACTGACCGATGAAATGTTACGCTATTTTCTTTCTTATTGGCCCTCGAATGATTTGTACAGTTTTTTAATACGCAAGAGGGCATTTTTTTGGATATCCAATCTAATGTCAGATTGGTCCGCGTCGCGCAATATCTAAGAACTGACTGCGGTCACTGCGGTCCATGAACCGCAAAGTGTGGGGCAAAGAAAATACTTGCGGCGTCTCCTCTATTACGTTAGTAAATTATTTCTCTATGTCCACAGCCGCATATTTCAAATAAATTTTAAATATAGCCTAGGGGCTATTCCCAATTTTTGGCGCCTTGCCTTGTGATCGTGCATACTGTTCATCGTTGGTTTCTGTGTATGTCCAGTTAAAACAGTGTTGGGGAATATTTTGTCAGCAAAACAATTATAGACAATAGTACCAAACCATAAACCATGATAGTTCGGGCTTAGCGCCATAGATGACGCTAGCAAAGGGAGCCCTTCAGCCCTTGCATGCGCTGTGTTTTTATAAGGGATGGCATTCGAACATTAGCCTCGCGCGAGCGACGGATGTGATAATGGAAGGCCGAATATTAATTATATAATAGTTCTGTTGTTAGTATATAACTCTTGCCATAATTGTTAGTATATTGTAAAGACTTGTGTTTTAGATAATATAACTAATATCAAATGGTTTGTATGTGTTCTCATTTTAACATATCAGAAGTGAGCATGTAACTCGTGCGCCCAACGATAAGTGTTTTGCTCTTTACTTAGAAACTGTAAAAATCGCATTTGAGGTAACATAGTTACCATGTTCGTTACAATAAAAGTCGGACTAACTAGGCTAGTATGACAGATAATAAGTTTTGCATTTCGGCATACCAGTTAATATAATTACTTAACATATATTTCACATGACGCATCTACCTGCTACCGATGTAAATGCCAAGATTTAGATATAAATACGAGCAGTCATGTAGTACTTACTAATTTACCCAACCCATCATTACGTTCAGTCTACGATCTTTAAAGATCCAGATTTCTGTGAATTAACTGAATATGATTTAGTGATTTTGGCTTTGGCATCGTAAGTAGACAGGCAAATTCCCCACGTTACACCATGAAGAAATACTACATAGTACTTGAGGAATAACGCTACGTTGACGACTACTATTTTAGAACTACTATTTTATGTGCATGGAAAAAGGATTTCTTATCAATCTAGTCTACATAATTTACGAAGTGAGTAGATGTAGCAGATAACTATTAATGTGATTGATATCCAAAGCATTATTAATATCATATGTCAGCGATGCAGACGATCCATGTCTCGATGTCCGCCAGGGCGATAATGAGAATCTATGCATTTTTAAATTTCTGTATTATGTACCTACCTATGTCGGTAATTTCAATAAGTGGTTGACATTATTTGGCTAAAACAATAATAAGCAAATAAGCAGTTTGAGATATGAAAATGACTAATCTGATATTCTCTTTCCCCCACCTGAACCCTATCCTAATCTCATATACGTATTGCTTAACATAGCTAACTTAATCATAATCATGATACCATAAAAAAAAATAATGATAGGTATGTGCACATTGAATCCACAAATAGCCAAACAGCACCACCAAAATACGATGCATTCTCGGAATGTCGATATCGTAGAGAAACCTACATAAAACGTCCACTTAAAAACAAAACGAACATACGGGACTCTACACGTGCGCGTCACAGAGGTTCTCATATAATAGATTGCACTATGAGTAGATGTTATCGCCATCAGAATCTGGCGAACGAAATCTGATTAAAAGGTCCAAAAATTATTTATTCGTTGAAAATAGATTTCATTAATTTTTCGAAATATTGTAAATAAGTACCTACTGTATAAAAGAAAATAGATAACACAGACACAGGTGAAACAAAGCTAAATATTCATTTAAGCACAACTAATTTCGTAAGTAACTTTTCCGAAGTAATAAGAAAGGGATGTGTTAGTTACTACGACCAACATTTCTTAGGACAATGCAATCTAAGCGTAACGTCGGTCGCACTTGTTCTAGGAATTAATAATAACAAAAGCACGGCGGCTGTTTACGACCCCTGGTATATATTTTTATTAAACTTCTCAAAGTTTTGACAGCCTTTTCGTAAACTAGTAACATAAACAGTAATGCTGATCAAATAATATTTATTGACGTCTACACATCATGACAATATTTATTCATAATAGAGAATAGCTATTGCGCTATAAGTAAAGAGGTAAGAGTAAATCGAGTAAGGTTCATAAACCCACCAAATCGAACTAATTTGCTTAGTAAGGGAAGTTTTAATAGCTTAATTGCTCAGTAAGAGTTCACACTATATTTAATGTTATATAAAATTATATAAGCGAGTAATACTTTGTAATTGAAAGATTTTACTCCTTTATTTAAATAATAATAAATAAACCAGTGTTATAAATAAAACATATATCCACTTTCTTATTATTATTAGTACAGCTATTAAAGATGTCTCATATCACTAAACGAAATAAAAATAATAATAGGTAACCATAGCTCAAAATACAAAAACTGTTATAACGTTTATATATCTACTAATCGTTTATTAACTCAATTTATTTGTTAATCCGATAATTTTGATTAACGTTACTTAGACTATGAGATAGTTTATTTTCCTGTTCCTTGTTGTCCAATAATGTAGAACGCATTACCTAGGCGGGAGCCTCCTCTCGCCAATATCTGGTTCTGTTACAGAGTTAAACTCCCGATACTACATGTACATGTAGTACATTGGTAGAAAAGGATGACATAGATAAAGTTTGATGGTCTGATGCTATGATTCCATAGATAAACTATATATTTGCATTACAGAGTTCAATATCTCTGGTAGAAAAGTATGAAGGATAAGGGATAAAATACCTTCATTCAACTCTAATACATAATTCCGCCACAAAGCTAATTAGTTGATGCCGCCTTTAATATAATTATTATAATTGAGATAAAGATGAAAAGTACAAAAATAAAAAGCAAAAATAAGATGAGTTTGATGCTATAATTACTTGATGCAGACTCGAGCAAAGAAATATGATTGAAATAAATAATATTGTATGATTATCTAATCTAGAGCTAAATATTTTAGATATAAGTTCGTACAACCAAAAAAAAAGTAGAATAAAGTAGATGAGATAAAGATTGAAAGCGTAATACTATTCATATTACATACATACATACATGGTAAAAGCAAAAATAAATATACCGAGTTGAAAATGAAAAGTTTGATGCTATGATAGGTACTACCTACAAGCGACCCAGACGCTTTCGATGATTGTGATAAAGTTTAAAAGTTGTACAGGCGACCTACATACCTCCATTACAGAATTACCTCCAAGTTAAACACCTGATTGTACGCCAAAATAATGATTTGCTATGTTAATGCAGTCGACCTACGTACTTTTATTACATAGTCAGTTACTTGATGATACTACCTCTGGCAGAAATTGAAGACTTAATAAAGATTTATAAACACGATGAAGTTAGCGAAAGGCTACCTGTTCCTAACAGTCAAAATATACACTCACCGAAGAACAAGTGGTTATAAATGAATCAAGTGGCGGAGCAGAGGCTATTATTTCTGATCCAGTTCTGATCAGTGTTATTTTATATTAATGTCGAGAAGACTTATGATGGTACTCACGGTATTTGTGCTTGGGAAGCCGTAGCGCTAGGCGGTATCCACAATACCTACATGTGATAAACCCTTATTTCGAACTTATTTACATGAAGTCAGATATTACTCAAAGTATTTGTGCTTGGCAAGGCCGGCGTGTGATGGCACATACGGTATCCACAATACATGTGAAGTTAAAGAAAGATGGTACTCACTGTATATGCGTTTGTAGAAGCCGCGGAGTGCGAAAGCACTGACGGTGCCGCTATACAAGTGAAGTTAAAGAGATATGGTACGCACTGTATTCGCGTTTGTAGAAGCCGGAGTGCGAAAGCACAGACGGTGCCGCTATACGAGTGAAGTTAAAGAAAGACGGTACTCAGCCGCTATACGAGTGAAGTTAAAGAAAGACGGTACTCACTGTATTCGCGTTTGTAGAAGCCGGAGTGCGAAAGCACAGACGGTGCCGCTATACGAGTGAAGTTCAAGAAAGACGGTACTCACTGTATTCGCGTTTGTAGAAGCCGGAGTGCGAAAGCACAGACGGTGCCGCTATACGAGTGAAGTTAAAGAAAGACGGTACTCACTGTATTCGCGTTTGTAGAAGCCGGAGTGCGAAAGCACAGACGGTGCCGCTATACAAGTGAAGTTAATATGAAATGGTAGTCACTGTATTAGTGTCTGTAGAAGCCGGAGTGCGACAGCACAGACGGTGCCGCAATACACGTGAAGTTATTGTAGGATAATAGTCACTGTATTATCGTTTGTTGAAGCCGGAGTGCGACAGCACAGACGGTGCCGCTATACAAGTGAAGTTAATATGAAATGGTAGTCACTGTATTAGTGTCTGTAGAAGCCGGAGTGCGACAGCACAGACGGTGCCGCAATACACGTGAAGTTATTGTAGGATAATAGTCACTGTATTATCGTTTGTTGAAGCCGGAGTGCGACAGCACAGACGGTGCCGCTATACAAGTGAAGTTAATATGAAATGGTAGTCACTGTATTAGTGTCTGTAGAAGCCGGAGTGCGACAGCACAGACGGTGCCGCAATACACGTGAAGTTATTGTAGGATAATAGTCACTGTATTATCGTTTGTTGAAGCCGGAGTGCAACAGCACAGACGGTGCCGCTATACACTTGAAGATAAAGTAAAGTGCTACTCACTGTAGGAAGTTGCGCTTTGAAAGCTGTAGTGCTAGAGTACAGTCGAATCCACAATATATATGAAATTCTATACATGGTCTCATACGCTTAATCCTATTTTTTGCCTTATAAAAAAAACGGAGTTAGAATTTATATTCACACTATTTACCTACAATAAATGCTATATTAAAGATTATGATTACGTTTAAGATAATGGCTGACTGACGTATCAAGGCACCGCGACCCCGTCTACGGCAGTGTACCTGCCCCGACTTCACTGCGAAGTACATCGTGGTGGCGGCGTACCTACATCAAAAACGCTGAACAACACATCATGCGAGTCCAGTCCCGAAATCTGCAAAGAAACAGTTTTTGGTGAAAGAAGGGCGTTTCCGTCACCGGGCGACGCCGCCGCATCTGGATTACTCCGGACTACCGGATACCCATGCGACACCTACTCAATAGTATCTATAAGCGTCAGTAAGGCAATTGTAATATTTAAGTTAATAATAACACGTCGTTATATATGTTACTTTAGTATCTATTCTACCAACCGTTTTTATGACGTACCTTGATGTTTTATACTTTTTGCTTTAATTTGCATTTGTTTGTACTATTATGTGTATGCTGTACCTAGGAGCTTTCGTTTTCTTAGAACAAGAAGTATAACATATTATCAATATTAGTATAACCTTTTAAGTATTCATTGTGACTTGATATTGGTTGAAAATTATACGAGTAGACTACTAAGATTACTTATTATATATGTTAACGTTACACTGGTGTAGTAGGTCCCTTAACGCTCTGTTAACTGAATTACTTAACGTTTTTCTTTTTTAATATACTTAATATTAGTACTAGCAGATATTGGTATACTTTTAGCTATGGGGACATACTAAACCTTCGAATGGCCGAAACGTGGAATGGGGACATTCCGGAATCAGGAAGGCCGACTGTTAGCAAAATAGTACCAAACAATAGACAATAGTACCAAACCATAAACCATGATAGTTCGGGCTTAGCGCCGATGCGCTGTGTTTTTATAAGGGATGGCATTCGAACATTAGCCTCGCGCGAGCGACGAATGTGATAATGGAAGGCCGAATATTAATTATATAATAGTTCTGTTGTTAGTATATAACTCTTGCCATAATTGTTATTATATTGTAAAGACTTGTGTTTTAGATAATATAACAAATATCAAATGGTTTGTATGTGTTCTGGTAGACAAGATGGTACGCCGTTGCCATAGTTACAACGCCACAGCGGTTGCCGAACTGCGCATGTAAGTAGGCTAAAATCCAGACTAAAATATGTAATTTCCTCTGCGCGACGTTGAGTGGTTCTGTCGAAAAGACATTGTTGACAAAGACTAGTTGACGGTAGTCATTGACGGCAGTCTTCATTTAGTTAATGACACATATACAGGGTGTAAAAAGACCGCTAGCATTAATTGAAACCCCATATTCTACCCATGAAACGGAACAACTTTCCCCAAGAAACATACCCGCGGAAATGACTTAATAATTTCGCTACCTAAAAAAAATAATTAATTGCGACGCGCAATGTACATCGTCCAGCGCACGGCTCTCGCTTGCCCACGTGACCAGTGGCCATTGACCCCGCGCGACGGCCGCTCTGGCGTATTCTACCTAACTAGTAGGGATACCTAAGCTTGACTATTGAGTACCTACCTATCTTCTTTTTTTTGCTTTAGTCTCCACGGTTCGGTCGTGTGATAGGAATTGGGAATATTCGTAATACAAACATGTTGGTTTAGTTCATCCGTTCATCCTGTCAGCTGATGACAAATGGTTCGCGCGGCGGTAGGTAGTTACTACCACAGGAACTACGTTCAATTCTCATGTTCCTAGTAGGTATTGGACTATCGATCGTGATCTTTACTGCACATATCGACAGTAGGTAGGTAGTAGGTACTGGGCTCGATTCTCGTATGATGTGAATGTCCGTAAGTAAACGTGTACGTAAGTTAGGTAGGTAGACAGCTGATCCTGTGCCTGATCATGCAAGTGCGCGCCGCGGTAAATACCTACTATGTTAAATTCTCATGTAATGTGAATGGTCGTCATACAATCATTTACCTAGGTAGGTAGAACTTTCGATCGTGAACTTTACTGCTGATATCGACGGTAAGTAGGTGCTGGGTACGATTTTAGTATAATGTGAATGACCGTAAGCAAACGTCTAGGTAATGTATCAAGGTATGCGTACCCCTGTCTTGTTGAACTTTACTGAGTGGTAGCATGGCAGTGTTGCTGCCTATGCGCATGGGCCCACGGACGGCCGGTGTGGCGGGTTGGATCGCGCGCGGCCGCTGTAGGTAGTACCTACCTCCGGCCGTACGCGCGTCACGAGTAGGTAGGTAGTAGCACGTGTGCGGCAGGGCGGCCGGGCGCACGCTTTACATTGCGTTCTTTTACTTACAGTGCATTTATTTCAACTTAAATTTGAACTTTGGGTGTCTAAATTAATTGTGAACGATTTAGTTATCGATACTTGATATTTTTTAGTACAAAAATACAACTTTTTTTTAATTTTTTATTTTCGATTTCTGCCGAAACTAAGAGTTTCCGCGGGTATGTTTCTTGGGGAAAGTTGTTCAGTTTCATGGGTAGAATATGAGGTTTCAATTAATGCTAGCGGTTTTTGTGCTTGAAGATTTAATAAATAAATAAATATATATATATTGGTCAAGTGAGTGCCTAGGGTGACACACGCGGTTTGACCTTAAATAATTTTTTCTTGTTTTTCCATTTGATATAAGCGTTGCATTTCTATTTTTTTTTGGTTAGTGTGTTGCCCCGTGCGCTAAGAAAGTGGTTTTTACCTGTACGCGACCCCTCTTTTGGGCCGACGACTATGTCGTCGGGCCCTCCTGATACACTTGATTCCCCTTCTTGGCTCGCGACCGAGGAACGGACGGAGGAATCTCAGATTCCTGCGACCGTTTCTTTGGAGTCCCAGCCAAGGAAAAGAGCTGCTGTTGGTGAACCAAAAGTCCCCTCTAAAAAAATTCATAGTCCGGCTGATTCTAATCAGTCGGTCTATATGCACCCGAAATATGAGCTGCCTAAAACGTACGCCGATATAGATGCCGGTCCATTATTCACGTAATTAGGGAGGAGTCCCACCCTAGGGCTGGCACTACCCTGAACCCCATGCAATTTGGTCAGTCCCTCATGAGGGCAAAGGTTGAAAGCATCCTCAAGCATGGCGTAGAAAGTGTTGGGAAGAACAGAGTTTCTGTGGAATTTAAGTCAGCTAATTACGCGAACACGTTCCTTCGGGAACCTGCTCTTCTTAATAATAAATTCGTTGCTAATATCCCAACGTTAAATATTACTTGGATGGGGATTGTCAGAGACATCCCCACTGAGTGGTCTATGTCCGAATTTGTTAATGAAATAGAAGTCCCAGAAGGTTGTGGAATGGTCCTTAAAGCTCGCTGACTTAATCGTAAGGTCCTTAGAGACAGTGGTGTGGAGTGGGTTCCTACGCGCACTGTCGTGCTAACCTTTGAAGGCCAAATCTACCCCTCTAAGGTTTACTGCTGTCATACAGTCCTTGAGGTTAACACTTACGAGCTGCCCGCTATCCAGTGTAATAGCTGTTGTCGCTTTGGTCTCACCCAGGACAAGTGCCGCTCAAGGCCAAGGTGTTTCCGATGCGGAAGGGCTCATTTAGGAAACTCCTGCAGGGTTCCTGATGATGAAGTTTCCTGCATCCTATGTACTGGCAACCATTTAGCCACGGAGAAGAGGTGTCGCGAGCATACTCGGCAAAAAGACATTTATGTCGAAACTGCCGGATCCGATTTTGATGTCGTGCGGCATAAGAACACAGTTGAAGATGCTCTACCTGTACTCCGTAATCATGTCTCTGCTGGTTCAAAGAATACGGCACTTGTCATACAAATGAGAAAAACATATGCATTTTACTCGAAACTGCCGTGTCCGAGTTTGATGTTATGCAGCATAAGAATATAGTTGAAGATGTTCAACCTTTATACTGTAAGCATACCGCTATTGGTTCATAGTTAAGGGCACTTCCCATACAACCACCCCAACGTTGCTCACAAACTCGATCTGCTTTTGAAACTGATTAAAATTCCAAATCATACAATGGAATGCTCAGAGTTTGGTTCCCAAGAAACATGAAATTTTTCAATTAATTAACACTTATAGCCCTCTTGTCCTTGCTGTCTCTGAGACATGGCTGGTCCCCGGTGACCGGTTTCGGATCCCTGGGTATGTCTGTCTCCGTGACGATAGACAGGATGGCTATGCTGGTGCTGCGATTTTAATTAAATCCTCTGTTTTATATTCTCGTTTAGCTCTTCCTCCTCTTTCCTTTGAAATTAACGCAGTTGCTGTCAAGGTTTAACTATCGTTTCAGCTTATATCCCTCACCCAAACCGTATATCGATATAAGATCTGAATCCAATCTTTTCTTCCTTAACTGGATCATTTTTAATACTGGGTGACTTCAACTGTCACCATTTACTATGGGGTGGTTCCATCTCATGGATCAGCTTAATATCTGCTTATTAAATTATGGCTCCCCATCTCGCCGATCATACCCTGGTCGAAATCCTTGTGCAGTGGACCTAACTTTATGTTTACCTGATTTGCGGTCTTTATTATCATGGGAGGTCGTAAAGGATTCTGTTGTTTCACCTCTCCTTAAGTATCGTTTGGAAAAGGCAGATTGGGGAAAGTTGTCTAGGAATACGGATTCACAAGTACAGGGGATTCCTACGGTTAACGATAATAACCTGTTTTCATATTACGATAATTTAATTAATTCTTTGACCCATGCTGCTGATGTTAATTTCCCCTTTGAAAAGACCCCCCGGGTCTAAATCATCTTCTCCTTGGTGGGACGCGGAGTGTATGGAGATGCATAAGCGTCGAAAGGATGCGGAAGCGTCGTATTGTCTATTGATGACAATCGTCAATTTTCTTCTCTTTAAGAGAACTGCGGCGTTAGCCAAGCGTCTTTTTAAAAAGAAGAAAAGATCTGCTTGGACCCGTTTTTGTGAGAACCTCGCTCCTCGTTCCCCTTCGTGGTTGCTGTGGAAATCTATCCGTGCTTTTAGATGTCCTTTCGCGTCAAATAGTATGAGCACGAATGACTTCTCCATTTGGATTCATGACTTCATGAATAAGTTGGCCCCTCCTTCTGTTCCCAATCGTGATTGCCTACCTATTTCATACCCTAACATCACCTCTTCCCATCAATTTGATGAACCCTTCTCTCTGGCTGAATTGTCAATTTCTCTTCAATATCTTAATAATTCTTCTCCTGGTTTGGATGGCATCCCTTACTCCTTTTTGTCAAATGCGGGACAAGCGACAAAAATTCTCTTTCTTTCCCTTGCCAACAAATTCTTTAAGCTGGGTTGTGTTCCTCAATCCTGGAAAACCCAACTTGTGATTCCCATATTGAAACCTGGTAAGTATGCAGCTGACGCATCGTCATGGAGACCTATCACCTACTCCTGCCAAGGTTATGGAACACATGTTGAAAAAACGTCTAGAGTGGTTTGTAGATGCCAAGGGTTTATTGGCCCATACTCAATTTGGATTCCGTAGAGGAATGGGCTGTATGGATAGTCTATCCATCTTATCTACAGATATAAGGGGTGCTTTTTATAGAAATGAATTTGCTGTGGGCGTGTTTCTGGATATATCCGCAGCTTACGATAATGTTTTGCTTCCTATACTCAGGCAAAAAATGCTTAGGCTGGGTATACCTGAGAGGCTGACTCATTTCATCTGCAACGCTCTGATATATATATATATATATATATATATATATAAGTCCGCTTCTTTTCAACCTGTACACTTACGATTTGGAGCAGGTCGTAGTTTCTTTTTGCGACTTGCTCCAGTATGCTGATGACCTAGGCCCTTTATGTGTATTGCAGCTCAATAGAGGAAGCATGCCTTAGGCTTAACCGGGCTTTATCATATCTGGAAGTTTGGCTAATGGAGCATGAATTTTCTTTATCTGTTGCCAAATGTAGTGTCGTTGTTTTCACTAGGAGAAAGAATATTCCCGATATTAACAACATGTACTCTGGTGAGACTATTCCTGTTTTTAATAAAGTTAAATTTCTTGGTTTATTTTTTGACAGTAAAATGACCGGTGTTCCGCATTTAAATTATATAATACAAAAGTACGAAAAAAATGTTAATGTTATTCGTTATTTGTCGGGTGTTTGGTGGGGAGCCCATCCGTATTGTCAAAAACTGGTTTATAATGCTATAATTCGTAGTCTGATTGACTATGTATCGTTTATACTGGAACCCTGCAGTAAAGTAGCTTTATCTAGCTTAGACAAAGTACAGTACAAGTGTTTGCGCATTATCTTAGATGCGATGAAATCTTCACCAACTAATGCCCTGCAAGTCGAGGCTGTAGACCCACCCTTATCCCTTTGTCGTTCGTTCCTCAGTGTCAGATTTCTTTTTAGAATGGTCCAGAACTCCTCTCATCCTCTCCTACCTAAGTTGCATGACCTGATAAATATCATACCAGGTAATAGATACTAGTATTACAAAGATTTTCCTTGTCTAGTAAAGTTTCCAAAAAATTTCCGACCTTCCCCGCAACGTTGCTTCCAAAAATCTCTGCACTTTTAGTCACTTTTCAATCCCTAGTTTTTGAACCCCAAGTATTACGGAATATTGGGATCGATAAGGATCATCCAGCAGCCAATGCCTTGTTTTTCAAATTGTAAATTCCCATTGGCGTAAACATATTCAGATTTTCACTGATGCTTCTAAACTGAATCCCCAAATATCAGATTCTTTTAAATTTTAAGTGCTCTCTTGTTTTTACGGGTGAGGCTGTTGCCATATTAGAGTCTATTAGGTACACATATTTTAGATCGTCACATAAAAATTCCAATTCTGTTATCTTCTCTGACTCTCTTAGCTGTTTACAATCATTTCATTTCATCTAATCAGTTTTGCTCCAGGAATTTTCCTATAGTTTTGGACATTAGACAATCTCTATTCGACTGTTATTCTGCTGGTTTCGACGTGACATTGGCCTGGATCCCAAGTTATTGTGGCATCCAGGGCAATGAGACAGTGGATCGTTTTGCTAAAGAGGCGGTTAATTTAGGTTGTCGTGATCATTACTACTTATTCTCACATGACCTTTGTTCTTCAGCTAAGACGGATTTAAATTCGGCTTGGCTAACAGATTGGACGCGTTCTAGGCAGTTTAAGGGCAGGCACTATGGCGACATCCAACCAGATATTCCAGCAAGACCATGGTTTTTTAACACCCAAAAGATTGATAAAAGGGCCACTTCGGTTGTCTGTAGACTTTGACTAGGTCATATGTGTTCCCCTGTGCGTCTGCATCAATTTCGCATCCTTCCTTTCCCTGTCTGTGATTGTGGTACATCACATCCTTTTCAACTGCCCATTACAACCAGTTTCCCTTTATGACATGCTTCCTTCTAAAGTACCAAGGCCAACTAATATTAAATCGTTACTTATTCATACAAACGCTCCATTAATTCGATTAATCTGTAAATATATTTGATCTGTGTGTTTGTATTAAACTCTAATAAAGTCGAAAAACTTGCAAAACATAAATGTTAACATTTATGTTTTGCAAGTATCATTTATGTTTACGTCCTGTGATGTCTCTACACCACAGTATATTTAGTATGTTATCCAAATTATATATATTTCTTGGCTTCAGGCAATGCCACAGATCGATAATGCAATGTTGAGTTCATTTTTTCTCTCAAACCGGTCATACTTTTCAGTGTGTTTTCCTTGCACTTTGACACTGGTAATAATGGTTGTCAAGCTGTTGAACGACCTGTTGCCATTTCATAAAAAAAATTAATGAATGAAATATTTTTTTGTACGTTTAGGTTTTGTTGAAATGTTTTTGTACATATAGATTACGGATTTACTTTGTTATGCGTATCCCAGGTTCCCAATGCACAGTCGAGTTCGCTGGCAAATTGGATCCGTTGCCCTAGGTGCCCCCAGCCTCATTTATGTAAGGGACAGAGGGGCCTAAACATCCATATAGGTAAGGCGCATAAGGATCGCTGCGTCCTTACCGCCTCTGTCCCTTTGCCGGGCTCCGTTGCCCTGCTATAGTTGCAGTCCCATTAAAGCCATTCTGGGAACGATTGTCCGACTTAAAAGCTACAAAACGTGTCGTAAAAAGAATCCCCCTCGGGGCGAGGGTTGCTGTTGCTTAGACCCTATCGCGGGACATTCAAAGTGCCACAACTAAGAACGACACGCAGAGCTTGGAGCACCTTCTTACATTCCCATACTGCATTATACATGTTGAAGATACGGGGCCAAACAATACAAATTCATTGACATCATGGATAAAAAACAACTTTTCTCATCCTATATCCGCAATTATCATCAACGGACACCGTTTTTCTTCATATCCGAGCATATTTCATTATGTAGAAAATAAATTAACGACGGCGATATTAAAGGGGTTTTCGCCCCCAACACGCCCGAGACGTTGGCCGGCTTACACTCCAAACATCCTCTACCTTCGGCAGGCCTTCGCGTACCAGACGCCCCTAGTGCTGCGGATTCTGCATTACAAGTTTCAGAAGATGCCGTCCGTCAAGTAATTTTTTCATTCCCTAACGGTTCGGCGGGTGGCATCGATGGCTTGTCTCCGCAGCACCTGAAGGACCTCATGAGCTGCGCTGGTGAGCCTGGAGATGTTCTTTGGAATGCTTTTACGGGTCTCTTGAATCTCATGCTGTCAGGCTCGGTAGATTCTTCAAAGATACTCTGTATGGTACCAACCTGATTGCCTTAAAAAAGAAGGACTGGGGCATTCGGCCCATCGCGGTTGGTTACCACCTACCGGGACAGCCAAGCTGTGCTGCAGATTCTCCGCCCCAAGCCTTAAAGAATACTTTCAGCCCCTCCAGCTTGGTCTTGGCACGATAGGCGGTTGCGAAGCCTCCGTTCATACCCTCAGGACTTTTCTTTAGAATGAGGACGGTGAGATTCTGCTGAAGGTAGACGTAAAGAACGCTTTTAATTCAGTGGACAGGGGTGCCTTCCTAGATCAAATTCACACAAAGTTGCCGGCCTCTTATACATTTTTATGGCAGTGTTACAAAGAGCCCTCCAATCTGGTTCATAAGGGCCACCTCCTACACTCGGCGGTCGGCTGCCAGCAAGGCGACCCTCTCGGTCCGGCCATTTTTAGTCACCCCATTATCGAAATTAAATTCCAAATTTAATGTGTGGTACCTTAACGATGGGAGCCTAGGAGGGGATTTGACAGTTCACTGCCGTTGGACTGGACTGGAGCTGAATTTCTCGAAATGTAAGCTGTACATATCTGGGTCTTGTCCGACGCCTGGCGCTATTACTGCTGCTTTTAGTGCTTTAGCCCCTAACATCACATTCGTCGACAAGACCTCGCTTCACCTTCTAGGCCAGTCAAATCTTACATAAAATTGGCCTAAAACTCAAAGCGCGATGTAGTTCTGTATTTTTTATTTGGACACCTTGAGAGTGTGAAACTACAATTTGCAAGCAAAAAATTGGTGCTTCCGGCGTAATACATGAAAAACGGCGGAATTTTGAGTAATTTTTCACTTTTTGGACTAAAAATCAAAAACTATGCATTTTTCAACCAAGAAAGCTTAATAATAAGCTTTTAAAGTTAATTATATTTCCCACTATTTAAGCCCAAACGTAGCTCTACAAAATGTATAGTGACCAAGTTATGACTCTTCAAAGATGGTCAATATTTCCCGAAAATTCGCAATTTTAAGTTTTGCTATCGTCCGGAGCAAATTATTGATAAAATCGCTAGTCCTATGATAAAAGTAACTAACAGAAAGTTGTAGTAGGTACATTTAATTTGCTTTCAATCAAGCACAAAACGAACTTAGTGAGACTAATAGTTTACTCACAACCTTGAAAATGGTTTTTTGAAGAATTCTGTGAATACTTATTTGTGTGAATGGTGCCAAAGGAAATGTTTCAGTCAAATATCGGTACATCCACTTACGCTAAGAGAAAATTTGTTAGAAATTACGTTTTATTTATAATAATATACCATCACAGGGTGCCAATCAGCGCCCGAGACTGTTCTATCAGTCTCAGGGTCCAGCGAAAAAAATTGCTCAACCTCGCTTCGCCAATTATATTAGGAGGCGCACCTAACAAGTGGCGAGATCGTCGCGGTGCTGAAATTCGACTAGCCCTTAATGTACGATACGGTCCTATATCCAGTTCCCGAATTCGGTGAACGTTGCTTAACGTGTTGTACGACGGTTGTACAACGTAGGGACGTCGTTAATGAAAAAATTTTAATTCTATTGTTGTGTTTTGCGGTGTTGTCGACAACACAGTGAAACATGTTCTTATTTTAATTATTAACATAAATCTCGATAATTCTCGATAATCTTGGAAACATATGTACGTCGTCTGTTCAAAAAGTATAGCGAATTATGTATTTTTTCAAAAAGTATTTATTTGTTTATGAATATCTATTTTGTCCCCTTCAAAGTATTCCCCCTCGGATATAATGCACTTGTGCCAACGTTTTTTCCAATACTCGAAGCACTTAAAAAAAACATTTTTTGTGATCTTGTTCAGCTCCTCCTTTGATGCCGTTTTTATCTCCTCAATCGTGGCGTAGCGTAATTCTTTCAGGGGCCTCTTCAGTTTTGGGAACAGGAAAAAGTCACAGGGGGCCAGGTCTGGGGAATACGGTGGCTGTGGCACCATTACTGTGTTATTTTTGGCCAAATATTCGCGTACAAGAAACGATGTGTGAGCAGGGGCGTTATCATGGTGCAAAAGACAGTTTTTTTTCTTCCACAAATCCGGGCGTTTCTGGCGGATTGCTTGGCGCAAATTGAGCATAACTTGCAGGTAATATTCCTTATTGATCGTACTACCCTGTGGCAAGAACTCATGGTGCACCACGACCCTGCTATCGAAGAAAACTGTGAGCAAAACCTTCACGTTCGACCGAACTTGGCGCGCATTTTTCAGTCTTGGCTGATGCGGCAGCTTCCATTGGGATGATTGAGCTTTGGTTTCCACGTCATAACCATAAACCCATGATTTGTCACCAGTTATGACCCTCTGAAGCACATTTAGGTCGTAACGGACCGAGTTCAACATCTCCTGAGCAATGTTAACGCGATGCTGTTTTTGGTCGAAATTGAGCAATTTTGGCACGAATTTCGCGGCGACCCGACTCATGCCCAAATCATTGGTTAAAATCGAATGGCACGAGAAAATCGCTATGTTTAGGTCCTCAGCAACAGTGATTTGACGATTGGCCAATACTATTTTCTTCACTTTATCAATGTTTTCGTCTGTTGTTGACGTGCTCGGGCGTCCAGCACGCTGTTCGTCCTTCACATCTTCTCGGCCCTCTGAGAACATTTTGTACCACCGATAAACGTTCCTTTGGTCTAAGGTAGCTTCACCATATGCCACAGTCACCATTCGGAATGCGTCCGCGCGCTTTATTTTGTTTTTCACACAAAATTTTATACAGATTCTTTGACACATTTTTTGGAATAGATAAAAATCTGAGACGAGCCAAAACATATCAAAGCAACAGCTGTCAAAAATTAACTAAACATGCAAAATGGCCGACCTTGTGAGCATAAGTAAGGGACATAAGTACCAACATAAAGCTACAAAAAAAAAACAAAAATCAAATATACATAGCCCGCGGAAATTCAAATTCGCGATACTTTTTGAACAGACCTCGTATATGGTCTAGGCGTTAGGAAAGTTTCAGATGTGTCACGGTCAGCTTTTCTGTCGTCGGTGCATACTTCACAGTATCCACTGTAAAAGTTATTATCTAAACTATGCACTTTTGTTACGGCGTATTCTATCAAGGCCTTTGGCACGAGGCTTTTTCGGAGGCCGAGTTCCCGAAAAATTCCTGTTCCCAGCGGCTATGGAGCGAGCCTCGCTGCAGATTCGTGCGAAACAACCTTTAAAGCGCATCAATCAACTCTGCAGAGCATGCCCGTTTGTTGGCTGCTGGCGAGTGTAAATCGGGTCTCTGCGTCAGATAATGTCCTCTAAAAATATTGGGACACTCCTCGACCGCGCTACGCTGTATATCATCCGCCGGGCCTTCACCTCCGCTGGAGCACCCGTGAATGTGGAGCCAGGTGGTTTGGCCCGTGATGAGAGGCCGGAAGGGATGACAATCACGCCCTGGAAGCTGGGACGACGTTTGGTCAGGGACGCCACGTGTAGCGATACCCTTGCACAGTTCCATCTTCCAGTAACGGCATGTTATGCTGGACCCAATGCCGCTTCAGCTGAAAGCGTCAAACTGCGCAAATACGCAAGTGTTGGTGAAAACCACATATTTGCGCCATTTGGAAACCCTTGAACTATATATTCGGGAGCTAGCTAAGCGCCTGGTCGATATTACTAAAGTCCATAGGACTGGCTTTCAATTCGGACAGGTGGCAATGCGGCCAGCCTTCTGGGCAGCATTCCTAATAGTTCTAATACCGTGGACCTAGGACCAAATTGGTGATTGTTTATTATGTTACTTAGTTGTGAATTTGTAATTTGTATTATGTCAGATTAGTATTCATAATATGTATAATTGTTATTCCCACCTTAATAACACCTTACTCTCAAAAATACATTTTTACCTTCTTCTCGTTTTTTTAAGATTATGAATGAACCATTAGTCTCACATAGTTCGTTCTGTATATCAATTAAAGAAAATTAAATGTACTACAACTTCCTCTTAATTTTTTTTTATTATAGATCTAGCGATTTTATCAATATTTTACTTGGACGGGAACAAACCCTAAGATGTGCATTGAATGTGCTCGAAAAACAGGTTTGTCTCACCTACGCCGTGACGGTTGTTGTAGGCATACGTAGACATGATAGGGATAGACCCCCTGTTCTACGCACACCTGAACCTGTCAGTCTTTTACCATAAAATAAAAATCGGCAATCCCCACGCTTTCGCTAGCACAGTAGCCCTAGGACATATGTGCTCGCGACACAGCTCGCGCCGCGAGAGAGCGTCTGTTTCCTGCTCTCAATACTAAGATGAAAGAGATAGCAGTATCTATGTCGCGCCTTTTGTCGCTTATCGCGCTCGAGAGCAACTTGTGCTAGCCAGCGAGAATATAGTATGATACTTAGTAATTTTGTCTGTCTGTCTGTTACCGTTTGTGTAGATGAAATTTGGTACAGTGATAGTTTGAGTCCCGAAAAAGGATATAGCATAGCTTTTATCTCGAATTTCATCCGGTTTAAAAAGGTAATTTAGTCAAAACATAAGTATGGGCACCATGGAACCATCTGACGAAACATTTGGGCATGAACTGAGAAACCTTTTATTGAATAATCCATTGTACGCAATAAGTGAGTGTTACGAAATTTGCTCGAAATAAATTCTTATTAGTACCTTCGACATAATTGTACCTATTGGTTATTATTTTGTAGTATTATATTTTTCAATTGACGTTATTAAATAAGTTATTTTAATTTATTATGTTATTTACAATTATTATTATTTAAATGTGAATAATTATTGTTTTTATATAATTCGTTTCTTTGACATTGTGTAATTCAATTTAATTTAATTATAAGACATTTGAAATTATGTTGTTACATAAATGTTTGTATAAGTACTGCTGTATGTACTCTTGACGATCCCTAACTGAAAACACATTTTTGACATATTGAATATGACCATAATGAATTTGTATTTTTGACTTTTGGGAAATAAATGAAATCTAAATCTAAATCATTAGGTATGCTGCAAGAATTCTGTTTTCTACAGGTGCAATCACTCTCCCGATTCGGTAGATACCCTTACTGCGCTTCGCAGTAAACATTCACAACCTTCAGCAGCTCTACACTTTCATGATGATCCCAACAACATGGATGCCACGCCCTTATAGTCTCGGTGGATGCAGTTCTTCAGGCTACTTAAGATTTTAATACAGGCTCTGCTGGCGGCATTGACGGGCTGACACCACAGCACCTTAAAGACCTACTCGGTGGCAGCTGCGGTGAAACCGGAGTGTGCCTGCTAAATTAATTAATGACCCTAAGTAACCTCACGCTATCTGTCTCTGTCTTGTTGGACTGGCTTACTCTTGCTGTTGCTTTAGGTAGTTTTTCTTAAGTATAAAGGGCGCAACTGACAGTCTTACGAAAATAAGATTTTGATTTAGAAAATGAAAAATGCAAAATATTTTCATCTCGAAAATTGAATTTTCTACAAAATCCTTGAGGGATATAGACGCAATTGATACTCTAAAATAAGATTCAGAAGTTACAAACACGTATTTGATGAAACTCATTTAAAAAAGGCCGTAACTGACGATAATACCATCGGTTACTATTAAAGTTAGATCAAATAATTGTGCCATTTTCTATTAATATGTTTAAAGTATTAAGATGTACAAGTTACAAATAAAGTAATGGCTGTCAAATATTTTCTTAAATATTAAGAAGAAAACAGTGGCCCATTTCTTGATATTTGCTAAGTTAAAACGACGTAAATGATCAAATACGTAATTTCTACTAAATATTTACATTGTCAGTATCAAAGAGATTGGAAAGTTAGCTATCTTCGTGGTTATGTAGAGCGGCCCTTTTGGATAAAATCACAGACATAACAGACTAGACACAAATCACAAATATTCCCTATTCGCTCACTCTACAATGATTATGAATCTTGCTATCCCGTTTTTTCATCTATTGGAATAAGTTGACGGAAAATGACGCGCGCAATGTTTTGAACGTTCGACATGTTGCTGAAGCTCCTTAAGATCTGACGTTTCTTTTGAAACATCGGTGTAACTTTTATAATTTAGGAAACTATTATAAATAAAATTTAAATCAAACAATTTAAAAGACGGTGTAATTTAGTGCACATTTATGTGAAAGCGCAAAGTATGAAAATACACCTGGATTAACCTTTTAAGTAAACATTCGTGGTCGCGGCGATCGGGAATCAATTTTAGAAATTGTGACAAAAATATGCATAGTAATAGTTCGTAAAACGATTCAGGGTCTCAGAAAATAATAGTAATCTGTGAACGATACGCTGTGATTCATGGCCTAAAATATAATGTGAAAAAGTCAGAAGTTATGACATTTGTGTGTAAGAATGTGCCCAAAGTTACCCTTCCGGTTTACCTATGTGGGACATAGCTAGCGGTTGTCATCAAGTTTAAATACTTTGGCCATGTGGTCACGGATAGGCTGGTAGACGAGGAGGACCTCGAGAGGGCGCGGCGGGCGCTGGTCGCGCGAAGCAACATGCTGGCGAGGCCGTTCGCTCGCTGTCGAATGACACCAAGGTGACTCTGTTCAAGGCGTACTGCCAGGGGTTCTACACTAGCCACCTGTGGTACTCCTCAAAGTACTCGTATTACACCTTGAGAGTACAATATAACAACGCCTTCAGGGGCATGTTGGGGTTACCGAGGTGTAGTGCGTCTGGTATGTTCCCAGAGTTAACGATTTCTTCGCAGTATTGCGAAATGCTAGGGAGTTCGAAGAGAGAGATCGTACGTCCCCGAATAGAATAATAGTATCAATATACTATGGTTTCTATCTATTTGATAGCAACTTCAATAGTATTATTTATAATTTATATTAAATATTAATTTTGTTTCAGTCTAATGTGATTAATCATTAGTAAATAACATTGGCATTGTGAATTTTACATCTTAATATTTTTGCTCTTTGGTCATAGAGAAAAAAATTTATATACTGAAACAAAGTACAATCTGAGTTGAAATACGAGACAAAATGTCACACATCTCTATAACACACACACTAATGCAAATGCAGGGACGGAACAAGGCAGCCCATCTGCAGATGTTATATTTTGCTACGACTTTCTACTAGTAACGTACACATAAAATCTGACTTGTTGGCGTATTTAGCTCCTGACGACTTCGTAATTTTTTTAAACTTGTACTTTTAATTTAATTTTGTCATTATAATAAAAGATAAGGTGTCTAGTGAATCAAACCCACGCCCTGATACCTACCACCGTCATTTCGAGCTCTTGATTCTACATACCGTGAATCGGCAGTGCTTGCTTTTGCAAAAAGGAGGGTTATGATTTTGACCAGTATGAATGTTTATTTATTGCCTCATAACTTCTAAACTAACTAGGTACCTACTTACTTATCGTTAGAAGCGTCTTCATTGTCCACAGGTAGGCCTATGTGACTTCACAATATATTGGATATGATGTCCTCTGGAGGACATAGTCATGAAATAAAGAATAATAATGAAAAGGATAGGTATATTAATATATTAAACAGGCAGCATATTCTTTATTTTCAGTAAAAATTCATATAATAATGATGGTGCACCAGGACAGAAGGGACTTGCATCTTTGCATCTAATTATATTATTATCTTGTTCTTCAAAAATACACTTCCAATTTGCAACCCAGGCCTGGTTTCTTAAACACCATTTCTGGTGTTTAAGAAACCTAGAAAAACAAATAAATGTAAATACGCGATTAATCCGTTGTTTCATAAAATGTCTAAACATTTAAAATGCCATTTAGGTATATTTTGTGTATGAAACCCTAATACATATGAAATTGTGGACCGCTATTTACAAGATTTGAGTATTAAAATTCTATACAATAAATACTAAGAACGATCCTGTTAGCATCAAAATATTTTCGTACCTATTTAGACATCGAAATATTGCTCAATTTGGCAATAATTTTAAATCTATCTTTAATGGCATACTGTTTTAAGGTAAAGCATTACAATGATTGCAAATTCACACTATTACGATGCTTATTTTTATCACAATTTCTAAAATTGATTTCCGATCGCCGCGACCACGGATTAAATTACTTACCGATGAAAAGAAAATCCATTTGTATTTTCATACTGTGCGCTTTCTTATAAATGTGCACTAAATTACACCGTCTTTTAAATGGTTTGATTTACATTTTATTAGGAAATTATAAAATTTACACCGATGTTTCAAAAGTAACGTCAGGTCGTTAGGCCCTCGAGCAATATGTCGAATGTTCAAAACATTGCGCGTCATTTTCCGTGAACTTATTCCAATGGATGAAAAAACGGGATAGCAAGATTCATAATCATTGTAGAGCGAGCGAACATGGAATATTTGTGATTTGTGTTTAGTCTGTTATGTCTGTGGGTAACATATGTTATTCTTGTGTGTATGACATTATTATTATTTTTGTTATAATAAACTTCAAAACATTTTTTAATATAGTTTTTTTACATTTAACTAAAGTATGTAGGTACCATTTTGTTCGAAAACTATAGAAATGTTGGGGCTTCTGATAAAAAAACTGCGTCAAGTAGTTTTGGCAGTCCTCTCGTGATGTTAACCTGACACTGCCTAAATAATTCTGAAGAGACCGAAACAGGTGAAAATCTGAAGGTGCAAAGTCAGGACTATACGGCGGATGCATTAACACCTCCCAGCCAAACTCTCTTAATTTTTGCTGAGTGGTTAAAGATGTGTGAGGTTTAGTGTTATCATGATAAAAACCACACCCCTTCTGTTGATTAATTCCGGCCGCTTAATCTCAACTTCTTGCTTTAATCTTATCAGTTGTTCGCAGTAGAGTTCTGAATCGATGGTCCTGCCTGGTAGCAGCTCATAATGAATTATGCCCTTCCAATCCCACCACACACACAGCATCACCTTGTTGCGAGTTAACCCGGGTTTCACTACAGTCTGTGAAGCCTGACCGGCCTTTGACCCTGACCTTTTTTGCACGTGCTTGTCGTAGGTGATCCACTTTTCATCACCAGTTATCAATTTCTTTGAAAATGGTTCGGTTCCACTACGTCGTAATAAAGAATCACAAATGAGTACACGGCTCATAAAACCTAATGAGCCGTGTACTCAGTGTTTTAGAGAGCTCGTGAGGTACCCAAATATCGAGCTTTTATGTGTACCCATTTTTTTCAAATGCGCCAAAACTGTTTTGTGGTCAATTCCCAGTTCTTCAGCTATGTCGTAACTACTTATATGCCGATCTTGCTCCACTTTTTCAAAAATAGCATCCATTTTATTCGTAACAGGGCGACCTAAGCGACGTGCATCTTTGACATCAAAATTTCCAGATTGAAAACGCTTAAACCAAATTTGTGCTACTCTCACAGTCACGGCATTAGGTCCATAAACATCGCAAATTTTTTTCGCGGCTTGCATTTTTACCTTTTTTGTAGTAAAATTTTAAAATGTATCTAATTTCTTCATTAGATTCACTGATCTTGACGGTAAGAAAAACAAATGAAAATCACGCATTTTCATAATTTGAATTTGGAATGATCTTCTATAAAATTTAAACCAGCCAGGTACAAATAGTATAGCCAAAGAGGTTTTATTACAAGTTCATCCATACTATATGCGAAAAGACTTTTTCCCCAACCTAATATGTATCTTTGCATTTCTCAGTATTAAAGAAATACTAGTATTTTAATGTAACACACGGGCCTAGGCCAAGTGTGTTTCAGGTTCTTCTACAGAAGCCTGTAAAAACTTCCGGACTATTCTGCAAGTGTTTAATATAACCGCTTTTTGCATTAAAACGTACGAGGATGAAGATAAGGATAATGTTTTTAAAGATGTATGTAATTGTTTCGGGATGACACCTGTAGTAGAAGACAAAACAACCGGCACTATAGTAACGCTTTTTAATTTTCAAATTCTTGTTATCTCGTCTTTTAAGTCTGTGTATTTGGATAGTTTCTCAGCTATTGTACTTTGTAAGTTATGGGTGTTCGGAATTGCAATGTCAATCAGGAAGGCTGTTTTGTTTACTTTGTCTACTACAGTGATATCTGGTCTATTGAAATGTGTGGTCTTATCTGTTAAGATAGCTCTGCCGTAATACATTTTATGAGTTTGGTTGTCTAGAACACTATCTGGGATATATTTATAGTAAGGCTTGGCTGGCTGTGAAATTAAGACTATATTGAAGGGCATGTTTTTGATGGATTTGTTTGTGTTCGTTACTAGTAGAAAGTCGTAGCAAAATATACTTATCAGCAGATGGGCTGCCTTGTTCCGTCCCTGCATTTGCATTAGTGTGTGTGTTATAGAGATGTCTGACATTTTGTCTCGTACTTCAATTTGGATTGTACTCTCTTCTATTTCTTCTTCGTTTTAGGTTGTGGCTTCCGGACACCAAAATAGCCAGTAAAATAAAATTGGTGTCTATTGAGTTCCCATAAATGACACACTAAAAATAAATGAATAAAAAATTAAAACAACACAACACGCGCTACTCTAGTCTTAGTCTAGTAAATTACAGTCTAATTTTGTTTAATTTAATAAAAGCAGACAAAATACTAATGAAAGGAGTGCGTACCAAAGACAACAAATACTTTAGATAGCAAGGACGAGGAAAAATTCGCTCTGCTTCTGTATATAAATTTTTTTCTCTATGGGTAAAATTCATGCCAATATGTCAGCGAGACAAGTAATTTGATTGTCAAACATAAATTTGTAAACAAACGATTCAATTTATTTATTGATAAAATAATTTAATATTTGGTGTCGAACGTTTTGATATTTTATTGTATTAGTAAAGTGCATTAGACCACTACCTTAAGTATATTGTAAGTCGCTGGATATCGCTCGTTGAATGTGTGTAGACGTGTATAGAAAATGTGTTATATTGGGCCCCTGGTATTTTGGTAATGGATCTGTTAAGTATCGGCCGGCGGCCTCGCCTGGACTTCGTAGAAAAACGTGCCAAGAATATTGTACACTTTAAGGGAGAGAACTTTATTAAGTCAGATACCTACTTAAGCCGAGATCGACCACAAGGATGTTGATGACTTAAGAATAATTCTTATTATAATATCGATAATATCGCTTATTACAACAATACATCGAAAGAAAATAATCGACGGAGTGGACATCCCTTTTTATTTTCTGCTGACAGAAAATGAAGGAGATTTCATTATTTTTTGTCTCTGACCTGGCACACATTTTTGTATGAAAAGCTGTCACAGCCCTCTCTATAGACTAAAAAATTTTTTTTTGCTCTGTAGTCAGTATATTTTTGTGCTAAGAAGAAATATTTAATTAAATATATAAAATAAAATGTTAATCACTTTTCAAACTTTGTGCTAATTCTTGTTTATTTTCACTTTCACATTCGTTCCCAGTTTATTACTTCGGGACAGCAAGGTTTTAAAAATATTTGTAACCTGTTAGAATAGGACTACGATAAGTCCGTATTGACTGACAGTAGTAAAAATTATAAAGTGTGGATATGGCAATAATCTGGGGATAGTCGGTCCTGGTCAGTTCTTCTTGTAAACATTTAGTTATTTGGTCATGTTAGAACTTATCTTGAACTTGTACTTTCAGTTTGTCAAAATTATTAATCATGCTGAAAATTATCTCCCGCGCTTCCTTTTTAATTGTTTTGGCGATTATTTAATAATATATTTTATAACTCAAAGAAAAAAACTTTAAAAAAACTTGTCATATGTAGGTATACTATTCGGACTTATATTAGTATTATTCTATTTTGTTACCCAATGTTGGGGGTCTTGCTGCACCACGTCCGTACGCTATATATACCCTAGAGACCCTACACGTGACCCCCGGGTGGTGCGAAGAGTGCAGCCGAAATTGCTTGGTGGTACTCTGTAGGTCCCAGTTTTGTGTCGGGCGTGTTGGGGGGTGAGCGTGCCAGGTTGGCGCGGGGTCCAAGGAGACCCGATGAAACAGCTCGTCGCTAGCCGCCCGCCAGTTAGTAGGGGACCCGAACCCGGGCATCACTTTTTACCTCCGGCTCGGGAGGCTGTCCCGCCAACTGCGCGAAAAATTCTGGGGATGCCTGTCGTGCCGGGGTAGGTGACCGGAGTGGACCCGACAGGTATCTTCGTGGGGGATCGGGGGCCCTTCCGTCCCCCGTGCCAGCTTTTTACATAACCCATCCCTCAGCAGCGTCCTGTAGCAAAACATCTTTGCCCTGCCGGATACCAATGTTACCGCACTCCTTTTTCACCCCTCTAAAAATACCAATGGCATAACGAAAAAAAAAAAAGAATTTTTCTTTCCACACTTCGAGTGGAATTTTGCAACATCAGGGGCCTCCACTCCAACCTGAACGCCTCAACAACACACAAAGACTGTGTATTTTACAGTAATTATAGTGACATTGAATCGAGATTTTAACTTTCATTACACATTGTTCCAGATCATTAATAATGACGATTTTTTGGCATCAACCCTGGACTTGTTCCATGACGACATCAGAGCTATAGCTGAATCTAAGGGATAAGCATGGATAATAGGGATGTTGCCGCCATGGTCTTCAGTGATGAAGAATGGGATAACAACCAGAAAGTGAGAGAGGCAGTGGCTTATATTGGTTTTGATGCTAAGAAGATTGTAGAGCAGTTCTTCAAGAAGGCCAATGAGAATCTGAGATTGCCAAATGATCAGATGTTATTAGTCGGTGATGTGGAAGTATATGAAAAGAATGGCCCTAAGACTGATCTCATGTTCTTCCTCAACGTCTTCTTGGAGAGGGGCAACAACCTGCAGAAAGCCCTGCTCAGGTGTGATGACACTATTGCACCAATACTGAAGAGGAAGGCGAATGTTTATGGCATCACTCTGAAGAAGATCCAGAATATAACTATTCTGGGAACTAGGCATCTGACACTAGCTAGATTGGCTCAAGCCTTTGCCCATTGCACTGCAACACTGATCATAAGAGACGGGATCAAGAGTAACCTGAATTCAAACTTATTTCCTGGTCGTCCCAGCCTTCTCGGTCACACCATCTTCCCTGCACTGATACCTACTGGTCTACCAGGATTGTCAGATGAACTGAGGAAAATTGCTCAACTGGTAAACACAGAAATGTCATTCATGCTGGCTGATCCAAAACAGAAGAGTAAGATGGCAGTCAAGAGCCTTAAAGAATCCTAAATGTATGTAGATGCCGCGATGAATGGCAGTGTATTGCCTATGAATGCTAGGGCGACCATCTTGCTAAGAGCAGGGATCCTGTTGCTTGAAAACAGGAGATTCATGTTCACTGATCAAATGGTGGTGATGGTGGCCGTCTTCGTGACGCAGAGTCCAGATACACAACATGTCTTCTGCATTATCTCAGCTGGAAAGCCAGTGATCCCGGGAGAAGATCGGGTTGATGGAAGGTCAAGCCAAGTGGTGTTTTGGGGCACATCACAACCACCAACCAACCCACCTTCTTCCCGGGTTTAACTTCCTTCCATGTATCTTCATCTTTGCAAGATGAAGTATCAAGCAGAGATTTATTTTCGTCTACCTCAACCCTCTATGCATCCGTTGATGATACCGCCTCCACTTCTGATGAAGTATTTGGAACTCCAATGTCATCAACAGGATATTCAGAGGGCTGGAGACCTAACATCACAGTGCAAGAGAGCGATTGGTGTAACGTAACACTGTCCCACGGGCAGTGCCAGGTTCAGTTAATAAGGAAACACAAATATTCAGGGTAATGTGTTTATATTCGATGAGTCCAGAAACTACAAACTACAACAACAAGAAATTTATAAAAGGAATTTAAAAGTTAAGCACGAAAGTTCCTAGGAAAGTCTACTCCACGTAACCTATGTCCAGGCTGTATCACTCAGTTCACTTGGATTTCATTTAAGCTGGCCGAAAAACTACAGATTGCAGATTGACCCGACACTATGTTATTTAGAGAATTTCAAAGATGATGGTTTGATGCAGCCATGTGCATATTTTGACCGGTCACTTGTATTTCATTTAGTTTATGAAAATAGCTTCTTCTAGCTATGATACTGATCCACCTTCTAGTTCGAAAGCTGGGAGAACTCTGCCCACTCATCAGCTGTACTCTCTAAGGAAGGCTCGGGTCTTCACTTGGACGTTCGAGAACGATTTGGCACAAAAGATAAAGTCTTGATGACCAGTACTCATAGTCAACCAGCCAGTTCCCGAAGTGGACGATATTAATTTTCGGACGACCTCGTGTTTGACAGCCAAGGATATAATCCATGAAGACATGATGAAGAATTGGATCCAGCAATTATCTAGAATAAGAGGAGCACAAAAAAGATTAAAATCTCCGCCGACTAAGAAATGTGTCCGCATGACAACATATGACGTGCAAAGAATAAAATAACAAAAAGTAAACATTAGTTTGGAAAATGTGATATTTTATGTACAAAATCAAATATTTGTACATAATCAAACACCCTAATGTGATGAAAAAATGACCTTCGTGGCATAGGCGTCCATCTGGATTCTAAATAAAAGGAAAACAAGAAGTTACAGCGGTAAGAGTCCAGACACACAATACCCTTGTATTTGTCCAAAAACCGTTATTACTTTTACCAATTGGATATTTAGGAAACGAGAGATCATTTCCCCAAAAGAAAATACTTTAATCGAAGTTCGATTCGAATCAAAACATTTGTAGAACGTAGTTACAACGTAGTCAGAATTTACAGTATTAACTAATTTTCCAGGCAAGGATGATGAGCAATCAGAGCCTGAAGGGCCAAACCCAAGAATATACCAATTATATGTATTAAAATTTATAATAAAAGTGTCAACGTGCTGAAAAGTTGTTTGCACAGGAGTCCTAATAACAGTTAGTACATACGACACCGAATGACACAACCATTCGTCAGGGCAAGATCCTACATTGGTTGATCAACCATCACAACAACTGTAACGTAACACTGTCCGAGGGACAGTGCCAGGCTCAGTTAATAATAAAAACAACGAATATCAGGGTAATGGGCTTATGTACAATCAGTCCAGAAACTACAATCTACAAAACAAGAAATTTATAAAAAGAATTTAAAATGTTAAAAGTACGAAAGTTTTTACGAAAGTCCACAACTTATGCCCGGGCTGGATCACTGGGTTCACTGTTGGCCGAAAAGTACAGGTTGCAGATTGACTCGACAGACTATTTAATTTAGAAAACTTCGAGGATAAACTTTTATGCAGTCACGTGCATAATTTGACCGGTCAACTGGTATTTAATTATTGGTTTCTGAAGATTGCTTCTTCTAGCTATGATACTGATCCACCTTCTAGTTCGAAGGCTGGGAGAACTCTCCCCACTCATCCGCTGCACTCTCTAACGAAGGCTCAGGTCTTCACTTAAACACGTTCGAGAACGCATTTGGCACAAAAGAAGATATAGTCTTGATGGCCAGTACTCATAGTCGACCAGCCAGTTTCCGAAGTGGTCGATATTTATTTTCGGACGACCTCGTGTTTAGCAGCCAAGAATATAATCCATGAAGACATGATGAAGAATTGGATCCAGCAATTATCTAGAATAAGGGGAGCACAAAAAAGATTAAAATCTCCGCCGACTATGAACTGTGTCCGCATGACAACATATGACATATAAAGAATAAAATAATAAAAGATTAACGTCAATTTGGAAAATGTGATATTTTAAATACTAAATCAAATATTTGCCACGAAAGAAACCTTCTAATGTGATGGAAAAATGACCCCCGTGGCATGGGGGCAAACTTGGATTCATAAAAAAAAGGAAAACAAGAAGATACAACGGTAATAATCCAGACACACACCCCAATACCCTTGTATTTGTCCAAAAACCCTCATTACTTTTACCAATTGGATATTTAGGAAACGAGAGATCATTTCCCCAAAAGAAAATACTCTAATCGAAGTTCGATTCGATTCAAAATATTTGTCGAACGTAATTACAACGTAGTCAGAATTTACAGTATTAACTAATTTTCCAGGCAAAGATGATGAGCATTCAGAGCCTGAAGGGCCAAACCCAAGAATATACCAATTATATGTATAAAAATTGTCAATAAAAGTGTCAACGTGCTGAACAGTTATTTGAACAGGAGTAACAGTAAGTACAGCTTCAGGGCAAGACCCTACACATTACCCCAAAAAACCGGCAAAAAAAAATTTTGATAATATAATTTTTTTTTTTTTTTTATCTAAAGTCCAATTGAGTTATAACCTGTGTTAGGCAGTTAAAACAATGGCTTATTTAAGAAGTTGTTAGCTGCTCCTAGTAATTCCTATATCCCCTTTGAGAGGTTAAAGATTACCCAAACCCTTTAGAGGGGTTAAAGTAAACAGAAACACCCTAACCCTTTAGAGGGCTTAAAGTAAATAAGAACTCTCTAACCCTTTAGAGGGGTTAAAGTATAGAGACATCCCTAATCCTTTAGAGGAGTTAAGGTATAGGGACAACCCTAACCCTTTAGAGGGGTCAAAGTATAAGAATGAACCCTAACCCTTTAGAGGGGTTAACATGTAGAGGGAGAAAAAAATATATGGGTAATATGTAGAAAATCCCCTGTTACAACAAAAGTAAAAAAAACATTAAAGTAGATTTATCAGTTTACAATATTTAAAAAAAAACTAAAATCTTTAAATATTTACAGAAATAAAACAAAACAAGAGAAAAAGAAAAAACAAGGTTATTATGAAAGTGTTTAGTAAATGTAAGAATATGTTTGTTAGTTATTTTGTAGAAGAAAATATTGTATCAATCACCATGCAATAAGAATGAAATTGGAATATGAAGTTCAAATAAAATAAAATTTTTAACATGTTTATATTATTTTCCTAACATTCCAACATAACAGTTAAAAGTTTATTTATTTTTAATAAAAGAAAATAGTAAATTTTAACTTCAATCATTTAAAATAAGTAAAACTTTTCCGACTGTAAAATATTATAAATAAACATTAAATAAATACGTTAGGATAAATATTAATATGAATAAATAAAAAGGGTGACTCAAAGATTCGAATGTTCTGTGCGACGTAAATCTGAGTCACCACCCGCTCAGAACGAAACGTGTAGGCTTTAGATAGATGTCACGATCCGCATCAGTGAAAGGCTAATTTTTTTATACCTACCACACAGAACACGCGAAAACTTGGTAATCATTAAATACGTTATAATAAATATGTTTTATATTCATGGAAATACACGATGACCGCAAACGGGATTCAACAAGTTCATCTCTTTTGCGAGCGCTCTTGGCATCCATAACGAGAAGAATGTACAAGAGGACAGGCGGTACCTTACACAGGATTGAAGAGTCACCAACCGCTCTAAGAGGTACAGCATAAGGCTTTTTTAAAGTGTCACGAACCGCACCCGGTGTAGGCTTTTTTATCTGGACGGTCCTACCCATCACGAAAACAAAATTAAACAAATAAATATTTGAGGGAACAGGCGGTACCTAACACGGGATTGTAGAGTCACCAACCGCTCTAAGAGGTGCAGCAGAGGGCTTATTTAAAGTGTCGCAATCCGCACTTGGTGTAGGCTTTTTTATACCGGCGGTCCTACCCATAACCCAGGAAAAATAAACGAAAATATAATAAAGGATAGTATACTAATATATATAGCATATAAATAAAATATTCTAGTCTTTAAAGAAAAACAATCAAAATTAATAAAGAAAATTTAAGAAACCACTATAAAGAATATAAGAAAGAGAGCCCACAATATAACTAAATTAAAATTTATCATGAATAGTACGTGCCATGATTATACTGTAATTGCCAAAATTAGAGCCGAAATACTATATGACTTTACAGACAAGTGTGTCTTTTTTAGAATTTAGTGGAAAAGCAAGTTAGATATGTAATAGGTATGTATATGAGTATGTATACGTTAACACCGCCAGAGGGTAGCCCTGGGACTCGATGCCAACGTAAGTATATGAGTATGTATATGTTAACACCGCCAGAGAGTAGCCCTGGGACCCGATGCCAATGTAAGTATATGAGTGTTAAGTTATGTAATGTTAAGTAATATTTTTAATGAATATATTTAAATATATATTTAAAGATTTTATGTACACAAAATAATTAAGAGTGAACTGACTGAATAATTATGAATGAATCTACTAGACTAGACTTCTGGACTGAAATACCACAGTTTACGGCGCCAAACTGTAACGTAACACTGTCCGACCAACAGTGCCAGGCTCAGTTAATAATAAAACCAACGAATATCAGGGTAATGGGCTTATGTACAATCAGTCCAGAAACTACAATCTACAAAACAAGAAATTTATAAAAAGAATTTAAAATGTTAAAAGTACGAAAGTTTTTACGAAAGTCCACAACTTATGCCCGGGCTGGATCACTGGGTTCACTGTTGGCCGAAAAGTACAGGTTGCAGATTGACTCGACAGACTATTTAATTTAGAAAACTTCGAGGATAAACTTTTATGCAGTCACGTGCATAATTTGACCGGTCAACTGGTATTTAATTATTGGTTTCTGAAGATAGCTTCTTCTAGCTATGATACTGATCCACCTTCTAGTTCGAAGGCTGGGAGAACTCTCCCCACTCATCCGCTGCACTCTCTAACGAAGGCTCAGGTCTTCACTTAAACACGTTCGAGAACGCATTTGGCACAAAAGAAGATATAGTCTTGATGGCCAGTACTCATAGTCGACCAGCCAGTTTCCGAAGTGGTCGATATTTATTTTCGGACGACCTCGTGTTTAGCAGCCAAGAATATAATCCATGAAGACATGATGAAGAATTGGATCCAGCAATTATCTAGAATAAGGGGAGCACAAAAAAGATTAAAATCTCCGCCGACTATGAACTGTGTCCGCATGACAACATATGACATATAAAGAATAAAATAATAAAAGATTAACGTCAATTTGGAAAATGTGATATTTTAAATACTAAATCAAATATTTGCCACGAAAGAAACCTTCTAATGTGATGGAAAAATGACCCCCGTGGCATGGGGGCAAACTTGGATTCATAAAAAAAAGGAAAACAAGAAGATACAACGGTAATAATCCAGACACACACCCCAATACCCTTGTATTTGTCCAAAAACCCTCATTACTTTTACCAATTGGATATTTAGGAAACGAGAGATCATTTCCCCAAAAGAAAATACTCTAATCGAAGTTCGATTCGATTCAAAATATTTGTCGAACGTAATTACAACGTAGTCAGAATTTACAGTATTAACTAATTTTCCAGGCAAAGATGATGAGCATTCAGAGCCTGAAGGGCCAAACCCAAGAATATACCAATTATATGTATAAAAATTGACAATAAAAGTGTCAACGTGCTGAACAGTTATTTGAACAGGAGTAACAGTAAGTACAGCTTCAGGGCAAGACCCTACACAACCTCCTCAAAATTCTTCAGGTGCAGCATTCCGCCTCCACTTTCATGAGGCTGCAATGCTTCAGGGCCCCACATCATCTAAAGAAAGTGCTGCAGCCTAGATAGGGATGAAGCTCAGGGGATCAATACCAAAAGAAGAGCATGGGCAGATAGAAGAAGCTCTACAGACACTTCAATCTTTGATTGACAAAGCATCTGATAGCTGATAGGGTCAAAGTCCACACAACCCACGCCATCTCGGAGACAGAAAGTTCCCAAGGATGATGTCAGATACGGCCAAGATTTGATAGAGGAATTGCAGAAGAAACCTGGTCCAATTCAACCCCTCGAAGACACAGGTCTGCGCATTTTCCGCCAAAAAATATCCTTTTGACATAGTGCCGCAGTTTCAAGGAACACCCCTCTCCATCTCTAAAAGTATCAGGATCCTCGGTTTCGACATATCGGATAGCGTGCGATTCCTGGAAGTCACCTGGAAGGCAAGGCCAAACTGGCTTCGAAAAAGCTTGGAGTGCTTAACCGGTCCAAGCGATACTTCACCCCAGGACAGCGCCTGCTGCTATACAAGGCACAAGTGCGGCCTCATATGGATCCCATCCTTGGGCCGGCGAAAATGCCGACCTGCTTAATCCTCTAGACTCCGCCGTACGAATTGTCGATGATCCCATACAAACAAGCAAGTTGGAACCACTAGCAAACCGAAGGGACTTTAGTTCCCTGTGTGTGTTCTATCGGCTGTACAATGCAGAGTGTTCCGAGGAACTTTTCGATCTGGTGCCCACAACATTTCCGCCATCGCACCACCCTCCGTGGGCTGGGTACTCATCCTCGCTACGTAGACCCTCTGTTGGTCACGACGCGAAGGCTCAACAGAACGTTTCTCGCTCGTACAATTCGGATGTGGAATGAGCTCCCAGCCACAGTGTTTCCTTTGGACTATGACATGGGATCGTTCAAAAGGTATATTAGAGGTCTCTTCAGAGGCGCGCAACGCATTGGTGACTCCCCTGGTGTTGCTGATGTCCATAGGCGGCGGTCTTTCCATCAGGTGGCCCGCTTGCCTGTTTGAATGCGGTATAAAAAAAAAAAAAACTTTTGTCAAATGCGCCCTTTTTCGACAGCAGTATAGGTTGCTGTACATTATTTTCAACGCATTGGTAGCACCCCTGGTGTTGCTGATGTCCATAAGTGGCGGTGACCACTTTCTATCAGGTGGCCCCGCATGCCTGTTTGTCTGCCGGATAACATAAAAAAAAATTATGTCGGGCACTGACCGGCTCTGTCTAGACACCACGGTCCGGCCGTTGTCGGCGTGTGGTGGATGTGTTCCGATCCTGGGGTGGCCAACATGTCACTGTGTGTCCTTCCTACTTTCCTACCCTCTCCTCTTTGACGATTGAAAGAGCTATGTAATGACCTACTAAATAAAGAATTTTGAATTTTATCACCGACATCCTGTATGGGGCCAACCTCAAGCTTTGAATAAAAAAAGAAGTCTAGCCTTGCAGCTAAATATTGCTGTAAGAGCGCAGCAGAAAATTTCACACAGTATCGGATCGCTTTCAGCATATCAATCAGTGCCCACATGGCCTATATCATTCTTCGATTTTGCTTCTTTGTCCCCCAATTTACGTATGTTTTACGGTGCTGTCAGTTACGGAAACACCCTGATTTGCTTTATCGACTCGACAGCACCATTAAACATTCATTAATGACGTTAAGAATTTAAATTTTGATGACAATGCTTGGATCCAGGCCTCTCTACATGTCAGGTTTGGTGGACTAGCCATCAGAAAAAATTCTAGTATTTCTTTACCTGCTTTCCTGTCCTCTGTACACGTCACGCGTACGTTGGTAGATAAGATTTTGGGCACCTCTTTCAGCGCGTGTAAGGTGGTATACATGACAGAGGCCAGGAATTCGTGAGGTTGCCTGCCCGAGGACTGAGTATCCGTCTACCCCTTGTAACGTAACACTGTCCGGCGGACAGTGCCAGGCTCAGTTATAATAAAAACAACGAATATCAGGGTAATGGGTTTATGTACAATCAGTCCAGAAACTACAATCTACAAAACAAGAAATTTATAAAAAGAATTTAAAATGTTAAAAGTACGAAAGTTTTTACGAAAGTCCACAACTTATGCCCGGGCTGGATCACTGGGTTCACTATTGGCCGAAAAGTACAGGTTGCAGATTGACTCGACAGACTATTTAATTTAGAAAACTTCGAGGATAAACTTTTATGCAGTCACGTGCATAATTTGACCGGTCAACTGGTATTTAATTATTGGTTTCTGAAGATAGCTTCTTCTAGCTATGATACTGATCCACCTTCTAGTTCGAAGTTTGGAAGAACTCTGCTCACTCATCCGCTGCACTCTCTAACGAAGGCTCGGGTCTTCACTTAAACACGTTCGAGAACGCATTTGGCACAAAAGAAGATATAGTCTTGATGGCCAGTACTCATAGTCGACCAGCCAGTTTCCGAAGTGGTCGATATTTATTTTCGGACGACCTCATGTTTAGCAGCCAAGGATATAATCCATGAAGACATGATGAAGAATTGGATCCAGCAATTATCTAGAATAAGGGGAGCACAAAAAAGATTAAAATCTCCGCCGACTATGAACTGTGTCCGCATGACAACATATGACATATAAAGAATAAAATAATAAAATATTAACGTTAATTTGGAAAATGTGATATTTTAAATACTCAATCAAATATTTGCCACGAAAGAAACCTTCTAATGTGATGGAAAAATGACCCCCGTGGCATGGGGGTCTGTCTGGATTTCCAACAAATGGAAAACAAGAAGATACAACGGTAAGAATCCAGACACACCCCAATACCCTTGTATTTGTCCAAAAACCCTCATTACTTTTACCAATTGGAAATTTAGGAAACGAGAGATCATTTCCCCAAAAGAAAATACTCTAATCGAAGTTCGATTCGATTCAAAATATTTGTAGAACGTAATTGCAACGTAGTCAGAATTTACAGTATTAACTAATTTTCCAGGCAAAGATGATGAGCATTCAGAGCCTGAAGGGCCAAACCCAAGAATATACCAATTATATGTTTAAAAATTGACAATAAAAGTGTCAACGTGCTGAACAGTTATTTGAACAGGAGTAACAGTAAGTACTGCTTCAGGGCAAGACCCTACACCCTTAGTCACAGAAACTTTGGGAGAAAAATTATTATTCTGCTTTCTGTTGAACCCTTAGCCGGCGATGGCGACATTTCGCTTACGTCGATGTAGGCAGCTGTGTGAACGAGTTTTTTTTAAATATCCAAATCTGCCATTTCATAAACTAAATCTAAAGAGTAGGCTGTATGGTCGGTATACCTTAGCCTACTAAAATTAGGCACATAGAAATAATAATAAAAAAATCATCCAATGGGAGTTTTTAGCGCGAATGTTTTGTGGTGGTTAAATAAAAGATGAAAAAAATTGTGGTGTACGTTATGTAGTTTCTCATTTAATTTTATATATTTTATAAATAGACTAAATTTTCAGCGTAATATGTGAACAGCGATAGTTAAGAATGGGGGCATCAAACGTGCTTGTAGAAACACTTACGCTGTGGTGTAGTTTATGAGTTTATGACTAAACTGTAATTCGTATAGTGTGTGTATATATATTTAGAATTTTAAATATGGAACTCACCACGGACAGAAGAATTAAATTCTAGGAATCCAGTGGATGGATTAAGCAGCGGTGGCGCTCGGTGCAGATCAGACCAGAGGTAATGCAGGCAAGACTCGGAAAAGGAATTTACAAACTAGGTTCCTAAATAGGGCTTTCACCATATCTGCGTCTGCCTTTGTCAAGAGCTATCGCCTTTATAAAGAACAAACCATAGACCTCATTGATTCAATCGCTCCATACGTTATTTCGTCCAGAAGACAGTATGGGTTGTTGAACGTAAAGACAAAGGTAAGTGTAACTAGTGTTTGATGCCAAAGGGAGGTAAGTAGCTCTTTTATATTTATAAAATCACAAATAATCTTAAGGGCCGGGATATTCTCTTTATTCTCAAATACGCGCGGTCTTAGGCACCCTCGCATCGTCGTAGGCTGTTGCTCCCGCATCCGACTCGGCAATGCCAGTCCATCGCTTCTTCCTAATATAGGCAGGTTTAGGTCCCTTTTTTCTATGTATACAAACCAGCGCTGGCGAGCCTCTTTAATCTTATTTACGATGTCTCTTAGTTTGATGAATTATGGTCTCGATCGAGTCGTGTAACGCTACACACTCATCGTAGCATTATCATTTCATTGGCGTGAAGTAAACGGAGGTAGTTCGCCAGCGCCGGGCAAGTCGCGCAGCCCTGGAGTACCACAGACCTAATGATGCTCTTGTATAAAGTGCCTTGAGTTTGGTGGGGATTATAGGGTCACACTCCCACCGTTTAGCCCAAGTTGCGCTATTTTCTAGCACTTTTTTCCACGTATTTACGTGGCCTTAAGATCCCGTCTGTCAGTACGATTACCAGCTGAGAGGGCTTATTAATTGTCACTGCTTATAAATTGCCTATTCGTTTCAGGTGCTCGTGGCACTGGAGTTTTTGGCATTGGCAGCTACCATACTGTGGTAGGTGCTGCCAAGAACAGAGTCAGGCAAGCTAGCACGCGGTACGTGGACGCGATATACCGCCCGGATGTCATAAACCGGAAAATAAATTTCCCTATGAAGAGGGAGTATAGGGAGGCGGTAAGACGCGAGTAACTCTACTGCCACTACATAAAATAACGTGTTAATGGTTAATTCATTAAAATATAATAAACGTAGCTTTGTTACAGATTTTATAGAGTTCATGGCATACCGGGTGTAATGGGGTGCATTGACGGAACCCACGTCGCAATAATAACCCCGGCAAAAATCAAAGAACTGTTTTTACAACCCTAAGGGGTACCAATCCCGTAACGTTATTGTACGTCTCTCAAAATAATATCTTTACTACACCGTAAGATGGAGCATAAAAATATACATATTTGTGGGCCAATATACTTATAACCGTTTTAATTCTATACCTTTTTTACAGATATGTGACTCGAAATTAAATATTATGTTAGTGGACGCCAGTTACTCGGGGTCTATGGCTTATATCAGCATATGGAAAATCCGCCGTCTCCACCTAGACGTCAACCGCTTAAGCGTCGACAAAGACACGTTTTTATTGGGTAATTTTTTTTCTAGCTCACCATTAACTAGCTTTAATTTTCTTTTAATTATTTGTGCATACACTTTTTGTAAAGTTATTACAAAATTAATGTTTTATTGGTGGCTCAGGATATCCTCGGCGAGCCCTGATGTCGCTAATTCTGTATGCGTCAGAAGGGAGCCTAGAGGCATGTTATACTGAAAAACATATATCGGCGAGAATAGTGGTGGAGAGGCGCATCCGGGTTCTGAAAGGTCGTTTTCGGTAACTATTAAGGGCTGTAGCACAGAATAACTAACGCTGGCGGCTTCATTTTATATCGTAAAACTATTCTTCTAACTAGTCTTAGAAAAACATATTTTATGTCATTGTTTAGCGTATATCTCGCATATATCAATATATATCATATAGCGTATATACCTACAGCTCGCTGTTTTGACCTTGAATTTGCATCCAGGGCAGGTGGGGCGGTGGGGGAGGGCATTTCTATTCAGTGTAACTCACGATTTACTTCAATATGTCGGCCTCAAGCCGTGTAAGAGCCAGCAAGAAACACAAATCACGGCTATAATCAGAAAGAGCATCGGAAAATGGCCACCTTGTTGAAAAAATCAAATAAATACGTAGGTAATCATGGTCTTATTGGCTATTAAACCATGTAAACCTAATCAAAATCTATGAAGTATTTATGTAGTAAAATATTGATTTGTAATGCCAGTAGGTAATATACCTATTGAGCATTTATGGGAAAATATGGGGTGGGCGGATAATTATGCCGGAGAGTGTATAGGTAGGTATTCTTTCTGTTTATCTAATCTATACATACTATAAAACAAAGTCTATTCCCGCTGTCTGTCCCTTTGTATGTATCTACGCTTAGATCTTTCAAACTTTTCGGCGATCAGTGACCAAAGTACGCAACGGATTTTAATGCGGTTTTCAACAATAGAGTGATTCAAGAAGAAGGTTTATAGGGTAGGACAACATGCGAACGAAATCGCGGCGAGATAACTAGTAGGTAGTAAATAAGATGTAATAGAAATATATATTATATAGAAGATTGGATGTTAGTAAAACTAACCCAAACAATAGACTAATTCGTATAAATTGTATTGCCCATGCAGATGTCTTTTAATTCATCGTATGCTGCATTATGACTCCGAAACCGCTGTAAAAATTGTAAATGCCTGCTGCTGCCTGCACAATGTGGCTCATGCGGCAATGATGCCGTACGAGTCACTGTCAAGACAGGAGTGGGCAGAGGAGAGGAGCTTGACCAGCGGCGCGGTGGGGCCCAAGGCGGTAGACGCTGCGCGGCGCTACGCGAAGAATGGTGGACCTGTAATTAGGCCGGGAGCGACAGTAGAGGCTTGTTCAGAGGCTTTGGGCCCTCTGCTGGAGTTAGCCATCAGCCAAAAACTTTATAACATATATTTTTATATTTTATTTAAAATAGTAATATAAATCTTTTTAATGTATATAATAGATTTTTAATGAAAATAAATATTCTACATAATTATTTCAAGTTTTGTAAATAGTAACGTACCTACATTTCATAGTGTGGTTTTGACTTTATTTATTTATTTAAAACTTCATGCACATTACAGTACAAAGGCGGACTTAAAGCTACATAGCTTTTTCTACTTTAATTTTAATATAAACTCCGAAAGTTACTTCGCATTTCCATTCACTTCAAATTAGTAATTGCGCATGCAAAGTGGGTGACTATAAAATATTCTGGTAGTGACTGAGCAAAAAAATAACATTGTTGCTCTATAAAGCGGTAATTAGACATATAATCTGCTATAGGGCTGTTGATTTTGTTCCTTATCCAAGCCGCGAAGAACATGCGCAATTTTATATAGATTGGCAACCGTCTTGAACGCCTGGTATGAAATGGTATTGGCAAAATTCAGATATTATGTTCCTTTAGAGTACCTATAATAAAAATGTGGGAGACGGTAAAACCATTGCCTGTCTAGGTAATGAACAGACATATTCAATTAGGTTTAATTATGCTATTTATTAGTCCGAAGGGGGTTCTCCCACATAGTTTTTCTACAAGAAATTGTTAGGAGTACTAGTCTTTACAGGAGACCTTTTAAGTTACGTAAATTCGTTGGTTATAATACGAGGTAGTGAGACTCTTTAGCGACGCTTCCATAAGGGCAGCTTGTGAACAAAATGATATTAATGGTAAAGGGTAATGGTATTAATCAACAGGGGCATGGCCTACAAACTGTCACATATTTGATGAGTCAGACTTTTTGGAATTTACTTTGATGGACTGACCTGAATCATCGCCTTCAGGGCCTATGGCAAAGTCAACCCTCAGTATTGAATCCCAATCTGCACCAATAAATAGATAAATTTCATCTCATATCGAATGACTATGACCGCACCGTTTGTCCATCAGTTTTAGAATATGTAAACTTCAGTGACGTAACTGCAACTGTATTACTGATTGCACAATTGGAAAAATTAAATCCCCACACCTGTAGAAATTACGATACCATTAGAGCCACATCCGAAAATTAGTGCCGAATATTCATCTCCAAATAATACACCAATAAACCAAATAAATGTGTAGGAAATAATTATCTGATAGCTATCAAAGTTCTACAAACCAAAAACATAAACCCGATTTCATATTCTACACTAGTAAAATTCATTTCTTTGGTATCTTCTCCATCAGCCTATTACATTCATGTAAAGCCTGTTGATATTAGACCGAAGCGAAGACTAGGCCCAAATAAAACCAATCGCAAGCGAAAGGGTAAAAAGCTGAAGTTTTGACAAAATCACCAATAAAAATTCAGCAAAGAGAAAAGGAAGAAACATGTAAAAATAAAGAACATCGGGCGTTATTTAACCGCTTTAAAAAGTCTAGATTACAATGCTTTTGGTTAGTTCTTCGTAGCAAATCGCAATAACGAGAAATTTATCATTAAAAAACTCAAACAATAACTCAGAACAATCGGTTTTTCTACTTTCTTGGGCAAGAATCGAAGAAATAGACCTACGGTCTTATTCATAAAAAGTTATGGGAGGTTTGTAGAAGATTCTTGAAAAACATTATTAATAAACGCATATTCGCGCTAAAAGCTCAATAACGGCTTCATTACTTAAAGAAGGCTGATCCCTTCTGTAAACTACTGATAAACCTAGCCGCCGCCGTCACATGGAACAGCTGATTTTATTCGGTCTGTGAAGCCGGGTCCGCGGCGCATTGTTACGTACAAAAATATTACATGACCCGGCTTGATTGATTGTGATTGGCTCGTCACTCTATTCTTGACGTTTATCCTAAAGAGAATAAGCAAAGGTGATGTATCCATGACTTCTATAAATTTCCTCGGAACTCTGTCTTGAAAGAAAATTTCAGAACATTAAACTTTTTTAAGACTTGACTTGGCTTTTTTAAGTCTGGCAAGAAAGTCGTGAAAATAATGTAGGGCGCCACCATCGTTTACATAGTATCATTGTACCGTATCATTCTGTAAACTTTAAATATTTAAGAAAAGTATCTACATGTCTTTGCCTCGTATACTTTGACATATTTTCTTAATTTTCTATATCACATCGGACGACAACAGCACGTGACAGTCCACTGGCTGGACTTAAACCACATTAGCCATATAGGGCTAGTTTAGTGTAGACAAATATATAATATTTAGGTTATATATCGGTCAAGACTTAACATTTCATTGATCTGGAAAGGACCTTTATATCGTGGCAGCAATTTCCTACTTTGCCCATCTCCAGCGTGACTTGGAATTTTGAAGACCACTAGATCACCAACATAATATTTTGGAGATATATAGGTCTAGATATAGAGTATGAAATGGTTTTGCATACTTGGGAATAGGATAAAACATTCCAGGCTTTTTCCGTGTAAGTTCTGATAGTAAGTATATAAAGTTAATAATTTGATTTGCATAATTAGTCACCGTTTTCTTCAAACGAGAGAACCTATAAATTATCGACGGTCTTATCGACGGCACAGTGACCTATATCGTCATGGTTTAAACGGAACATCTGCCCTAAATGCCACTCAGCATGGGAACTGCTGCAGTATGGTACCCCCGACAACAATAGGCCCAACGTAGGTGCCTCAATTACCTATGTGGAATTTAAAAGGAAATGAAATAATATTTAAGTAGCTCCAGACATTAAGAAGGTAATATAGTTAAACAATGAGGTAACAGTAAAATAATAACAACAATAATAATTGCCAATAACAAAAATATTTCAGTGTATTATGTTTTGTGATATATAGTAAAACAGGCACATATGTTATTATTGTATATATATCTACAGTATATCAATTACTTTATAAATATAATATTATAATAAAGGATTTATCATGGTAAGATTATGATACTTGTTAATATGACAATTTCAGGCGAATCAACGAGTGGAATATATGGTAATGTCAGGGCGGCCGACGCAGAGGCAGAGCCCGAACACCACTGCTCCAGAGCTGCCTATACATGGGGCGGCTGCAGCTACAGGAGGAGATCCTGCAGGAGTTGACGCTGCCGAAACTTTGTGAAAGGTCAGTGATATATCTATATTGTTGCAAAGTATTAAGCGCGGTAATTTGCAGGGAGTACAGTACGATAAGAATATAATACCGGACATTTGACCCACCCCAAAAAAATCAAAGAGTTGAGAACAGGATAAGAAATGGGAATTAATGATAAATTCTTCGGCTGTATTTCAGAGTACTATAAATAAGGTGTTAGGTAACAGCCGGCATAAATCTACTCTCGTTTATATGGATGACATTCTAATTTCTGGAAATGATTTTCAAGGTCAGCTAACAAGACTGGAAGAAGCTTTTGAATTGCTTAGAAATACAGGATTTAATCTTCAAAAATGTAACTTCTTTTAATCAAGAACATTTGGAATATTTAGGGCATGAAATAAGCAAAAAAAGAATAAGGCCTGGTAAAGCAAAAATAATTGCGGTTGAACAATTTCCAAGACCACAATATGTGCATGAGATTAGGCAATTCATTGGACTAGCCAGTTACTTCAGAAGGTTATTAGGGACTTCGCTACCATTGCTCGTCCCCTCACAGATTTGGCGAGAAAACCACTTCATGGTCTTGGAACGCAGAGCAAGAATCATCCTTCAACCTGTTAAAACAGGCATTAGTTCAAAGGCCTTGTTAGGATTACATGATCCACATAACGAAACTCTCTCCTTCATACGGACGCAAGCAAACACGGATTAGGATGTATATTTCTCCAGAAGGACAATGTTTCAAATTGTAATAAGCACATTGCTTACTATGGCCGAAAGTCGGCACACGATGAACAAAATTACCATGCTTATGAACTTGATACATTAGCTGTGATAGCCTATTTCCAACGTTTCCTGTATATGTTAGGCGTAAAATGTATGCTCATAACAGACTATAACGCTTTAGGAGCAACTTTAAGTAAGCGAGATATTTTACCTCGCATTGCTCACTGGTGGATAGCGATGATTTTGAAATCCAACATAGGCCGGGATCTAGTATGTCTCACGTAGATGCTCTCAGTAGAAATCCACAACCTTGTGAATCGGATGATTTGCACGATGTTATACCTTCTATACTTCTATATTGAGAATTACACAAGAAGACTGGTTACTAGCTAAGTCAACAGTTACTAATTCAACGCGTTTAATTAACGGTCAAGTGTCAGCTATCAAGTCTATATTTTAGACTCAAGCTATCAAGACTACTTTTATTTAGCAATGTTTATTTCAGTTTATTTTAATTACTACTAACAAAAAAAAAATATTTTTTAATAATTAAGCAATTATCAAGACTAGATATTATTTTGTCTATTTCATTGGAGAGGATTTACCACCCCTGTGGGTTGCGAGTGTATCCGGTTTCCGCCCGCGAGCCGACAAAGAGCCGCGGTGGGGACGGTGAGGCAAAGAGAAGGCTTTTTTCTAATTGAAAGTTCGTGTTGTCATCTCGCAAATCGCAATGAAGTAAACTTATGTAATGGTTTCAAAGATTTTGATATTTACATAGAGCGGTTTGTACCGCTAACAGGTTGAGATTATAAAATCAACCAATTATACGGTCTTGCTCTTAGTTCACTCCAAACAAGTCAGCGATGATGTCTTGACTGTCAAGAATAAGTAAAATGCCGTCGTGTATGTTTCGGAAGTACACATAAAACTCAAGGGGTCTTATATCATGAGTAACTTTATAAAATATTAAACATTTGCTGCATATTTACATATACAATTTTTTTGTGGAGAACTCACGATTTCAGTAAAGAAAAGAGATTTTAAATTTTATAAAATCACACATCGATTCGTAGGTACTATAGCTGGGCGGATGGTAGTATATACAAAACGCGTACTTAGTATTAGTTCAAATTAATTTTAGGTACTTGACTACGGCGGAGTCAAGGAAGGGTGATGAAGAAGGGTGAAGTAGTATGTATATTTGGTCATATTGTTACGTGCTAGGGTTCGTTATATGGCAGGTTTCGCTCGGTATTAGCTCCGAAGATACCGCTCCGGTAGACAAAACTGAACTAACTCGCGATCACGCCAGCTGCAGTTTATAAACTCCGGCCACGATATTGGAATGTTCTAGTGAACTAGTCCAAACGTTTTTCGGAAACGACAAATCGAGAAGTGCCGCGGCGACAAGTCCGGGTATATTCCAGACGGACGTGTGTAAAGTAACTATAGACCTTATGCACCAAAACACAAGGTTCATTCTGGCTTGCCACACACTTATTACGATGCAATAAGTTGCGGCGCGCGCTAGTGTTCTTGAATGTGTGACCGCGACAATATTATAATCATAATAAACCACTATAAACTATTTTTACACAGACGTAGTCGCAGGCAAAAACTTCTAGTAACTGGTTTTTAACTAGTTATGAAACAACACTTTTCATACATATTTTAGTAACTCGTTATTAAACAAGAATAATTAATCCACGTTCGTAACAGTATTAGATTAAATAGAGAGATCTATTTTCGTGCCTGGCTAGCAAATACAAAAATTAGTTAAAATTGTTCCTTAATAAACCCCATACAATTGTTTTACTATTTCATGGAACTTACGTATTTAATTTGTAAAAAGAGGACGTTTAAGTAAAAATAACTTTACAATTTAATACTAGATGTTTTATTTCTATTTGTTACCTACTTTCAAAAAAATAAGTGAACAAAATTAAGTATCCATGCACTTTTCAAGGCAGTAAACTATGAAGATCACATGTCTATTGTATAATTAGTTTGTGAATGGTGGTCATTACTGTCTAACCAAATAAACCTGTGATCAAATATAAAACAGTGGACTCTACCCATGGAAGCGAATGGATCTTGGTCCTTCGACATAAGGAGTACAGATGCTGGCGGGAAAATTTCCGAATCATTCCCGCGGAATTCTTCGGTAACTTTCGGAATATTTCAATTGTCAAAAAATCGAAGTAAATCGACCTACCTACCTATTTTGCGCTTGGAAGTTATGACTTTGTAAGTGCACATCGACGGGGTGTCGCGGGAAGCGCGGGCGCGGCGGCGCGGGCGGCGGCTTTTGCGCCTGCGCCTGCGGGCGCGGAGCTACGTACAAAATAGCGAAAAATATAACCCTTTTTCATAATTACTTATAGGTATTCTTGAAAGAATAAGTCAGTACAATGAATTGTAAAATGTATATATACAATACACAAGTTGTGATTCCTGTAGGCTTATTACGTAATGCTGTTGCCAATAATTCTCTGATTTCATGGGTTCAGTTGCTAACAAAGCTCCATTAAAATAAACTGAAACTATTAAATCGGTCATACGTAATCGTAAAAGTAACAATTTTAATAATTGAAATCAGAGAATTGTTGGCAACAGAGCTACGTAATTAGAACTTCTTTATTTGTAGGTATATCTACGAACTCTCAACATTGCTCAGATGAAAAAACACACGCATAGACAAGTACGTTTTGCTTATGCTGGGCCGGGGTTTTCATTTTCACAACTGATAATATTTTTAAGAATAACATTCGAAATAATTAGGTATCTACTTAAAAACAAAAGAATAATAATCCTGTTTAATCGTAAGCTAACAGTAGGTATCTATTTCTAACCTTTGACTTGCATAGTCAAACTCATAGTCCTATTATATTAAATAAATATTTATATTTTACTTACGCTGAGCAAAAATCAATTCACCACAAACATGTTTATTCTAATCGAATTATTCCGGCTAAATATTCGGAAAGGTGCAGAAAATCAAAATCCAGGTCAGATTAGTCCAATTATTTATACCCAAAGAGACAAATGGAAACAACTGTTTGACTTGCAGCATCGTTATATGCTGGAATCTATTGAATCATTAAAATAACTGCGGGAAAATTTTACTGGTTTGACATTACCAGAATTTAATCCGAAAAATGTTGTCGAGCTACGTTTGTCAGAAAATACAGTAAGCGGCAGTAAATTCTTCTTGTTAAGCCTTAAAAGGCTTCGCAGTCGCGTGGCTAACTCATAACTCCTACCCTGGTAAAACATTGCTGGAAATGAAGACGATATTTCTCGCACGTTTTGACACAGCTGTCTATGGTACTGTATAAGATTTTGAACGGTACCCCAAACGACGGAGAAAAGATGTCATCGTATACCTCAACAATGCGACAAGTACAAATTTTGGCCTTGGGCAAATGCAATTTTTACAACCGTTTCTTGAATTTGCAAATGTGGCTAGAGAAACTGAAAATTCAACTGAGCATGAACATGGAACATCAATACGGGAAGAAAATCGCGACTATTCAGTCCTGTCGTAACAATTAAGACACCTAGCACACAAGCAACGTGGTCCTCGTGAAACACAGGCCAAGAAAGTAATTACTTAATTATAGAACTAAAACAAAGTTATCATTCATTTTGGACTAAAATAATAGTAGTGCCGGCCAAAAAATTATTATGCAATTTTCAGAGAGACCATACAATTTCTACCATTTTCGTGAGCGATAGTTTCGGAGTTATTGCAGTTTTGAGTTTGATAGAATCGAGAAGTATAAATTCTCTTTAGGAACTAGTGTTCTAGGACCAATAGTTTCAGAGTTCTTTCTTTCTTTCTTTGTTTTAGGTTGTGGCTTCCGCTATGTAGCGATTTTGCCAAATACTACTGAACTGACATCAACACGTCATAAAAAATATAGCCAGTAAAAAAATTCATAAAAAGAGGTGTCTATTGAGTTCCCATAAATGACATACTAAAAATAAATGGATGAAAAATATAAACAACATAACACGCACTACTGTAGTGCTTAACGATAAAACAAGCTTACTACTAGCTTTAAATTACAGTCTAATTTTGTTTAATTTAATAAAAGCAGGCAAAATACCAATGAAAGGGGTGCGCACCAAAGACAGCAAATACTTTAGATCGCAAGGACGAGGAATATCAACAGGTAAGATATCATAAAGCGAGCACTGAAGGTTAGAACAGCTAAAAAATATATGCTCCATAGAGCCTTCGTCCAAACCACACTCGCAAAGCGAGTTATCCCGAATGCGAAGTTTGTATAGAAAGACAGGAAAACAGGCATGGCCAAGACGCATACGGCAGATGACAGAAGTAATAGCCTTGGAAGCCCCACGAAAGTGAAAAAACCAAGGTTTATCAGGGACAGTTGGCTGAATGTCAAAATATCGTTTGCCTTTAAGTAACTTTGAGAGTTCTAATTGTTTATCCCACTCTGTATACAAATCATGACAATACAGTTTGTAATGATCCATGGATCCCGAAACTATGGCATCCCTGGCATGATGATCAACAGACTCATTACCAAGGATACCACAGTGCCCCGGAATCCAGGCCAGGACCACCCTGAGACTTTTAGCACTACAACGAAAAAGGGCGTTGCGAATTTTGAAAATGACTGGATACTTAGCTTTAGAACGGAATGGGTTAGACAGAATTGCTTCCAAAGAACTACGTGAGTCCGAAAAAATTATGGACTTATCAAGATTGTGAGATTCGACATACAAAAGAGCTTCCAAGATCGCAATTGATTCCCCTGTAAAGACCGAGGTGAAAGGGGGACTTTAAAAACTTAAAATAATTTTATACCTGGGAAACCAGACAGCAGAACCTACATCACCGCCACCAGGTAATTTGGAAGAGTCCGTATAAAGTGTATACCAGGCCAATCTTTAGCAAGTTTTTCATTTAACTTGGAGTTAGCACACGGACAATCCTTATCAATACCGAAATATAACATAACCTGCGGCAAAAAAATAAGGGAGTCATAAGGAGACTCAAAGAGAGGGCTCATCGCAAACTGACAAAGAGGTGAAGGTAATTTTGTGAGCTTTATATAACTTTTAAGAAAAAATTGGAAGATCCTTATGAGACCAATAACTACTAGAATTAACTAAAGCTGAAAGGGCTTGAAGCTTTGGAAGCAACGGATGCCCTGAGAATGAAGCAGCACGATATAAGAACCTGTTCGCTAGATATTGCCTGCGGATACGAAGGGGTGGATCAACACATTCCACTAATAGAGCGTTAGTAGGCGAAGAGCGCATAGCACCTATAACCACCCGAAGACTTTTATATTACAGCCTATCCAGGGAAACCAAAGCACCCATGTTGCAAGGCTCCAAAATAAATGACCCATACTCAAAGTGACTGCGAATGATAGCATTATAAAGTAATTTCTGCGTATACGGGTGGGAGCCCCACCAGACACCAGAGAGCGAGCGTAGAATATTATGATTTTTCTCACCTTTTTTAACAACATTGCAAAAATGTGATCTCCCTGACAAACGCGAGTCTAATGTTACACCCAGAAATTTTACATCAGAGCGAACTGGAATAATAGTATCACCAATGGAAATAGAAGGGGAAGGTATACTCCTCTTCCTTGTGAAAATAACTACATTACTTTTAGGGGCAGCGATAGATAAACCATGATTAGTTAACCACTCATCTAAGTAATTAACCGCAGCTGAAAGCCTAGATGCACAAGCAGAAATGCACTTATCCACCGAATAGAGAACCAAATCATCAGCATACTGTAACACCTCACAAATACTGCTCACTGAATTATTCAAATTATAAGTATAAATGTTATAAAGTAAAGGGCTCAGAATCGATCCTTAAGGGAGCCCCCTCCAAACAATTCTCGAAGATGGCAAGACTTCACCATTATAACGGTAGAGAATCGTTCTAGCCATGAGTGAGTTGGAAATAAACCGAACGAATTTAATAGGGACACCTAGATGAAATAGTTTCTGTCTAAGAACCGTAAGAAGGACACTGTCATAGGCAGCAGTAACATCAAGAAAAACACCAACTAACGATTCTTGTCTAGACAGAGCCAACCGAATATCGGTAACCAAAACACTAAGACTGTCTATCGTACCCATACCCTTCCTAAACCCGAACTGATTCTTAGGGAAAATGCCCTTACTTTCTAGGAGCCATTCCAAACGCAGCTTGATAAGGTGCTCCATAATCTTCCTCAAGCAAGAGGAAAGAGCTACGGGGCGATAACTCGATGGGCAGCTCGGATCCTTGCCTGGTTTTAATAATGGAATGATCACCTGGGTGCACCAACAATCCGGAGGAGACCCAGACTCAAAAATGCAATTGAGTAGATCCAATAAGTAGGACCTGGCTAAAGCACCCGACTTGACGACAAAGGAATAAGGAATACCATCAAAACCCGGAGCAGAATCCTTCAGGCTATCGAGTACCAAGTTCAGCTCCTCCAATGAAAAGGGCTTTACGATATCACTGAGCTGTTGCTCCAATAATGAACCAGAAGAACCAGAGATAACTGGAGAAAATGGGAGGGATTTCTCCTGTGTAGGAACCCACGGAGGAGCAAGCCTACTTGCAAACCCGTAGAACCAAGAGTCGCAATTAGATACAGGGGAACAGTCTACACAGGAACCACGTAATCTTTTCACATTCTTCCACACCAAAGAGGAAGAGGAACAGGGGGAAAGACTTTCAAAGAAATTCTGCCAACCAATTTTCTTTTTTTGAGACAGAGTACGCCTTGCTTTAGCAGCCACATGCTTATACTGCAGGAAGTTCTCTTCCGATAAAACGCTAGAAAACTGTTTTTCCGCAAATTCACGTTTCCTAACCACATCTGTACATTCACTATCCCACCAGGGAGGGGAGGACACAAAACCCGAGGGAGATTTTTTTGCAGGTATTGAAGCAATAGCCGCATCCAACAGCATAGAGGTATATTGAGAATAGGCTAACGGGATGCACTGAGGTTCAATACAAGGGAGGGAAGGAGAAACAAGCTCACAGAACTCGGCAAACTCCACCCATTCAGCTCTTAATGCTTGGAATTTTAACATAGGGGAAACTTGTCTAGCAGGAAGAGACATACCTGGAAAGGAAACCAGGATGGGAAAGTGATCACTACCACAAGAGTCGGCAAGGACATTCCAATTCAATCTGGAAGCTAGTGAGGGCGAACACAGAGAAAGGTCTACCACAGAATTACAATTCTGATTTGGGGAAGTTCTTCGAGTTGGGCGACCATCGTTTAAAACACAAAAATTGAACTCATCCAAAACATCCAATTTTTAGCAAATTCGAAAAAACACGTGTTGACACCCTTCAATTCGAACCTCTCCTTCCAGTTTCAGAGTTATTACAGTTTAAAGTTTGACAGATGGCATCCGAAATCTAGATCTCGATGAGTTTATTTATTTTATTTTGAGAAACTAGTGTTCCAGAACCAAACACGTCTTATTTTTGATTCGGGATGACGAAACACTACGAAAACGAAACAAATACGATTACAGAATCTGAAAAAGGGGAGGGGGCTTACACATTAGCGGTCAAACTTTCTTTGACCATATCGACTTCCTATTTCATTCTCATGCGTTATATCTGTACTTATAAAAGTAGACAGATGTATGTGAGTGAACTATGTCACATAAGGATTCCTCCTGGATTCGAACTGTTGTAAAAAGAAACAGTCAAGTGTGACGTCTCCTGTTGACATTTACTGACATCGCGCGCTGCAAGGTGGGGGCAAATTCAAAAATATGTAGAAAAAATTCATACATCTGCGCTAATGTTTCAAGCTTGGATTGAGGGTTTTGCGCCATCGTGCAATGCGCCGTACGGCGCATTGCACGATTTAAGTACATCGCCGCCAGAGTATGAAGTTGAAGAATCCACCCAATAATATCTGAACATCATCATCACAGCCCAAAATAGTTTACTGCAGGACTTAGGGGAGAAAGGGGAGGTTTTTGCCATCATCTCCACGCTTGGCAGGCGGGTTGGATATCGCAGTATAATAGTATAACAATGGAAAACGCTGCTACCCATTTTACAGCCTGTACATCACAGCCCAAATGCTGGCAACGACTCACAAAATAATATCTATGTTGTGAACGCAATATCAACAGAAAACGAGGAGACTAATTAAATAAGAACCTTAGGCCTTCTTCAAGTCCATCTCTGAATATACAAAGAAAGATAACACTATCCCAATACACCTTCAGCTACGGGAAAGTACAGTGTGCTACATGTTATTTTTTACCACTCAGTTGGTAAATAAGCTTACGGCCTGCCTGATGGTAAGCAGTCACCGCAGCCTATGGACGTTTTGTAATACCAGGGGCAATATTTAATGTCAGATTTCACCAACGCGCCTTAGTATTTAATAGTAAAAATAGGGAGCTATCTGAAACATGGAAACGTTGGTGAAAACTTGGTGGACTTTGTTGCCATACCTCAACCGCACAGCTAAGTGTTTTTCAGGTCCAATCGGGCGTGGTCAATTGGTGTATTCCTTTGCGTTGTCCCTTTTAATCTTATAATTCGAATATAGACAACATATTACTGATATAAAAATGTACCCCCCCCCCCTCCCCTTTTTTATGTTCTGATGAAGTCGGACGGAGGAAGAGGTTTACAAGGATGTCCCTAGCCCCCTCGACTGCCCCTGTATTTGATTTAAAGTGTGACCAATGTTTAACAATTAATTTCAAAAACTGCTAAGATTCAACTTTAGCAGGAAAATAGCAACAGGTCCGCCGCTGTTTGAATGACGCTATAGAATAGAATCTAAATATAAAAACTACAAATGAGAGTCAGCCAGCCATTTAGAACTTTCGGACGACAGTGCCTTTCGGCAGATTTATATTCCGCTGACTCTGTGGACTTTACATTAGCTAACGAAATATCACATGGTTGACAGTGGACAAGCTCCTGGCGAACGCTATGGCGAAGGCAATAGATATGGTATGGTAAATGTTATGAGGGTCTGATAGACATGGGTTTAAGTTAAGGATAGAAATTACATGACTAGTCGGCATAATATTATTAAGTTAGTCACTATCAATGAGTCCTGGAATTTACCACTTGTTTTTTTTATTGCTAGGTTAAACACTGATTTTAAAGAAAATTTAATTAAAATTGCACTAGAAAAATAGTCCGTCAGATTCGTGAAATTATTTATTTTTGCATTGCGTGTCGTGTCCGGATCAAAATAAAAATAAAGTCACATTATCTTGTATGGCTGCGAAATCCTTACTCTGTTTTCGGATTTCAGATAACCTCCGAATGATCCAGAAACGATGCGTCAGTCGACCATGTTGTGGATGTTTCAAATTAAACCAACGCCTACTAAAGTGAAGCGAAGAAGTGCAGGGTTGATTTTGAATCGCAGGATTTTTTACTTTCACGGGCTATTTGGTGTCGGTACGCTTACAAAATCAAAGGAGTATCAATGCCGAATGGTATGTTACCAAATGTTAGCCAGAATTTTTTACTGTTGTGAGCAACAAGCGATCGAACACCGGCCACTGGAAGTGGGCTATTGCTTAACAACGACAACGCGTCGGCTCACTCGGCGCTCAAAACAAGGGACTTTCTGGACATCACACCGGTCAAAGTTATAGGTCCCACCCTTAAAGTCCCGTTCTGGCTCCGTGCAACTTTTTTTTATGCTCTAAAATTAAAAATCAACTCAAGGGAAAACAGTTTTCATCGCCAGAAGATGCACTGGCGGCATTTGAGAAGGCGGTTGAAGAGCTGTATGTATATATCTATGTATGTATGTAATCTCTTTATTGCTTCAATTTATAACATTGCAGGAAATAAAAATACAGTTTATGCTGTATTGTCAGATGCATACTGGAAAATGTCATTTGAAAATTGGCTTCGATTAGAATAATCATTTATTTGACATTTACATTGTTGACTTACAGTAAATAGGTACACAGAGTAATAAAATGCCGAAACGGTTCCAGCTCAACATATTGCCACAGCCGCAGGGCGACGTTGATTTCTACCTGAAGCCGGTCGGTGAGATGGCGTACATTTATAATTTTAAGTATAGCCCTAATGCTAATAGTGGGTTTTACAAACATAATAAAAATAAAGTAATTTAACATATTCATTAGTCTTTATTTTTTAACAGACGAATGTGTATGTTTGATCTGTATGTGTGTGTGTGTTGTGATTTGTAAGTTAAAATATCTACTCTGCCGTAGACCACACGGCCTAGACTAGATTTAGTTGTCCCCAATCGGAGATTCTAGATAGAGTACTTTCGATTTAAGACACAAGCAATTTTCGACTTTCTTCCACTAGGCTTCCACAAAGGCATATAAATGAATGTCGTGGTTCATATAAAGGAGGAACAGAGTTAGAGAGAGTAGCCTTGCGGGACACCAGCGTTTATTTCCAAGCTATCGGAGCAAAAGCCGTCAACTACGGCGTAGATGCATCTGCTGGACAAAAAGCTAGTTGATGTTGAGTATGATGGTAACTTCAATAGAAGACCCCCATGCCAGACCCAACCGAATGCCTTCGCCATATCGAGGCCAACAGCCAGTGCCTCACCTTGACTCAACAGCTAAAGCCTAACGGTGTGTTAGATACACTAGAGGATCACCCGTTGAGCGACAATGTCGGAAACCATATTGACGGTCGCTCAAGAGATCGTGTTCTTCTAGGTAACTAAGGAGCTGTGTGTTTATAACTCGCTCCAACACCTTAGGGAGAAGGTAGGTAATAGCGATAGGCCTGTAATTCGATGGGTCTGATCTGCGCCCTTTTTGGGCACAGCGTGCACGTGGACAGTCTTCCATGAAGACGGGACTATCCCAGTGGAGTATGAGAGCGCAAAGAGGCGCGTTAGTACAGGACACAATTCGGGAGCACACACTGTAAGCACCACCGCAGAAATACCATCAGGCCCACTCGACTTTCGAATATCAAGAGAGAGTAGCGCCCGCCGAACCTTCCGCTGAGAAATGAATATTTCCGGCATTGATTTGCCGCACCATGGTGTTGTATAGTGTAGTATAGATTAACTAAATAAAACAACAGGTTTAAACCCTTTTAAATGTATGTTCCGGATTTCCTACCGCACAACTTTGTTGACGAGTTTGTTTAAAATATGTGATATTAACGGCGATAGTTTAAAACATTAGGTTTACACCCGCTTACACACCTCGCCAAGAACATTCCAAAGACGAATCGCTGCTGCTTTGGAAGGGGCGTCCGAGTTTGGTCCAGATTATTCGCACTAAAGATGCTGATACATTTTCATTTACTTATTGCCTAAACAGTCCACTGCAGGACTTAGGGCCTCTTTCACGAAAGGGGACGATTACATAATCTCTAAAATTTTCAAATATAACTGTGGAAAACGCTGCTGCCCATTATCCAGCCTACGGAGACTAGATCTTTTGTCTCGAAAACATTAGTAGCCTTGTACGACACCCACGAGTGTAAGGGGTTGGTGCTATTCTACTCTGCCGGACACCATACGGCTAAATTTATTTAGGTAAGTAATATTTTTGTTTTCTATTAAGATTGATATTAAACCCGGATGAGTTTGTCTGTGTCTACCAGGCCATTATATGCACACACACACAGCGCCACCTAGCTCCAAAGTAAGCAAAGCTTGTGTGTGAGCATGAGTGTTAGATAACTGATAAACTACATTTATATATTTTTTTAAATACATACTTATTACACATACTACACCCAGACCCGTAACAGAAATTAAAATTCATCATTTCAATTTCTGCTCACCCGGGAATCGAACCCGGAACCCCTGCGTGGCGACCGGCATGTTAACTAACTCAGGTCGTCAAACACGTCATTAACCACACGTTTTACTTACAAAATATACACGTTATAAATATCCACGCGAAGATTCGAAAGGACGTTTCTCGCTCGTACGATTCGGATGTGGAATGAGCTCCCAGCAACGGTGTTTCCTTTGGCCTATGACATGGGATCGTTCAAGAGATATATTAGAGGTCTCCTTAGAGGCGGGCAACGCATTGGTAGCACCCCTGGTGATGCTGATGTCCATAGGCGGCGGTGACCACTTTCCATCAGGTGGCCCGCATGCCTGTTTGTCTGCCGGATAACATAAAAAAAAAAAAAAAAACGTTACAATATTCAACAAATTACAAAAAACGTTTCAGTACCAAAGTATGTACTCGTATTCTATAGTTTTAGTTAATTAAAAAGTACTTGCATGTAACGTTAATTTTTATTTAAGTAACTCAAAAAACCAGTTTTTTTTACAAGATCAAAAAAACTTTGCATAGTAATTTAGATAAATTAAATTCAATTGTCGTACTTTATTATTTATAAAGTTCTCTACTTTATTCCGTTTCTAACGATATGCTACATGATGTAAAACCTTCTAACACCTGTACAGGAATATGATTCTTAAGGTGGTATGGTAATGGAATGATAACACTATAATGTAGTTGATAAATTGTCATTTACTTGTGTTTCTGAAGCTGCACCTTTTGCCTTATAAACACCACATTAGTAGGCGTACAGGTATATTACAGTATACATATAACACAGGGGACTTGAAACGAATAATATGGCACGTTACTTAGGGAGGAAGTCCAGCTGGACGCACTTAGGACTCGGTCGCGAAGGCGAGCGGACGCGCTACGCTGATCAAACGGCGTCGAAAGTTCGCGAGTTTTCTCTGTGTGCGTTGGTCGTTTGCTCTCCGTTTCCCAGTTGAAAAGAAGTACTTACAGCGAACAATTTCAATTTTGCGGCCAGTCACGTGGCACCAAGGTCGGTGGTGTGTATTGCCTTTCTATTTATAGGTGGTTCTTGGAAGTTGACTTTTCATTTTTATGTAAGTATATTACTTTGTAGACTTTCGAATAAAGCCCTACTAATTAGAAACCTAAAAAGTAAGTGAATGGTATGTCGTAGAGGACTCTTTTTAGTCATTTTTGTATTTTTAAACGAATGTCTTTTAAACGAATATAATGTAAAGTGATAGTGGTCTGGTCGAGCTTATTGTCCAAGGTTTATCCGAAAACCGACTTACCTACGATAGTTTTAACATTTCTTAGCTTATGTAAGAAGTGGTAGATACCTATCTAATGTGTCCGCTACAGCTTCGCGTTTCCATATCTATACTTATGTTTTATAATTGATATGTGTATGTTTTTATATTTTACATGAACTTTAAAACGGCTGGGCCGGTTTTGGTGAAATTTTCAAGCAATCTTCAATTGTACAGGCAACAAAACATAAATTTTTCATGACTAACTAAAATCATATAAAAAACCTTAATGCAAACTTTCAAGCAGGAGCTTATACAGGAGTATATATCGGTTTCGTCTTATTATTTCGTTTTATCCCCTAAGGGACGAATTGATCAAAATCTTGAATTACGATTTAAATTATTTGCTTTGTAGGAACAAAAAATTGCATACAAACTTTTACCGCCTTAGGGGATGAATGTCCAGAAAAAAATCTTTCTCAGTAGGTACTCGGTTATCTATAAGAGGGTTACACTGAAAGTTTTGCTTAACTCATTAATAATAGTAGTTTATGCACTCGCATATAAAAGGGTGTAATAAGACATGAGTGTCTGTTTATATGATAATAGTTTGACACGAATGTTTTATTACCTAATTATATGCAGTTGCATAGGTACACTATTTTATCTACACACATATTTTCATGTTAAAATTTCGTATTGTCATGGTGCAATAGGATGCGACTTCTTTGTCGTTTTTCTCTAACATTTTCAAAGACATTAAGCAAAGAAATGGTGGTGTACCACTCAGCATTAAATGTCTTTTGTTCTTCTAGTGGGATCGTGCAGATAGGACCCGTCCGAAAGAACACAAACGCAGTAATTTTTTTGCCTATGCTTCTCGCCTACCTTAATTTAGTTGGTTTTTTGTCGCATTCGAACAGCCATACAGAAGACTGTAGCGTTTAACATAATCGTACTTTAACCAAAAACATTAAATCAATCAACTCAAGTCTTTGTTCTGGGGCGAGTTCACGAGAAATCCAGAGGCAACAAAGTTTTCAAACTTTTAAATGTTGATGATCGATTTTTTTAAGTGGGGTCACGTGGCATACCCTAGGTATGAAATTGGTACTTATGTAGTAGTTTATGTAACTCGCATATAAAATGGTTATTAAATACGAGGCGTAGCTGAGTATGATAATCAGAGATGAAACGAATAGTTGCTGTAGTTTCTGAAACGCTTGTCAACGCAAAAATTACGTAACAACTTATTAATCTCTGATCAAATGCAGTTTGGGTTTCTGAAAAGGCCAATTGACAGTTTGCCATTGCAAAAGTCAAATCTCGAATTAACGGCCGATTAACATTATTTTGGGTTTCCCGAAAGTTTTTCTCATGTTAACTGTATGTTATTGTTATTTTAATTAGCGAAAATCGACCAATTAACAGATTGTCAAAAGAAATTATATCCGATTTTCTTGGTCTAGGTCTTGGTCCTGGCCCTGGTCCAGGTCCTAGTTTTGATCCAAGACAAAGTCCAGATCTAGGGTCCAGGTTCTGGTACAGGACCATGACCAAAACTGGAACATGACCAAAACTGGAACTCCTCTCCAATCCCTTAATCCAATTTATAATAACTTACTTTAACCTTGCTATTGTTTTTTAGATTACCTTTTTCCGATGAACAAAATCATTTCTATTACTTTCACTTTTATTTTAGGTACTTTTCATACATTTTTTGCTATCCGGTATCCGGCTGGATAGTAAATGAAGCCGGATATCCGTTTCAACTCTAATGATAATAGTTTGACACGAGTGTTTTAGTACCTAATTATACGTAGTTGCATAACCTATTTTATCTTAATTCATAATATATTTTCATTAATGACAATTCAATTATGAAATAACCAATTTTATGTAGTTACAATCAAATCAGAACTTTACCGTCTAGCATTTAAAGTTTATTATTTAATATAGTCCGGATTGCTAATCAAGGTCAAAGGCTGGCACGGGTCACGTGGGCTGGTTTGTTTGACGATACCTGAGTGAATAATATGTTTCGCTCTTTCTCACACGCATGTATCACGATTCGACATCGATTCGATTCAACGGCAATAGCAGGAAGTTGTGTTGCGAAATATGAAATGGCTTTGGCAGCATGGCATATGCATGATAGAGGGTACCGCGCTACAATTTCTATTTGTAACTAGCTGTTGCCCGCATCTTCGTCCGCTTGGACATCTGAACATAAACATTGAACCTACGTATTCTATACTTTCAAAAACAATATTAAAATGAATAATAGAAAACCATCAGTTTCTAAACACTATTATACTGTATAAGGATTCAGTGAAATTTCCAGATTACTGTTTCTTGAACTTTGTGATTGATTCGTCCTCTTTCTTGCTGGCATCGTATCTTGTGTCATGTGTTGTCGGAGCTGCAGCCTGTCGTAGCTGTGGTCTATCAGAGCTACGACATGTCAGGCCTAGGGTTTGTCGGAGCAGTGTCTGAACTAGGTTTCAGATTCTTTCGAAATGTTACCTAATATCAGGAAAAAGGGAACGTTTTAATCATTTCTCTAAGAGATCTATAATGATATTGTTTGTTCTTGTGGGCAAAACATAATTTAGTAACCCTGTTGAAGTTATCTTTTAAATATAGGTTACTATATACCTATCTGGAAAGAGGCTTCATCATCACAGCCCGTAACAGTCCACTGCAGGACTTAGGGCCTCTCCCACCCCACGAAAGGGGAGGTTATTGCCATAATCTCCACGCTTGGCAGGCGGGTTGGAGATCGCAGTGTTTAAATATAATAATAGAAAATGCTGCTGCCCATTTTCCAGACTACGGAGGCTCTTAATCTTTTGCCTCGAAAACATTAGTCGCCTTGTACGACACCTATGAATGTAAGGGGTTGGTGCTATTCGACTCTGCCGGACACCACACGGCCAAAGAAAGAGGCTTAGCAGGAATATAAAAAGAAGAAGTATTTTTATATAAGTATTTTATTAATGGCCTCCATTCAGATATTTGATACCGAATAAATATTTCAGAGAATTTTTTCTAGAAATTCTGAAAATTCTCTGATGATTCTAAGTCACCATCAGTCACGATATTTACCAAAGATCTATATCTTCTATGAGCCTATACTCCGCATAAACAAAAAGTATAAGGGTAAAAAGTCTTTGCACAGAATAATCTTTTCTCATTTTATTTGTCAGTACACTCTTCGTCATTTCTTCGATTTCTTTAAATTGTGACATTCGAAAGCTAAAAATGTTTAGTTTTGCAGGGCCGGAGTCTGCTTGCCTATACCATAATAACATAAGATGCCTACGCGTTGAATAGGTGTTCCATCAGAATTATTATAAAAAGTAAGTCGCGGTTAATAAAATATACAGGAGCATAGGTAGTTTCTTGCAAACACGTGCCTAAGATTAACTTCAATTACGATTGGCTAGCATAGTTTTATAATAGTACTCAATCATCATCGTCCATGCGGTCAATCCCGGCTTCTGCCAGGATCCATTTTCTTGCTCATTTTTCTATGATTCGCCCGGTCATCGGCATGCTTCTAAAGCCGTTGGCTCTCGTATCCAATTAGCGATGTCAATCCTTCCCTTCCTGGGTCTCTCGCGAGACCTCTTTACTAATTAAGGCTAACAAAGGCCTCCCTTCCTTTCTTCCATGGCTCACATCTATCGCTATCCTGGGCCAATCTTTGCAAAAAAAAGTCCAGCTCATTCCGCAATCTCCGTAGGGGCCTACCGCGTCTCCTTTTCACGTTTCGTGGGACCCGCTCTGTGGCAACTTTAGCCCACAATTCGTCCAACGTCTGGTGTTGCATACACGAATTATGGCGGTTTTAAAACGAAACGAATTAATGTGGTAAATACGGCCCTGTTACAATATCCGTCCAAAATACTTAAGTCACCAAAAATGAAGTTAGATGCTCAAAAGACACGCGCTAAACCAACATTTGGCAGTGTTTAAAGTTAAACATGGTTTAACAATTGCTTCACTTTAGACAACCGTTAGACACTCTTTTGTTGTACGACTTTTTCTAAACATGTGTTCAACAGATGTCCAACCCTAGTTTTAACTTATTTGTGGTAAGACTGTATAAATGTTTACCATCTCTGTCAAAAATACGTTGACCTCTCTAGCTATTGTAAATGTACTGGGAATTAGATCATTTATATACACTATTGCTATACAAAATTTCATAGAACTATGTTCAGTGGTTTTTACGTGATGTGCGTTCAAACAGAACGACAGACAGACAAACAATTTTAAAATTGTCGCAACGTGTTCAGTTGGTTGTTTTAAGTCGCTCCTGTAGGTTTTCTTTCGATTATCTTCAATGTACAGACTTTTTGTCTTTATGATTTTATTATATTTATAGATAATATCCTATTTCGTAATAGTTTGGAATTTTCTGATGACCCATACGTAGTTTGGCGCCGGGATCGTGATTATACAGCTACAAAACAAAGGTATGGCGGAGGTGTACTTATAGGCACTCGTAAGGAGCTAATGGTCGCGCCTAAACCTTCGTTTCACTGTAGTGCTGAGGATCTTTGGCTGACAGTTTGTTTGAGGGGCAGGCGAACTATGGAAACGTTCACTTTGCACATTTGCGCAGTTTACCTATGTAAACAAAACTTAGGAGTATCGTATTCACAACAACTGAACAATTTTTTAAATAATTTGGAAATAATTGTTAATAGGCACTGTGATAACACCTTCCTCGTCATTGGGAACTTTAATTTGAGCGGTGTTGTATGGTCTAGCTCTGATGCGAGTCCTGTGCTCCCTCCAATTATGTCAATGGCGATGAGATGCTCTTGGTTGACACCGTTAACACGTTCAATCAACAATCGTTTTAGCTCCAATGATTACATTCGTATTTGTAGAAAACACCACCTTTTACCTTTGTATAAGAGGCGTGAGATTGCGGATGTAGTGTTTCTTTTAAAAATAACATCTGGCGCAATTGATAGTCCTCGTCTTCTGGAGGTAATTTCACTTAGACCCCCCAATAGGGCCCTGCGTGCTAATTATATTTTGTCAGTAACTAATGCTTCCACAAACTACAGGCGGAACACATTCCTGTGGTTCGCTTGTAATTATTTCAATGGGTTGTGCAAGGAGAACGACATTGATTTATTCAACACTAAATTTGAAGCAGTGAGGCGGTGGTTGACTCGGTCTTTCTTTGACGGTACTCCCTGAATTGTTACCACCTACATTTCTGTTTTTCATATCTGGTTTAGAGCGGTAAGCGTGTGTATTATTTTATATTTTATAGACAAAATAGTTTGTGTGAAATGGGTTGTTGTCGGCAGCGTACAATGTACTCAATTGGGAATAATGTAAGCGCATTCTTCTTTCTTTGCTATTATAATTTTTTTTTTGTGTATTCTATAATTTTATTTTATATTCTGTCATCATATTATTACAGTGTAGTTTTACTTCCCTTTTTGTTTTGTTGTTACTAGCGAGGACCTGTAATTGGCTTATTGATTCTAAGATAATATTGATTATGTTTTATATAGCTGTTGGTACTCCAATAAATAAATAAATAAATAGTTTCGAATATTTCAAAATGTACAATTTTAATGTGTCTATCAATGTTTATAAAATTAATAGTAGCATACAACACGCACAACTAATTTCTTATTTTTTTCGCGTTCATCAAAACAGATTAACTTTTTTTCACAAAACGGATAGAGTCCAGCTCCAATTTTAGATTCCGATTGTGATCCAACTATTAGTGCAGGATCTGCATCTACACCTCAACCTCAGAAACCTCAATATAATGTCACCAGAGTAGCTGAAACTGATGAATTGTTGACAGGGTCAAGTGCTATATACCTACTTAGACAGAAGCAGCTGAAAATGGTTTAGGCGCTTACGTGCTTAATGAGCTTGATTATGATTATGCTTGATTATGCTTTCAGAATAGAATAGAATAAATCTTCATTGTAGAACTATGTACAATAAGTTGTTACGTGTCAAATTATGAGTCTCATCAGCTTGCCCATTTCGAACATACAACACTCAAGTAGTTGTCTATTTTATAATTAAGAACATACAAATTTGTAGGGTAAGGTCAATGCGGCGAAGATCGTCTATAGTAAATAGTAGTAATAATTACCACTAATTCTGAACAATTACGAGGATGGCAACACAATCAAAGCAAAAACAAAGGTATTTTAGTTCCAAATAACTGACACAGCTGGCGGTACGTGTCGCACAAAGAGAAAAACCGGCTTTTTTAATTTAGTTCAGTTGGCAACTATCATTCAAGGTGCACCACGTTCCTGAAAAAAAATACGTAAAAGTGTTTGTTGGGATTATTTTCTAGATACATGCAAGTAAGTTTATTCTTTATTAATGTATTGATTAAATTATTATATTGGAATACAATGAAACACATTTTTCACGAACTTATTATTGGTGAAAAAAACTATCCTCAAAATGTAGTAGTGGGGAAGTCCGTCTAGAATTTGGAGGATAAGAACGGCATATGCCGCTCTTTGCCGTTTTCAGAAGTCGTAAACCTTTATGTCAAAGGGTAGTAGGTAGGTAGTTTTATAACATAATCATAAAAAGAAATATATTAATATTGGCGTTAATGTCCAGGTTGTGCTCTTGCGCAACCTCAAACCTGGTCTCAAACGCAAACGCGATAGTAAAGTAAAATCGACGCGAAACTTACACTCAGCCTTCAGGTTAAGGAAACGATATTATAATTTTTAATTATAGTATTTTTAATATAATAATACTTATTTTTGTTACTTGTGATTTTATTTTTATTGAATAATTTATTACTAACGATGCCAAAACAAATGCCAAGATTAATTGCATTAAGTAGTAGACATCTGTATAAATAGGTATACCTACTAACAATAATTTTGATTTAAATATTTTATTGTTGTTGAATTTGTGTTGTTAAGATTATTTACTTTATGACCACCTAACAAAGCTGTTTAAATAGATAGGTTTCTATTTAATAATTATTTACTTTATTCAAAGAACACTAAACTGGTCTGAATTAGTCTCTGCCATAAAATAATTGTTTTGGTTAATATGTATGTCTTTTGATAAAATGCTATATGTTTTTATGAGTAATTAGACTAGGTAGATTTTGAAATTTATATTTCGAGGCATATTTACTTGCTTACTTTTGTAACTTGTGATGTTTTGATGTGTTTTAAGATGTCAAAACAAATGCCAATATTAGGTGTTATCTTTATTTAGATCTTGTACCTACTTTAAAGAATGTGGCTAACTAAAATTAAAATCTGCTAAACTTTGATTTTCATCTTTTTGTTCTTGTAAGGTAGCTATCTCATGGGTACCTCTTTCCTTTTATCATTTGAATCTGTGTAATGCCGGTTGCAATACGTACCTGTATTTTTTTTATAATTTCGACTTTTTGTTAGTAATAAAATCTTACTATGACACGTATTCTTTTTTTATAATGAAATGTTTTCTACCCCTGAATGGCGAGGTATGCCGGACTTGCACGGCAAACGCTTTACTTTCCGAAATAAGCCATTTGAAACGTTAGTCTTAAGGTATTAGGATACAAAATCATTGGACATTATAATTCACACACATACATACACTTAAAAATTACTTAAGCTGTCTATGTGTATGTAAATTCGCCATTAGACGGTCTTATCCGACGTGGGAGCCAAATCCGTCAATTGCGCTGTGTTTTCAAAACTAGTGGTTATTTCATAAACCTATGGTTTCTATGTACCTTTGACATGATTATTTAGCAATCAACTAAATATTTAATCATCTCGTTTAATAAAACTTAACTTCAAGCTAATAGAATAGCCAAAATAAATACATTTTGTGATTTTTTTAAAGAAATATATAAAAATAGTCTTCGCCCCATTGACCTTAATTCAAGAATAAATGGCCATATTTTTTTAGAAGGTTTCTTCTGGGCGTGTTTATTATAAAAAGCCAGTATTTACATATTTATTTGACAGTTAACATATTCATTATCAAACTGATCATAAAATAATCTAACAGTCTTTAATCACTCTCTCTATCTTGGTATCTATGGCTATCTTTCCTATAGCTAATTATAAGATGGCCATAATAATTATGACGCGTTTATTTTTTTTTTAGTCCTTTCCTTTACCTTTTTTTGGCACATATTATTCTTTTGGCCACATGCATGACATTTACTATCGAATATAGTACAGTTTTCGTGTAATCACCTTATCACTAAACAATAAATGACACACTGAAAATTTGTATTTTTTTATGGTCTGTCCCAAAAAGGAAGAAGGTTCCATGGGGCCATTAGCAACATTTTTGAAATTTTATGCGCCTCTAAGGTTTTCCGCGGCACGCCTTATTCTTAGCTAGCCTGTCGAACTAAGACATTTCTGGAATGAACACCTTCAATTGCTTGTGAGAGATTGTGTTAATTCCGTTCACCGCGATTGCTTGATATTCAAACGTAGGTACTGGTTATGCACCTGGAATAACAATAAACTATACCTAAATACTTAATTGAGCAGTAAAACCACATCACAAAAATTGGCCATCTCACCTCAAAAAATAAAGGCCATCATTCTTTAAAGTATAGGAGAGATGGCCACTACCCATTGTTGGACCAGAATAAACAATTTGTAATCAATTTTAAGCTTACCTACGATATAGGCCAGTACATGCCATCGACGTTAATGTTAGAAATTAGGCATAAAATAGAAAATAAAACACTTTAAACAGTTTCATCACTTATTACTCTAAAAAAGTTTCATATTTGCTAGAAAATAAACAGCAAATTACACACATTTCGTACTTTTATTTCTCCTGAATTTCGATTTGGTGTCGCCACTAGGACAATGGCATCTGAACTAGCACTATACTGTGGTACCAAATCTTAGAAAAAGATTGAAGTATTTTGATTGGCCATCTATCCTCTATGGCCGTCTCTCCTCGAATTACCCTACAAATAAAATATGTCATTAAGCAAATAAACTAATAAAAGAAAAAATGACAGGAATTTATATTTTCAATGTTACTTTTATTACAATTCACAAATAAAATAAATTATAATACCATCTCCGTAATCATAAATAATTAACCACTCAAAAATTAATAACAACGATGTCTATTTCGTAAAAAAGCAGTCATTTTTTTATTACTTCCAAAATTTACTTAAAGCCCTTTTAGGTAACCATTCTTTTAATTTTACCTTAACTTTATTTCCGTTTAACATTTTTTATGCTCTGGTAAACGATTATATATTTTAACTCCATTTACATTAGGGCTATTTATGGAAATTGCAGTGGAAGCTTGTACAGTACATTTGTCAATATATACTGGGAACGAGCGTTAGTTTAAATCTCATTAATATAAGTGAAATATTCCTTGTGATTCTTACCGTTTTAAAGACTCAGGAATGCTTTTATAGTTCCTAAATTTAGTTTTTACTACTGTTTAAATTTATAGATTCAAGTCAATACTACCGATTCTAGCGTGTCAGTTACATCTTTTTGCAGATTATTTATTGGTATCTGTGATTAAGATTGCGCCATCATCAGCGAATACTACGCATGTGCGTTCCACTGTCAATAGTAATTAATTAATATAAATTAAGAATAACAAGGGCTCAAGAATTCAGCCCGTAGGCTCATACGATTTTCCTTATTATTTCCTTATTCGAACGGTGGCAGGGACGTAAAAGTTATGTGTAACTCTCTCATCACACAAATCACCTTTGGCTAGTGTCTATGACACAAATTCTATTGCTTATATTTTTATACTCTGTCCTATCTATTCCACGTGCTATGTAACGAAAATACCTAGATTCACTAATAAATCAATCAAAATGATTAATGGGCAGTTTATCTTAGTAAAAGTGAGTTATTTTTGCTGGCGCTCATGGATTATATGCATCAAAGTAACAGCTCTTGGGTCTTTGGTGAAAAAACCTCCAACATCTTTTGCCAAACTTGGGTAAATATGGCTATATCACAGTTCACGATTATACAAAATATTATTTTTAAAAGAGTTTGCCAAGCAAAGTAGTTTCCATTAATATTTGACGAAATTACTGATGAAGCTCATAAAGTGCAAACGAGCATTTTTGTACGATATGTACACGAAGCCATTTCTCGGGATCATTTTTTAGCTTTCATAGACTGTTGACGAGTCAATATGTACTGAAAACATTAAAGGAGAACAAAAACGTCACTCTGGCATAGCCCTCGCTCAAATAGCACTAGCAATATGTATTAAGATTTAGCCCAAGCGCGGATCCACCGTTGTGTGGACTAATAGACTTGCAATAGCTTATCTCATTCAAGAATGCGACCAAGATTTGTACACTAACATAAAAAAATTCTTACTAATAGAGGCAACTCTCCGTTAGCGGAGCTCCCGCAGAGAGAGCGTTTTCTACTCTACGCATAGTAAATTCTTCGTTGCGTGCCTCAATGGCACAGTAATGATTAACCGAGGTAGCTCTCCTAAATTTATAGGTACAAACATGCAAATATATCGATGAAATAGTCACCGTTTCCGCGAAAAAAAAACGTAAGCTTAAATTTGTAATTTAAGTATAAGCAAATTAAAAAGTATCCCACTAAAAGCACTTGCGTAAAATAGGGCCAAGGTACCTGTCCAGACGATATTTCTGGCGTACTTAGATCTATTATTACACAAAGTTTTGGCCACAAGTTTATTGTTTACGAACGTGATTTAGGTAGAAGAAAAGCGAATCAAAGTCCCAAAACTAAGTTAAAAATATACTCAACCTTGGTTCGTCCTTGTATCAAAGACGCTGGTCCTGTTTGTTGAAATACTTGTGAAATTAATCATAAAAACTTCAGTTCAAACTATCTAAAATATCTCATAATACTAGGTTTTACACGCATCTCTGACGTTTACATACAAAAATAGAGTTTCCTAAACTGAAAGAATTTATCGTGAAACTTGCCAAACAAAAATAAGAATTCCACGTACCACAACAACCTGGTTTCATCAAAAGGAGCTACTCGTTTACAAAATCTATCGTATCATCGTTATCAACTCTTGATACATCACTTCTTGCACAAAACTACGTGAAGTCGGCCCATCGACGTGCTGGCCGATACTATTGTACATAATTGTTTACCGCACTCGACGCATTATTGATTGTATCTTTTTAGTGTCGTATCCGACATTATCTTTATAATTATTAGACGGAAAATAAAGGTATTTTAGTTAAAGTACCTGCCTACTTACCGTACACATTCGTATCAGTTGATATTTTTGTGAATAATAAGTAATGCTAATGTGTAAATACGTATTGTCGACATAATTAAAAATGAAAGTTTAAAACAATCCTTACAAACCTAAAAGAATTGTAAATGGTTTGTCGTAGTGTTTAAAGATTGTTAGTGTTTATTCATACCCCCAATGTTTAAATTTTAAATTATAAAGGCATCATTGTATGCTTATAAAATGATTGAATGCTAAACTAATTAGTTATCACTACTAAAAGTTTATGTTAAATAAATAAAGACATTTTAAAAACATAAACTATGTCAAATGAACATTTTTGCGGAAAATTGCGGTTGAATTCGGCCAGGTTTAGTCTACAAAGAATTTTCAATGTCTGACAGAAGTCTAATTCGGCTTTCCGACACCTTGGACCAAGGGACATTCGCTCAGCCACTATAACGAGCATCTCCAGTACATCCGCATAATAATGAATACTGGGAATAATGTCATACAAATATAGCTTGACCGCAACAGAGGTGACCTGTTAATTGTGGCGCTAGTTTTGCGTTTCACATAGCAACACTGGAAGGATGTAGTATTCTGTGACAGAAATATAATTCGTCAACAATGGAACATGGATAATTGCGTACTCTACATGTTCGTCATTCCGCGGTTTCACGAAAATGTAGACGGAGTATTCGCCTATATTTAGTCGCCTATATTGTAGTCCCGTACATGTTTGGCATGTCTCGCCTATTTCATAGACTAAGTAGAGATATTCATTCGATTATTTGTTGTCGTCTCGCCTTGTGCTGTCACTTTGGTTCTTTATAGTCGAAAATCTACTAAGTCAATCAAAAAATGTACAAAAATCACAAAGAAGTAAAGTCACTGACTACAGACAAAATGTATACTCGTAATATGCATAGACAGCTATGCTACGCAGAAAAAATATTGATATATCCGATGACCGATGTATCGATTTTATAATTATCTTCCTAGCGATTTTCCCGTAAAAGGTTCGGGGTACACTTGACCATGATCCAGGATATTAGTACATCAGGTAATTACAGTATAGCAGCTGCCATCACCTCTGTGACACTGTTTACAGCAGAAGGTGAATCGATATAATATCGACGCATTTTGACACCTACCACATCACTAATAGGCGAGAATGTAGAGCGCCTACCAAAGTCCCGGCAAAAGTTTCGCCGGAAGTTTCGGCGAACATGTGAGTACGCTAAAGAAGGAATGTGACCGAAAAAGAAACTAACATGTCCCAATTGTGAAATTACAATAATGACGTTTGGGAAAAATACCTAGCGCCCTCCTTCATGGAATTATGATTCTTGTCAAATATGTCAACATTTGACGTAGTAGACGTTGACAATAGTTTACAATAACAAAGACGGCTTACTAGGATTATAGACTACTCGATAGCGTCGAGTTATATTTCCTCTATATAGTAAATTATTACCAGTAAAATAAATTAGTATGTTCATTTATTATTACAAAGATTTTTTCTGAATATAAACGAGAAGCATTATTGTATTTTAGTGTCTATTAAGTCAATTGCAGACCCGTCCAATCTAATGAGACATCACACAGGTTTCTTATTTGTTAATCAACTGTTGGATTTGAGCTTATCTAAATTATCAGAAATCAAAAACAGAAATCAGAATCAGAAATAAGGAGATTCGCAAGCGAACCAAGGTCACCGACATAGCTCTAAGGATTGCCAGACTGAAGTGGCAGTGGGCAGGGCACATAGCTCGAAGAACAGTTGGCCAATGGGGCAGTAAAGTTCTTGAGTGGCGACCACGTACCGAAAGACGCAGCGTGGGTAGGCCTCCCACACAGTGGACCGACGACCTGGTAAAGGTACTAGCTGGATGCGAAAGGCACAGGATCGGCCTTTGTGGAGATCTCTGGGGGAGGCCTATATCCAGCAGTGGGCGTATTCTGGCTTATATGATGATGATGTTTAAATTAATGGAGAAAATTACAAAAATGAGTAGGCAGCTTTTTTTAAACTAAGATATTTAGACTTACCATTCCACTGACAGAGTTAGAAACGGGCGTAATACATGTAAATTTAGGAGTTTACATCTCTTCAAAGAGAGGTGATGATAGTTTATTTATCTTTTAATTTAACTTGTAGCCATCTATCAGGTTACAAAATGTGTTTCAGATGTTTGTTTTGAACCGACATTGCACATGAAGAGTCAAGCATCTGTTTAACGTAGAATTAATGAAACTTCGTTTCCATCTAGTGGTGCCCCACACTAAAATACCTTTTATGTATTAATATCAAAACTAAAAAAGTATTTTTAAACAATAAAACTCATTTGCATTCTAAAACATAGCATTTTAACTAACACTAAAATTATACAAAACAGCATGACTTTATATTTTTACAGACAGCACCTGTCCGTAGTGCAACAAATGTTTGTTCTTTTTGTCTCATTAACAAACAAATGTTTGTTATTGTTCTGCGTCAAAGCTAGTATCAATACATCGTAGCTAGGCATAATACCTTTGAGTAAAAGGTTATTTCCCTCTATATTGACACTGCTGAATCCGAACAATGAGGAAGTTTCCAAAAAAACGAAGCGGTCACCCATCCTGTTCCCAAACATAGCGAGCATTGCTTAATCTCGGTTATCGGTCTCGCAAGCACGCTGCCACTAGGCCAGTGCCGCTCTCCCAAAGTGTGATGCATGTAAGTTTAACCACTACGTGATAGAGAAAAATTTAATACCTCTGAAAACTCCATAAAATCACATTTCATGTATGGAGTCCCTCCCTTATTTTAGATTTTTTATTATTATTATTATTATTATTCGTTGTTATAGCGACCATAGTAACACATACTCTGTAAATAGTTCAAGTGTCTAGCTATTACGGTTCCGAAGATACAGTCACTAAGAGTTTCAGTGTATGGGTAGCCCCATAGTGGGAGGCGGGATGACGGCCTGGTGACGTCACTGCTAGATCGCGACAGCAATAATTTCGCGAACAAATATGTAAACTTAAATATTGTATAACTCAGTCATTTTGGACGGATTTTAAAATTTTTTCACTGGCTTGTTAGTTTTGATCTATATTTTAACACTATGTCATTAAATATGGCAATATCGATATTAGGAAACTTTCTAATTACGCTAGGTGCCCGAGCGAAATCCGGACCGGAAGTGAGATATTCAACTTGGCGGCTAATATGGTGCCAAATCCAAAATTGTCGCTGTATAGGCCCGCTTTGCAAGGAACGCGTCCAAAATGTGTAGTTGTATATTTTTAAGTATGACGAATTAACAAATACAAAGATAAAAAGGTTGCCCATGTATGTGCCAAAATGGAGAAGCTGGGATAGACCGATCGGAAGATGATAATAGTTTTAAAAGAATATCCAGAAAACAAAGTTAGTACTATCTAGACTTCAATTCAAATCTTTCCGGATATAAATCAAACAAACTCAAAACTATTACTGTGTCTCTCGAGTATTATGACAGCTACGTTTGCAGAAAGAGAAGTATTATGACAGCTACGTTTGAAGAAAAATTTTCATAGATAATGTCTTAAAAGACCTTTAAGACATTATCTATGAAATTTATATTTTTGTTAACAACGGCCTTTTAGAATAGGACCACGATACGTCTGCATTGACTGTCAGTGGTAAATATGATGTGGATATGGCAATATCGATTGGATAATCTGTCTTTGTCAGTCCTTTTTCTCACAAAGAGATTATAGTACAAGAAACGCATTTTGATACTTTACATTTAGGTTACTATTGAATTTTTTGTAGGTAAGTACGTATTTTTAAATTAGCACAAAATAAACAGGCTTTATTGGATTTAACAGGATTAGTGGAAAATACCGCCATAATAATTACTTAATAAATCAAGGGGTTAAATATAATGACCACCATAAAATGCTTTGATACCCTTAGTTCTTTTACCAAAATATATATACATAACACCAGAAAAATAAAGTCTAAAATTACAATAATACTAGCTATTTTAGTCACGACGCACTTCAAATTGTATTCGAACACCAAATGTAGTAAATGATCACCAAATCTTAGCGAGCAAATTAATGCGCTATTTCTGCCTAAATAAACCACTATGATTGCCATAAAATGTAGGCTTATAACCAAATAAAGTATTATGATGCCATATTAAGTTATGATTGTTTAAATAATTAAAAAAAGGATTATTGAAATTGTTAGTTTTATTTTTTATCTTAGGTATAACATTTGGTTGAATAAACGAAACGAAAAGGTTAGGAGTTTATTTACTGTTTGGCAAAATATTCTTTTCCTGATGGTAATTTACTTTAATCGGATAATGAGATTTTTTTTTTTTGCATGTCATTTTAAATTTAAATGTGGTTAATAATTTGATGTTCTATAACAATTTTTGGGTTAACAATGATTTTTTTGGAGTCAGTTTGTTTAGATAGGATAGCAAGATGTAAAAACTTTGGTTATAATTTTACATCAAAATGCTGTTTTAATTTTGGTGATCATTTACTATTTTTGTCTGTTATATGTTACTATATCTGGTGGTAAGTTAAACATAAGCCATAAATCAACACAGAAAACAAAAGCAATCAAATGATTTATTATGACTTTTAGAAATGACGTTCTATGACGTTTAAAAAAGTTGGCGTAAGTTGGCTTTTTTTAAACCTATGCTGACTTATCGCGGTTCTATTCTACTAATTTTTGCAGTGTTCCTAATTTCAATAATTCAGTTGACGATTTTTGTATAACATTACCTAGTTTTAAACAAAAAAAAACATAAGAATACCCTCTTTGTAGAATCGTCACCAGTAATCAAACGGTGATTTAGTAATTAAAGTATTCGTGGCGTATAAAATATATGATGATGATGATGGCATATTCTTAACAAGTAAATGCATTGGCTTGGCCGTGTGGTGTCCGGCAGAGTAGAATAGCACCAACCCCTTACACTCATCTGTGTCACAAGGCGACTAATGTTTTCGAGGCAAAAGATCAAGAGTCTCCGTAGTCTGGAAAATGGGCAGCAGCATTTTCCATTGTTATATTTAAACACTGCGATCTCCAACCCGCCTGCCAAGCGTGGAGATTATGGCAATAACCTTCCCTTTCGTGAGAGAGGCCCTAAGTCCTGCAGTGGACTGTTACGGGCTGTGATGATGATGATGAAATGCATTGGCTTTGCAGGTGGTGCTTACGATGGCAGGCTTCAATACGAGCCCGGAGTTGGTGAGAGGACCGCGCGACGCTGACGCTGAAACCGCATCCGCGCTTTCAGAGCAGCACGCCTTGCTTATGCGCTACCAGCAGTGTCTCAACAAATTTTTGGACTTCCCTTACGTTTCAGGTAAGATTACTTGACTATAAGGTATTATATACATATATAATATGTCAATCATCAATCTCAAGGGCCGTAAGCAGCAAAATATGACCTTTCAGGACAGCCAAAAAACAAAAAAGACGGCATTTTAGACATAACTTTTTCGTTTTTAAAGTTATATTTTATTATTTATCTACTCTATCTACAGCATATGCTGAGCTGAGTTATAATTTAGCATGACACTATATCACCATAAATTTTAATTGAATGTACCCTAGTTTGAACATGTTATAACTATCATTGTTGATATTGTAACAACTTGTTTGATATAATTGTAGTTATTGCCAAATAAAATCTGTGTCTATTTTTATGCCATTTCTGCAATTTTTTAAGCAGCGTAATAATGTATAAAAAGATTATGACAAATTTTTAGCCCAGTAAAATCGTACATTCTACCTTTTGAAAGGTCAGGTATGAGGGATTTTTGGATATGTTATACAGGTTCTAGAAACCTTCATGAAAAATTCAAGTTTTTGACCTCGGGGTGTTGCCACGGACTCAGCAATTGCCATAAAACGCGACGGTTTTTGAGTCACTTACCATACTGGTGCGTCGCGTCGTAGAGGAAAGTGTTCTTCTATCGAATGAAAGCTTATAAAATCTCTACATCTTTTGCTTTACACACTTTCATATTCCCAACCGTGTACGAGCAACACACTCTCGATTGTGGCGGTATGTAACACCCGCTGCTTAGGGAATTCTATGAAAAATTTAGCATAAATAATTATATGTCGAGATAATTCGATCAATCGAGATGATTCTTAGCTGTTATTAGGACCTTACCTATGAAATCTGCGTTTTGTCGAACTTGTCAGAGTAGATTCTGATCAGTAAACTTAATGGAGGGGTTTTTATTAAACTAAGGTTAAGGGGGTATAAAATGTCTAAAAAATAATGTAAAAAGTAAAATTAAAGAAAACTGAGCCCATTTTCAATGTGGTGGTACGGCAAAGTTGACAAAAAGTTGTCAGTAAAAGGTTATAAGTTTTTATAAATTTGTACATAAACAATATTTAAATTAGATTTCCCGGCTCCAGAAAATGGAGCACTCCCTCCACTTTTTTATCTCTGGGGAAAAAGGAAGAGTAGAAACGTGTTAGGATTGGGATGGATGTAGACCAGCAGCGAGATAAGCAGGATTATTTAGTATCTAGCACGGAAATTTCACCTCACTTTTGTCAGCAACAGGTATTAGACATACTTATGTTTTGGTCACCATCACTACACATTTTAAACTGAAAACTTGTGAATAAAGTTTGTTGTGAAAGTAAAAAAATGTTAACTCCGCGCTCAAAACGCCTTCAATAATCGGGTACCAACACGTCAAAACGACTAGGGGAAGATGGCCTAAAACGGGTAAAAAAAATGTTGAAATGTGGTGAATATCTCTGCTTGATTTAGTTTATAAGATAGGATGTTTATTAAACTTAAAAATAAAACACTATTTTAAAGCATTTTCTATCAAATATTTATTAAATAGAAAAATTAAGAAACCTCTAGAAATACCCGTTTTGCCCGCAAATGAGCCTAAAACGGGTATCTGATTTAAAACGGGTAGATGTCATAATATTTAGCATAGGTAAATCAAACTTAAAATCTAACAAGTAGCAAACAACACTGTACCCACCGACTATAGTCTATCATTTCGACTGTAAGCATTATGTTTACTGTTAAAATGTTTAAACTTAAAAACCTCAACCACTAAACCACAACAACCAAACTCAACTTTTCTATTGAAGTAATATTAATAGCTACAGGAGTTGTAGATCAAAATAACCATACCCCTTTCGAAGTATTTTTACAATATAGATTGAAATAGCATTACGTAATCCATTTTGTATTAAATTTTTCATACAAAACCATACCCGTTTTGCCCAATAGCACATATTTTTGTAAAGTAATTAAAGACTTCAAAATGAAAGGTAATTCAAAATAACTCCTTGTCTTAATTTAAAGTTAGATAGTGCTAAAATATAAGCGCAATATTAACATTAACAATGTGTTAATATCAAAGGTTTTCGACTAATCAAGGAACACATATCTAAATTTTCTTTAAGAAAAGCACTAACATTCGTTAAACATACATCCGCCATTAAGCAGCTCCGTTGCCCGAGCAAAACGGATCGAAATATTCGGCTACTCTCGGAACATGCATACTTATTGACATGGCAGCGTACGAGCGCTTACCCGTCTTAAGCGGGCCACCCGTTTTAGGCCAGTTTCCCTACCCCAAAACGGTTTACCAAAATGTGGTCAATGTGTATTTGACAATAAGAACATAAGAGAGATAACATGATAGAAAAATCATACCATGTTACCTAGATACACATAAATACTAAATAAATAAATGAAACTAGTAAATAAAAGAAATATAAGTATAATAAGACTACGCTAAGTACGAATCGATTAATAAAAAAAAAAGTGGCAATTTTTCATACGTCATAGAACGTCGTTCATAAAAGTCATAACAAACAATTTGATTTCTGTAGGATTGTTTATTTTCGTGAGTTATGAAAAATATTATTAATGGTAAACGCTCCTCACAATGGCTGAACCCAGGAGAATCGGCCAAATCCTGTCCCAAGCGGAAGTTAACGCAGAAAAAGGTACTGGTAAGCGTCTGGTGGACCAGTGCTGGTATTATCTACAACAGCGTCCTGAGATCTAGCCAAACGTTTACGGCAGATCTGTATTGCCAACAATTACAAACCATGATGGAAAAGCAAGTTATTAAACAACCGAGACTGGTCAATTGCTCTAGCCCACTGCTGCTTCAGGACAAGGCTAGGCCACACACTGCACTACTGACAGTCGCTAAACTACAGGAGCTGCGATTGGAATGTCTCCGACATCCATCATACTCCCCGGACCTTGCTCTCCAACAGATTACCTTGTCTTACTTGATTACTTATGTCGGAATTTGGGCAATTTCTTGCAAGGACAAAAATTCAATTCCGATGAGCCAGCCCAAACCGCCTTCAAATATTATTTTGATACTCCCACAATTATTTCAGCAAAGGCATCAATGAACTACCTATAAAATGACAAAAGTGCATATATAACAATGGTATAGGCGTACCACGACTTCAGGTTACTTTGACACATTGCGGAAAAACGAGTACACTAAATTTATTTTACTGGCAATAATAAACTATAAAGAGGAAATATAACTCGACGTTATTGAGTATTCTATCGTTTCGTCCACCAGGATCCCCCAGCCTGCTCCCCCAGGGGATCCCCATGAACTTATCAGTTCACCAGGATCCCCTTTATAAAACAAAATATCTAAAAGGCCGTATCACACAGAGTTTATACAGCGGATCCCGATTTGAAAATAATAGGTGGGGAGAAAGTTTCTTCGCATTTTATATGAAAATTCAAAACATTTTTTAATATAGTTTTTTTTACATTTAACTAAAGTATGTAGGTTCCATTTTGTTTGAAAACTTTTTGCCATTTTATAGGTAGGGACATGATCCCATTGCTATAGAAATTTTGGGCTTCTGATAAAAAAACTGCGTCAAGTAGTTTTGGCAGTCCTCTCGTGATGTTAACCTGACACTGCCTAAAGAATTCTGAAGAGACCGAAACAAGTGGAAATCTGAAGGTGCAAGGTCAGGACTATACGGCGGATGCATTAACACCTCCCAGCCAAACTCTCTTAATTTTTGCTGAGTGGTTAAAGATGTGTGAGATCTAGCGTTATCATGATTAAAAACCACACCCCTTCTGTTGATTAATTACGGCCGCTTAATCTCAACTTCTTGCTCTAATCTTATCAGTTGTTCGCAGTAGAGTTCTGAATCGATGGTCCTGCCTGGTGGTAACAGCTCATAATGAATAATGCCCTTCCAAGCCACACACACAGCATCACCTTGTTGCGAGTTAACCCGGGTTTCACCACAGTCTATGAAGCCTGACCGTCCTTTGACCATGACCTTTTTCGCACGTTCTTGTCGTACGTGATCCATTTTTCATCACCAGTTATCTATTTCTTCAAAAATGGTTCGGTTTCATTACGTCGTAATAAAGAATCACAAATGAGTACACGGTTCATTAGGTTTCTTTCAGTGAGCTCGTGAGGTACACAAAAATCGAGCTTTTTTGTGAACCCATTTTTTTTCAAATGCGCCAAAACTGTTTTCTGGTCAATTCCCAGTTCTTCAGCTACGTCATAACTACTGATATGCCGATCTCGCTCCACTTTTTGAAAAATAGCATCCGTTTTATCCGTAACAGGGCGACCAGAGCGACGTGCATCTTTGACATCAAAATTTCCGGATTGAAAACGCTTAAACCAAATTTGTGCTACTCTCACAGACACTGCATTAGGTCCATAAACATCGTAAATTTTTTTTGCGGCTTGCGTTGCATTTTTACCTTTTTTGTAGTAAAATTTTAAAATGTATCTAATTTCTTCATTAGATTCACTCATCTTGACGGTAAGAAAAACAAATGAAAATCACGCATTTTCCTAATTTGAATTAAGAATTATCTTCTTTAAAATTTAAACCATCAGGTACAAATAGTATAGCCAAAGAGGTTTTTTTACAAGTTCATACATACTATATGCGAAAAGACTTTTTCCCCAACCTAATATAACTCACTAGCTGCTATCCAACGCTCTACTCGCATAGAACCGTCATTACTTATTCAAATCGGTTCATCGGGTGAAGTGTGATTGAGAACAAACATCCAAACTGACAAACTTACAAACATCCAACTACCTAAATATTATAAATGTGAATACGACTTTGTTACGCTTCATTTACTGAAGTGATCGTCTTAAAATTTTTCATACACGTTTTCCGGGATACGGAGAAGGAATTTGGATACCTTGCATTCCGGAATAAGTATTTTTCGAGAGATTACTAGATTAATGCTAGTTCAAAATTAGTACGAATGAATATTCAAATACATACTTCGCCGCACTTTTATGTTAATATGACCTTGTTAAGTTTTCATACGCTCTTTCAGGGAAATTCTGTTGTGAAGGCTGTTCTACACACATTATCGTGCGAGAATAATGTTGTGCAAAACGAAATTGACCTTATCGTCCATAAGTGTAAAGACAAAATAAGAAAATTGGATTCTCGACCAATTCGAGAATTGTATGATAAATGTTTAGACCCTTTAAAGAACAAAGGTATAGATTTGGTGGCAGAGGTACCATCACTGAAATAATTGAAAAGTGCTTTATATAAAGTTAGGAACGAGAGCGCTGATTTTCCAAAACTGTTCAACAATAAAGTTTCTGAAGTTGAAATACCAAAATCGCATTTAAATTTCGTTTTGTGTGACTCTCTAAATGTATATGAAACTAAAAACTATCGTCTCGTATAATAATTTTCTGTTTAAACGAAAACAAACAAATTTTATCCAATATAGTACATATATTTTGTGATGGAACTTTCCAGTGTTGCAGTCCACCCTTCCGCAACTGTATGTTATGCACGGAGATATTGGCAGCTCTCAAAGTACAACAAATGTTGTGCCTTTACTTTACGCATTGTTAAGTGACAGAAAAACAGAAACGTATGATATATTTTTTAAATTAATTGTATCTCAAATACATAATTTAAACCCAATAAAAATAACAATTGATATGGAACAAGCGGTTGTTAATGCTATTAAAATAAATTTCCCGGATGCTGACATAAAAATTTGCTTTTTCCATGTCAAGCGGAATATTCGTAAAAAAGATAAAACTCTAAATTTACATAAAAATAAATATACGAGGAGAGTGGTCATGTTATGTGGTGCACTGCCATTACTACCTACGGATTATATTAACGAAGGGTGGCGTTATAATAAAAAATATATATCAAGTATGAATAAAGATTATCCAAGATTGGCTAAATTAGAAAGTTATATGAAATACTGGCTCAAAGACGATGTAATAAAAATGTGGTCAGTTTTCGGCGAAAGACATAGAACTGATAACTGTAGTGAAAGTTGGAACTCGGGTTTAATTAAAATTATTGGTCGAAAACGCTCTCATATTATACAATTATATAACGCATTAAAAAGAGATGCTGAACAAAAGCAAAGGCAACCTCGAAAAACTAAGTTTATCCAAGAAACGCAGCTTGAGTTATTAAATGATGACATAACAATAGGTCATTTCTTAGATATTGTTAAATAGTAGCTGGTGCCTGCCCGATGCTGGCGGTGGTCTAGGCGTAACTTTTTATGTTTTTACAAGCTTTTATTTAACTTGCAATGTTTTTATGTCGTTGTCGTTGTTGGCATGTGTTCGGGTCAAAGTCTTAAAGCTTGTGTCAAAAATAGAATTTTTGTAAGAAACTTATTGTTATAATTTCTTATTATTATTTTACTTTGTAATTCTAGGCCTTAGAAACTAAATGAATAAAAGGAATATATAGTGTGATGTTGTCTTTACTTAATTTTCTTTAAAGGGGATCCTAGTGTACTGATAAGTTCATGGGGATCCCCTGGGGGAGCAGGCTGGGGGATCTTGGTGGACGAAACGTATTCAATAACCTTAATAAGCCGCCTTAATTATTGTAAACCATTTAAAATTAGTTGGTTTATACTGTCTAACTTAGGTGTCAACGTCTACTACGTCAAATGTTGACACATTTGACAAGAAACAAAATTTCATTAAGGAGGGCGCTAGGTCTTTTTCTAAAACGTCATTATTCTAATTTTACAATAGGGCTATGTTAGTTTCTTTTTCAGTAATACTTTTTTCATTTTAAACGCCAATTTCATAGGTAAGGGACTAATACATTAAACTCGGTTCAGTAGTTTGGAAAATATTTGAGTATAATTTGTAAATTTAGTCGAGGGTTATCCGACTTTTTCTGTCCTTTAAGTTATGTCACTATTATCATGTGAATTGGGCATACTAAGACTGGTGTAATATCTTCAGATGTATAAAAGGTTTGAAATAGGTGGAATGTGGATTGAGAATGGATGAGCTGCGTTTCAAATATTTCCTCGAACAGGAAGCTACAGAACATGTAAAATTTAAGAAAAATAAAGAAGTGGGTACGAAAATTGATGTAAGTATAGCGTAAGTTATGGCTATGGAAAGAGACGAGGGAGGATGTTAATCAGTGTAATATAATAATAGGTGTTGAGAGAGTGAAGTAAATAACGACTTTTAGTACGACTTTTGCCTCGAAAACATTAGTCGCCTTGTACGACACCCATGAATGTAAGGGGTTGGTGCTATTCTACTCTGCCGGACACCACACGGCCAACCACCAAGAGGACATAGTCATGAAATAAAAAAAATAATGAAAAGGATAGATACATTAATATATTAAACAAGCAGCATTTTCTTTATTTTCAGTAAAAATTCATATAATGCTGGTGCAGCAGGACCGAAGGGACTTGCATCTAATTATTATCTTGTTCTTCAAAATGTTTACAACGCAGCACTTCCAATTTGCAACCCAGACATAACCATGTATGGTCTTTAGGAAACCTAGAAAAACAAATATTTATGTAAATAAACGTAAATACGCGATTAATCCGTTGTTTCAAATAATGTCTGAACATTAAAAATGTCATCTAGGTACGTTTTTGGCGTGGAACCCTGATACATATAAAATTGTGGACCACTATTCACAAGATTTGAGTAACAAAATATTATAAAATAAATACTAAGTCCGACCCTGTTAGCATCAAAATATTTTCGTACCTATTTAGACACCGAAATATTGCTCTATTTGCCAATAATTTTAAATCTATCTCTAATGGCATGTTGTTTTAAGGTAAAGCATTTCAATTATTGCAAATTCACACTATTTCGATGCATATTTTTGTCACAATTTCTAAAATTTATTTCGGATCGCCGCGACAACGAATGTTTACTTACCGATGAAAGGATAATTCAGGTGTATTTCCATACTTTGCGCTTTCACATAAATGTGCACTAAATTACACACAAAATTACAATCTTTTAAATGATTTGATTTAAATTTTATTAGGAAATTATAAAATTTACACCGATGTTTCAAAAGAAACGTCAGGTCGTTAGGCCCTCGAGCAATATGTCGAACGTTCAAAACATTGCGCGCGTCACTTTCCGTGAACTTATTCTAATGAATGAAAAAACGGGATAGCAAGATTCATAATCATTGTAGAGCGAGCGACCAGGGAATATTTGTGATTTGTGTTTAGTCTGTTATGTCTGTGGTTGCCATACATATATTTTTTTACACATTAACGTTATAAACGAGGTTTATTTAGAATGATAATGATGATAATTGTAAATTTAATTTAATTTCATGTCGTATTTAAGCGTTGGTGGTTGACTGGTTAAGGTATCGGACTCGTAAGCGAGATGTACGGTGTTCGGATCTCACTGCGGCCAATAACCCTTTTCTAAGTTATGTTATGTATTACATCAGTTGAATACTAACCGATGCTCTTAAGGTAAGGGAAAACATTAAACCTGCACATTCAGGCGACTGAATATGTAACCATGATCTAATCTGGTCAGGTACACGAAGGGTCGCTCCACTCTAATTACTTGATATCCCAAATCCTGGATCATCGTTAAGGTGGGCCCTCGTGCGCAAGAGCAAAACCGAAACATTAATGCCAAGATGATGATTATTATTTTACTTTTACCATATACGATCTACTACTACTAAATTATACAATATATTTTTGCTTATACAATATCACATCAGATAAACATTCGGTATTTTCGTTGTACAAAACCAAAGTTCATTAAAGTACTATTAATAACCTTTATTTTTATGTCGATTTGATATGTCAATTTATCGCTATTACATGTCCAAAAACTTAGCTACTAATACGAATCAGAACAGAGTTTTGGTTTTAGCTACAAAAGTATCGAAGAAATCCCTGTACTGTGGCACGTAGACGTTGGCAGTGCCGGGGTCGCCGCAGTTAGTCATATCCTCAGCGATTGACTCGTATTCCAGGTCTTTGTACTCACAGAGGTCGTTTAAGAACTCCATCCATTCTTCATAGTTCAACTCCGTCTTACTGCATAAAAGAAATAATATCTACGGTCAAAAATAATAAAACACAACTAGATTACGTCCGATTAAAAACGCTGGCTGTCGATGTGCCTCTTCGTTTCTCGCTTTTGGTGTGCTATTTGGTTTGCAAAACAACCTTCGGTTTTGGTTGGAGAAACAAGCGAGTAACAATGGTAGTGGTTGGAGAATTCGAAGTGAGGGTAATCGTCGAATCTGAAAGAGGGTGGACTGATATGTCTGTCCTTAGGAGCGACTTCACACAGCGACACCAGTCAACTCGTGACCATGACGCATGCAACTGCGTCGAAATATCGAGGTAATAACAATACTAACCGTGGTAAGAAACCCGATAATATGTGTAGTGAAAATGAAGTGAATAACCACGAGTCTTTAAACCTATAGTACATAATACCTATGGCGAATCGGAACGCTTATGGCCTGTCATCGCTGTGTGTGTGATGTTATAAAATGGAAAATAATCCAAGTCTTAGTTCAGAGACGAAGCCGGTTTTATTAAGAATCAGAATTGGTTGACGGATATATATTGAGATAACAGAAATATCGCGAATAATGATAGATGTTTGTGATGGGTATGGGGTATCTTAAAATTGTAGTGCGACTGTTATACTCATCATTACAGCCCGTAACAGTCCACTGCAGGACTTAGGGCATCTCCCACGAAAGGGGAGGTTATTGCCATAATCTTCACGCTTGGCAGGCGGGTTGTAGATCGCAGTGTTTAGGTACATATAACAGTGGAAAATGCTGCTGCCCATTTTCCAGACTACGGAGACTCTTGATCGTTGGCTTGAAAACATTAGTCGCCTTGTTGACACCCATGAGTGTAAAGGGTTGGTGCTATTCTACTCTGCCCGGACACCACACGGCCAACTGTTATACTAAATAAATAATAAAATAAAATTTTGCGACGAGCGGTACTCACATGTATACTAAATCATATTAGAAATAGGATCGACACGGTGTGATGGATAAATTTAAAACAGCTGTTTGTGAGTAATATACTAAATACGTATATTTGAAAAGACGTTTACCGAACTAGGAAAGGGCGTTAACGTATACATTTTTTAGGATGTAGTAGACGATGTAAAGGTTGAGAGCGTCGGTAGCCGGGCTCGAATCCCGTTGCGGCCATGTGCCAATAATTCTTTTCTGAGTTATGTACATTAGTAGAATACTAACCGATGCTCTTACGGTGAGGGAAAACATCGTGATGAAACTTGCAAATTCAGGCAACTGAATTTGTAACCATGATCCAATCTGATCAGGTTCCCCTGGTAGCAGGGTCACGGAGGTCAGATGGTAGTTGCTCCACTGTAATTACCTGATCGCCAAAACCTGGATCATGGTCAAGGCGGACCCCAGCCCTCGCTGTCGAGAGCACAACCGGGACATTACCGCCAAGATGATGAGACGATATAAAATTCACAAATATTAGCAAAATATTTTTTGCTACGTCAAAATAATAAGGACAATAATAAAACATTGATATTTTGTGCCTACTAATGATAATTCTGGTGCCTACAGAATCCCATTTCTACAAATTCTCAGCTCTACATTCCACACTTCCACACAGTTTTAGCACTCCTATGGCTTGTCTTACGACAATTGATTCGATCGTATACAGTTTCCACGGGAATTTCATCGATAGTGACACGGAGATTAATTCTGCTTCTCTAAGTATTGCTTCCTGATTAATCTGCTACATATAACAAATTGTTTACCATTTTGAAAATCAATTTTGGAACAACTATGACAAAAATAAAATGTGACTTTGAGGTTGCCGTATCAAGACCGTTAAAATTGTCTTACAATTAGTGACTGCTACTACCATTTCCAGAAGGTCGTGTGGCCAAAAGCCCGAGAACTAGCAATAGACCTTATACAAGAAGGAAAAAATACAGTCAGGTTCAATTAGTTAAAGAAGGACATATCAACACGTGAGTGAGTTGAGAGACCGTTATAGTCATGAAAAGACATAACGAATATTTTTTAAATCGGTAGTGGATGAAAAGATTTACCCGTGATGTACTTATTTAATTGTGACAATGAAAACGTACATACAAATAATTTATTACAAGGTAGGCATTACAGAATAAATACGAAAATTCCGCGAAATTCAACGCGCAAAAAAAGCCCACGTCTTTTTCTTATTGAGTCGATGGACTTAACTCCCCCATTCGCCCAGTATTCGACGTCGACAAAGCCAATTGGACTCATCAGCCAAAAACGCAAGTCAAATTACATTATGAACATCAAGATTGCATAAAAGGAAAAATAAACTCAAATAATCAAAGGATTTACCGGTTATTTTGTCAAATAAGATAATTCAGTTTTTCAATAGTTTATATATGAATTAAACACGTACTTCATTATATTTAAAATGTTGTGTTGTGAATCAGTAGAAGAGACTAGGGAGAGGGTTGATCACCCACCCATTTTTAATAAGGCCTCTTTTTTAGGACTTGAAAAATTACTCAGAAAATAAGTCATTTTTCACTCTAGTGAACACAAAAGTCGTATTTGTCACACGACAACCAGATATTTATCACTTCAAAATCAATATCCCGTCAATAGCATTTGCACTAACACTACCTCGGCAAAAGAAACTTCGATAAGTATAAAAATTTTCTCACTAACGTTCATCACACTAACGAGACTTACCTATTCAAAATGATGATATTGATGATAATTGTAGTACAATTAGATCCGCATCTAAAATGAAAAAGTACTTTGATTTTACTAGTTTATGTTTATTATAGCTCTATGTACCTAACATGAATAATTAGGCGCTTGGCATTTATTTAAGTATATTTTGTAGACATCTCATCTTTTAGTTTGTATTATTGTTTACTTCTTATCCGATTGCGGTGAAGCCCAAAAAGAAGGGTTACGTGTTGGCCAAGATCTCAAGTCCGCTAATTTTCTAAGGTTCTATTAAATTGTAATTGGATCGCAGTCGCTGCTCAGTGGCAGTTTGACACGTTTTTGGTATTCTACTACTGGCACTAATGGCTCTATTTAATATAATTGGATCGCAATGGCAGCTCAATGACAATTTGACACATTTTTAACCGACTTCAAAAACAAAAGAAAGAGGAGGTTCTATGTTCGACGGTATTATTTTTATGAACATCGTTTATCGCTTTCTCCACCAATTGTTGACCGATTTTGAAAATTACTTTTTCTATGAAAGGGGTTCTCTTATGGTGGCCCTATTTTCATCAGGTCAGGATCAGATGATGGGAACCCTGTGAAATCAAAGGAAATCCTAGAAAATTGTAGGCACGTATGGAGTGCTTGTTACGTTGTAATGTCTTACTTAGGTGTTCGCTTCAGGGTGTCATCACAAAACTCCTTACCGATTAGGAATTGGGGGACCAAACTGCAATTGGTCAACAGGAATTATTTAGTAGTATCTAGTTGTACCGTGATGCTGCTCGTAGTTTCATTTTCACCATGTCAGGATGTTATCACGAAATTTCAGAAACATCGTGGGAGACCAACAAAAAAAAATACATAACACAGAAAATGTTGAAGTAAAAAGAAAATAATAAATAATGAAACCGCTTTCAAATTATAAATAAATATTAAATTAACTTTTTAACATACGATACCTATGAGTAACTTAGGCATCATTTAGTATTGGAGTCGGTGCCCTACAACAACCCTCCCCTTAAAGTTTAACTCCTCCTTCCCTGACAAACATGCTGGTAAAGAGTTAAGGAGAGGCGTAGGTAGGAGTGGGCATTGAATCAACGAACGTGATTTTTTAATTGCTTTTCTAATATTAACTTATCAACTGCTTTGTGTTAACTGACAAACTAGTTGAATGCATCAACCTGTTTTTCGAAACGAGACGAATGAATAACGATTTGTGGTGAAAGAGACAGTTGATTCTAATCCTTACTAAATAAACAATAAAGTCGCTTTTCGTTTAATCATCGGTCGTCGGTTGTTTCCTCACAAGCAACTACTACAGTTGATTCTAATCCTTATAATATAAACAATAAAGTCGCTTTTCGCATATAGTCGTGCACGGGATGGAGGGAAAGGGACAAAATTATTTTAATATGAGTAAGTAGAGATGGAGACATCCTAGATGATTCTTATTAGACACATTAAGGTATTGCAACACTGCCATCGCGTAATATAGTTATAGAGTAATAGAGACAAAGAAGTGTCTGATTGATCGGCCACCACATAGATAAACCAAGAATAACAGGTTTTTTACTGTTTGGTTGGGTGACACGTCAACGGGTCAACGCTTTTGGAAAAGTATGAAGGGAAGTTTATTTCATTAGCTAGATTCTCTCTTATTTATTTATTTACAGAATTAATTACACGGGTAAACCTAACTACAGTAATTAATATCTAACCTAATACAATATTCTAATAAATTAAAATTAATAGACACTTTTAATTAAAATTAATAAGAACTGGTTCACGGGTACAGAAACGATGACAGTCAGATTTAATTTTGCTTAAATTATCAGCAAAGATTACTTACTCAAACAAACAAAATCAATTTTTGAAACGAATAAATGACTACCTTAAAATTGTTTAGCGGGTTGGCGTACCGTTAATCGACTACTTAGAATGGTACATTTCTATTAACTGCAATGTATGTATTCAGTTGAACCAACCAGTTAATAACGTTAACTGCTTTTTCAACTAGTTGATCATTAATAATAATCGGTTAAATTTCGTTAACGCCAAAGCCGTTAATGACCCACCTCTAGGCGTAGGTAGGTATTGTTAAAAAGTTTATTTTATAGTTTTTGTAATTAGAAGGCGGTTTAATATTTATTATAGTGCGGTTAGGCGGTATAATAGGCGGTTTAGTATTACGCCCCCAATGTTGTTCGCTCCTGTGTTGGACACACCCGATCCAAATTAATTTTATATTATTATTTGTCTGTTTTAGAGAGAAACATCATATGCCTGACCGTACATTTAATAAAAAAAATTGCGTTATTCTTATTAAAACTAAATCGGATGCGTCCAACATAGGTGTGAACAACACTGGTAGCGTTACACAAGGACCTGGATAAAGTATATCCAATCTCCCCTAAAATTAAATAGAAACTGTTAAGTTGTTCGTAAAAATGTGAGTGTATTGAGTTAGAAATCTGTAAAAATGTTAATCTCTTTAGTTGTAAATCTGTAGAATTAGGAAACTGTTTCAGTTCAGAATCTGTAAAAAAGGGAATCTGTGGATTTGGGAATATGTAGAAATGGAATGAGCTAGAAATTTGTTGAGTTGGGAAATTACATGCACACGTTACAAGATAAGATTTAAAAGCAATCACCAATAGACCCAGTACCGTGTAAATTGGAAGATTTGTTTCTTTTAACAGTATAATAAGTTCGGCGACACCAATTTCCATTGGTTCCAGCTGAGGCTCTTACCTACACAAAAGCCAGGGGTTCCACGCTAGAAAAGTAGTTGTGCAAATCAGGGGTGTTACGGATATTCGCATCTGCATCAATCAATGTGGAGCTTTTACGGATGCGGATTCATAAGAGCAGGCAAGTAACGACTTGCAAAGAAAGTGGGCGGGGCCAGTATCGCTGGCCTCGCACGTGTTCGCTAACTGACCTGTAGCGACATCTATCGCTTCAATAGGGAAACTCAACAATACTCACATTACGAGTACACGAATACAAGGTTGGCAAGCATTCGCACATAGATGGCGCTGACCGTCCTACATCGCGCTAGAGAATTAGTACCAACTCCGCGGCATTTATACAACTTCCGACGATCACCTGTCGGACCCTTGGTCTCCTGGTCGCAACACCCGGCCAGGTGGGTAATTACCCTTTCCACCTTCTCCATCGTCGCTTGGCAACATTGGCGGCTACCTTATACCATCCACCACCAAAGACTAATAGGAAGGTACACATTGGTGACAAGATCTACAGGTTTAGTTAGTTTTGTTGTTTTAGTCACAATGTGAATCCCATTGTAAATCAAGTGCAGTGTTTGTTTACTGTATTTATCCAAGTTATTTGCATGGTTGATGAATATTGCGTTGTAAATTTTGAGTGAAAAAGTGAACAAAAATGTCGCCATCAACAAAGAGCAGTACATACTGAACATATTTTATATTATACAAAAATAAAATTCAGAAAAGTCCGAGTAAACTTATACGCGAAAGGGACGTACTAAACCTCTTTGAATAATCACCTAAAATTAAATTAGTTCATTCGAAAACGCGAATAATGGAAACCAATTGATGAAAATGATAGATGATACAAGTACGTATCCAATTTAGAAGTTGTATTATTTTTTAAACTTAGTTACAGCTTGGATTCGATAAATATTAATACTATTATTATTGACTTAGATAGTATATTTTTCTAAAACTTGATTTAATTTAAAAAACAGTTTTTTAAATTAAATTAAGTATCAGTAAAAAACAGTTAATTTACTGTTTTCTAACCATATAATTTTGTTTGATAAAGGTCAAAGTATTAATTTTAGTGGTTTGAGCGCCGGTTGAGACGCAAAAGGTCGCGCGGGTTCGATTCCCGCACCAATTTGTTAATGAACCAGGTCTGTTTGTGATATCTTCGTTGTTTCTAGTTTCCATAGTACTAGGGAAAACTTTAGTTTGGGGCCAGGACAAAATATGTGATGCTGTTTAATTATTATTTTTTACTAGCTACCGGCCCGGCTTCTCGTGGATAGTAACCGTAATAAATTATATACCTAAACTAGTCTATTTGTGAAAATCCATGAAATTCCATTCAATAGTTATGAGTTTATCGCGAATAGACAAACAGACCGACAGACAGACGTGGCGACGTGGGACTTTGTTTTATAATATGGTAGTGAAGTAGTGATTTACTAAAAACAACACATTAAAAAAAATTAAAAATATGTATACCTATTACATATTTATTTAAGTACTATTACATATTTTTTAACTCTTATTTTAATATTTTTTTTATAGAGTAAATGGTTTGTGTATAGGCCTGTAATAGGCTTTCAAATAATTTTTTACTAATTATGAAATTAGTTAAGTACTCTTTAAGAAAACTAACAGATAAAAAGCTTGTGGCAAATTTATTTTTCGGTTTTTGATGTTCGTATTGAAGTCGACTGTTTTAACGTTTTTAAAACATTAACGCCGTTACAAAAAGCCAAGAAACAGCTTTCGTTAGAGGAAGTACTACAAAAAGAAATGAAGTGGGATACTAAAAATAGTAATTCAAAAAAGATTGACAAACTCATAGGAGAAATGATAGTGCTACAAAATTTACTGCTTAACTTTGTGGAGGGAGTTGGATTTCGCCGTCTTATACATTTCGTGTACAATGAACTGTACGGAAAAGTTGCTTGAAAAGTCAAAGAACTAATTGAGAAATATGAATACATGTCGATTATTGCTGATATTTGGACAGATCCCAGCTCAAGTGTTACTTTGCTTAGCTTGAATTGACCACGCATTATCAGAAAACTTTGAACGATCGTCAATTGTAAAAAAATTATGGCCGTCATGCTGGTGACATCATTATTTAAAACACTGCCTGCTGAATGTAATATTTCAACGAGACGAAGACTCACAACATGAAAAGAGGTATGTGAATAGCATCGTTAACCGATTTAGGTTACAGTTCATAAGATGCAAATTGTTACTGGACATGGTTTACAATCGTAGGTAAACATAAAAAATATCAAAACAAAAATGTAAGAAAATTTCAACTCATTTTATCCATTCAACCATTGCTCAAAAGCAACATGAAAAAATTCAGCACAGACTAATTTACCGCATCTTAAGGTATTCCAGGGTTGTGTGACGCGCTGGAACAGCATATTCTTATTTTTTTAGCGTTTTTCGAAGATAAAAGATGCGTCTTTGTGCTAATGACAATAACATTGAATCAATTTTTCCAGAAGAGTGGAAAGTAATAAATGCTGCCTTGAACTATTGAAACCTTTTGAAGAAGCTACTCGCGATTCCTAACATTCAAATACTTATGAAAGGGCTAGACGAATATTTCATTAAAGTCAAGTCTGAGAACACAATTTTAGCGAAATTTTCTTCTTTAGATGATAACAATTTGTACACAATTGCAACGTACTTAACCTTTGCTATAGCAATACATTTTTCAAACCAGTCACAGAATAAAAAGAAAAGATGAAGGTAAATGATCCTGTCCCCACTGGTTCTCCTAAATCGTAGCCAAATTTGGAAAATACAAAAAGGAGAATGGGGCATTCTTTCGATCCCAAACCAGGATTGTCCGGTACGGGTAAGAAGACTTCCTTAAAAAGCGATTTTACCATAATGTTAGATTCATCGAGTGAAGATGAAGGTGAAGGAGAGCCTGGCAGGTAGCCCCGATGCTCTTTTCCGAAAGGAATTAGTTATTTATCGCAATACCCTGGGTTTAAATGGTGGAAAGATCATGGTAAATATAAAACTTTTTCCAGATTTGCACACAGATATTTATCAGCTCTACCAGACAGAATTTTATAAGAGAGGTAGGGCATAGCGGGGTATCCCGTTCGAATTGGAGACGCCCAACTGGGGAAGTACCTCCACCTTACAGAATACCGCATCTAAACAATACTCTTTTAAATAGTATTGCGTTTCTGCCGGTGACTAAGGTCTCCAGTGCTCCATGGGGTGGGGATTTTGGGAACCGTGGCTTTTTCAGTTTGCGGTTTTGCTGTCAGAGCAACGTGTTATAGAGGTGGGCAACGCATTGGCGATACTCTTGGTGTTGCTAACGTCTATAGGCAGTGGTGACCACTTTCCATCAGGAGGCCCGCTTGCCTGTTTGCCTACGGCATGAAATAAAAAATAAAGAAATAAAGAATTGCTAGAAATAGGTTGAGAGGCGGAAAAGGCTGCACTATTACTGCATATAAAAAATATCACTATTTTTTAAATTGAACTATTAAACAATGTTTTTAATTACAAAACTCTGGACTTAAAATGCTAATAGGCAAGACTGAAATGTGTTTTAGTTTTGTCTCAAAATATGATTTTCATCATCTTAATTATATTTAAGAGTATAAATACCTCTTGTCGAAATAAATATGATTAAATAAAACAACACCCACCGTGGTCACGAGAAGAGCAGTGAGTCTACTCGTGACCACGGTGGGTGTAACCCTACCGAAACGTCCGGAAAACAAATCGAAGAGGTACGTCGCGTGTAAGTCCCGTCTAATGTAATAATATGTGTAAAGAACGCGAGTTTAGTTTGAAACAAATATTATTATTAAATTGTTTGTTATTTATTTATAACTTAATATTTAAAATTATTATAAAATCCGCATCCGCATCCGCGGATATCTAAATTATTGCATTCGTAACATCCCTAGTGCAAATATAAAGCACGACATTTCGAGACTAATACCTTTCGCTAAGGGTCTATTTATTGTGAGAGAAGCCTTTCAACCTCCACGTCCAATAATTGACCAAGATTCCGTCGTCATGGCAATGAGAAAGCTGCGACAAAATACTGTTATACCTACCTCGGTACCAATTTCTGAGACAGCCCCATAGTTGTCAAATGATGTTCCATAATTAACTTAAATTTTTACGTAGACACTTGCGGGATGTATTAGCGATCCACAGATATTAGACTCCGATATTTACTAAGCAGTAGAATCTTAGAGATGCCCTAACTTAACAGAACGAGGACTTCATAAATACAATTACATAAGCAAATAGCAACTTTTGTGACGACGCAACATAGTGCATACAAGTACCTACAATTTATATTCACCTAAATATGCCCTTCTCATTTGTCGCGTAAGTAAGTTGCATATCTTTCGCGCAACATGTGACACGTGTGGTGTCTGTTTATTAAGTACTAGTAGGCCCGGAGCGGCGGCGCGACTTCGTTCGTTAGGCGTTCTATTCTTACCCTAACCTATCCTACACCAACCTGCACACACCTACCCTACACATACCTTTCTTTTTCTTGCATACAAACCCTGTCCTGAAAATTACAAACCAAACAAAAAAATAATGATTTACTATAGCTGCAGTAGTTCTAAAATTGTGCCCTACATTTTAATACATTAGGGTATGCAATTATCCTGGGGACCACTAATTTTTTTAAAGATAAAATGTACTAATTACTCGCTGATAATGTAACTTTCTAGACATAGGTGAAATAATGTTTAAAATCGTTTCAGTAGTTTTTGAGTTTATCCATTACAAACAAACATTGTGTGTTAATCAGCTCTTTCCTCTTAATGATTCGGTGCCTACTTACCAATTTCAGTAAATATTTTGTGCTATTCGAAAGGGTAAATTTCTTTAATGAACATGACACTTAATATAAATGTATATATTTAAAAAATAAACATTTATTTTTAATGTAGATATATAAATACATCTAAAAATGTATGTAAGGCTTAAATTACGATACATTACATATATATATTCACTTCAAAACTAAAAACAATTTAGGACATCATCGTACAAGGTACACCGTCCAACCAATAGGCCCCCACGAACAGCCTTTACGAAACCCATGATTCCCAGCGTTACCCCGTTGGACAGCCAACATCTATAACAACCACAGCAATATCTGCTGGCCCAAAAAGTGCCCAGAGCTTGGGTCCAGACCCTAACGCGTCAATCACGCCCCAACTATTTGCACAATTGTTTTTGCCGCTGTGCACCACCAATCCGCCGTCTTTACGGCGAACGGCAACGAAGTCGTACGCTGCCCCCAACCCAGCGTCGTATTTGCCTTAACGCGAATAAGTGTGAACCCATCTGGACGCTTTCCGTCAAAGCGGCTCTGTCTTGGGGGCTCCAGCTCACACGGCAAACCCGCAGAAATCATGGTTCGTCGCAGAATTTAACTAATTGCCTGACGACGTGGTATTTTGCCAGCACAGTGTGCACATGACAGGCCGTGGTGTCCGTTTGCCTATACAAAGCTCCCACATACACATGTATGAGGCTCACAAATGTCACCCCCAACCTAAGCGCTGCCGCAATCCTGACAGAATCCTCATCAAGCAACGTACACTAGGGAGACGGCAAGTAATGCAGCCATAATCCTGACTCTGGCTGGAACGCGGCACGTAGACGTCCCTCATCGGCCTCCGAGCATTGCTCCAAGAGTATGCCCGACACGTGTTTTGACGTGATATAATTCTCGATGATACTCTGAATTCAGAAATAAAGACGTGCGAGATCAGACTGACCTAGAATACTTGGGTCGTCGAATACTTCTAGGCTATTTTCGCAATGCCTACAAAATCCTACACGGGAGTACACCCCTTCTCCCCTAACATAATGCATTTTATCCGAAATTAACCGATCCGGCTCTTGCATTATATTGGGAGACTATCTTCGTAACCACAAAACTGCAGTATTACATTAATCATGACGCTAGTTATCGATCTGTATTACCACCGTGAGTTATATATTTTCTTACTTCGAAGTTGGATTTTACAACTTCCTTTATAGTTATCATCATTTTATGTGGGCCTGTTTACAGTCAGTATAAGCAGCATGTTTATAGAATCAAATATATAATATATTTTCAGTCTTTACAAGAAAGACTATTTACAACATGACTCTACTAATCTAGTCAGTACGTCGAAAAATACTTCGCTGAAGTAAATCGTGGTGCCCATGTCCAATGAAAATCAATCATATGGTAGAATTTTATAGATTTCTTGAGAAAAAACTAAACATTTTTTTAGTAATGATACCCAGTGAAAGAATTTTTAAAGTCCAGTTTAATTGCCTAAGTTACCTATATGAGTTTGAAGGACATGTTAAGCGAAATAACATATGTGCTTTATTACATTACGTGTGACGTAAGGTTTACCCGGGGTATCGAACGACGTCATCGGACATGCCAAAATCAACGTTCTACCGCATATATATTTTCTGTGGTTTAAGATATACCGTGAATTTCATCACAGTCATTCATGTGGTATCACAGGCTAATGGAAAAGTCACTAAACAAAAATCGTGACTTGAACAAAAGTTGCTATGAAGCTCAGATCTAAATGTTAGTCCCTTCCAGGTTATGCCTTACTCTCTCCGTATGACATTCATCATTATCTTGGCGTTAATGTCCCGGTTATGCTCTCGCGCACGAGTGCCCGGGGACTGCCTTGATCATGATCCAGGATTTGGCAGATCAGGTAATTACAGTAGAGCGAATACCATTTGACCTCCGTGACCCTGCTGCCAGGGGAACCTAAGCAGATTGGATCATGGTTACACATTCAGTAGCTTGAATGTGCAGGTTTCATCACGATGATTTCCCTCGCCATAAGAGTATCCGCCACAAAACAAATTCAAAAAAATTCAGACAAGAGTAATTCGTACATGGCCGCAGTGGGATTCGAACCCAATACCTCTCGCTTTAAATATCTCGGTAGCACCATAACCTAAACCAATCAGAGTGAAGATGAAATTGATCTTAGAATACAATATACGCTTAGGTATCGTGCAGCGCTCCATAAGGCGTTTGTGTCCAAGCAGATAAGCAGGAAAACCAAGATTCGGATGTATAAAACGATTATTAGACCACGTGGAGAGAATGGGGGAGGATCGCGCCGTAAGGAGAGCATATGTGGGTCGGCCGAGCGAACGTCGACCGGTAGGGCGACCCAGATATCGCTGTATGGATGAAGTTCTGAAAGATCTGCATGCACTAGAAATCCTCGATTGGCAGGAGTTGGCGCAGGATAGGGAGAGGTGGCGAAGGATAGGGAGAGGTGGCGATCTCTGGTGTCGGAGCCCAAGATCCACTTTGGGTTTCTGAGCCAGCGCAGTAAGTAAGTACCTCTCGCTTACTAGTCGATTACCGTAACGACTCGGCCACCGACGGTCGTTCGTATGACACTGTCATTAGGAAAACACCTCCAATGATGTTTTTTGTAATTGTACAGTTGTACAACGAATACAACAACATACAACAAGATATATTTGTGATTAGGGGAGAACTTGGTTAAATTCTTGTTAAACTTACCAAAATTTAAACCACATAAGACCTGTATCCGTCATTGTGATTTTCCTGTCATCGATTATCTTGGCTTGTCGCATCCAATAGTCGCTCCGATACAGAGTTATGGTGGAGCCGTCCCTCTTTTTTTCATGATCAAAAAACTTGGCGAATTCGAGAAACTGACTTTGAAGGGTCGCTGGCTCGTCTTCCATAGCGTGTTCACGTTACTGGCTGAAAAAGTGTAGATACTCGTATATAATAACATAAACGTTGTATCAAAGTCATACATCATCACCCACAGTTCTCTAAACACCTCTAAAGGAACTCTATAGAACGCCATAGTAGCGTAGTGTTTGTCTGTAGCAGCATGGTGGCGCACTTCTATAAGGCTACACAGAAAACGCTGCACGTGTTGGGTGACGCTTGACCTAATGCTTAGTGGAGACCTGCCAGTACTATGTATTAATTTTACTACTTATAAATATCTACTTACATTGTATAAATTTACGATGTGTACTAACACTGAATAAACTTTCTTTCTATCTTACGTAATGAAAAAAAAAGCTGAAATAATAAATAGAGACCTTTTATGAGAGACAATATTGATAAAATATATTTTGGTGCCTTCTATTGAAGGTCTCTTGTCCCTACCTCAATAATTGATGGATGTTTAACACTTTGTGTTGTGACTTGTCTGAAGATGAGCAATTTGAAACCGGTTGCAATTTAATAAAATTTGTATAATGAAGTGGAACTAGTGTACAAAAGGTGATTTAATTCATAATAATTGATGGTGTCTGCCAACATTAACAAAACTAAAAAAAATCTACTTAGTGAAAGTTGTACTCGCACACGAAAGGTTCCATCTTCGAATAAAATAAAAAACTAGACGTTTTACAGTTTTACAAAAAAATATAATATTCATTATTATTCTATCATCAAAATCTAACACAGTAAGTACTATATTTAATTTTAATTATGTAGGTACAGGTACTAATACATATTACATTTATTAAACTTTCATCTAGTTTTTTCAGTTGCCTTGGATGATAATATTCCGTCCAGTCTGCTTTGGTTCGGCCAGAACCATTGATCCATTGACCGCGACGTGATATGTAAAATAATAAATGGATAAAATGACGATATGGCAAAAAAAAATTACACGACTTTCCCTGCCGGGGTACAATAGGATTGGGGTAGGACAACACGCGAACGAAGATGTGTAGGTATATTGTGTACTGACATTTTGAATAAATGATAAGTACAGGGTAGCTATAGTTATTTTGAACCAAAATATATACGAATAACAAACCCATTTTAAATAATATTTTACATAAACCCCTGTAATACGGAAGTAGCAATTTTAGCTGACGCCGATGGAGTGTCATTTGCGTCGCCTTTGATGATCCTCAACGGCTCACGGCAACCCTGACCCGAACGAGACGCCGCACTCGATTTGGTGAATAGAATTACTCAAGAGATACGTCACAATGGCCATCACAGAACTAGACTTGATTATCAGTATTCCCCAATACCCACAGTTTCAACATTAATAAAGACTATTTTCATTTAAACAAATTATGAAACTAGATCAATACAAAATATCTACAATGCAACAGTTAGGTACTAAAAAAATCAAAACAATGCAACCAAAACCAACTTACAAAAACAGTCAGAAGCTGTCACTTTTTGTCAGAGATAAACAATTTCTTTGGAGACAACAGTAGGAGTAAGAAGTTTTTACTGTAGGATGTTATCCCTGGCTCTTTGATTTTACCACAGAAGCGGGTCAATTTCGTTGAGTATATTGTTTTTAGTATTTGGCCTTGTTTCAATTTCAGAAAGGTAAAATGTTCTAAGTTAACCTATTTTAACGCATAGTTACGGTTGTTATTGGTTACTATAGTTACTATTTATAATATTTATAAAGAAAACTAAAATATCATAGCTTACCTCCCCTTCATTTACCTACACCCGCGCGCACAGCTTTGTACCCCGAGCGTAAGTGTTAATTCGTAATAAACGTAACTATAGCGTTTGCGTTAAGTTCCAATTGTGTATGAAAGGTTGTCTAGAAGAGATCACTTTAGTGATACAAGCGCCCTTTGTACTGCTTACTAAAATATATTTTATCCTATGTATGTATCCTGTAGTGTACATATAAAGAGTTAATATGTTGTATTGTATAAAAATATAAACAGCGCCTCTAGCGGAAAGTGATAGAAACAAAATATACCAGAAATTCCTGCATGCATGTGTATCTGCAAACATGACGTTTCACTGATTTTTGCGTACGCTCACTTGGTCGGTATAAAAATTATACGACTTAATCAAAACGCTCATTTCAATTTTGCTTTACTCCCGGTTTGATGAAGCTTCTTCATATCGGGTAATATATTTAAGCCAATTTGAACGTCGGTGGCCGGTCGGTTTAGTATCCAACTCGTAAGCGAGAGGTACCGGGTTCTTATCTCGCAGCGGCCATATACCAATGACTTTTTTCTGAGTTATGTACATTAGTTGAATTCTAACCGATGCTCTTACGGTGAGGGAAAACATCGTAATGAAACCTGCACATTTAGGCGACTGACTGTGTAACCATGATCCAATCTGGTCAGGTTCCTCTGGTAGCAGTGTCACGGAGGTCAGATGGTAGTCGCTCCACTGTAATTATTTGATTGCCAAATCCTGGATCAAGGTCAAGGCGGACCCCGGGCCTTCGTGCTCAAGAGCACAACCGGGACATTAACGCTAAGAAGATTGTTAATACATTTAAATCAATGAATAAGTTTTGTTATATTTTATTCTGCAAGAGTAATGGGTCATTCAGATAGCCGCGGTCTATGACAGCGGTCTACGACAGCGGTCAGCTCGCGGTCACGATCTGTTCACACTGCTTGGTTCACACTGACCCAAAATACGATGCGTGCGGCGCGTACGGCTCGTGCGGTGCGGTCTAATCGACGCGTATTAAGGTTTTGGGTTGCTTTGTATGAGTTTGTATAGGAGTGCGTTCACACTGGCCGCACCGCACAGCCGACCCGCATTGTCCTCGTTAGGGATACCAGCATAAAATGCGGTGCGATGCGGACAGGGATACCAGCAAGAAATGCATTATCTGCCTGAAATGGGATTCCAAGTGCTAAAATATTAACCCTTAAAGCTAAGAAAATATTTTTTTTAATTGTAACTGCACTTCTGTTCTTGAGCATTCTACAAACTAGTGGAGGGGTTTGTCACAATCTCCACGCTTGTCACGTAACACAAAAAACAGGAAACGCTGCTGCCCATTTTCTATAACAAAAGAAAAGTCCTGAGCTGGCCTTCAAGACATTAATCTCCATCTTTGTACCCCGTATAACGTCCTTAAACTTAATCGAAATCAACAAGTAGGTACCTAAGCATAACTGATTGAATAATGAAGACCGTCTGAAGATACTAGCTAAAAGGTAGACGTCTTCATTATTCAAAATCAGAGGTTGATTACTTGTTGATTTCAATTAATCTTATAATTTCCAATATCGCTTTACCTTTTAGACAGCGTTTAGTATTCTAATCTGCCTTAATATATTTATGAAAAATTTAATATAGACAAAATACCTAGGCCACTAAATATACCCCTACAAATGAACATTACCTGAAATATCTAATCCCACTTATCCGGAAATTTGCGGAAGTAACCATGAAGTTGGGAACCCTTAAAGCCGGCCCGTGACGTCACTCGGATTTACCCAAAGAAATTAGACTAGAATTTACCGCTAAAATTATGGTTTGTAGAGCCTACTCACAGCTGAAGTCACAATATTTGGTTTCCTTTTTTAATGGTGCATATAACATGTCCGAAAGAGAAGGATATAAGTTGTTAATACCCATTCGAGTCGTCTGCTATTGTCCATTTTTATTTTATTTTTGTTTGTGACTGAATTTTAGTATAATTGCTCGAATCCAAAGATTTAGGACCATAGGCCAATCGAAACTGTAACGTTCTCATTGACAGTGTTACCACATCTCCCTTTACTGGCGAAATATGGAATAGCGTGGCGAATTTTTTTTTATGTTTTGTATTTTTTACTTTGCAAATATTAATTTAGAATAGGAAATTTTTTAATGCTATGTTCATACAATAGTTATAATAAACATTTTGACGATGAATAAATTAAGAACTGGTCTACATGGAAACATCGCCAATACTTGAGCCAATGTTTGTTGCTTCTTGAACAGAAGATCTATGGAATAAATTCAATAATACTTCATTTGACGACCTATAAAGTGCCGGGTGGTGTAGAAGCCAAATTTCTAAGATTATTACATATTTATCTTTTGGTACTTGAATGAGACATCCGTGGCGTGAGACATTGCGGATAAGATCGAAGAGGCACGGCTGCGCGATTACGTAAGCCCTAGAATAGGTGGAAAATAGGTGACTAAACCTGCCTATATCAGGAAAAAGGTCCCACTGGAGACACAAGAATGGATGAGTTCGCTGAATCGGACACTAGAGCCAACTGAGGCTTACGACGGACGTGAGGATGCCGAAGATCCAGCAAATTGGAGGAGAGAAAAAGTAGGATAGGGGGATCCTGGCAGGAGCCGGGATTTACCGCTTGATAGCGATGCCGTAAACACTAGATATTAACAATAATTAATTTCAGTAACTTTTTATCGTAGGCGACTGCGTCATTTTCTAGTTCTGCCAGATCAATCACCTGAGTCTGTGTTCGAAGGCAAACAGCCAATAAAAATAAAATAAAATATCCCCAGCATACTTGGAATAGCAGAAGTCCATTTGTGTAATAGAATAACATATTTTGGAAAGCAAAACATCGACACAGCTTCTTTTCCATTTTTAAGGTTTAATCATAATTTTACTTGCATTTTTCAAATGCAACAACGCCTTTGCATCTGTTAGAGAAAGATTAAATTTAATTTGTGAAATAAGTAAAATACGAACAACAAAAATGGTCAAGGGTTGTTTTTCAAAAATCGTATTTATCCAATTTTAGCACAATTATAAATTATATTAATAATTATAATATATTTACTTTTATGTACTTTTGTAGATGGTCCATACAAACGCGTTAATTTACAGTTAATTTATTAATTTTTTACAGTTTGTTTATTTATTAATCAATATATTTGTAATTTATCATCATAATATTCATAATTTTCCCGCACATTAACATGTAAACAATGAGTAAATCGGTTCCGTGTTACAGCATGGCTTGTAAGATGAACATGTTAGTTTCTTTTTCCGTCACGTTCCTTATTATCCATGTCGCATTGTTGGCGGAATTCGAATTCTATCACAGAATACTACCTACATGCTGCTGGTGTTGCAACATAAAACTAGCACTACAATTGAGAGGTCATCTCACTCATGGTCATACTTTACTGTCATAACAATCAGCATCATCACAGCATCTAAGAGCCAAAATATCGAACATTTAATTAATGGATCACTCCAGATTTAAAGAATTTGCTCCACTTGGTTATCCCTGCACTAAAATAAATGATTTAAAAGAATGCCATATTATACGCACTGGCGGAAATTAATAAACCATAATTGCTTAAAAATCTACCATATGCCATATGAAATATAATTAAAAATAATTTAAAAGTGCAGCTATATTTCTATTACGGCGTAAGCATTCTTAGCTAATTCCTGAACTTTTTTATCACGCAAATATTGTTGATTTTGCTTTGCACCCAATTCTGAGTTCACGCGAACGAAAGCCAGTTGTACTCATTACAATTATTTGTTTATTAGGCACAACGTACTGCAATGCAACGTTCGACACTTACTTATGCTGGCCGCCGACAAAAGCGGGCGCAGAAACGCGGCAGCACTGCCCGGCTGCACGACTCAGCGATACATCCAGTAAGTATGTAAATACAATGAATAAAAAGGACAAGTGTGAGCGAATACACAGAACTCGCATTGTTATCCTACAGAGTTGTTATTTTATTTAGTACCTAATACTTACTTTCACCAAAGGACTTTAGAGCTACTGCTATTAAATGACAACATACTGATTTTGTAATACAGAGATAGAGTTTCCTCACAACTCAAAAACTAAACATATGAAAGCTGCCGAATCAAATATCAAGAAAAACAACAAACAATGTTTAATTGAAAACAATATCTGAAAATGTAAAAATAAAACCTGTCAATCCTGCCATAGTAAAATTTTAATGCAAGACAACCTACAGTCTTTTATAGTCAACCTACGTTTTTTATTCTAGTAATTTGTTACCAAATCTTTGGTCTCGTTCTTGTCTACTCCCACGGAGAGAACGAACTGTGAGCACCAAAGTGAGTACGCATCGATTGTGTGTTTTTATATAGCTTTGACATTCGGACATTGGTACTGTTATTAATTGTTGACCTCCGTTTGAATATATTTGACTCCGTTGCCCTAATTTTTAAGAATGAATAATTTAAGACGAAAGAAGAGAATGGGTTCATCTCATTTAATTTTGACATACAAACATTAAATATAATTAGGCACACGCCACACTAAGTGTTACCAATTGAAAATGCTATAATTTTGTCAATTTTGAGTTTATTTCTGTTTATCTCTGATTAGTCTGATATCAAGAGCGCAGAGCATCCCTGTATTCTTTTTGAATCATGTAGCAAGAAGTCTTGGTTAATAGCTTATTTTCTTGTAGAATAATTTTTATCGTATTTTTTCACATGATATCCAACCGACCACCTATTTAATGGTTTTCTGCGTTTCTGCGTAGGCATGGCATTCAGGCGTTGCGGGCTGGATGGACTGTGGCTCGGACGACGCCCCAATGAAACCAGCCTCATCGGTTGGACTAATTACACGCCTTGTTTCCCTCCAGAAGTGCAAACACTTTTCAATAAAGTTTATGATGATGAACATGACGCACAGGTATAATATAAAACTTTGGATTCCTAACAAATTCGTCTGCGCATAGGTAAATTACGTACCACATATTGGCCAAAACTCTACGAGACTTGGCTAATTCGAGAATGTAGGACTATTGGCCTTTACTGTTGAAGCCTTGTCTAATTGTCATTGACAAGATGTCTATCGCTAGATATTAACCCCAAAAAACTTGTGCGATGTCGAATAATAGTCCAAATCTATTAGGCCTACTTCTAGGTCCAAAATGTGCAATAATAAATAGACAGCTGTGCTAGGCAACTGACTTGCAAAAAGTATATTTATATAGAGATAATTTTGATCCTTAGCAAGAACCTTACTAGGCAAGAACGAAGATTGTCGATTTAAAGTCTGGCTCAGTCTCGGCAAAAGTTGGGCCAATGTAAGGTCTCCATAACGCATTCATGGTTAACGCACTACTGAAACGTTTTCTTGTGTCTGCGTGAACAAATGGTACAAACTATTGAATACCTATAATAAAACATAGATGTCATAGCTACCGATTAAAAAGAGTAATTTATATAATTTAGGCTATGTGATTTTTTCAGATAAAATTCGAAATAGCAAAGCGCACGCGATACATGGAAATAGTTGGATTTAGTATTTCGCTAGTGGCTTTGTTATTGTCACTAACAATATTCGCCCACTACAGGTAAGACCAACATTAAAATATTTTATACTAGACTTTTTTTTATGTCACTATAATTCACAGAATATAAATAGCTACTGATATTTACCTAGCTGGTAGTTGTAAGTTTGTACATATTGTAATGTAACTATGTATATAAAATCAATCACTAAATAGCTACTGAAAGAATAACATGTATTCAAACTACGCAGAGGAGAGTTTCAATTTTGTAACTTCTACTGGTCGAATATCGTATAAAGTAAAAAATATTGTATGTAGGTTTAGGAAAATAACTTGCTATATAAATATATAGTTGAATTTATGGTGCCTGGTGGAAGCAGGATTATTGCTGGTTAAAATGTTAGTGTCAGTATGCTATAATAGGTCACTGCGAAACAGCCGCACGCGCATCCACAAGAGCCTGTTCACGGCAATGGTGGTTCAGGTGCTCATCAGGCTGATAGTCTACATAGACCAGGAGCTAGTGCGGGGATCCGTCGGAGATCAGTCAGGCATCAACAATATCACTCTGCGAGGCATTGATAATATGGTAAGAAAACCTGAAATTGTATTTAAAGAACTTTTACCACTTTGATGTTCATTTATTGTAGGTTTACCGTAGTATCTTGGTATAGGCAAAGTTGGGAGTAAAGTTGAAGTATCAAGATCTGTGCAATGCCGGCGTGTCTAGGTACTCGTAGGCAGATAAAGTTTAGCGATGCAAACTTGAAGTGGTTCCCGACCGTTCGTCGCAGATTCGATGCCATTGCCGTCTACTTCTATAAGAATTGTACATTATTCTGCTAAGCTAAATGTTTATTGAAAAACCTGGCGAAAACATTTTTGTTAAAGAAACCCCCTTTGTTTGCTACATATTTGCGAGTTTTATTAATAATCTGCTCTGCGATTCTCTTTTTTTCATTCTTATATAAATAGGACAATCTGTGAAGTTGTTGATGTTTAATTTGAATCTATAAAAAAATTAATGCGGATTCTGATGATGTGATAACAAAATACGTTTAATCTAACCATGTATAAATATCTTATACAGGTACATGTACATATACATGGTATATCTCCTTGTAGGTGTGTGGAATGTTTATTTAAAATTAGAGGTTCATTTTCAAATGACAATATTGACCTAATTGATGTTGTCCTCCAGAAGCTCTAATCCCGTTCTTCTTATATAAAGTTTAATTTTGTTGTAGCCTTACCTGTGCGAGGGATCATATGTACTACTAGAGTACGCAATATCGGCAATGTTCATGTGGATGTTTATCGAGGGTCTGTATCTGAACAACGTGGTAACCACAAACACGATGAGAGCAAATACATCATTGCATTTGATGTGCTTCGTCGTCGGTTGGGGGCTCCCACTCTTCGATACAGCGATTTGGGTATGCATGACAGCGGTACACTATCGCACCGAGACTGTGAAGAAGTAAGTTGACACCGTAGATTACAATCGATTGCGTTTCATTAACATCATTAACCGTTAGGTACCTAAGACATTCCAGATTAATCAGATATTGATAGAGTCTAAAATGGCATACCACATCCCAGTTCCGACACAAATTCAACGTGTCTGTGTCGGTTGAGATGACAGCGACGCACTTATAACCGATTGTCACCCTAGACATCATATGTGAGTGTGACATTCACAGATCAGGCGTAAAACCCAAATTAACTTGGCTTAGCTATGGGGCCATTACTTCCCGTCTTTTATTGAACTTTTTTATTTGTTTGGAATATCAACAGCACAATTATTGGTTTAACTCCACAAAATTCTAAAAGTGTTAATGTCGATAGGTGTGTCAAGATCATAAAGTCAAATATAGTTAACTTAGTTAAATATTATATTTTATTGCGGTTCCTGGTAATGTTGCGGGAATCCTCAAAGAGTTGGGACACAGACATTATTTTATTAAATACTGCCAGGACAACTCAAAAAATATATTTCCTTCTCCTCTTCATTCTTTTTATGTGAGAAAGAAAACCGAGTGACTCGAGATGGAGTTTTTCTGGTGCTGCAATGATAAAGTATTATACTGAGATTGCAGTAGGAAAGTGTATTGTCTTCGGGATGAAGTCAAGTGCCGACAGAATCAAGACTGCAGAGGTGACATTCCACTCAATGTTTGGCACATACTTGGAAGACCTGCATGTGTTGTCTCAAATAACTACTCATGTAAGAAAATGGCATCAGAGAAAAGATTTGAACAATGTTTTAAGAGTGCTCTCTCTCTCCCGTCAGTCGGAGATATAGAACCTTCACCTAAAAATAATTTTTAAAAATAGTTACGCAGCCAATGCCACTTAGTCATTGCATCCCCGAAGTGTTTTCACGATAGAGTTTCGATGTGTACGTGGACAGTACAGAGTGTGTGTGGTATATAAGCCAGCGCTGTGTTTTTTCGATTGGCTTATTATTTACTTTTAGTGACAGCTTGAGACGCCCTTTTGACCGGTTCGTGGTCACCCTTAATCATACCTTTATCATGTCCAATCATCAATAGTTCCCCTTCTTCCTGCTCAACTCAAGACGAGCCTCTGCGGTCTTACCTTGCCAAGCTGAAGCAGTCAGTGCTTCTGGTAAAAAGGATACCACGGGGTGCTCGTATTTCAGTGGCTCAGAAACTTGCATCTTCAATCAAAGATACAATAAAAGAAAACTCTAAGCGCGCCTGGACCAATCTTCTAACTTTCTCTTTAAATATTCTAAGCGTTAACAACGACAATAGAATCTCTGAAACAAAAAAATCAAATTCAACTGCACCTCTGTAACCAATAATGTTTTCCAGCCCAAACGGTACCACCAATTTAATAAATCCAGGAAAGTTGAAGACAAAGTGAGCGACGGGGACATTAAAGGAGCCGCTGCTGTTTTCGCAGAATTCCCTCGCCCCTGACTCTCAGGATATTCTAGCGGCGCTTAGGGAAAAGCATCCGTCAGCTCCACAGCCGAATCTGACTCCCCCCGACCTTTCCACAGCCCATCTCTCCGCTAACTATGACGATGTTCTACCGGCGGTGATGTCCTTTAAAAATGGCTCAGCCGGCGGCCTCGACGGACTTGCACCACAGCATCAGAAAGATGTGTTGTGGAAGTCCTGCGGAGATGCCGGGTTCAAGGTTATGGATGAACTGACCGCTTTGATAAACGTCATGTTGGCGGGGAAGGTGAACTGAGAAATCATTAATACTATCTACGGTGCGAATCTGTGCGGTTTTTTAAAAAGAGGGGGAGTCAGGCCGATTTCGGTAGGAACTACCTTTCGGAGACTCGCCTCTAAAATTTGTTGTGATAAATTTGCCTCACAATTAAATTCCACTTTTCAGCCAGTTCAGCTTGGTTTTGAGAGCAAAGGTGGCTACGAAGCTGCAGTACACTTCTTGCGTACTTTTCTAACAACCACGCTAAAGTGATGCTGAAAAATGCTTTTAATTCTGTAGGGTGTCCTACTGAAAGAAATTGAAATTCAGTGTCCAGATCTTCTACCATACATTTCGTAATCATTCCCCGTCCAAATTAATGTACAAGTCCAATGTTTTGAACTCAGAAGGAGGGTGTCAACAGGGAGACCCACTCGGACCAGCGCTCTGCAGTCTGGCACTATATCCTATTTTTTTTCAAAATGTTTGGTAGGTACTTAGACGACGGGTCATTAGGAGGTGGACTTTCTACAGTTTTGGATTACTTAGGACTAATTTCTTCAGAATTTCAAAATATTGGCTTATCCATAATTTATCCTAAATGTGTCTCTTTTTGGACTCAAATTTGACTAACAAACCCGAAATTATATCCCAATTTAACTCGAATGCCCCAGGTATAAACATTTTAAATTAAGAAACTCTCCGCCTTTTCGGATCTTCGGCCCTTATCCTAGAAAAGAATATTCCATCCCCTTTACTTGAAAAACAATTAAAATTCCAAAGGAGTCTGGGTACGTATGTAGGGGAAGTGGAGTATCGCAAGCGGAGCAACATCGGTATAGTATTTACATTTAGCACCCTCAAATACATCCTTGTAGTAAAGGGCATACAAAACTAACCGGCAGTTTAAAAAGAACAAAATATTTACTTGGCACATTTTGTATGGAAAGAGCCCTATACTATGAACCAATGGCGGCATGGTTATAGTATATGGGTTGAACAACTTCAACTATATTCTTATGCTGCATTTTGTACATGTCATACAAGTGTAACAAATAAATGCCTTTTTCTCTAAACTGCCGGGACCGATTTTGATGTCGTGAGGCATCAGAACATAGCTAAAGATACACAATCTATACTCCGTAACCATGTCGCTGCTGGTTCAAAGAATACGGAAATTGCCATACAAACATGTGACAAATAAATGCTGAAACTGCCAGGACCGATTTTAATGTTGTGCGGCATAAGAACAGAGCTAAAGGTGCTTAACCTATACACCATAACCATGTCGCTACTGGTTCAAAGAATACGGCACTTGTCATACAAATGTGCGAGAGGCATGTATTTTTCTCGAAACCGCCGGGACCGATTTTGATGTCGTGTGGCATAAGAACGTAGCTGAAGGTCCTCAACCCATACTCCGTATCCATGTCGCTACTAGTTCAAAGAATACAGCAATTGTCATACAAATGTGACAAATAAATGCTTTTTTCCCGAAACTGCCGGGACCGATTTTGATGCCCTCTTGTACAAATATGCAGCTGAGGCATCTTAACCCATAGGTCATCACCGTAATGCTGCTAGATCATAGACCACTTTTGCGAAGAGCGTTAAAATCACACATGGCCCTGTTTTACTCCGTTTCTGCCCTTTCGTTCCACAATTCATATTTTTTTCTACGATGCAGTCTCATTTGGAAATACGATAATTTAATAATACCTTTAGACAATGATATTCGGACAACAACATCGAAATTTTTTAATATAGATCTCGACACACGCGCTTGGTACCATGCTACACTAAAGGAATGAGTGTATGCGAAGCCAATCCAGAACGTGGAAGAGCTTCGTCTTAAAATTACTGAGGGTGTGAAGTACATAAATCGTCGAAATTTGCTCGTCACATAAAGCGCTCTTTACTAAGAAGAATGAGGGCTTGTATTTATGTTAGGGGCCAACATTTTGAGAACATATTGTAAAAAAATATTTTTGAAATAAACCCTTTATTAAAGTCTGTATTTATTACTTTTTTTTACCGAATAAGTATGTGCTAGCTTCATTCACTAAGTGTGTTAAATAGTAGGTATGTTAGTTTTGCAACTCGTAGTAGGTACCCAGTCCTTCTAAAAGAAGTTTTTGCCTCGTTTACACTTAACAGAATAACTTTCTATGCGTCTCTATTCTATATATTCCGTACTAGTGGCTTAGAGAAAGATTCATTGCATGTGAGGGCATTTTGTTGTAAATTAAAAATTATGGAGTTGACAGTATTATTGATTTTTAAGAACATTGTTCGTTAGTTTATAAATAAGTATCATACGATTTTGAAATCACGACGAAATGCGCCATTTTTTAAAACTACTTGCCAATTTAGCCTGGTACATCTTTTTTTCAGTGTAGACCGTCAAAGTTGCGTGATGTAATAAAAATTTTTCATCGCTCTTATTTATTTTGATTTTTACTAATAAATGAAGATGTTAAGGCATTCATTTTAGACACTAATTAATAAAGTCATTATTCAGGAACAAAAAAAAAATAAAAAAAATTAAATCTGTTAATATTTGTGGTCACAGTGATCAAAAGTACTACAAAGGCTGTAACATTTAAAAAAATAATTTAAATACCTACAACTTTGTAAGTACTTAGGATTGTTTTTTTTTTTTTTTTTTCTGATTACTGTCATCACTTAGCCTATTAATGGTTATCGTTTGGACGTCGCTTTCTGGGACATCCTGTATATACGGAGTGCTCACAAGATGACAGTGGATACTGTTCTTCCCAATAGTTTTATGCAAAAGTATGACGACGCTTTTCGACGTAGGCGAACGGTTGACAAAGTGTTCAAATTTGAAAAAAAGTACCTCGTCTTTCGACGTACTTCACAACGCATCATTTTAATCTCACGCCTGTGGACGTACTATCAGCGAAGGTGTTTAATTGCAGCATAGGAAAGATGAGGCACCGTTACTTGAATGCCAGGCATCAGAGTTAAGTGGATGATCTTTGGAGGGTGCGATACCCGAAAAATTTACAGATTTAAACTTTTTGTTTGTAATTTCAGATGTTGGTATGGATACAACTTCTCTTCCCTTTATTGGATCGTGCAAGGCCCAAGAGTAATAATTATTTTGGTAAGTAACGGTTTACGGTCTACGGTACTGAACATGAGCGCCACCCCCACTGTCTTATAACGTCAAATTTTCAAAGGCTCCAATAAATAATCGTGGGCAAATTCACGCAGCGCCATATAGCCTTAAACTAAGTACAGCTTGTACTATGGGTGCTAGGTACCTGATATACTACTTAAAACACATTATAATTATACTTAGCGGGAATCGAATCCGGGACCTCTTGTGTGACAGATCGTGCATGTTGACCACTGAACCACTCAGGTCGTCAATCTAAATCGAATGAAATCAATTGCTATGCGTTAGTCTCTCTAAAGCTTAAAAACTGCTTGACTGATTTAAATATATATACTTTTAATTTGTTCGCTATTAAACAGAGGTGGCTAAGAAACATAAAGGTGTAGTATAGGAGTAGGGGTAGGGTAGCGTAGAGTGGTAGGACAACACGCGAACATAGTCGCGCCGGTCGGGTCAAATACCATTATTACATATATTTAAAATAAGAAATGGCATTACAGAATATCTATAATAAACGTCACTCCTTCCTTAACGAATTAACACAAAATCCCATCCCTACGACGCAAAGTTTTCGAGATATAATCTTTAAATCTAAAAGTGGAACTTTATTTTGCATCGTTACCCTTCGGATGAATCATCATGTCAAAATCTTAACCTTACCCGCCTTTAATATTTTTCATTGATATTATCGAATGTCGATATTGCCATTACTATCAGCGACATACAATAAAGGAATTATTATCAGCGGCGTAAGCCTTCTTAATACTTTTAAATTAAAGGCATCTGGTTTCTGGTATATAAGTATTTCAAAAGAATATAACAGGTAATATTGTACTACTTAAATACATTTTATTTTTAGCAACCATTGAACAAATTAAATTAGTTTGCGAGAACATATCACTTTTAGTAAATCGCCCTACAAAACAGACTGCCCTGGGATCACGAAATCGAAGCATTATTTATTTATTTATTTGAATCCTTACAATGTTTCGTACATTCAGCCTTACTTCTGGTAAACCTGCCAAAATGCATAACAGTTTGTTGGAAATTGTGTTTCTCTCGTGATAAATTTCGGATAATGCCTACACTTGGTTAATAAATTTGATAGCTATTTAGTTTTACTCAAACGGTTTAATAATGTTTTAGTCATTGCAAATCTACAAAAATATAATTTTTGCTGAGGAAGAGCGGGATCTTGTAACACAGGCTAATAAGCCTAAAAGATCTCAATCCCAGTGTATAAATTTAAGGAAATTTGTAAAGAGAAAATAAACATTTTATTTTATTATTTTTGATTTATTTTATTATAAAAGATCTAGTCGCCGTAGGCTGGAAAATGAGCAGCAGCGTTTTCTATTGTTATATTTATAACACTGCAATTTTCCACCCGCCGATCAAGCATGGAGATTATTGCAACAACCTCCGCTTTCGTGGGAGAAGCCCTTAATCCTGCAGTGGACTGTTATGGGCTGTGATAATGATGATGAATTATATATGAGCGAGAAAACGTCAATTACACGCTTAAACCACAAACACAGAGGTAGAAATGATAAACACGAAAAATGAGAGGGTGAAGTCATCTCTTCATGCTTCACTAGAATATGATAAGGGCGAAGAGGGGGGTTCCAAAGAAACGGTGAAAATTCATTCAAAACGACAAAATATTGCAAAAAATTTACAAGCTCGATAAAACCGATACATAGCAAAACGCTTTATCTCGGAAACTATTGGGTCTACAGAGACTTCTATTGGGGACTATCTTATGTTGTAGCAAATTTTGTATACTTTTATAATAACATTTTCATCAGATATATTCGGAAAACTAGATGTTTATTGATAAAATCGCCAAAGTTAAGTTGCGTTCAGCGCCAGAGGTCACAATCTGGATTATTCATTGTACCAACATCTTAAGCAAATCAGCAAAATATACCTACCGGATTTGAAGCAAGCTCTAACTTAAAGTTACTGGATTATACGAGTCCAGAGAAAGATATGTAATACGTCTTGCAGTATCGTGGTAACTTCATAAGGATGCGGTATGCGTCATTATATTATATTGCAGTTGTTTTTAGGGTGCCGTAGTAAACCTTATAATAACTAAGGAACCCTTATAATTTCGCCATATCTGTCTGATCGTCCGTCCGCGTCTTATTTTAAAAACTATTGGTACTAGAGAGCTAAAATTTGGCATGATGATGTAAAATAAAATCTTTTAAAAATACCCTTATTTAGGTACCTCTCCAACATGTAAAGCTGAATGAATTTTGAAATACGCTGCTAACGCGAACGGTTACAGCATTTTATCTATTCCTAATTTCTCAGTTTGGGCTGCAACAGCGTTAAGTGGGTCCAGAGACAGTTTTCCTTTTGATTTACTCACTAGGTCTTGACTCACTCTCACTAGGTTGAAGCACTAGGTCCAGCTCGTTAACGTCCAGGTAATGCTCTTGCGCACAAGGGCACGGAGTCTTGCTTGACCATGGTCTAAGGTTTGGAAAGTAGGTAATTACAGTGGAGCGACCGCCATCTGAACCACGTGACCCTGCTACCAGGGGAACCTGACCAGATTGGATCATGGTTTCGCATTCAGTCGCCTGAATGTATCATGATCTTTCCCCTCACCGTAAGAACATCGGGTAGTGTTCAACTAATAACTCGGAAAAGAGTTATTCGTAGTTTTATTCTTTTATTAGTTAATTTACGTTATCTTATTAATTTCAGATCAACATGGTGTTTCTTTTGAATATACTAAGAGTTCTCATAGTGAAATTACATCAAAGTCGCAGTACTGAAGTCGAGAAAGTGAGGTGAGCATACTTCCTAACATTATAATTATCATTAAGAACAACAACAGTCCACTGCTTGACTTGATTCTCCTGCACCAACTTAAAACATCAATTTCTACATTATTTGGACAGACAGTAAGGGTGTATTCTGTTCGATTATATACGATTCGTGTTCGTTTCTGATTCGGTTTGGCCGTCCTAGTAATAAATTCTATTGCTGTTTGTGCACTCATTCGTATACAGTTCGTATTCGATTTGTATAGTTATTATTAGGCTGACAGCCAAACCGGATCTGAAACTGATACGAATCGCATACAAACCAAACACTCCTTAATTAAATAATCTAGCCCCAATGTAAGCAAAGCTTCTGTCATGGGTGCTAGATAGCGGATTAACTATTTAATTTTATTTAAATACCGAATATATATAACACCCGGACCGTTAACAGAAACAAAATTCATCACTTCAATTTCCGCTCGGCCGGGAATCGAACCCTTGATGTTGAAGTTTAGTGTTTATGCGAACACTGTATTTTTAGGTAGGTATTCTACTTACATCTTCTGTCAAACTGCCTGACCGTTTTAAACAATATACTCGACAAGGATCAATATATTGGTCCTGGATACTTGCGAATCGATTACGATACTATTAATACAAGTTAAAACATTCTGGGACAATTCTTACACAATTTACACATTGTACCTACGCTTAAGGGAGAATTGTTAGGCATTAGACCGATTAGTACAGGAAATATACGTTATCCCCGAAAATTTACAATTATTAAACGATTTCTGCCCCAATCTTTTCAGATTTTCATTGGGCAGAAATCGTTTAGTAATTATACATTTTTAGGTCATATCTAGAGAGAGATGACCCAAAAAAAGACCCAGTTAGTGGATCGGTGTCGCGTCTGAGCATGGATCTATGATTAGAATAAATTATTAGTCTCCGACTGTAAATGATAAATAATATGTATGTGCTCCGATCGTGGTTTAATATAGTTCTACCTTTAATGGGTACAGGAAGGCGGTGCGAGCGGCATTAGTGCTGCTGCCACTGCTGGGCATCACGAACGCATTGAACATGACTGAAGCTCCGCTTGGCGGCAGCGTATGGCGGTTTGCATTCTGGAGCTACTCGACGCATTTCCTGCGCTCCTTTCAGGGATTCTTCATCGCACTCACTTACTGCTTTTTGAACGGTGAGGTATGTATAATGCGAATAATTGCCACCCGGTAAGTAACCAACGACTGATATTCATGTCCTAGTCCCACATTGACTGAACTCCGAAATGCTCTACAAGTCCCAAATTGACTAAAGGCACAGAATATTTGCTAATACGCCACTCACGATCGATGAGATGAAGGAGTGATGAATGTAGAAAGGAATAAAGTGCTGTCTATGTCTATTAATGATAACTTAGGCTTTAAACAACTTAAATAGTGTCCAAACTGAAATAGGAGTATTTGATGTATTTGATACATGGACATGAAAGTATCGCTAACGAAACATTGTGTCACTCAGATCGGCCAGGTTGCCACGCACACAGTCATACATTAGTTAGTCAGTTGTACGCGCGCGCAAACGTGCGTATGTGAACGGAACCGTGGCACGGTTCCGTTCCGCACGGCACACACTAGCTACAGGGTATTAGAACGATAATAATATGTTAAAGATTAAAAGTTATCTATATATTTGATGAAGATTACATCAGGTGTCGCTAGATTCCATTCCCATTTTTATTGTACCTATTTAGTTATTATTCGTCTGCGCCAGGAGAAATAGTAATCTGTAGTAGAAGAATCCAAATAAAAAATTAGGATCTTACCAATGATCCGTATGGCGAACACTGGGAAAAGGAAAAGGATAAAAATTAGACTTTAAACATAAATATTGATAATTTTGATAAACGTGCAATTCATAGTTATTCAGTAGAGAAGAAGTTACAAATCTACGAAATTTTTTGCAGATAGTTAAGGTTGGCATAATTTTCCCTGGAAACAAAGACAATCTACGTAAGGTACTGATAAAGATTGGGTACGTCTTTAAAAAATTGAGGAGCAAATGCGATGGTATCATTGAACGCACTGATATTGCATAAACGTTGAAACAAGTACTAAGTCAACAAATATAGTGCCGATTTTTTTTGTTTACTGCCCAGTTAGAATAGCAGGTTATTTAAGCTTGCGGAAAGGTTCTCGAATTGCGACCACGCATCGCACCGCTAGTACCTAGCTACTATCCAGGAGTGGTTTTGGTCAAGGTAAATAACACGAGTCAAATCAGCTCATCATCATCACAGCCCATAACAGTCCACTGCAGGACTTAGGGCCTCTCTCACGAAAGGAAAGGTTATTGCCATAATCTGCACGCTTGGCTGGCGGGTTGAAAACCGCAGTGTTATAAATATAGCAATGGAAAACGCTGCTGCCCATTTTCCAGCCTACAGAGACTCTCGAAGTTTTGCCTCGAAAACATTAGTCGTACAACACCCACGAGCTAAGGGGAACGTAAGGGGTTGGTGCTATTCTACTATGCCGGACAGTCACGGCCACGGCACGGCAAGATAGATAGATAGATATACCCGGGCATTTCCCGTAACTCGACGACACTGCGCCTCTTTTACGTGAGGGTGGAAATTATAGTTTGGGTTACACTAATGTTCATGCCAACCTAATTCCTCAAGGAAAAGATCGGGCGGGCAAGTGGTAAAAAGAAATATCGACATCGTTTATAGAGTGATTTCGCATCACTAGAAAATTGCCATGTCGACCGTCTGCCGTCTGACCTCAGTCACCATGTTACCAGGGTAACCTGACCAGATTTTTGATGACGATGTTTTCCCTCACCGTAAGAACATCGGTTGGCGTTCAACTAATGTACATAACTCAGAAAAAGTAATATAAGTAATGGCGGCACTGGGCAATCCCCAGTGAAATCGAGACCTTTCACTTACGAGTCGGTCACGCTAGCCAAGTAGCCTAACATATATCTACGAGCGCAGAATATTGAGATATTATTTTGCTTATCAATTTACCAAATGTTGTCTTAAATTTATTTAGAATACAATAAAATCTTTCGTAACGAATTACATTCTTCTTCTTCTTATCGTGTCAATAATCAATAGGTTAAGTATAAAATTATTTATTTATTTTTAGATAGAGATTAGTTCAATGGAGTTATGGGTGGAATGACTGATTGATGCTATTTTAATGTTAGGTCTGGTAAATGTGCCATCTTTACCGTATTTGGGCACTACAAATTACATTAATTATCTACAACACAACTCAGGAATTTTGAATTCAGATAATCGAACCCAACACGCTATACGTACATGGCATCGTTAGTCAGAATTACTGAATAAGGAACAGAATGGTAAGTGTTTTCATTCTACAAAGAAAAATGAAACCTGGTGCGCACTACACAGTTTTTGGATTACAATGCCAGCTTCTGATTGTAGTGTCTTTTGTCCGGCGGCGTGCTGGAGAGCAGGCCAGGAGGTTACGGCGTTATGCGAGGGCGGTGGGTTTCTTTGCATTTGGCATCACCGTCTTGATTTTTAAAGCGCGGATAACGAGTCGCCCCATTGCGGATTTACGAGTGCTGATGAGAGCGTTTCGCTCATAAACTTGAGTTATACAATACGCTCTGAGTTTTCGTGCTGTCACGTGTTATTTTATTCGACTCTGTTTCAGTGGTTCTCAATATTTTTCCGACCGTAACTGACTTCGACATGTTCTCGAAATGGAAGTCAATGATTATCTGATTTGCTAAGAATCTCAATATAGCACATGGACAAAAAATCTCCACTACCACTGCGCAAGTTTAATCAAAGCTGGATTTCATTAACTACCAGAAAGGTGACCGCAACCGTAGTTGGCGATTCTGTATAAACATTTCCCACCCATTGCTATCCACCGGTAACACCGTCCACCTTAATCGATATTCACTCCACATCTGAGATAATGGCTGAAATACAACTACTTTCAGTGAAACTGGCCCCATTGGAGACTCTAGCTATAATAAAATTAAAGGCATATAAAAGCGCCCGACCAGATATTAAAAAAATAATTGTTGTATAAAATGTTGTAGCGTTATTTAAAATAGTAGTTTATGCAACTCGCATATAAAATGAGGGATTAAAACACGAGTATTTTTTTTTTTATGTGACACGAGCGGTTAAATTTTATTATAATTTTTTATTGGTTGACATTTTGTATTACTTATTATATTTATGACAATTTTAATGATTTATTGTAAATTTATAACTGAGAATTTGGTATTTAATGAATTTGATATTTAATTTCAAACACTGCATCCTCTCTATTATTTATTGTTTATTTTATGTAATAATTATGTAATATTTATTATGAAATAAATTATTGCTATACCCTACCGGGGTTCCATGTCTTGTTCTAATATATTTAAGAAAATTTTGTACCTATTGATAATACACCTACTGAACTTTGCTGAAAGTAAGCTACGAGTCAGCTGTTGTACTACGCGTCGAGGATATCAAGCGGCGGGAAATTCACTTTACTCCTTTCACATTTAGATATCTATTTATTTGCATAAAAAACAAGAAAAAACGTTTACAAACCCAAATTACAACAATTAGAAAAAATATCCTGTTAAGCGGGAAAATAAACAGGAAAATTTGAATTTTGAATTTGTTAAAGAAATTTAGGTATTCAACGACAAAAATTTGAAAAATTAAGGTGTTGCATAATGATTAAAAAGTTATTTTATGTTACAGCTGTAATGAAAATAGTATAAAAATAGTTCTTCAAGTAAGGGATGAAAAGGTTTTACGGAGTTGGCAACGCGTGGGTGATCCCCCTTATATTGCAAACGTCCATAGTTTTAAAATTATATAGACTGGCGTAAAATTGTATCCTTAAACGGCTGTTTTCGAATATGTAATTGGAACATTTACTTTACAGAGTGTAGATAAAAAATATTTACACAACTCCTGCTAGACAATGTCTAATTATCTATAATGAAATGATAGGTGTAGTGGTGTTAATTTGGAATGTTAAAATTTGCATGAAATTATTACGGTATTATTCATAAAATTCCTAATAGTAGATTTAAAACGTTCATTAGCTAAAACACTCATTAGGGCTTTAAACGTATTTTAAAATTCCTTATTAATACTTAAACGTTTCATAAACCTCTATTACCTAAAGGTCTGAAAAATACTGTTGTCGCTCTGAAATTACAGCCAAAAACAAAAAATCGCTTGTAGCCAAGTCTCAAAAAAACAAAAAGTTCATTATTATGAATTAAATAACTTTTTGTATTTTGGGCAAATACAATGTATTAGTATATTTTCTTTTAAAAGAAATATTTACATGATAGAAATAAATTAAATAATGCTAATACTAAATTACAAAATAATATTTACAAATAAAAAGCTTGCCCCAAGTACCTTGTTGAAAGAATTGTTCCCAAAACACTGGTCGCTTTGCCTCGCTGTATCGCGAGGCTGATCCTTTGGCCTAGGTATTGGCCAGCCGTTTGGTCGTGCGAAGCGTTAACCTTATCTGCCAACATACACGTGTTGTGTACAGTGGACAGGAAAGCAGGTAAAGATATATAGGGGTACCACGAATTCATATTACTTTGACACATTGCGGAAAAACAAGTACACTAAATTTACTTTACGGCAATAATAAACTATATAGAGGAAATATAACTCGACGCTATTGAGTGTTCTATAACCTTAATAAGCCGCCTTAATTATTGTACACCATTTAAATTTAGTTGGTTTATACTGTCTAACTTAGGTGTCAACGTCTACTATGTCAAATGTCGACATATTTGACAAGAATCATAATTCCATGAAGAACCGACAGGCGTCATTACTCTAATTTTACAATAGGACCATGTTAGTTTCGTTTTCCGTCACGTTCCTTATTATCCATGTTGCATTTTATTGGTGGCATTTAAATTCTGTCATACATGGTTCCGGTGTTGCTACATCAAACGCAGAACTAGCGCCTCCACTGACAGGTCACCTCTGTCGCCGGTCAAGCTTTACTAGAAAAATTTTAGATTTTTTTTCTTTTTATACACTAGTTCCACTTTATTACACAATTTTTAATCAATTTCAGCCGATTTCGAATTACTCATCATCAGGCAATGATTTTATATTTTGTTTACAATCTAACTGTAGGTACTGACAAATAATAATTTAAATTGATGTGGGTACCGACAGTATACAATAATATTAAGTCACAGTGCAGAGAAATGTACAATATGTCAAGATAATACACATTACAACTAGTCAAACGTTTTTAAGTATTTCAATTGTATACTTTTAAATAAATGTCAAAAAATAAATTATACTAAAGGTATGTAATTTAAAATAGGTGATGTCGATAAGGAAATTTAACTGGCTAAAACTCCTATTTGTCTAATTGTTCATGCCTTTGGGCTTATGTTAATGAGTGTTTGCAATTTCATGGTTTTTGGCTAGTGTTCTTCGATATTTCGAAATGAAGGGACCTGCAATGTACAATATCAAAGTTCAAGATCAATTAATAGATTCTATTAATAGATTTTCGTCGGGTACAGATATATAAAACCAATACGAGTGAGATCTCTAAATTGGCTTCAGATCGAAGAACTAGATTCCTCTAAGCTGATAGGCAGGACTCCATGTAACACAGATGCATAAGCTGAAATGGAAAAAATGCGAGCTCTAAGTTTGACTTTAGAGATCCAAAAGAACTGTTAGACGTACACTCGTAATTTAAATAAAAAAGCACTACCTGTTTAATGAAACAGAAAAATACTGTCGCTGATTTAAGACAAAAAAGCAACAAACAAAGAATAGATTAGTTGTCGATGTAGTGATTGTCAATTTCGTAATCTAAACCCGAGTAATATAGGCTTCTTTTTGTCCTGGGAAAATAATAGAATCCCGCGGGGAAGATGATTGTTTACAGAGATTCGAACTGCACGCGGATAAAAGCCACTCAGAACGACTAGTTTTATTATATCGCAATAAAGTTATTTTTCTGTTGATCCTGTGGCGGCTTGTCTATACCCTAGATGTATAGTCTTTGGGTGACAGAAGAAGGCTGTCATTTGGGGAATTAACAGAGTTGCCGTTAATAGTGCTGATGATAAGAGCTTGTATTATTGATATTGGACTAGTCGCTACGCAGTAAGACGAGCGCACACTCCAAACTGGTGACACCGACGTGATCGCCGCATGGCGAATTTGAATCCAATTTGTCAAGTTGATTTGGACTGGTCTGTGAATTTTTTGAAACCGGCGCACAGTGCTGCACTCCCATACAAGCGATTGCTCGTAATTTAAAAAAACCGAAGGTAATTACTTATCTTCGGTTTTATTACTTACTTACTAATGGTTACCTTTAGTTTTATTTTAAGGACAACTTACTGAAGAGCAATAATATATTTTTTTTTCCTTAGAACCTATTAGAACTGTAAAATATTTTAACCTAAAGTATGTATAGTCATTGTCTTATCGATACTTTAAAAATCTATGAATTATACATTTGCGGTTGCGATTTAATAAAATTGATGTACCGAAGGATATGGTAGTGAAAGTTATGCGCTTGCTGATGAAGGTTTGGGCTTTTAAAATATATTATTTTAATTGTGATAATACCGACTGTTTTAAATTAAGATGATCGTAAAGATGTCATTGTTTTCGTTGCCTTTTAATTTTCTATATCAACTTTCGAAGACCAGAAAAATAAAGTGGTAGTTGGAAACTCAACCATATTTTTTTATTAATGTGTTAGCCTTCTATAATGCTAACTATATTAAATTTAGGGCAATTTGTGCCCCGGAGCATAGGTAGATTTTACATTTTTCAGGTGCAGGTTTTCAGGTGCGTGTTTTGTATGGTGGACAGTCTGGTAAAAACATTGACAATTTCTACAAGTAGTTACAATTTTGAATGGCTAACGGCAGAATATGCAAATAAATAATAATGAAAATAATGTTTTTTTTTTCGCAAGTGGAAACCACTGAACACATATCCTGTGTATCCTGTTCCACATACCTTTAAAGCCATAAGCGCACAGATTTACAGTGGTATTTGGTGATTTTTGACATACCTATTAAATTACGAGCCATCGCTTGTATGAGAGTGGAGCACTGTGCGGCGCTGCCATTTTACTTCGTTGTGAAATACCAATTTTAGAGGTACAGATTTATAAAAGTATTATATTGTTCTTGCTTCTCCATCTGCGGAACTCTTTCGAAATCGAGGTTCCACCGAGTTCCATCGAGAACACTGAGAACTCGAGAGAGATAAGTTGTCTAGTTTATGTGTGTTTAATATTATACCTATGCGTTGTAATAGAGATTCCTTTGACTTATTGTTTAGTTTTTTAATTGTAATTGGTAATACGCACTGTATAGCAGCTAGACGCTTAATTTACATTTATTATTAATTTTATAATTGTTATTTTTTTGTTCTTATAATTATTTAAGTGTTGCACAAAAGCTTTGCGTAAACTTTTCACATTTACTTATAAAATTACCCAATTTGCACGCATTACCACCGCACACAAAAATAGGTATAGCTCGTAAGCCATGGCTAGTACCGACAAGGTAGTTTCTGAAAATATTCAACAACAGCTGCAAGACCTGCAATTAAAATTTAAACAGGCTTCAGCTGACAACGATAGCCTTCGCTTGAAAATTGTGAGCAATAGGCCCGTAGATGAGAATGCTAGTGTGTGCAAAGTGTCAGCGAAGGTACCACCATTCTGGCATTATAAACCTGCTATGTGGTTCGGCCACATAGAGACTCAGTTCCGCGTAGCGGGTAAAACAGCTGACCAGACCAAATACGATTATGTTGTTTGGAATTTGAAAACGAAAGTTATGTGCGAGGTCGAGGATATTATTAACAATCCTCCCGACACCGGGAAATACGAGTACATTAAATCCGAATTAATTCGTAGACTTTCCACATCGGAAGTTGAGAGAGTACGGCGACTGACAATTTAACAATTTGAATTTAACAAAGCGGACATGTAAATTTTTAATTTATTTAATAAATGAACAATGAACAATGAACTGCTGTCAGAAATGGAACTCGGAGATAGAAAACCTTATCAGTGTCTCCGACATATTCGTTCACTAGCGGGTGACACTTTAAAAGATAAAAACATATTATGTCAATTATTTACGAGGGGTTTACCTCAGCATCTTCAAGCGATTATTAGCTAGTGCCGATCCTCTTGATGTTGTCGCTGAACGAGCGGATAAAATTCTGGAAGTGGCTTACAGCATCGCAACATCTTCTTCGCGCACGTATGTGGACGCCGCGGCTGCTTCTGCATCTCCAGCTAGCGATGATCTGTTTGGATTTCGTGCGTTTACAGCCCAGTTTCAAGAGCTTTCAACGAACATTGCTGCACTTACCTTGAACTCGCGTCCTGATAGGCACAGAAGCCGTAGTAGATCTCGGATCCGATCTCATTCATCTTCCGGATCTATCCTAGGCCTATGTTGATAATAGAAGATTTCAACATAAAGCGGCGTCAGCTGACTGTTCATCGTTTGGAAGTCGCCTATTTATCTTTAGAGAAAAATTGTGTAGTGCAGTACTTGATCGATACTGGTTCAGATCTCTGTTGTTATCCTCGTAAGTTACTTAAGTCAAGGATTCCGCCTAGTAATTATGAATTGAGTGCTGCTTATGTAGCTCAATTAAAACTTATGGATGTATTGTCTCTGAATCTTCACTTACGACGGGACTTTCCGAGAGCAATTCGTTGTGGCAGATGTCAGTACTCCTATTATTGGGTCTGATTTTCATTAAAACCACTGATGGACCACCGGTGTCGTGCCGCATTCGTCGTCTTGGACCCCAAAAGCTCTCGGCTGCGGAGAAAGTTTTCAAGGACATGGTGAAGTGTGGTACTGCGAGGCCTTCTAGAAGCCCTTGGTCTTCGCCTCTACATATGGTGCCAAAGCCAGATGCTACTTGGCAATCTTGCGGCGACTATCGCGCTCTGAATGCTAGGACTGTTCCAGATCGCTATCCCGTTCGTCATATAGGAGATTTCAGTCACAATGTTGCTGGTGCTACCATATTTACCACTCTTGACCTAGTCAAGGCTTATCAGCAGACACCGGTTAATAGCGAAGATATTTGCAAAACAGCTATTATTACCGCTTTCGGGTTCTTTGAATTTCCCTATACGACGTTAGGGTTGCGCAACAATGGATGGAACGTTCCATTGTTTTATAGACGAAATGGTCGGCAACTTGGAGTTCTTTTTTTCTTACATTGATGACATTTACATTTACACTCCTGAAGAGTCCATCTTCGTACGCTTTTCAAGCGGTTGGCAGACTATGGCGTACGTATGGCGTGTGGCAGCTAAGTGTGTATTAGGAGCAGATACCGAACTTTCTTAGGCTACAATATTAGCAAAGACGGAACGATAGCACCTCCAGCCAGGATTGCTGCATTGCTAGATTACTCTCTTCCCAATACAGTGCAAGGACTACGTAGGTTCTTGGGCATGATTAATTTTTATAGACAATTCCTATCACGTGCTGTCCAGTTGCAGGCTCCGTTAATAAATGTTTCAGCCGATGCGAACCTTAAAGGAGCTAAACCTGTACCGTGGACGCCAGAGCTTGAACAGGCTTTCATTGCTTGCAAGAAAAGTCTAGCTCATGTAACAAAACTTGCTCATTCTTTACGGAATGCCACGTTGGGCTTGCTTACTGACGCTTCGAGTACGCAAGTTGGAGCGTGCCTACAGCAACCATTGGCGTTCTTTAGCAAAAAGCTTAATAATCGGCAACTAATTTGGCCTTATTATAATTAATTGTTGGCCGTCTATAAGGCTGTTCTACATTTTCGCCATGTATTGGAGACACAACATTGTACGATCTTCAAAAACCGCTTCTCTACGCCTTTAAGCAGCACAGAGAGAGGTTGCCTCCTGCACAATTAAAGCAACTGTCTTTTATTTCGCAATTAACTACAAATGCTGTGTACGTCAAGGGTGTTGATAATGTTGTAGCTGATACAATGTCTCGTGTGGAAGACATATCTTTAGAAGACGACTATACATCACTTGCTTAGTCACAGGCCGCTGATGCGGAACTTCATAAACTTCATCAGTGGAGTCACCCTGGTGTACGCGCTACTTTCCGTTTAGTATCGGATAGATTTGTCTGGCCGTCTATGCGGAAGGATGTCCGCGAATGGAGTCGATTGTTTTCGTTGTGCTAGCGTAGTAAAGTGACAAGACCTACCGTAACGCTCTAGGTGATTTCCGTGTCCCTTCAGGACGTTCCAGTCGCATTTATGTTGACATCGTCAGTCCCCTTTCCGTGTAAGATGGTTATCGCTTACTGCTAACAGCAGTTGATCGGTTTACACGCTGGCCGGAGGCCTGGCCCATGTGTAGCATCACAGCAGAGAAGACGACTGAAACCTTATTATCCGGCTGGATTTCACTATTTGGTGTACCTATCTCTGACTCACGTTTCACCTAAATCAAATTCACAACTGCCTAATAAAAATAAACCTCCATCTACCATCACTTCACCAACACCACCGCCAAGATATATATACCACACGCTCAGGACGGACTGTTCGTTTACACTTCCATTTAACAAGTGTTAAAAAATGGTTATTTTATGGTTTTTTCCCTATCTTTGTAAATATTAATGTTATTTTAAGTGTTTAAATGTGGGTAGTTATCTAGTATAGGTATTTTTTTATCGCCGAGGGGGGTGTAGTGTGGCGGTTTGTCTATACCCCAGATGGCTGACAGGAGGTTGTCACTTGGTGAATTAATATTGTTGCTGTTAATAGTGATTTGATCTGAATATATTATTGTGCTAATGATAAGAGCTTGTATTATTGATATTGGACCAGTCGCAACGCAGTAAGAGCAGCTCACACTCCAAAATACGACCACTACAACACTTCATAGGATAACTCGATGGACTGCTTCATAGGATCACTCTCTGGAAGGAGACTGGGTAATTATGTAGGGAAAGTTATGCTGCATGCCATGAAAATCATGTGACAAACAAATGCTTTTTCTCTTAACTGCCGGAGCTGATTTTAATGCCGTCTTGTAGAAATATGTAGCTAAGGCACCCTAACCCATAGGCCATCACCGTATTGCTGCTGGTTCATAGACCACTTTTGCCCAGTCTCCTTTAAATATTTTCTGAATTTTTTATTGAAATTGGTTCCGCTGTTTCGTGTAACTACGCGTCAAGCCAACCCTTATCCATAATTTTTAGTCAGTCTTCTTTCATTTGATTACTTCATCATTTACTTTATTTACAAAGAACTTTACTATGGTGGTTTTACTTTTTGGCTATCAATTATAAAGAAAGTTTATATTTATTTAGTTTACTGCGTGAACGCAACGAATCCGAGGGGCGCGGGGGTTATGTCAATCGGTAGCCTGGCTCTTGGGAATTCAGTCCCTATGGAGCGATTCTCAGGAGCAGACCGCGCGTTGTGCGTGCGAGAGTTTTACAAAAACGGTGATTCGGCGACTGTAGCGCGTAGGAGATTCTGCAGTATTCGAGGTTTTCGCCACTCAAATGATGCGCCAAGCATTCCTCTTATTTGAAAATGGGTCAAAAAGTTTGAAGAGACCGGTACAACACTGGAAAAACCAAAATCCGGGCGACCGAGGTCATTAAGAACGGTAGAAAACGTGGAGAGTGTTCATCAGTCTGTTCGTGATGACCCGAAACTTTCAATTCGGAAGCGCGCAAGTGCTTTAAATGTGCATAGATCATCATTACACCGTATTTTGCACAAAAATCTAAAGCTGCACCCCTACAAAATTCAATTGGTGCAAGAATTAAAGCCCCAAGATGCAAGTCAGAGGCTTGACTTCGTAAATCAGGCAATTGAGCGCTTTTCAACGTTTACCAACATTTTGTTTTCGGATGAAGCTCATTTTCATCTTAATGGACACGTAAATAAGCAGAATTGCCGCTACTGGAGTGCAACGATTACGAAACGCAAACATTAGAAACCCTTTCATTTGCCTAAAGTGACCGTATGGGCAGCGATGTCGGCGCGAGGAATTATCGGCCCTTACTTTTCAGAGCGTTATGTGGAGATGTTAGACGACTTCTTGGTGCCTGAACTGCGAAACTTTCCTGGCTATAACCAAAGAACATGGTTCCAGCAGAACGGAGCAACGTCACACACGTCCAATACATCTCTGCCACGAGTTCATGAAATTTTCTCGGGCAAATTGATCTCCAGAAGAGGTGACATAAATTGGCCTCAACGCAGTCCTGATTTAACCCCTGTGGACTTTTTCCTATGGGGTTATCTTAAATCTAAAGTTTACGCCAATAAACCGACTTCCCTGGCGCGTTTGAAAGAAAATATCCGTCACGAAATGGCAGCCATCACTGAGTCCACCTGCCGAGCCGTCATAAGTAATTTTACTGTTCGATTAAATGAGTGCCGCGAACGCGAGGGTCTCCATTTGGACGATATTATTTTTAATAAATAAATTCCCAAATTGTGTATTTTAATAATCAATAAATATATTTTTTATACACGGCTTACTTTTTTTTTAATCGATCCACTAAATATAAACTCTCTTTTGAGACACCTTGTAGTTTTCGCGTAAATAGGCGCGTAAGTTACCTACATGTTTTGAATGAGCAATAAAGTGTTTATCTATCTACACAATTTTCATGTCGCTCGAATTTCGAGTTCGAAGGTCGAGCAACCCCTTGTTGCAAAAAAAGACGTACATGAATAGACGTAAAATTTGAACGTAGTTTCGTTGCGATCGGCTTACCTGCACACGAATGTGTGATAATGCAGAAGGTGTGGTGTGAATAATAAAATATTTGTTGCCTATGAATATGAATATGCTTGTGCTATGGGTGTTAGATAACTGATAAACTACTTATATACTGTTTCTTTTTTCTAAATACTTAGTTATTATACATACTACACCCAGACCCGTAACCGAAATAAAAATTCGTCAATTCAGTTTCTGCTCGGCAGGGAATCGAACCCGGGACTTCTGCGTGGCAACCGGCATCTTAACAAACTGAACTACTCAGGTCGTCACATGAAATCATAATGCGGCCCGCTTCAAAAATCAAAATAGAATCCTTCATTACTCAGTCCTCTATAATAAAAATATTTGTATGTATATATACGTTAAGTGTAAATAGAATAATCTAGCGCGCGATCACGTGGCATACAATCGGGCAATGAGCAGTAGGTTGCGTATCACCCGCCCGCCACCCTCTACACACATGTCAGAAACATTACCAAGTTATTTTCTACATTTACTTTATAGATAGATGTACGCACGTACCAATATGTGTATATTAGTATGTAATGTGCACATAAAAACAGCCGATGGTTTTTAAATGCGAGAACAAAAGTTAGGGACCGACAGCAGTGCTACAAATAAATATTGTCTTCGAAAATTCTAAAAATGAATTAATAAAAAAATCTAATCAGAACAATCCTGTGTGTTGTGTTGTTGTTAAGTGTTGGATATAACTAGACTACAGATTTCTTGCGATTGGCGTTAAAACCCTTAGGCCTTGTGGAGCAGGAGCACACTCCGTATTTCGGCAGCCAGATAATGCTGGCCATAGACCTTCATGCCTGTCCAATCAGCATGACGATGTCGATTGGATCAAGTAGAACTGACCGTGTGTAGGCGTGAATTGGCATGACAGTTATACTAGATGGCACAATCAAAATTAAATAATTTTGGCTTGATCAAGTCATTTGGATTCTGCTGATTATACCGGTTAGGGCAGTTGCATGACCGTCAGTTCAGTTGAATCAAGATTTTAAATTATAGGGACGACAAACTGTACCAAGAAAAAAATTTAAATAAAAATGTATACGCAGGATTGTCGCATATCAAAGATCTCTTTAAAATATATATTTTTTATTTTATTTTATTTACTTAAGGAAAACCAACAGCAATAATTGATTACAATATAAAATAATACTAGCAGCACAGATCCCATTATAGGTATTCACCGATAGAAATTGGATAAACGAATACATACTTAACTAAAAGTTAAGCATACCGAACAGTCCATAAGACTACAATTTCAATCTTAAACTAAAATATACCTATAATACCCGAACAATAGTTAATTAATAATATAGTATGCAAAAATGCTACAACGTGTCGAAGTAATACTTGAGTATACGATTTAATAAATCAATATCAATTCTCCCGGATAAAACATTAAAATTATTAGTTGCTAGCAATAGAAAGGTATTCTTTCTGTAATTGATAGAAGCTTCAACGGGCAACGGGTCATTGCGATTAGGTTATGGACAATATGATTAATAGGGCATTATTTATAATACCCGGGCAATAAGAATAATGACCAATATATAGACAATGTGTTAAATACTATTGAAATAAATAATGTCCGTCACATATTGGGCAGATTTATTGGGATTGAAAAGGACAAGAAAGACTGTTGCGAAGATGTTCCAGGTTTTAGATTTAGTGTTGTACCCAAGCGCAAGTAAATCACACTGAGTACCACGACAGAAAATTGGAAGTTAAGTCAGAAGCCGGGAAGGGGACTGTATTGAATGAACGGAACGCGCTCAACCCGCGCATTTTTGTGTGTAACTCACAATGCACACGTGATAAGGGGGGAAATTTTTGCGTGAATTTAGTGAGTTTGGCTACATCAATTAATCCATATAAAAATAGGAGTAATTTGGACAATATTTATAGATATAAGCAAGAATGGTAAAAAAAATTACGACAATTAAATATGTCGCTCTCAACCCGTGAAGAACCAGCAACAAATATAAATCTATGGGCCATACGTGGGTACCCCAATGTCCGGCGCGAGAATAGATGTTTCATATTAAAACAAATGAAAACTTAGAAACGGCTTTTGTCTCGCTAAAACTTAGAAACAGCTGAATCGACTTTAATATTTTTTTTTCCTATAACATAGGGGTAGTTTAAACGTAAGAAAATAAGGGTAGGCAAGGGTAGAGTAGGTGTAGGGTAGGAGTAAAGTAGTGTAAGTGTAGGGTAGTTGTAGGGTAGGGGTAAAACGCCACGCGAACGAAGTCGCGGCGGACCCACTAGTGCATTTTTTTTTGTATGGGTCAATTAAAAATTCCATCCTACAATTTTCGGGATATTCAATCTCAAAGTACATAACAGTGGTTCATTACTAGACATCCCTGCCGCGTTGCAACCCAACGCGCAAACTCTAGCATCAGTTTGTAAGGATCTCATCCCTGTGTATATCGTTGCCTTTATTCCCACTAGTTCTGTTGAGTAGTTCTGTCGGCAGAACTACTGGGATTTTTTTTACCATTAGTTCTGTTCGAAGAACAAATGGGAATTGAATTCCCAGTAGTTCTGTTCACGTCTCCATGCAGTTTGCTATGAATTATCAAGTGCTGGCCACTTGAGGTAAGTATCTATTCTTTATTTGTTTCCTGATGACAACGTCATGAAATTCATGTTTCAAGGGTTTCAAGAGGGCAATAATATTAATATTATATTGCAAAGGGTTGTTGTTTGTTCAATAATGGAGTTTAACATAATAAGACGCGGCCAAGGGCGAAAATGGTTTCGAATATGACCGGCTCTCTAAATATCAAAATTTACAAACGTTATGGAGATGTGCCATGTATAAAAAAACAAAATGCAGTGGCACAGTTACCACTTCCGAAGTAATTACTTTTTAAATAAATTGTGGTATGGACCTAAGTTCACACACAAGGTTTTGTTTTATATTTACTGTATTTTTATTTTGTATTCTAGGATGAAAAGGAAATAGTTAAACATGTCGACCATGACACTACCTGCATTCCTGACACAAACAAAGAAGCCATGTCCGTTATAATCCACAAAAGTGTTGATGAAATGATGACAGGCAGTGAAACCGGTTCTGCTTTAAAAGACACGGCAATAGATCTCATTAAAGAAATACCCAGCTTCAACCAAATTAGGTCGTCGATTTACAGAAGGAGAAATAAATAATATAAAGTTCAGAAAATTAGCTACCTAAATGACACAGTAAATGCAGTAGAAATACCTATGCTGTTTTCTAAATTTATGTTGGCAGATTACAATGACGAGGGCGAGGGCGTCCGTATTATAATTTTTGGCACTAAGGAAGCAAGGACACAAATACGCGAAAAAAAAAATTTCTTTGCAGACGGCACTTTCAAAATTTGCCCGGTACATTTCACAGAGGTTTACACTATTCATGCAGATCTCGAAAGCTCTGAAGATACTATCAGTGTGATGCCTCTAATATATGCACTTCTTAGTCACAAAACCAAAAAAGCCTAAGCCTAAAAGTGTGGTTTTCAGTCAAATAAAAACACAGATTATAGATTGGAAACCTTCCACTTTCATTACTGATTTCGAGGAAGCCGCCATTCAAGCCATTGCTGATGTTGTCCCAAGCGCCGATCATCAGGGATGTTACTATCATTTCTCAAATAAACTGTGGAGAAAATCAAAGCAATTGGGCATTAAAGACAAACGCAAGAGAATAATTGTAAGTTTGTGCAGCGTTCTTCCACTATTGCCCGAAGAACGTGTTATGAGAGGATGGGAATATGTAAAATCCCAAGTGCATCCAGCACTTAGTGACAGGTGCGTCTTAGATAAGTTTATGAAATATATGAGTTTCTGGATGAAACCTAGGCGCATCAAGTCATGGACTGCCTTTGGTCGGCGCCATCGCACAACTAACGTTGTTGAGGGCTGGCATCGTGCAATTAACGGCACGTTCAAAACCAGGCCAGCGACTGTTTTTAAGTTCCTGAAAAACATTGAAGACGATGCATAGTTTTTTTCTGTTAAAGCCATCCAAATGGCAAATTTCCAGAAAACAGCCAAACGAAGGACAAATCAGCAGGTCGAAAACGACCCGATGATCAGAGTGTACCAAATGCAATTACTTAACGGTGACATTGGGATACCTTTGTTTTTAGAGAAACTTACGTTACGTTAATATTTTTTTAATCCTTTATAATATCTTTGTTATAAGAGAAACTGCATTGTTACATATTTGTGAAAGTAAATTGTTTACGTTCACTGATCTTATCCATCGACCGAACTACGTAACATAACAGTTGGGAATATTTGAGATTAAAGCAGTTTAACGTATAACGGTTTTTGCAGGTCTCATTCCTGTGCACATTTTCGGTCATGGTTTTTTAATTTTATGAACCCCCATGTTTTGGACGTTGAATATTTCAGAAACTGTAGTACGGATTTTTAGTACGTTGGTATATAGAGCGTCGGTGGCCGAGCGGTTACAGTATCCGACTCGTAAGCCAGAGGTCCCGGGTTCGAATCCCGCTCCGGCCATGTATCAATGACTGTTTTCTGAGTTTTGTACATTAGTTGAATACTAACCGATGCTCTCACGGTAAGGGAAAACATCGTGATGGAACCTGCACATTCAGGCGACTGGATGTGTAACCATGATCCAACCTGGCCAGGTTCCCCTGGTAGCAGGGTCATGGAGGTCAGATGGCAGTCGCTCCACTGTATTTATCTGACCTGCCAAATCCTGGATCATGGTCAAGGCGGACCCCGGGCTCTCGTGCGCGAGATCACAACCTCATGAACATAGCTCTCTACCCCGTGCACATGTTGATTGTCTGTGCATATATATGTCCAAGGTACTAAGCACTTTCCCTTGTTTATTTTGTATGAGAAAAATTATTTTTGTTGAAGCACTCCGCACGATCTTTTCTGCTCTTTTTTTAATTCTTTATCACGAGTAAAATTCTCTAGCCAAACATCGTCGGCTGTCACTGGTGACGCCACGGCTTCAACAAAGGGAAAAAGGGAAATGTAGGTATGCTAAGGTTTGTGTGACGAATGCGACATCGTGACAAGTTCCGTTTTTGACGAGTTGCTACTAGTCCTTATAGACCAGCGCAGGTTGAAGGCATGTATTCATAATAGCTGGGATCACTTTGGGTAAGCTTGATTAGCATAGGAGCATATATGTGGGCTGGTCCAAAAGTTTTTAGCTGACGGCTTGTTATACACCCTATTGTTTTAATTTTTGTATCGTTTAAAGGCAAATTTTATTACAAACTCCTTAACCAAAAATTAATTGCCGGCGAACATTAGTAATTTTTTTTATTAAATATTAAAAAAAGCATGTCTGTAATATTTATTTATTTATTTAGGTTATAGACGAGCAGCATTATTGCTGATGTGTCTATATCACACAGTGTTGAAAGTAATTTTTTATCAAGTAGAGACAGTTTGTTCGACTTCAACCACTCGTCCAGTCTGTGGGAAGCATTTCGTGGCAGATGTATTATGATTATATTAGACATAGACATTATTTATTTTGACATCACAATACTCATAATACAAAAATCATTGAGTAAGTTACATTTGTATATCTAAATTTTTATATCTAAATTCGAATATGGAGTAATTCGATGTCAAAAAGGGCCCGACTCAGCATTAACTGCAGCAGAACGATGCAGCGCTGGTTTTCAGCCGTACCTTATCAGTGTGGAGACCTGCATCAAGCACACAACTAGCAAGTTATTTATTAAAAGATAATAATAGTGGAATAGTAATTAATATATAGTTATCATTATAATATATGTGTGTAAGATAAATAAAAAGAAAGGTGAGCGTAATGCTACAGTTTAGATAAATTAAATAAATAGTAGTAAGAAAACAAAAGATATTACAAATAATAATATTTTTGAGTAGACCTTCCGTTCACATGGCCAAATAACACGGAATAGCGCGACCACCAAGAATACTTTTTTGGTAAACTAAGAGCAACGTCTTTAACTTTAAATGTATAACATGTACGACATGATCGTAAAGGAGGTGGTAAATTATTCCAACACTTGGTGGCCGCATACCGGAAACTGCCACGAAAAGCGGCAGAGCGGTGGCGCGGCACGCTCAACACCTCCCTGGCAACGCGCGTTCCTCGGGCACCACCGCCCCTCAACCATTCGAGCTTTTTAAAAAGTTATTCCGGTAAGCCAGAGTATTAACTACGCCAAACAACAACGTGGCCAACGTTCTCTGCGAAATGTCATTTTTAAAACATTGGCATTGTTAAGAAAAGGAGTGACATGGCCTCTAGAAGGAATTCTAAAACAATAACGAGCACAGGCGTTTTGCACAGCCCTATCCGTCCGCGCCAACAGCCGAGGTCCATACACAATGTCCCCATAATCCAACTTGGACAACACTAGAGAGTCACATAACTTAATACGCAATTCGACTGATAAAAAATTACGAATACGATATAGAACCTTCAAACGATAAAAACAGTTATGTATAGCGTCAAGCACATGCTCCTCAAACCACAAATCTTCGTCTACTTTTAGCCCAAGGTTTCGTGCCTCTTTAACTCTATCTGTTTGGACCCCTTGCATACTAATTACGGGATTACGATCATCCATGCGTACAACCTGTTGCCTAGATCCTAGCATCATGTACTTGGTTTTAATAGGATTTAATACCAAGCAGTTTCTATCAGCCCAATCAGCTAACCTCTGTAAATCGGCACACAACATATCCACCGCTACGTCAGTTTCGACAGGCTCAAACGAAAGATAAACTTGCTTGTCATCAGCATAAACATGAGCTCTACAATGCTTAATGACGTTGCCCATATCTGCGGTGTACAAAATAAACAAAATTGGACCCAGAATTGACCCCTGTGGTACGCCTCTATGCAGACGCTTGGGACTAGAGAAAAATATTTACCCACTGTCGTCAATTAATTTCACTATATGATAACGATCAGTTAGATAGCTAGCGAACCAACATATTGTTGTTGATTCGAATACATAAAACGCCATTTTAGCCAATAACAAAGGGATATTGACAGAGTCGAAGGCCCGCGAAAAGTCCAACAACTTCATGATTGTACCCATGCCCTCGTCCTGTGCAGCAAGTATATTGTCAACAACGTCCGCTAAAGCTACAGCCGTTCCTCTTGACTTTCTAAACCCCGACTGGTAAGTAGGTAATATTTTATTACTTTCGAGATATTCGGGCAGTGGTAGACATACAGCTCTGTCTATTATTTTAGAAAGGCATGGCAGTATACTTATATGACGCAGGTCCTTTAATTCATTTACTGTACTCGACTTGGGTAGAGGGCACACTAAAGCTATCTTCCAGGCCTCCGGGAAAGATCCTGACACCACTTGAAGTTGTTGACGACTATTCATACCTAGGACAAATAGTTGAGTTAGGTAGGTCCAACTTCGAGAAAGAGGTCAATCGACGAATCCGACTCGGTTGGGCAGCATTCGGGAAGCTACGCCATATATTTTCGTCCCAATTACCGCAGTGTCTCAAAACGAAGGTCTTTGACCAACGTGTGTTGCCGGTGATGACCTACGGAACTGAAACGTGGCCGCTCACTGTGGGCCTTATAAGAAAGCTCACTGTTACCCAAAGGGCAATAAAGAGAGCTATGCTCGGAGTCTCTTTGCGCGATCGAATCAGAAATGAGGAGATCCGCAAGCGAACCAAGGTCACCGACATAGCTCTAAGGATTGCCAGACTGAAGTGGCAGTGGGCAGGGCACATAGCTCGAAGAACAGATGGCCGATGGGGCAGTAAAGTTCTCGAGTGGCGGCTTTCTAAACCCCGACTGGTAAGTAGGTAATATTTTATTACTTTCGAGATATTCGGGCAGTGGTAGACATACAGCTCTGTCTATTATTTTAGAAAGGCATGGCAGTATACTTATATGACGCAGGTCCTTTCATTCATTTACTGTACTCGACTTGGGTAGAGGGCACACTAAAGCTATCTTCCAGGCCTCCGGGAAAGATCCTGACACGATGGAAGTGTTAACGATTGCTGTAATAGCTGTTAGAGTATGCGGCAGCGTTAAAAGTAACATATCAAGGGATATACCATCATCTCCAATTGCCTTTGATTTTATGGACATTATTATCTTTAGCACAGCATCCTCGCTCAACGGACTCAGTACAAACGTCGACGGACCATAACGATTGCCCACGAACTGAGAGATATCTGACACGTCGACATTACCGTCTCCAGGCACATCAAGAAAGTGAGAGTTAATAAGGTCGGCATTTAATAAATGACCTGGAATCTCGGAATTCTGGCTACTGGCAGACAAGCTAATAGTCCTCTTTATATTTTTCAAAGAGCACGGGAGTTGCCAGCATTATAGTTCACATACTGCGTGAAGTAAGCATGTTTTTCATGAAACAATGCGCGGTTAACGCAACCCTTCAGTTCCTTGTAATAATGCTTATGAGATTCTATTTTAGTACGCTTATACTTAACATGGGCATCGTCGCGTAATCGCATCATTTGCATTATTGTGTATGTTATCCAGGGGTAGCTCCTCTCCTTAGACACTGTCTTTCGAATAGGCGCAAATCTATCAAAAAGCGCCAACAGTGTAGACGCAAAGTTGGTAACCATAACATTCACATCGGGGTTCGCAACTATAGCATTTCAATCAATAGCACTAACTACAGCATTGAATTCTGTCATGTCCATTTCTTTGAAAGGACGGTACGTTAAGGAACGAACTGGAGGTTTTTTAGCTTAACTAGTACGTTACAAAATAGGAAAGCGTGGTGCCCCAAAGGAATATAAGAAACACGCAAGTTCGCTATAGGAATGTCACTGCATATTATGTCGATTAGTGTCTCACTGTGATCAGTGAAGTGGGTCGGTTCACGTACATACTGCATCAAGTTTAGGCATTGCAGAAAATTATTCAACTTTATAGTGTTAGAGTCACTACATAGAATGTTAATATTAAAATCACCTAATAGTATAATGTGGTCAATACCTGAGAATCAAGTAATCGTGTCGGTTATTGCGTCCAAAAAAGTATCCACGTCTAGCCACGGAGGTCGGTAAGCAGTACCAATAGCAAGTTTTCAGCCATTCATAGCAACTCTGATCCACATCTGTTCCACTGGAGAGCTGACGGGCAGTCGCTTAACACGCGCAGCCACAACCCGGCGCAGGTAGAACCCGACCCCGCCGCCCGCAGTGCCGCAGCCGATAGTCAGGCACAACCCCCGCCCCGATAGACATATCGACAGATTGTCGCTTCATTGCTTCTATAAATTCCTCATGGTTTGTACTCTGAGAGCCAGCGTTTAAAAATCCAATTTTAAGCCATTACATACCGAATTATTGCAAAAAATTCTAATAAAACAAGGCATGCAAAAACGGAGAGATTTAAGCAAAGCAAATTCAAGCAAACGAAAAAAGAGTAGTGTGGTGTATGGAAAATATATAACACTGTAGTAAAATGCAGATAAACTAAATGTGTATAACGTGTAAATAAGAACAAAAAATATATAATAAATATCTTGCACAAGTCCCAAATTCTAATTACATTAAAAAAGCTATTTAAAGCTGTTTGTAAGCGCATTACTCCATATATACTCGCAATATAAATAGCCATAAGCAACATTAGCACACATATACAGGTAAAATAAAGCTAAAATACACGTATTAATATAACTTACCAAAATAGAAACTAAATGGAGACTTAAAAGAAAATAAATAAAAATAGTAAATAAAAATAGCAAATTTAACTTTGTGAAAAACCTTCTCGACCTACTATTATTAGGGTTATCGTATAAAAAATCACTTGAAAATTTAATCATCGCATTTAGTGAATTGCCCCTATCACATGCTATTGTCATTTATTGATTTTATAAGTTTAAACGTGGTCAGGGCGACCTCAAATATGAACGTATACTAAGGCAACCGCCAACTGCCGTCACTTCAGAAAACCTAGTAGAAACCTAGTAGTAGTTTCCACCACTTTACATGAACTTCTTAAGGTTAGGAAGGTTGTATCTCGAATAATAGCCCACTTTCTCAGAAAAGAGCAGAAAGTTACTTGTGCCAATTCGTGATACACAATTTCTATGGTCAGAAAAAATGATGGCAACTACATGGGTGGAAACTGTATTTCATACTGAATCTCACAGCTAGTAATATTGCGACATATTTTATCAGCGACTATACCCTGATGACGTTTTCTGGAGTGACTGACTTTGGCGGCTGCCCTGGTCTAGGTTAATGTTTCAGGTCGCTCTGACCTCGTTTAAAGTCATAAAATAGACAAACGACAATAGCATACGCAAGGGATAATTCACCAAAGGGGCTGATAAAATTTTCCTGTGATTCTATAAACGTTAACCCATATTTATCATACAAACATCATATAAAACACAACAAAATGCTTCCTGTGTTACCTCCGTCGTAGGGGTTAAATTATAGCAGACATGTTATTTTTAATAATCGATAAAAAAATAATTAAAAGTAGCCGGCTATTGATTTTTGGTCAAGAAGTTTGTAATAAAATTTGCCTTTAAACGATACAAAAATTAAAACAATAGGATGTATAACAAGCCGTCAGCTTAAAACTTTTGGACCAGCGTAGTATTTAAATAAGTTCCTTTTTGTTTATAAATGGTTACTGTAAAAACCATCATGTCTATATTATTTCACAATAAACAGGACAGAACTTAAGACCCGATTAGGTATAATAGCGATTAGTTAGGTGGAGAATTTGGATGAGGTGGTACGACTCGTTACGCCTGCGAAGTCTTCCTAGATACATACCAGCGCCTTATCTATTTCTCTCGTCGAGCGACAATATTTGTTGTGTCCTACTTTGAAAGATAAGATAGCCAGCAGAATTAAAATATAATATATCTGTAACAGACATGAAATATATCTGTAGATTTTTTTTAAGGTGTGGTGCGTGGTGCGGTGTATAGGTCTTTTTCGTACCATTAAGGTAGCAAACTAAGCTTACGGCCCGCAGATGGTAATCAGTTACCGTAGCCTATGGACACTTGCAATACCAGAGGTACCACTCATGTGTTGCCGACCCCGTAAAAACCTTTCACCCCTTCCTTGAAAAACTCCATGTAGTACTCTCCAGTGAAAACCTCTCTATTATTGCAGGTTCGGCAAGTGATTAGCAAGCATTACTCAGACTATCGCGCAATGCGCAGCGAGCCTCGTCCGCGCTTACAGCGAGGCTCTATTTTGCACTACATGTCGAGTAGCAGCGGACACAACCACAGTCAAGGACAGTAAGTTTAAATTGTCATAGCAGTCACCCGCGGAATTGCACGTATTTTTCTTCTACTTCCTGGAATCCCCTTAAGAACGTTTAGTATCGTTCACACATATCAAAAACATGTATTCTTATAAAAATTAGCTTAGATAATGTTTAATGATGTTACTCCCGTTCGCTTTTTTAGGGTTCCCGACCCGAATGGTAAAAAGGAACCCTATTACTCTGCTGTCTGTGATTTCATAGGCAAAGACCCAATAAGAAAGTATAACAACAAATACTAAAAACCGATCAAACGTTAGTCGGAGCCGCGCTACAAGGTTTCGAATTTATTGAAATTTTACGAATTACATGTTGCTCTGGCAACGAAATCTATTTGTTGCTAAAGGTACGGAACCCTTTGTATGTGAGTTCGGCTATCACTTTGCTGGTTTTCACGTTCATATCTACAATTCTCGGAAAACTTTTTACTTTAATAGCTGTCGTTACGAATAGTTCATAGGATTCATAAAATTTTGTCAAAAATAAATTGGGAAAAGAAGTTGCGTAAGTATGTATCTATTCTGCATTGGTTCGGTCTGCATGTTCAGTAAATAAAGGTAATAGCAATGAAAATGTAATAATGAACAAAGTTGTAGACACCTACTTGGAAGTAGGGACCATCTCAATTTATATTTTTATATTCCTCTGAATTTAATACTTCATAATTTTGTAATGTTTGTATAAGTTCGTTGCTATAATTCCCAATCAAAAGAAACACATTTCATAAGACAAATTGGTATGTTGTATTTTTACTAATAGCACAAAAAAAGTCTCAAATGTTATAGGTCTTCTTGTTTTTTTATATTAGACAAGACAGGCATTTGACCGCCATCTCACCTATTGGTAGGTGGTACGATGAGGCCGAAGATGGAGCCTGCCCGTCTTAGAACAGCCTATCCACTCTAGCCTTGAAGGCATCCAGATTATATTGATCAGGGAACACACTAGCAGGCAACGCATTCTATTCCTTAGCCATACGCATTATAAAAGTCGAGCCAAACGGGTCGTGCGGATAGCTGGAAAATCTCCGACATAAGGATGAAGCGGTCGCACGGATCGCGTCTCTCGATGGCGGAAAGGGGTCGGCGGAATGATGTCGTGCAGCTGGTTCGCACACCCTCCGAAATGTAACTTGTAAAAGACTGACAGACGCGCAACCCTACGCCGATGTTCGAGGCTCTGCAGCCTAGCATCAATCGTACTAAAATGGCACCACCAGCCTATAATTGGCAAACAACATTTTTTCTTTGTCACAATAGTGACAAAGAAACATAGTTGTATTTAGGTTACTGTTAATACAATTCCATTTTAAATTTATGACTCGTTACTCACAGAGATCCAAAGTCATCAGGAATGCCACTGCGTATTATACAGTGGTCACAAGAAGGATCTAGTCCTGTGGAAACTGAGACAGAGGTGGCAGCAAAAACCCGGGTGGAAGAAATACCACAAATGGCTGATGGGTAAATATTGAGAGATAATTTTTATAGTTCAGATCGATAAATTTATTGTTCAACGTACATAAGGAGAGGATGTAATATTGTATAAATACAAATGTAGTTTAAATTAAAATTAATTATTTTATGTAATTAAAACTGTAAAAAGTATACACACACAAGCTTTACTTGCTTTAGGGCTAGATGGCTCTGTGTGAATTGTCTAAGTATATTTATTAATATATTATTTATTTCACATCCTCTTTTATTAAAAACTTGTTGGCTGAAAATCACTGATCGGCGACCCTTAGTTAGTTAGCTTTCATATCGAAAGGACCCCGCAAAAGATGTAAGGAAAATGTGGTTCTAGTATTTTGGTAAAATTTTGATAAAATGTTAGAGTGGAAGTTAACAGTTTATAACCCATTAATGTTCCTTTGGGTGCTGCCACTATATATTCCCTATTCCGCTTCTGAGATACGATCGATTTGTACCAACAGGCAAACCTTAACCTAATAGTAATACATTTTTAAGTTAAAGTGTAATTGCTAGGTATAACATTTGAAATAATAGTCATAACACATATTTCATAGAGAACGGCAACAGTGTCCCAGAAATACGTAGTGCAGAGAATTGACTTTAGAAAATCGATCGTATCTCGGGAACGGACTCGGAAACAGTGGTAGCCCCCGAAGGGACTTTTAATCAGAGCATGTAACTCTATAATACTCGTATATCAAACTTTCACAAAAAATTACTAAAACCACATGTTCCTAATAACTTTTCTGGGGTCATTTTAAGACGTGTAACAGAAAAATATAACAAATTGGATGTTTTCAGAAGCAAGAAAGATAGTGGTGTGGGGTTAGAGATGACTGACGGGCAGGTTCCAAAAAGGGAATATGTCAAGGCAGACGTGCAGATTGCAGAAAAGGAATGCGTTGTGGCAGATGGACAGTTAGCAGATGAGGAGCCAGATGAGAATAAATAAATATGTTTGTAAACGGAATTCTGAATATATGTAACACCTAAATGGCAATTTTTAAGTTGATTAATATTACAGATTATACCACTGATTCTCATAACACAAGTTTCACTTAGCTTGAGAATCAGGGGACATAAATAATTTGTAAGTATAAGTTCTATTAATAAGATTTAATTATTGTAATGGCTTATCAAATAAAAAGTTTATTATAAAAAATATATATATATTAGTAAGTACCTAAACGTAATTCTCGAAAAAAAAATTTATGAGTTAGAAAAAAGACAGGAGCTCGGAAACCAGAGGGGAATTGTCTTGTGTTGTTCGGGAGCAATATTTTATTCTGTATATTTAAAAAAACGCCTATTGGTATTTGTTCTATCTATTCTCAATTAATAATTGTCAACTAAAATGTCAGCTCGCTCTAAAAGTAATGTAAAAACTAAAGATACTATAGTAAAAACTTGATTATTTTGCTTTTAATTTACCTACACAGTCATTCCTTAATTAAAAGCTTTATTTTAATATGTAAGCTACATCACTGTAAAGTTTCATCAAAACCCGAACAGCTTTTTCAGTGTTTTATCAAAATATATTCCTATATTGCACCTGAATAAAAACACTAACAATTTTGGCGTATTCCCTGATTTTGGAAATGTGGTCTTTTTAAAATTTACTTTACCGGAGTTTACCTGGCCCAAGGTTATTTTGTATGGGGCACCAGTCTCCTTATTTTATTTACTTTTAAGGTAGAAATGTTATTTGGGTTTCTTTCTACGTCTTGTAATAAAATAACACACTTATCAACCTTATTACTGGCAACAACTTATTCGTGTTATTATTTTGTACCCAAAAATTAAAACTACCTACCGGTAAACTGAAAGGGTTTAAAAATAATCAGGAAGATTATTACTCCGTTAATAGTAGTTTATGCAACTCGCATATAAAATGGCTTATTAAAATAGTTTGACACGAGTGTTTTAAAACCTAATTATATGCAGGTGCATACACTCAAAAATATTGGAAAGTTAACTACCTTCACGGATAGTAAGTCGATGGTTATCGCTTGTAGAATGTGTGATATCAAGTCATGTTGAATGATTTTCTGACTGACAAAAATTTTAAAAATTCTTAGTCTGTTACTATTTCTTCATCGCCCTAAATAATTTTTTTGTAAATATATTCAATGTACAGATTAAAAGTGTTAAAAGTTGGGATTAAAAAATTTAAATTTAAACTAGACATAAAGTCATAAGTATTCCCTGTTTACTCCGTCTACAGATATTTCAACTCAGTTGTGCGCGCGGCCCTATGTGTGGGTAAACCTTGTACATATACAGTGACTTTGTGTGCGTGACAAGAGGTACAGTCAGGTTCAAAATACAAATACAGTTATTTAAACAAATTTGAAACAAAATGGAATAACTCGGTTTTTAAGGTCTTTGTAACTTGTTGTGTTTATACGGGTTCTTAAAAAAAAACAATAATTTGGTAATTTAATGTTTATGTATTGAACATATTATTCTGAATCGCTACTAGAAAAATCAAATGATGAATTTTCGGATTCGCTGCTGTCACCAAGGTTAATTAGTTAAGATATAGCTCTCATCTGTATATACGATACGCCGATTTTCTTGACGGTATCTGAGTAAGTTTTTCAGGTAAGAAAATCTTAGTTTTTGAATGTCATGCCGCTCTATAATAACACGTCTGTTATCCACAGTTTTTCGCCATTTGTATCCCAACTTTAACAAAGCTGTACGCAGAGTCGAAATACTTCCATCATAATTAAGTTTCTCTTGAAATATTCTTTTCAACTTTAGCAATGTAGGTAACTCGTGATATTCTAAATGGTAATTTTGAATAGTTGAACGTATAACATCAACGTTAAAGTTGTCTAATTCTAACTTCTTTGAACGTTTTTTGCGGTCTTTATGCGGAGATTTAAATTTAGAGTCAGATTCTTTTCCTTCAGCTAATATATTAGTTATTGTTCTCTCTGATACCCCCACTGCCATTGCTGTTCTTTTCCGTACGCTGTTGAAATGGTCACTTAATTTCGATATTAAAATTGGACTTGCACTGCAAACTGGATCACTTACTAGTTGCAATATATCTCTCGTACCTTTTTTCAGAAATTCGTATACCTTAGCAATGGTTTCTCGAGTCTAAAACAATAATACGTTAACGTCAACAAGGATATATTTTTTCGTATATAGAATTATTATAAATATCTTTTATATCTAAATTCAAAATTAACAAATATTTACCTGACTCCTTAAAACATTTTCTTCGTGAAGAACTAGACATTTTTGTTAACGACTGTACCCGTAAGAAAAAGCGATAAGAACACGTCTTGCTCGGACGACGACTGCCGCGTCACTGCCACATAAATGAAAGCTGTATATTTACAAGCGCACGCACACATAGCGCCGCGCGCACAACTGAGTTGAACTATCTATACAATGATTATGAATCTTACTATCGCGTTTTTTGACGTGCAGCAAAAAGCTGTCAGAAAATGAAGCGAGCAATGATTTGATCGTTCGCCACGTTGCCAAGGACAACGAGGACAGACGTTTCTCGTTTAGGACAACTCAGCCTCTATGACCTTTGATTATACACAAATAGATTCGTAAATCTCGTGCCCACCAAAATCCCACTCGTTCTGAACATAGGTATTTCTATGAGCAAATTTATTCCCTTAAATATGGGATATTGTATGTTATATAATATCCTATATAATCATAGACATGGATAACCAAATACAGGCTGTATCAAAAGGGGCATATAAAAGCATAAGCACACGCTAGGCACATGCAGGTTTTTAACGCTACGATTTGGTACTCTCCTACCAAACGTCGAGGTTATGGGCGAATCCTCCACTGACGTGGAGATTTAAGTCCAGCATTGGACTGATATGGGTTGTTGATGATTATGGATGATGCATGAATATTGTGAATACAGTGTTTCTCTCTGTAATTTGTAGTTCTACATAATAAGGCCCAGTTAACGGGCGTGCGCACAGCACAGGACATTACTTCTACTCTTACAATGCTTTTATGGCGGTTAGTACTAGGCGTAAGCAAAACCTGTGATAAGAATAAAAGTTTAAATGTCGCTGAGCAAAGTACGTTGGGGAAACCTATATCCAGCAATAGCGACACGACACGGCTGTTGAGGATAAATTTAAAACAGTTAATTACGTAGGTAAGTATAACATATTATTATACTCATAAATGCTTGTAATTTGATCGAAATATTAACAACATCTTTTGAGCAAAGTCGAGCTCTCCGCGCTACTTGGATAGCTACCAGTCCTTTGGACAGATCAGTTATGAAGGGTATTAGGGTTAAGCTCATAGCTGCCTAATTCTTTACGTTGTTGTTTATTGCTCTGCTCAATCCGAGTCGTGCGGAGTTAAACATGAAGATATATAACTGGGGCTGCATGAGCTCGTCATTACTCCCTGAATATCAACAATTATGCTAACTTCATATTACTTTACTTATTTCATATAGACATGCCGAACGATGCTACGGATCTTAACTTTATACAAATTAATGGAGGGACAGCCTTACCGAATGACAAATATAAATATAATCTTCACAAAAAATATTTAAATGGTGCGGCCATTTCGCGATGTTCTATCTACAGAAAATTCAAATCCTTGGGGACCAGTCACTGCAAAAGTAAGTGTTGCTTTTCTTGCTTAATTATGCAGTTTACGTTGTCGACATAAATGACATCTTACTTCATTTAATCAAGGGCTTCAATGATTATATTTATTATGCTTTGTATATTTTAGGGCGAACATATATTAACTAAATAACCTCATAGCTGTAATCCGGATGTTCACAATAATCTCAAATTGATGGATATATCGAAACTTTAACAGACGATACAGGAATTCGACCGGCCAATTCCACAGTTTACAAATTTACCAACATTCGAAAGTGTCAAACACTCGCTGTATGATGAACGGAATAAAAATGCAGGTGTTTCGAAAACTGTATTCACCAACGTAATGAAGGCAGTTGTTCCGGTCATGTATAATGAATTCATTTTGGCCGATAATTATTACAATGAAACGAGATAATTCTCGTTTCTGTATTTGCTTTGTAAGAAGGATTCAAGAGAACAAATTGAAAAAACCAGTGAGTTTTTATGGACGGAACGTTTTAGAGTTGAACGTCCTCTTTCATACAGCTGTTTACTGTGCATGGAGATGTAAATAGTTCTGTAGAAACGAACGGTATAGTTCCAATCTTGTTCGCATTCATGTCTGACCGAAAACCTGATAGTTACGCTACGTAATACAAAGCTTTTTGAAAATATTCATTGTGATTTTGAATTGGCAGCAATGAATGCTATACGTATAGTAAAAACTATACGACGCTTATTTCAATTATGCCTACTCCAGGGTTGATGAAGTTTCCTAATTTATGGTATGGGTAATACTTACTTTTAAATCAATGAATAAGTTTTTTTCATTTTATTCAGCAAGAGTAAAGAAGACAACCAAAAATTCATTTGATGGGAAATCTCGTTTTACCGATGAGGAAAATAGTTCCAATCAAAAAGTTTGTATAGGTACCCATTATATGAACCATAGAGAAAAAAAATTATATACAGAAGCAGAGAGTACATTTAGAGTTTAAATACGAGACAAAATGACACACATCTCTATAACACACACACTAATGCAAATGCAGGGACGGAACAAGGCAGCCCATCTGCAGCACAATATAAAACCATAATATTGACATTATAATAAAAGGTAAGGTGTCTAGTGAATCAAAGCCATGCCCTGATACCCCCACCACCGTCTTTTCGATCTCTCGATCCTACATACCGTGAATCGGCAGTGCTTGCTTTTGCAAAAAAGGAGGATTATGATTTTGACCGGTATTAATGTTTATTTGTTGCCTCATAACTTCTAAACTAAGTAGGTAGCTACCTACTTACTTATAGTTAGAAGCGTCTTCATTGTTCACAGGTTGGCCTATGTGACTTCACAAATTTAATATGATGCCCTCTAGAGGACATAGTCATGAAAAAAAAAATGAGAAGGATAGATACATTAATATATTAAACAAGCAGCATATTCTTTATTTTCAGTAAAAAATCATATAATGCTGGTGCAGCAGGACAGATGGGACTTGCATCTAATTATTATCTTGTTCTTCAAAATGTTTACAACGCAGCACTTCCAATTTGCAACCCAGACATAACCATGTATGGTCTTTAGGAAACCTAGAAAAATAAATATTTATATAAATAAACGTAAATACGCGATTAATCCGTTGTTTCATATAATGTCTAAACATTTAAAATGTCATCTAGGTACATTTTTGGTATGGAACCCTGATACATATAAAATTGTGGACAGCTATTCATAAGATTTGAGTAATAAAATACTATACAATAAATACTAAGTTCGACCCTGGTAGCATCAAAATGTTTTCGTACCTATTTAGACACCGAAATATTGCCCAATTTGCCAATAATTTTAAATCTATCTCTAATGGCATGTTGTTTTAAGGTAAAGCATTTCATTATTGCAAATTCACATATTTCGATGCATATTTTTGTCACAATTTCTAATATTTATTTCGGATCGCCGCGACCACGAATGTTTACTTACCGGTGAAAGGATAATCCAGGTGTATTTCCATACTTTGCGCTTTCACATAAATGTGCACTAAATTACACACAAAATTACAATCTTTTAAATGGTTTGATTTAAATTTTATTAGGAAATTATAAAATTTCCATCGATATTTCAAAAGAAACGTCAGGTCGTTAGGCCCTCGAGCAATATGTCGAACGTTCAAAACATTGCGCGCGTCATTTTCCGTGAACTTATTCCAATGGATGAAAAAACGGGATAGCAAGATTCATAATCATTGTAGAGGGAGCGACCAGGGAATATTTGTAATTTGTGTTTAGTCTGTTATGTCTGTGATATGAACGGCCTCAGCAAAAAGTTTAACACTCAATTACCAACGTAAACCTCGTAAACGCAGAATTTCATTGCAGAGCTTCTTTTAATGAAAAGATAAAAATAATCATCTTGGCGTTAATGTCCCGGTTGTGCTCTCGAGAACGAGGGCCCGTGGTCCGCCTTGACCATAATCCAGGATTTGGCAGGTCATGTAATTACAGTGGAGCGACTGCCATCTGACCTCCATGACCCTGCTACCAGGGGAACCTGACCAGATTGGACCATGGTTACACATCCAGTCGCCTGAATGTGCAGGTTTCATCACGATGTTTTCCCTCACCGTAAGAGCATCGGTTAGTATTCAACTAATGTACATAACTCAGAAAACAGTCATTGGTACATGGCCGGAGCGGGATTCGAACCTGGGACCTCTTGCTTACGAGTCGGATGCTGTAACCGCTCGGCCACCGACGCTCTTTTAATGAAAAGATAAATTATATGTAAAATCAATTAGTGGAATTATCTAACTGCTTATCAGACAATATTACTGAATTTAAATGGAAATTAAGATATGTTAGATCTGCATTTTAACAAAAATAGAGCGGTGCATCACGCAAAGAAGACTGTTTTATAGAAAATAACGAAAACTTACAATAGAGCTAACATATTGGAAAAACAATAAACCCACTGGTAGGCCGCCTAAGCCAGTTGAAGATTGCAGTAACCAAAGTAAAAGGCGCAAGACTGAAGAAATAAGTGGAAATAATACTGTGGTATAATTGACCTATGCTGTTCTGCGGGGCTATTGTCTAACTGGTTGGCAACTGAATTTGACAATTTAATAATTCTATACTACGTCATCTATGTTGGCCACTGGCTATAGCATCTACCAAATTAGAGTAGTGTTAGATTATTTTATGTAAAATTCAGTTGTCCACTGAGATAGCCAATAACCCCGTTGACGAGTTTGCAGGAATCTGGTAACATAAACGCATCCACAGTAATTTAAAAAATAATATATCGTCTAGTAAAGCTTCAGAAGTTCGAAAGGTGTTAGATGAAAGCCTACAACAGACACAAAAGGATTAACCTTTTACTATAAAGGAAGCGTTATCAGTGTTTATAGAAACTGGTCTTACTTACAGTTATTCTTTACATCAAAAGGCCATAGAAAAATGCTATCCAAAGGAAGATTCATATCGTGTGACTGAAAGCTGCGCAGAAATAAAGCTGCAGAATATCTTTGACTATACTGCAACACGCCTTTGTCAATATCATCATGATATTTTGTTAAACATATCCGAAGAGGAAAAAGAAAATCTCGAACTTATTTCCAAATGGGATGTAATGGCTCCCAAAGTAGCAATACAAACAGAAGTGTTTGAACAAATTGAACAATTGAAACAATTCAGTGACGCTAACATTTTTTAAAGTTCGTTTGTGCTCGTACGACTCACTGCTAATAGTAGTATTGACAAGAAAAATATACTGTGACAAAATCTCGTCTCATCAAATCAAAGGTTTTGTAGACCAATGTGAATAAGGTTTTTACATGAAACAAGTACTAATAACTCGGGAAGAAAACCGGTAGGTATATCAATGATAAGATTAACAATTTTACCAGATCAGAAGTACCGGGGACAAATCTAAAAGTCAAACAGACCTTATTGTTAGCCATGATTTATGCTTGTCAAATACATCCTCTACAATGTATCCTGCATGCGAGAATTCGACTTTCTGAATCGGTACTGCAGTAAGCTTACAAAATACCTAATAGAAAATAGCAAACTAGGTCTGTCACCGAGCAGTTAGTAAAAGAGACAAAAATGCGTATTCAACAGACCCTGAAAGATCAGCTGGCGCTTTCAGTGGACGTACCAAAAGCCGGCTTTAGAAACACCAACGATGACAACACTTACAGGAGTTTTTTACTGAACCTGAAAAGGCAGCAGAAATAAAACTTTTTCCCTACCATTCCCAATAAAAATTACACGACCAAATACAAAATAAAGTAAATGTACTTTTGGCCAACTTTGAGCTTCATAGAAAACTGCGACCACCTACTCTCCCTTAGGGTAGAATCCATTGAGAATGAATTCAACTTTACGATGAACTTGTCGGGGACATTTGTGTTTAAGACGAAAGCCGAATTGATGGCGAATAAGAACATCTTCGCTAAAAATATGTTCTTTGATTCGAGGCTGATTGGGCGGTGGGATGAGGCTAAATTAAATGGCTTAATGGCTTTTCACGCGGTCGGAAAGTGGAAATGGTCAAAGTAAGCATTTAATTTGACATCTAACAAAGTAAGCAAGTATAAGTTCAGGCTAATAATAACCAAATAACTGAATATTTACAAGAAATCCTGAAATATACAAGTATGTGAGCCGTAACTTCTTGATACGTGTAACAGATATTTCAATAATATTTTACTCGATCACATGAAATGTGTTATTCAATTTCTTCTTGTATGTTTCAAAATGGAATTAATGAGAAAGCCATCCAATTATATCGCTGACACTTCTGGTGTGATTGTCTTTGACTATAATCCGACACCTACCCAACTAAGCTACGAAGCTACCCAATTGTCATATCCACACTTTATAATTTTTATCGCTGTCAGTCAATGCCGACTTATCGTGGTCTTATTCTTAGTAAATGTATCAACATTATTAGTACGCCCACTTTCACTAAGTACGTACTCCAAACGTTGCTTCAATACACATCGAAGCACATAACAGTCGAGCTGCATCCCTTACAATAATAATACAAAAGAACTCTTAAACACAAAACTACACAACAGTAAGCTACATCTTGCAAGATAAATCCTGTGAACCGAATCATTCGACGACCTGTGGTTCAGTTGGTTAACATACCGGTCGCCACGCAGAGGCCCCGGGCCTCTCGATTCCCGGCCGAGCAGAAATTGAAATGATGAATTTTAATTTCTGTTACGGGTCTGGGTGTAGTATGTATAAGTATGTATTTAGAAAAAACAAAGTATATAAGTAGTTTATCAGTTATCTAACACCCATAACACAAGCTTTGCGTACTTTGGGGCTAGATGGCGCTGTGTGAATTTGTCCAAGCATGTTTAAGCATGTAATTTGATAGACACAATATAACTCTACAACGAATTACTATGAGTGGTATATTGTTGTAGGTACTATTATTAAACTATAAAAAAGTTCACTAGCATTGTGACAATACTGCGAGTGCCTTGTGCACAATGTAATGTATTGGTGTATTGTGCCTTGTGTTTGCGCTTTGTTCTGCGATCTAATATTCCTTTTCAAAATTGCCAACAGCACCATCGACAGTTCCCAACTGCTATCGCGGTTAGATATAAACGTACCAGCCAGGCAATGTAGATCCACCGCACCTCTGTGAATTCCTATTGTACCGACCAATTATAGGCGGAATAACTTTGCCTTTTTTAATAATGTTGTAAGGGATGTTTGTTTCACACTAGTGTTCCGGAGGCAAGAAGGCTTTTGGTTAATTTTAGTTTTAAAAATTGTCTTTCGAATTAGTGTCAACTGCTTATTTTTTGCTTGTTGTAGTTACATTGGAGAAATGCGTTCGGTTATAAGATGATGTAACCGATAATATTATAACCGTCCGTGTAACCGTTAATCTGTGTTTCTCTGTGAGAATCTGTAATTGGCTTTCTGATACTTAAGTTTACTTCTAATCCATGTTACAACAGATTTTGATTTTCCTAAGAATAAAAAAAAACATGAAATCCAAGTTTGACTCAGGTCCCCAGTTTGATTCCCTTCTTAGACTAGAGTCTAAGACCTGGACTAGAGTCGGTCACGGATCGGTGGCAATGTTAAGTTAATTTTTACCTACAAGCACGGGAGCCTTGTTAATGGGAAAAGAGACCCCTCGGACGCGACGTTTGCGTAGAAACTACATTCCAAGTTTATCGTTAATCTAGTGTATAAGACAACTGTAATAATTTAATTGTAGCGATCTCCATAGTCAACCAAAGGAGCACAACACACAACGAGTTGGCAAGACATCAGCTTGCCAGCTTGCCAGCAAGCTGATGTCAGATCTACATCGCGCTAACGGAGTATTCCATCAACGACGCTTAAATACAGGGTGTCCAGTGGCAGATTTCAAAGTTTGAACAAACGTAGTTTCTGAACGCAACATGTGAGAGGGGCGCGGGGGGCGTCGTTGAAAGCGCAAGCGCTGCGGATTTTTTAGTAGCCATGGAACAGTGGAGTGGAGAGCACCGCGCTTTTGCTGTCGAGGCGTACATTTCGAGTGGTTTTTCGCTGTCTGAAGCACGCCGTCGATTTAATTATCATTACGGTATTCGTCGATTGCGTGATGGACCATCGATCAACCTCATTCAGTCATGGGTAGCAAAGTTCAGAGCTACAGGATCAACATTAAATAGACCCAGACCAGGACCTATACCAACGGTAGCCACGGACGAAAATGTTGAACGTGTTATGGTTTCTGTCACTGAAAATCCCCGTTTATCACTTCGTGCACGTTCATCGATATTGGGAATTACGAAATCAAGTTTACAGGTTATAATGCGAAAAAAACTCAAGTTCCATCCGTATAAAATTCAAATCGTTCAAGATTTACACGATTCTGACTTTGCATTAAGAAAAACTTACGCGGAGGAGATGTTGTTGAGATTTCGTAATGCTACTCGGGTAACATATTCTTTAGTGACGAAGCCCACTTTCACATCGGAGGATATGTGAATAAGCAAAATTTCCGTTACTGGGATGTCCGCAACCCAAGACAAATGCATCAAGAACCTTTACATAAACCTAAAGTTACAGTCTGGTGTGCAATGTCTGCATCTGCCATAATAGGGCCTTATTTCTTTGAAAACCAACGTGGCCAAACGGTAACTGTGAATTCGGAGAGATATACCGAGATGATAAATGACTTTTTTAGACTGGAACTACAGAATAGTCCATACTTCAACCGAAACACGTGGTTCCAGCAGGACGGGGCCACAGCTCATACTGCTAATGTGTCTATGAATGCAGTGCGGCAGTTATTTCAAGAAAAAAACATATCCCGAAACGGCACCATACCGTGGCCACCTAGGTCACCAGATTTAAGCCCATGTGACTTTTTCTTATGGGGATACTTAAAATCCGTTGTTTACAAAACAATTCCGAGCACTGCGACACAACTTAAAGACAATATTCGAGCCGAAATCAGCAGGATCCCCTAGCCTCTCTGTAAACGCGTTTTTGAGAACATGCGTGCTAGACTCGAAGAGTGTGTCAGGCTCGATGGCCGCCATTTGGAGAACGTGGTTTTCAAAAAATGAAATCCGCATTTGTTGTTTTTAAATTACAATAAACATACTTTGTATTAGAGGTGTAGTTTTTTTTTTACAACTTTTCGAACTTTGAAATCTGCCACTAGACACCCTGTACAAGACCCAAGGAGCGTCCATCGGACTTCGGTCCCCTGGCCACAGCAATTCGGTCAGGCGGAATTACCTTTTTCCTTCTCTACCGTCCTGGCCAACATTGGCGGCTGGATTTCTTTCATTCACCTTTACCGCCAACGAATTTTTATTTTTTTATTAATTCTTGTTAAATTCGCCCATCAACTTCCTATGACTAACTTAAAATACGCTAAGTCCGAGACTATTCAGTCCTATGGTCCTATACTATCGGTATATACGATACGGTTAACAACGAATTCAGCTCATGTTAGGTAGACGTATAATACTTATTAACATTATATTTTTCCGTATTTGCCTTCTCAGATTTGTCAATTTCACTTTCAAATTTATCCTTTCGAGATTTTTAGCAACCGCTCTGTTGATCTATTTTATACGGCTTTCGTACGGAAGTGTCAAACCTTTTTTTTGTAGACCGTAGATCCGTTTACCTCTATTTTTTACGTGCTTCTGCTGTATTTTTTTATTAATTAAAAGATTTTAAGGTAATTACTATTATTCATAATTTTCATGCCCTTTTCATCTTGCCTCGAAATTATAGAACAAATGTTAATATTTAAAACCAACAATTTTATTATTTTATTAATAGTTTTGACTGACATTAGTAAAAAGTATAATGTGTGAATATGGCAATAATCTGGGGATAATCTGTCCTTGTCAGTCATTCTTGTAAACATTCAGTTATCGGGTCACTATTAGCTTGAACTAGTACTTTTAGTTTGTGTAAATTATTAATTTTGCTGAAAATTATCCCCCACAATTCCTTATTTATTTATTTATTTTACTTAACATTTTATTGTGCACAATAAATAGTATACAAAATTTACATATAGATAAGCTCACAACAGGTACAGCTTATTTCTAAAGAAATATCTTCTAGCCGACCAACGGAAGAGAGAGGGCAAAATCGGGAGGCAGATGGCGTACCTACATAAATTATTAAACAACGAAATATAAATACATACACAATACATAACAGTACATAATACGTACCTATATACATACATACAAATATAAAGAATATAAATATATATATACATATACATATTATGGATTACAAATGGAAAGATAGTGCTCTTATACACGTTTTTTAAACGTATCAGGTGAAGGACTGGTACGTACAGTATGTGGCAGCGAATTCCCGTTCCGTTCCGTTCCGTTCAGGTACAACACCAGCCAGAAATGCTTCTGCAAGGGTGTATGTAGATCATATCAGCAAGAACCAGGTACGGCGTCGCCATCATCGGTGGTTCCGTCGTCTGTACTTGTATTTTGAGCAACCACGCATAGTGGTTGTCACGGGTCTCACCCAAAGAGCTGGTTTGCTCCGGATACATAACTACCGGATAAATAACTCGCATCAGACATGGGAGTTATTGATTTTAGGCGACACCAGGCCTCGTCCTCCACTGATTTGCGCTACCTGCAGCCCGAGATAACAGTGCGTAGGTAGATGCGAAGGGGAGTGTAGGGCTGTCGCAGTCAGGATGGGAGCGAAAGGATTTGGAGCCGACAAGAATACTAGCATCGAGTCAGTTTGAAGGAGGATAGATACTATACTTTTTGTGTAATATAATAAAGATGGATGGTAAAGACTGCTGTGGTTTTTCGCTTGATCTGTTCTTGTTTTGTCTTGTCTTCGGTGTTGGGTATATTTGATGTCATGTTCCAGGTGGCCTTTCCCACGATGTCCAGTCGTGAGCAACCTACCATAAACTTTGTGCAAGTGATACCTTCTCTTCACCGGCGTGTTGTTGTATTTAATCTGTATAACTTGGTCGATCTTGTTCGCTTTCTCCAATGTCCGTCGTTGTGTTGTGTTGGTTCTCTACCTCCGACTCGGAATCTGTCTCCGGTGCTTGGTATATTTTTCCGGCTACGTTTTTCGTTTCGCTCCTATTAATTGTCATCACCTGCCAGTCCTCTTTCGACTTCGTTGTATAATTAACTATGTCGTGGTTCAACGAGTCTTCCCAGGTAAATATAGGTCCACCAACTTTACTCTTAGTTTCTGAGTGTTGTAGGGCTGCCTGTAGTATATGTGGGATCTCGTGCCTCATTATGTGGCTGTAGTATGACAGCCTCCGTACTTTTATTATTTTAGTTATAGTTTTTCCATCTAAAATCTGCCATATTTTCTTATTGGGTTTGTCTCTGGATAGATTTAACATACCTCCCAAGATGAATCTTTCGTATCGTCGTAGTTTTGATCGATTAGCCTTTGTTTGGGACGCCACATTCAAATCGTATATCATCGTAGGGCATATGACCATTTTGTAGATTAGTCTTGTGATTTCCCAGTCTGTTGTCTTTTATAAACACGTTTACCATTTTGGAGTTTGTGACGGCTTTATCGCACCTGTGTTTTATACAGTTTCTTCTGTCATGGGATGCTGTGAGATACGTCTCTAAATAATTAATTTCCTTCAAGGGTTGGATTGACACTCCCCCTAGATAGATACTGCTGAGACTGTTGCTAGGTGAGTTGGATGGATCTCTGATTATTAATTTTGTCTTCAACCGATTCAAGTAATACTTTCAATCTTGTTATTGTCTGGTCCAATTTGACTATATCCGTTCCAATTAGAATCAGGTCATCGGCAAATGAAAGGATGAGCGGCATCGTAATTTTCTGGTCCTGATCCAAAGTAAGCTCGTCGTCTTCCTCCTCAAGGGTTCGCAGCACTTCGTCCATGACTAGGGTAAATAGTCTGGGTGGTAGTGGGCATCCCTGCTTAACTCCTTTTCCTTTGTTTATGATATCGGAGTTCTGGCCGCACCATGAGATAAGGGTTTTCTCCTGCATACAGGCCTCTATAATCCTATTGGTTAGATGTGTTCCAGTTCGGGTGAGGAGTATATCTCTGAGTGCTTCGAGATTGACCGTGTCAAAGGCTTTTTCTATGTCGAGGGCTGCGACATATGTTTTAGTGCCTGCTCTCCAATTGGAATCCAGTACCCTTCTTATAGTAAACATGTGATCATCCGTCGAACGATCTTGTAGGAAAGCCGCTTGGTAATTTCCTAACTAGATTTTTTCGTCTAGTTTCTTTAATATGAAGTTAGCGTAAATCCTGTAACCGACATTGCATATTGATATTTCCAGAAGTCGGACGCCCTGTTAGGGTTTTTGATCTTTGGAAGTGGGACCTGTCTTGTGAGTTTCCAATCCCCTGGTATTGTGTTCTTAACCCAAGCCTCTTGACATAGACATAGACATTATTTATTGGTAACTTTTCATTACACGTCATAAAAAATATTATAACATACCAATTATCAACTTAATTATATGAAATACCATTTTAAGTTTCATAATAAATAACATGTGATACAAAATTATATTAATTAATAGAATTACTCATCAAAATTTATAAATGTCAAGATTATAAATAAGCATAGTAATCAAAATGTCAATAGTAGTTCTATCTAGCTAATAAAAGTAGATACAAGATATCAGTCAATAGTAATTATAATGTCATTAATTATTTATTCATAGTATATAAATAATAAATAAGTGATCCCTATTCAATATTTCATTATATATCATCAATAATTAATGTATGAAGTGCATTGTAGAATTTCTCTATTTAATTTTTAGCACGTAAAATTCGCCCATACTATAAAACGCCTGCTCCATTAGCCAACGACGTAATTTGTTTTTGAACGAACCAGTACTAGGCGCATCGGTTATTTCTGCTGGGAGTCTGTTGCACACTGCGGGGCCCATAACACGTACTGTTTTTGCAGTTTTTGCGAGCTTATGTTTTATTGGCAACAACCGGTTGCCAAAACGAAGCTTACGAACTTGTACATCTGACCTCTGGGTATAATCATGTAAGTGCTGCCTCACAAATATACCCACATGTAGGATTACCAGACACGGCAAAGTTAAAATACCCAGTAAGACAAAGTAGGGTCTCGCTGATGTATCGTGCGCCAGCCGTGCAATACTCTTATGAGTTTCTCTATAAAGGTAGGTGGTGCCGCTTTGTATAATTCCACGACGACTTGATCCGTTCCCGGAACGGTACCACTCTTCATGTTTTTTATAATTTTTGTTATTGTCGCTTCGTCTGGGTGATCCGTTTCAATTGGACCTTTTTCGGGGACCGTATTTATGGTGGGACCTTTAATTTTATTTAACTCGCTAATCCAATTGGACATTGGAATGTAGTATTTACTTTGTGATCGGTTTGTTTTTGTTTTGTGTTTTTTGAGATATTTGTTTTGGAAATTTTTTGGTTCAGGTTTTGAAAAAAACGCCTGCGGTCTTCTATGTCTTGCTGTTCCGTAGCGTTGCGATACGCGGTTGCGGTTTGTATAAAAAGAACTAACTAAAGCTAGTTCTTTTTATAGTTTACGTTGTTTGGATTAAACTTATACAAGAATCGGGCTTTCTGTAGGTTAGCTAGTGCTCTTCGTACCTCTCGGGACCGTACTTTAGTTTTTTGTAGTTTCCTGAGCCGATCGTTTTAGAATATTATTTAACGATTGCCATATACTGGATATATCCTCGTCTGTATTTTTTCAGATTTTCGATTACCTTATTTTGAAAGGTGTCCCTTGTTTCGCCTCCTTGTAACGCACTATAGTCGTATAGTCTGTAATCAAATCGGAAGGCGCTTGGTTCGTTTGTGGCTTTCCCTTATTAGATTTTGTTTGATATCTTAATATTTCACCAGGTCAACTTGTGGTCTGTTCTTATTTCTGGTGACCATTCGCCTTTAATATAATCGAACCAGATTGTTTTAGTGCAGCGCGATATGATGTGGTCTATTTGGGAGTGCTTTTTCCCCATCCTCCATGTAGTTTTACATGTTGGGCGGCCTCAAGTACTGTTTATACGTAGGTTGTGCTGTTGGATAAATGACATCAAGTCTCCATTCTAGGTTCGGTTTCTGGTGGTATAGGGACCTACTAAATTGGAGGCGAGATGTTTAGCATCTTCTTTACCAATGTGGGCATTAAAGTCACCGATAAGGAGCAATTAAGTTTGGTTCGACGACTTTGTAACGAGAGTACCTATTTTGGCCAGCGAGTTTGATGATTTCGATGGTAGATGGGTGGTTATAATGAGGAAGTCTAGTGGGGGTACCTGATCCTGCATATTAATTCTGATTTGCGCTGCTAAGCTGTTACCATCGATATGGTGGATTTTGATAACTTCATGAGTCACCCTGTTGCTAATGAGCAGGACTACTCCCCTTCTTTTCATTGATTGGGCTCCTCCTGTTAGTATCCAGTTATAGTTTGCCGATAAGTAATCCCCTTTCGAGAGATGCCGTAGATATTAATGTTAATAATAGGAACGCTCGCACCGGGTTGTGACCTTTGCGGGCTACGTGGTGGTATTAGGTGACCGTAGAAATATGCGGCTGCGCACTGTCGGTCCTGCAGCGAGGCGTGCAGCGCCCTGCTGGTGCTGTCACGCAGGCTTAGGTGGTCCCCACCTTCTGATCGCTGTCACTGACACTAAACCTAAGGATATTAATGCACCACAGCACCGCACAGAACCTAAACCAAGCCAAAGAATCACCTCTATATTGCATACAGACACACCACGAACACAAAGGAAGACCACGAAAAGTTTTTTGTGCACTTGTCCCGGAGAGCTCAGAGACGCGTGCCACATGTACGTCCACCCGCTATGGCTGCCCAAAAAGAACCTCCATACAGTATGTGGCAGCGAATTCCACAAGAAAAGGAGTTGGAATAAGGTTCGGAGTGATGAGGAGGAATAGAGAGCAGTGTCTTGACGCTAGAGCGACAGGGCATGTCTTGGGAACGGGAACAATTAAAACGATCACGAAGGTAGGAAGGAGCTCGAGGATTATAGAGGACATTATAAAGGACACAAAGGATGTAAATATTCCTGCGAAGGCGGATTGAAAGCCACTTGAGTTGGGCCCGAAATCGGGAGATGTGGTCGTACTTGCGTAAGCCAATTATAAACGGGATACCAAGATTTTGGAGACGCTCAAGCTTATTCAATAATTCTTCTGTGGCGTCGAGATAACAGGAGTCGGCGTAGTCTAATAAAGGAAGAATTAGTGTTTGGACGAGAGAGATCTTAGCATTCAAGGGCAGAACATTCCACGTCTCCACATTTCGTTTATAAAAAGTGTTGTTTACGTGTGAAAATAAAGTAATTTTAAAATCACCTTTGAAATAATAATGTAAATTACCTCAACTGCCTACATTGTAATACCGCTCTAATTTCAAGTAAAATTATAAGTTATGTGCAAAAATGAAGTGGAATAAATACAGTGGAGTAAATGTGAACCCTTTCTTTAATTTATCTGTACGAATACGATTTAATCCTGATATCACCACCCTGATGACAATGATCCTGATACACCACTTTCCTTGGCGCAACGACTCTATCAAACATAGGAAAACAGGAAGCCTTGATAAGTAAGTTATCCAGCACAAGGTCTATCCAGAATGTAGTCTGTAGGGAATGGAGCTCCGAAATAGAAGTGCTTAGAGACATAGGAGTCAATGGGGAAGACCATCATGGACCACATCTTGACACGCTTGCCAGATCAAACCCTAGCGGTATTAACTAGAAACACGTGTCTCACTCAACTAGCCCAACAGCTTAGGTAGCAAGGGTGGGGCCTTCCACTCGAGGGCATTACGATGCCGGCCCAGCAGGAGCAGACCCAGGTGTGCGCATGGGAGAACATCCTGATCGACCTATACGATAAGACAATATCCTTCGCAGCAGAAGGGGACAAGACAGCCCTCTGGTCCCTGGCTCGCGGGTCAGTCCCTCCTTACATAGGAGCCCCCACAAAGATAAGAGCAAAGAGGCAACCCTTGCAAGAAATGGAATCATATAGTTTCACTCAGGCCTTATCACAGGCTTTACAGCTCAGGTCGTGGGTAAAAGGAGATGAGGGTTTGACCCGCCTGATGAATGCTTTTATTTAGGAAAAAACCGACGCAACAGATGAAGAACTGGATAGGAGAACAGCTCATGTATACTCTGGATCTCTGACACATCGTTTACCTTGTCCCACCATGAGTCAGGGGGGACAGTCCAACTCCACAAGCAAATTCCCATCACATATCCGAATCTCGTCGAGCACAGCGACCCAATACGCTAAAAAGGGGGAGGATTATACCATCTGTTTCCAGTCCGCGTTTTTATACGGATTATCAGCTTTAAATATTTTGTACCACAAATACGGGAGCATTCCAGATCGGGCAGGCCTTGTGATAACCAGGGGGTGCTGTACGTGGACTATTCCTCCTGAGGAGTTCATTCTGCAACTGTCCTTTTTGTTGCAAGGGGGTTGTTATCCCTTCAGCCATCCTTCACATCGAGCCAGTGCAGAAGACGGATCTCCCATACGATTCTGCCAGGCTAAATGTGCCCACATCATATGCAGCTCATACGGCCTATAAATTTGCAGTGTAGATACTTAACAGAAGGGACGTATCAAGAATATCAACTCTGGAGCATAGGGCTATAGGAGAAACCCTTACTCCGCCGTTTGTAAACCTGTCGGAGATGTGCAGGATAGACGTATCGAAGCAGATGGAGTTCCTCATCTGCTTCATGTTATAGCTTGACACGGCATTTAGTATAAGACCTAACACCATTCTATCAGAACTCAAGGATTCTCCTACTCGCACTGGGTTTGACAACTTGATCGATTCGTTTCTTTTTAATTGTTTAGCCCATTCATCATCATCGTCTTAGCGCCTCTGTCAGAGTCCGATTTCCTACTCATTCTTTTCCACTTTGCCCGGACTTCGGCATCCTTTCGTCGTAAACCGTTGGCTCTCGCATTCGACTCAGCGATGTCAATCCATCGCTTCTTGGGTCGCCCACGGGGCCTCTTTCCTGATACCGGCAGGTTCAGGCACCTATTTCCCACGTATCCCTGAGGCTTACGCAACACTTGACCAAACCAGCGCAGGTGATAATTTAAAGATCGTTTGCTTTTTTATATACAGCCTGGGTTTATTGAAAGTAACATCCACTGACCGTTGCCATGGGGTATACAGATCTCATTGCATTTATTGCTGCGGTTACGAAATCAATTTTCATGAGTACTGGTTAAGTTAGGTATGTTTACTTTGTTGGCATTAAACATCTGTTCGTACGTTTCTTGTTGTTTATTGTATATATGGGATTACTCGAGTGTGGTCATCATCTGAGCCAAGCACCGTGTATAATTGTTTAAATGGAGAAGGTACCACTTTAAAAGTTCCAACTACAAAAAATGGTTTTTATGTCTGCAATCCTTGCATTCGTTTGTAGCAAAAAATAATATGGAATGGTCCTAAAGGCATAGAAAATTGACAGATATATTTTCAGGTAGTGTCACATCTGAATAAGATTTGAAAGACGATGTTTTAGACGATGACTGGCGTGCCTTGTATTGAGCTAAGTCCTGCACAGACCTGCAGGCGTTCACACTTGTCCTACGCAACACATGTTAATGGTTCTACTTATACAATGCAGATGGTATATTACAAGGCTACAAATTTATCTGACCCTGTGGCCAAAATTGGAACTTTGGAAAAAAGGCGGCACATCATTTTGAAATGTATTTCAAACTTTCACAACTTTTGTAGAAATGCCAATTTTAAAATCCTCTCATTAGTCTCTAAGCGAAGCCGGTTGGCGAAATGAATTGGTTTTGTAGACCGAGTACAAGTGTTTGAGAGATCTATACTGAGAATGGCGTTTTTCTACGTGATAATGATAATCGGAACAATATATAATATTCTTGAATTTGCACAAAAATCGCGACTTGGCAAACTATACATTCGTGTCGATACGGATAATCGATATCGGCCACATCACTATTTAATTTCGCCTAACTCTGCTAACCCTTTATCTGTCAATTACTTGTCAAACTTATCTCTGGGATTATAGTTTTAATTTAGTCTTATATTTCTAGCAGAACACAAGCTGTAGTTCTGAATGGCTTCACGTCGTCATGGAGGTTAATACCATCCGGAATTCCGGATGCTCAATGTGGGCACGGCAGTGCCCCCGCCAAGTCGAGCAGACAAGCACGGCTCTACACCCTTATCTCGAAGCAACTCAACGCATTTTCGAGCTCTTTATATCTTTCGTTAGGGACTGAAAAAACTGCCTGAATTTTATATTGCTTTGTCTACGTAATGTAGACAGCGTATATTCTAAACTACAAGTTTCTTACTGACTTATGGATCATCAAAAAGATAGACCACTTCCAGGTGACAGAAAGATGAAAAATGACTGAAAACAGCATAGAACAAAAGTCAAAGAATTTTTTTGACAACTTAGAACGTGTCATGGAGCGTGACCATTTCGACCAGAGCGACCTAATATACAATATGGATGAAGCGGGCGTTGCTACCGTACAACGGTCCAATAGGATCATAACGAGAAGGGGTACAAGACAGGTGGTACTTACATCGGGCGAAAGTGGCAAGCTAGGCACAATCACAGTAGCTGCAAACGCATTGGAGAATGCAGCACCCACTATGTTAATTTTTCCGCGTGTTCGATACCAACCCCATATGATATAATAAGTGCATTTAGAGCATTTTTCAGTCTCGCGATTCAAATACTTTGATCTGTGGCTTGACAATTGTTCTGCGCAAAATAAAAATTGGCTTCTCTATTTATTTTTAGTTCATCTCATTAACACAGATGAAATAAGCGCGTACAAAATAACATTGAACTATTTCGAAACGGGGCTATATATATGAGCTGTGACCACTTTCACCACCAAGTGGAGCTCTCCATGAAAAAGAAAGGCAAGCTTTATGAAAAATATCGTCCAAGTTACTTTTGAAAAACTTCAACATGTTTTACAAATCGGATTTTGACGGCGAATTTACTGAAGTTTGTTTTATAAAAGAACTAACCTGAAACGGAAGAATGGTCTTATTTCCGTAGTGACGACGATTAGAGAAGCTGAAAGAGGATTCAGTATCTATGTCGCGCCTTTTCTCGCTTATAGCGCGCCGAGCACACTTCTACAAGCCGTGCAGAAGACGCCGTGACAGCTTGCAATCAGCACGTGAGTGACATGCCCTCAGACCAATGGCGTTAGTCCTCATGTTTTCAAAAATGGATTGACCGAATGAAAAAGTGTTTAAAATTCGAGAATACTTCGAAAAGCAGTAAATATATTACTTTACATGTAAATTGTTTCATTAATATGTTAGCAAAACTTTTACTACATTAGTTGAATGCTAACCGATGCTCTTACGGCGAGGGAAAACATCTTGATAAATCCTGAACATTCAGGCTACGGAGGTCAGATGGCAGTTGCTCCGCTGTAATTATCTGATCTGCCAAATCCTGGATCATGGTTAAGGGGAACCCCTCACAGCCGGGACATTAACGCCAAGATGATTACTTATTTATAACACGGCGATCTCCAACCCGCCTGCCAAGCGTGGAGATTATGGCAATAATAAATAAATAAATAAATAATCAATTTATTTTTCCACAACAACGTATACATAATATTTTTTATGAAACTAGGTACATTATTAACATGTTGGATACATATACATATTTGTGGGGACTGGTGCCTGAACTAGGGAAACCTGTGCTACAGGCAACCAGGTCTCCACCCCAGAGCAAACTGTTTATGTTGTATGTAAACTTATTGTGTTTGATGTAATGAGCAAGCTATTTACAAATTTATACTTTAACAAATGAAGAGAAATATAAAATAAACCAAAAAACATGTGCGTGTGTGTGTGTTAGTAGTTTAACCTCCACTTTCGTGGGAGAGACCCTAAGTCCTGCAGTGGACTGTCATGGGCTGTGATGATGATGATGATTACAAATATTTGTGACACTGCAACTATTCCAAATATTCTACACGTTTCAGCCAAAATCTTAGACCGACCGGCATTAGTCCATATGCTGACTCCAGACCATTGTAAAACCTTTGGTGAATACGCTAACACGGTATTTACACCATTTTTATGTGAGGAACTGAACGTGGTATCCAGGTTAGATGTAATTTGGGACTAAACGTACTAACCAGTAAGATGCGTGATTTGACGTGCATAACCCCGTGTAACCACGAAGAGGCGGTAACTCGTATGATGGTACACTCGGTTGATACTGTCGCTCATGGATTTACAAAACTTATGGTGCGCACTGTAGATACCGATGTAGTAGCTATTTTGATTGCAGAGGTGCAAAGGATACCTCAAGTTGGGGAGTTGTGGGTTCACATAGGTAGGTACTGGAAAAAATCATCAGTACCTGAGTTGCCACACAATATTGCCACTGCCTTAGGTCAAATTTATAAAATTATTTGAAATATAATAAATGGGACATAAAACAACTTTTTTATCGTGATTTTATTACTTACAGGGACCTAAACGGCGAAAATGTTACCCCTTTTCCATGTTGTATCCTTTTTGAGTGGAAAATACAAAGAGTGCCTTTGAAGCATGAAAGGCTTTTCCTGTTCTCACTGAGGGACTTCAAACAACAGTTAAGGGGAGAATAGAAGACGCCATATCTCTATTGAAAAAATATGTCGTATGATATGATAGGTGGGTGATGTTATTAAAAATCTGATTTGTATTTTAATGAATGAGTTTTATAATCATTTCATAATTGTTTTTCGTGTCAGATCTAGTACGCGTACGACATCATCATCACAGCTTAAGGGCCTCACCCACGAAAGGGGGGGTTATAGGAATAATCTCCACGCTTGGCAGGCGGATTGGAGATCTAAGGAGATTTGTTAGATGAAGTGCATAGACAAATTATCTTGATTAAAGTATACTTAAACTATAGAAAAATAGATATCCAGAAGAGCAGTGAAGAACAGTTTAGTTATTAGTTGTAATAATTAATAATTTAAGTAAAGAAAAAGTTGTTTTAGTTTTATAGTGCAGTAAACAGTTTGGTTTCGTATTTAGTTATTCAAAAACAAAAAGTTAATACTGAGTACATTTTTTTATTTTCGTAAGATGACATATATTTAATCTAAGTTAGAAAAAAATTAAAAACGTAGGTATAAGTAGGTCGACTCACAAGAGCTGGCACGAATGTATTGAATGAGTGAGTGAACCAGTGAACGAAAGTATACAAGTGTGTAAAATAATAACAGGTTTTCGGTTTGAAATGCGAACATCGGTTCAAAGGGAGCACTCCTACAATGATTGCTTTTGTTCATTCTATTCGTGCCAGCTTTAGTGAATCTACCTATAGTTCCTTACAGATGGAAAAAAAACATTAAGGCTTTCGCTAAAAATGCTACCCAGATATTCACTGCAATTAAAAAAGGAGGTCGCGAAATTCATCAAATAATAAATTATAGGAACATAAATAAAGCTTTCGCTAAAAAATGCTACTCAGAAATTCACTGCACCTAAAAAAGGAGGTCGCGAAATTCGTCAAATAATAAATTATAGGAACATAAATAAAGCTTTCGCTAAAAAATGCTACTCAGAAATTCACTGCACCTAAAAAAGGAGGTCGCGAAATTCATCTAATAAAAAATTATAGAAACATAAATACAGCTTTCGCTAAAAAATGCAATTCTAAAATTAGCTACAACTGAATAATGCGTTCGCGAAATTCATCTAACAAATCCCTAAGGAAACTAGTTTTTTTGCCTCGAAAACATTTGTCGCACTGAACGACACCCACGAGTGTAAGGGGTTGGTGCTATTCTACTCTATCGGACACCACACGGCCATGTCGCACACGGAAATCGCATTACAATTTATTATTATCACAAGTTGAAGTTTGTCGTCAGTAGCAAAAATGGAATAAACGAGAAAAGATCTTAGAGCGGTGATTTTTAATGGACAGCGGATAGGGATGAATGGAGACAGAGAACATACTGTACCGACCTCAAATGAATAGGATAGGGGCAGGAAAATGATATTATAAGAGATTAAAAGTTCACTGTCTCGGCAAGTCAGCTCTACTCGTCTTCAAAAAGCTTTTGGGACGGAAGCACCTCATTTGAACACCTCAAGGCATTGGTATGCAGAATTTGATAGTGGCCGTGTTTCTCTCCATAATGAAATTCGTGAAGGCGGCCCTCAACTGCGATCACTGAGGAAAATGTGGGTATTGTCAGGCAACTAAATGAAGAACACAGGCGTATCACCTATGAGGATATTCGAGGACATTTGGAGATATTTTTGACATTTGGTGAGATCTAAATTAAAAAAATTTTACATCAACATTTAAAGTTAGACAACATTGCTGCCGCTGTATTCCTCATGATCTCACGGAGGAAAATGTGGCTATTATTAGGCAACCAATTGGAGAAAACCGCCGTATCACCTATGAGGATATCCGAGGACATTTTGGACTTTTGGTAAGAGCTAAATTAAAACAATTTTACATATACATTTAAAGTTAGACAATTTTGTTGCCGCTGGATTCCTCATGAAACATCGATATATTATGTCATGCTGGAAAGAAGCAACAGTCTTGTGTATGGCAGATCGAAGGCACGAAGGCAGGTCAGGAAACCAACAAAATTTAGGCAAGTGAGAAGAGTAGACAAAAAAACGGACGGGTCCCGTCTGCACGATCCGCTCCCGACCCGTGGTACAACTGTGATGTCCAACTGGTTGTACTACGGAGAAGTAAAGTTACCCATGGTTCAACTGGTTGTTCTATGGGGAAATATCTTTACCAATGGTTCAACTCGAGTGAGTATTTCTTTCCTTGGTCCAACTAGTTGTACTACTGAGAATTGAATGTATCTATGGAACAACTACTGGTAATAAATAGGAAAAGGTTATCTATAAATGTTGATGTGCAATGCAATTACTACCTCTTTTGATTAATTATCTATTGATGATTAAAACGTTGATATTGACGCGTGAATATTTCTCGTTTTCACACGATACCAAAGTAAAATGTCGGAAAATTGTCAAGTTACAATAATTAAAAGAAAAGGCGGTAATGTTTTATTATCAAAAGGTCGACAATTTTACAAAGTGAAAGCTTTTAAAGATGAGTCGCGTGGCGCAAATTGGCGGTGCTCTATGTACAAAAAACTCAAATGTTGTGGATCTGTTACAGTTAAGTGCGTTTCCACTGACGCGGAGTTGTGTGGAGTGCAGAGGAGTGGACCGTGAATTGGTCAATCATAGTGCTCGTAATCTCCCTCTGTTTCACATTAATGTAACTAAATATACTGATACGCTGCATTTTAGAGTGAGAATGGAACTCAGCACCGCTCCACTCCGCTTCAATGAAAACACTCTCTACACTCCTTCGTATTTATTGACATTTTATATGTATGCTTTACTTTATTGTTGATAATATTTTATATTATTTTATATTATTTTTTATCATTGTTTATATTATTTTTTATCTTTTTATTCTAACTACGGTAAAAACGAAATAGCCGAAACAGTTGTAAGTTTAAAAAATGAGGCAGCAAGCACAGTTGTCCCGATGCCACAATTATACAAGAGACACGAGGCAAAGTTGAGAGACAGAGGTTACGATCTAATAGACAGTATACCGAATTTCGATAATCTAAAGCACTCCCTTTATAACGCGCGGCATAAATCAGCGGGAGTATCGAGAACAACTTTTTCATCTGTGGACGAAGTTGATGTGCCTGACCAGTTTCTTGATTTTATGCTGGGTTGCGACACAGAAAAAAGAATATTTATATTCTGTACCTCCCAAGCAAGAGAAATGATTGACCACATTGACGAATTTTTTGGAGATGACACATTCAAATGTAGCCCGCACCCGTACGTACTGTTTACTTTGCACGGTGATATTGGGAGTGATAACAAAATAAATAATGTTGTTCTACTAATTTATGCCCTACTCTTGGACAAAAAAAAGGAGACATACACAACAAAGCGCAATTGCCAAAATGGGAGCCTAAAAAGTACCATTGCGACTATGAAACTGCAGCAATCAACGCAATGTTGGAAGTATTCCCACGCGTAGAGATAAAAGGCTGTTACATGCATTTTTCTAAAAATATTTGGAAGAAGGCAAAGGTATTGGGACATAAGTCCAAACCTGAGAAAAGAGTAGTCGGAATGTGTTCTATATTACAATTAATACCAGCCGGAATAATAAATGAGGCATGGACATACATAAAGAACGAACTAAAAATATTGGGATTTCTGAAAATGGGTAAATTCTTGAAGTACATAAGTCGCGTTTGGTTAAATAAGAAAATCAAAAGGTACATAACTGTCTTCGGAGAACGTCATAGGACGAATAATGTGGCAGAGTCCTTCCATGGCGACTTAAACAAGGCAGTTAACAAGAATAATGTGAATTTAATCAGATTGTTAAATGCACTTCGTGAAAAAAGTAACTTATCCAAGGGACCTATGCCGAAGAAGCGTAAGGTCGGTAATAAAACAAGGGCACAATATGTAATGAACGATGATTATGTAAGACATGTACAACTGCAGTTATTGGATGGACACATAACTATTGGGCATGCAATCGATAAATTGCGTTAGGCACATGCCTATAAAGATGATGAATATATAATATTCCTCAAAAAATATTTTCAATCAATAAATGATTATTATTTCACTTCATTAACCTCTTTATTGCACCAATCGCTTGCACGCATTTTTCACAATATTTAATATTCACAATTCCACCGGGATTTCAATAACACGGGTCATAATCATAAATATAAAAAAAAGAGTTACTTTGGTATCGTGTGAAAACGAGAAATATTCACGCGTCAATATCAACGTTTTAATCATCAATAGACAATTAATCAAAAGAGGTAGTAATTGCATTGCACTTCAGAATTGATAGATAACCTTTTCCTGTTTATTACCAGTAGTTGTTCCATAGATACATTCAATTCGCAGTAGTACAACTAGTTGGACCAAGGAAAGAAATACTCACTCGAGTTGAACCATTGGTAAAGATATTTCCCCATAGAACAACCAGTTGAACCATGGGTAACTTTACTTCTCCGTAGTACAACCAGTTGGACATCACAGTTGTACCACGGGTCGGGAGCGGCACGATCGTAGTTGAACAAAAGACGATAGTGCTGAGTGGAACACCACCATTTGTTTCCCCAGTGTCTTTGAAAAAGTTAGGAAAAAACGACTAAGTCGTTTTTTTTTTTAGAATATAGCCCTCACAGTGGAGCAAGGCGGAGTCAAACTATCCTCCAGGGCTGTGGCGAATTTACTCAAGACTACCCAAGAAATAACTGTGCCAAGTTTGAGCCTGTCATCACAAAATCCATAGGTACATTGTAAATTACCCATTACTGTTGTGGACAGTAAAAATTCATTAGATAATAGGTACAGGCGCGCAATGTTTGCAATGTTTAAATTTATTTTTTCGCTATTGACTGTAGTATGTATAGTATAGACTATACTATGTATGTAACGGTAATTGAAAATAATAATTTAATAATCTACATTAGATACTTATACTTATGGGCTTTGTTAGTACAGTCAGTTAGTACATTGTTAATTCAGAGTCTTGAATGGTCTATTGATGTATCTCAGACGATGCTCCAATAAATAGGTACACACCTTCAAAAAAGCGGATCGTGATCATTTAAAACTTTTATGATACCTGTAGGTCATACTTTTGTTGTTGTTTATTTCCTTTTTTAAAAAGACGTTCGACGATTAGTATGTAGGTACCCATGTTAAAGAAGTAGTTTGATAGAAAGACCTGCAATGTACCTATGGTCTTGTTTGTTGCTGTCAAGACAAAAATAAACCAACCAATGCCTTAGAAGGTCACCACAATAGGTTGTAAATAAAAGTTCTGGACAAAACACAAATTAGAAAAAGTAACATCGACATAATAGAAGACGCGAAGTTGATAAAATAATCGGTAATTTATTTACAAGGGAAAATTACCTATAGGTAATTTAAAAAATAAAAGCAAGCTGTTAATTTTATTAGTATTTTAAGGAGTTTGTGACGAAACAACCGCAGTTAGCAAAGAAAAAATAATTCATTACAATAATGCTCCGGCCTCCACTCTTCTGTAATGGCGATATCAAATTACGGTTCATTCTCCAGATTTATATCGATCCTTGAGCTAAAGATTATTCGCAAACAAAGTTTGTCAACGCAGAAATTTTTATATGAACCCCACAAAATAAAGCTCAAGGCAAGGGCAATCTCATGTCAGAAACGAAATTATAACCAAATTCGATGTACTTTGAATTATGTCATAGCAAAGAAGTAAATGACTTACGGATACCTATTGCTTATATCGCCGTTTAAAGCATCTCGGTCCCATCATAAACATATAGGTACCTAAGTTTGATGACCTAAGGCGTGATAACTCGTGTGCTAATTGGCCAATACAAATAATTCTGGTGTTGTTAAATTATAACATTCTAAACTTTGATAATTAATTATAACATTATAAACTTTGATAACTAATATATTATAATTATGACATTATAAACTTTGATAATTTGATTTTTTTAAATTTGTTGGAATTGGTAGTTTTGAAAAAATAGCTCGCACAAAATCAAGAGACAAGTCAAAAATGGCCCCAAAGCAGTGTCGTTTTCGAACACCATACAGAGTTACAGGGTTGAGCGACTAGGGGAAAGTATATTGGACCATTTAATGAAAGTTCGGAAAAAAAAACATTTTGCGTTTCAACTCCTGCCTCCGGGCACTGTTTTTATTCATAAATCTACTTACATTAAAAGCATGTTACCAAGACATTGTTCCAAGGAAAATACAAATTCATTGTCCATACACACCACGTCAACGACGGAAAAGAACATAAAGATGTCTTGCAATCTTGAAAGCAGCTGAGAAACGAAGTGATAAATGGGCTCTCCAAATAAAAAGCATATATCTGAGAACACAGATTTGGTAGCCCTTGATGCGAAACATCATTGTCGAAACAAAGCTCTACTAGGCACCACGAACAGGAATGTCCAGGGGACTGACATCGTCAGAATACCAGTGTTGGAACTGATTTAAGTACGTAGTTATTTCTGGAAGAGAACGCTGAGGAGTTTTAGTTCTCTAGATGAACTCTCATGGACTTAAATGAAGGAGCAAGACATAGACCATAAGTATATCAACATCCCTTGATAAGGATAATATGCCATCGCGATACGAGGAAACTGATAAGGATAAACTTCAACCGGGCATTTCCAAGAGGTTTAAATTAACTTAGAGTGTCCTTGAATAAGCGAATACTTAGGTAACTCAATTCAATAACTGATTACAAAATTAACTTGTAGGTAGATACTTTTTATTTGCATATAACTTATCATTAAACATCATTGTTCGAACTTTCCATTTCTATTTTAGCATCTCAGCATTAAGCGCACAAGGCTATGAGTGGGGGGGAGGAACCTGTAACCCCTCAAACCTCTTCAGGATCCACTCAAATATGATGAGGGGGAAGAGAGGGGTTCCAAACAAACAGGATCAAAATTCATTCAGAACGACAAAATATTGCTAAAACATGTCATGTTTGAAAAAACTGATTGGTACATTATAAAATAAGTTATCTCAGACACTATTAGGCCTACAGTGACAGTTCTAGTCTCACATTGTAGCAAATGTAGTCTACTTTAAAAGCGTCAAAAAGTAAAATCAAGTATTTTCGATTGACAAGGTTGCGTTCAGCGCTCGAGGTCTCAAACTTGGAATATTCATTAGTCCAACATCATTAACAAATCAACAAAAAATCATAGTTAACTACCGGCAACTTACCTACTACTTGACGCAAGTTACCTACCTACCCTTTCAGGCAAGGTTATTGGAATAATAAGGAGACCCGTATTATATAGTGATACAGTAGGTATTGACATTTAGGTGAAAAAAAGCCATCCAAACAAAAATTTGTTCAAAACGGAATCATTCTAAAAAGAAAAGTGGCGAAAAAAATTCGGCGGCGAAAGAATAGGAACCTATCTAATGTGGAAGGTATGTAGGTACATTAGTACACAGGTACATTCGTAAATAGTTACATATTACCTATCAGTAGGTAATATTAAATGGTTGCCAAGGCAAAACTTGGTCAGAACAAAAATATAAATGAAAAATAAATAAATGATACTTACTTAATTTATGAATGTTCACCAACATTTTCGTTTGGACTAAGTTTTGCCTAGGCAACAATATATTGTTGGATAAGGGAAATAAATACCTTTCACAAGACATATAGCTCGATTAAATAACAGATGAGGGTAGATTGTCTCCAAGGCAACATCGGAAAACGATCAGGGTGAGAGTAGGCAACCCATATATTTTTTCTTAATTATGTAATATTTTTTCGTATAATGCACGATTTTTTAAAATAACATGATGGAAGATTCTATGGCCGGATCTTAGAAGATCAGAAAAACCAACAGATTTGACTATAGAGATGACCCTATATGCAGGCTGTCTCAGAGAGGAACATCCTACCGAGGCCGATGATAATGATAGGCAATAAATAATGATATTGCGATTAAAATGTAACTTAATTGAAAAGAAACTAGCGTTAAGTGTGCTTTTCCCCACCACTTATTTCCATCTAAGTAGCCAGGATCTACAGCGGCCACACACATGTCCTTGACACTCAGGCGTGCCTGAAGACAAGGTAATACTGTGTTGGAACCCACAACAACTTTATTAAGAACAGCTAGGAGTAGGGATAATAGCGTTTGCGACTTCCCCCTTCATAAAGCGGAGACAGCGCAAAACAAAACAAGCATAGGTGTATGCCAGAAAACAGGGGAAACGCACCACGGATATTCACTAGTTAATTAGGTTACCACAACAACTTAATATTTTATTGAAGTAAGAGGTAAGACTTCATTAGGGTGTTCGATTAAAATACTTAATTAAAATTGAAAGGGACATTATTTATATTTATTAACAAACTAAAAAAGGAGTTATATATTTTGTCATTTGTGCCATAACATTGGTACGTATAAGTACTATAATAATTTATAGCTTAAATACCTACTAAAAATAAATTGTCATTCATATTTTATCACCATTTCAGTACAAAATTTATAACTGTCCTGGGGCACGACTCTCTAAGCTTGTCATTCATAATTTCTGTAATCATTTTGAATGTTCAATCTCACTTAAATCAGTCGAACTTTGAGTTTTATATAACATTTTACCATTCTACGTAACAATTCTGAGTAGAGGGCACAGCTAGCACAAGTATGCTCGCTTTTGTCACTTGTCGCTCTCGCGAACACACTTGTGCTTGTATATATTTATGTAATATCTTTATTGCATCAATTTATAACATGCTAGTCGTGCTGGCGACAGTCCGGCTCTAATGTCAATTACAAATCAATCTTTTTATTGCAAGAACATATTATTACAATAATTAGTACAATATTTACATGGTCAACAAAACTACAACTACTTAGTTACATTCACTATTATCAATGATAGTATAAAATGTAGGCCGCAAAATAATAAATTTGATTCTAAGTACTACAAATATGATGCATGCAATAGTAGTTTATGTAACTGTCATATAAAAGAGGGTGTTAAACACTAGTGTGATCATAGTTTGGCACGAGTGTTTTAATAAGGAATCATATGCACTATTTTACCTACACTCATATTTTCATGTTAAAATTTCATACCTTTAATTTTCTCAACTTTGCTGGAAGTAAGCTGCGTGCAACTCATTTTTGTGGCCGTGTCGAGTTCAAGTTATTTTATGATAATGAAAATAGTATGAATAATGTTGTAAGTATCATAAAATACTTTTTTTTTATTTTATATACAGGTGTGAAAAAGGTTCATACGTTACGAGTACCTATGTACCATCAAGCTATGAGTGTATTTAAAAATATTACTACAATCAGGAACAACCACTTAAATGTCTCCACTCTCCCAAACATAAAAACTCAACTAATCTACAACTAGCTACATTACACTATTGCACTTGTAAATCCTTGGATAAATAAAAACATTTTTCCAAACAGTTTTTCATTATGTGTTGGTTTGGTAAAGAGTTTGATATAAAATTGAATCTCGTTCGTCATCCATTCTAAACTCGCGCGATGAAATTCAAGATCAAAAGTGTAAACAAACTGCTCCTATATAAATTAACTCAAGGGGTGGATTATTTAAAATAATGTTTCTTTAAATATTTATACGATTTTATTTCATTTTGAATGTGAAAATTGTTATCAATATTTCAATGATTTTAAATAATCCAGGCCCTGGGATAATTTTTTACAGTGGCACTTTATTTCCACTTTTATTCTTGAATTTCATCTCCGAGTATAGTAATACATATATTACATGTTAGAAAATAGACGACATGCGAATGATCACCAGCACATACGCTCTGCTCTGAGTCACAGTAGTCTGCTCACAGTAGTTTGCGTGATTTTAAGTTTTTGCTGCCCAAACAAGAGGCTAATTTGCTTTTCTGGCACAAAATAGTGGTAATTTGCACAGGCACAAGTACCAAATACACTTGCGCAGTAGGGCTCCTTTTAAAATGAAGGCGAATTTATTACTTGTAGATAAATTAATAGCCTGAATTTTTTTTTCGTTGTTATACAAACGTTTGTAGGTAGATACCTACTTGGTTACATGTAAAATATTTGCACAGGAACCTACTTAATGTCTTTTGTCAATTTATCTCTTATTTATAGTCAAGTAATTTGTATATACCTTTACATTATTTGTAAATTATAAACCTTACATTATTTGTAAATTATCATTTTGTCGAATACTAGGGAATTGCTCTATTACTGCACAACCCATATACACATATTCTAAATAATAAACACCGTTCCAGGATATATATTAAACAATCTGTCAAGTATTGCTCTTACATTCTATTTTTCACACAATTTCTTTTCCCGATAGCATAATGATGCGTCACCTACTTGTGCACAAGAAAACTAAGGGGTTAACAATTTTACATCGTTCGTATAGTTTCTATCTATTTACAAAAGGAATGAACAGATAAAGCTATACATAATATTGGTCGTAAGTCTGGTTCCATCATTAAAAATAGACAGGTAAAACTAAACGGTAGATGACTAAACCACGTTTAGGTACTACATACATTATATTACACGTAAGTACGAGTCAACAAAATAAACTACAAATTATTTTACTGAACCTGCCGGTACCTAGGTACTCTATTTTATAAATCTATTATATAAGTAGTTAGGTACCTACGTAATAGTTTACATACGTTTTTATTTTATGTACTTACCTAATTATGGAATTTATAAAATAGAATACACCATTACACACGTAACGGTCGGTTGACTGACCAAAATAGTAGTTTGTGTAACTCACACATAAAAGAGGGTACTAAAACACGAGTGATAATAGTTTGACATGAGTGTTTTAATACCCCCTTTATGAATTTTGCATACCTACCTACTCTAAACGTGTGGACCCTGTGAGGTATACTTTCTAAAGTCGATTAATTTCCGCCTGCATCTATAATAGGCCTCCTAAAAACTTTAAGGTCGTCTTTCAATACTGTAGCTTCTCTGGAAAAAGGAAAAGTAAATCCGTAAATAGTCTATTTTTAAGTAACTTGTTACTGGTATCTTACTGCCCATCTTAGCATATTTTGCTACTATTAAAAAAAAGGCATCATTAATATAGGATCATTGACCTTACGCTCTGGACAAAGCCGAATACTACTAGTCGAGTAGGGTATTTAAAACAAAACTGCAAAGTATCATAACAAACAGTCTAGTATAAACCGAAAAATCAAAGATTTTAAATTTATCACTCAGGAGCAGCCTGTATGTAGTTGCACGGTCTAGGAAGTACCCTAAACATTGCAAACTCTTTTGAATTGCACTAGAATTCTACGCCAGATGACAGCTAAAATTAAATTTAAAAAATGTATTGTAATTTAACAATAAATTGAAGTGTGGCATAACGTCACTCGCTTCTCATGTGTCATGTCATGAATGTCAATAATTAATTCTAGATCAATTCATTCGTGTTCTCGTGATACAGTATGTAGTAATTGTTGCCGATTAAGTTACAATTTAATTTGTCAGGTAAAATATTTTATTTTGTTTTTGACTAATTAAAAAAAGACCTATTTTATGATGCTGGTGAGTAGCAGTCTTAAACAGGGTATCATTATTTGTCCAGAGGCTAAGGTCGGCCTGTATAATAAAGGAGGACCCGGACAATTCAGCCTATATGACCAAACACTGTCAAGCGATATGTCGTTAGAATGATTCTACAACTTTTACAATGGCGGCAAGTCTCAATTAGCTGTGGTAAAGTTATGGACAAATAAATTGAAACGTTATATGCGACCGGACATTTAGCCTAATGACGATTATATTATTTGCTCATACCTTTTCCCCCAGAGATTCGAGATTTGTCGTCGTAGTAAAAGTTAAAGCATTTCAGAAAACATTTCCAACGACATATCGCTCAATCACGTTGGTCACGTATGCGGGGGACCATACATTGTTTTAACCGTACATGCATTGACATTTTGGTTTAAAGGACCACGGGCAATTAGCTCTAAATATTTTAAAACACCTAAGCCATTTTGTTTGGGGTATAGGTACCATTGATTTCATTCTATGACAGCCAAGTCGAAATCACACGCTAACTAAATTGCATCAATGATTACGGTGCCTAAATATTATTAACACACAATACTTAGGTAAATCCAATTTCAATAGTAAATCAATTCGATTACATACGGCGATGTCATAGTTAAAGACAATTTGTTTTGGTGTCGCGTATCTATTGCACGACAAAAAAGCATTCAACTACTAAATTGCTATTTCTGACTAGCAGTTTGCTGTATTGATAAAAGATTGATAATTATTGTTCGTTTTACGCTTTAACTTTTTTTCAATTAAGCGCTGGCCAGCTAATTAAAGAAATTTATTAAAATACGAATTTTAATTTAAAAAGTTCTCCCTTTTTCCCACCCGCTAATTTAAAGGATCGTCTATCTGAAATTACACTGTACAAGCCAATTTTTTGTAGTAGGACGGGCTTTCACGAACTTTACTCGAAATAAGGGTTAGAGATGGGTGATAACAACCGTCACTGATGAAAAGACACTGACGCTCCCTCACGGTCCTTATTATCGTGTGTAGCGTAATGTATGTTATGCACATCATACAACAGCAACAGTTCCGTCGTGAAGTCCCAGTGATACTACCGTGACCATACCACCATCTCTAGCACATATTTCGAGTGAAATTCGTGAGAGGCCGTCCTATTAGTAAAAAAAATGGCCTGTAGGTACTAACTTATTCTCATTTTGACTTTTTCTTTTCCTTTTGTGTACCAATAAATTTGGGTATCTAATAAAAAAAGCTGTTACGCATTTACGAGGAAAATCATTATGAAATGGATAACAAAACATAGTACAGAAAGACTATGAATGCTGATCATACAGGACAGAGAGGGGCACCTGCAAGAAAAAAACGTTTCGAAAGCATTTGTGTGGAAGGATATCTCACATCTCGCAAGGAATCTACCTGCACTGCTAGCACAAGTGTGCCCGCGACAAAGCTCGCACCGCAAGAGAGCGTTTGTTTACTTCTCTCAATACTAATATCTATGTCGCGTCTTATATCATTTATCGCGCGAGGAAACACGCTTGTACTAGCAGTGCTGTTTTGAAAAAAGAGCATGTAAAAGCTAGATTACAGTTTTCAAAAAAAATATGGATAGTGTACAGAGCGAAGAGGAAAAATGTAGGGAAAATTTTAGGATGAAATTAAAATCAATAACTCAGATGGCAAACAGTAGATAGGGATCTACCTACAAGACGACATCCCAAAACAAACTTGAGCCCAAAATATTGGTACCAAGAAAGAAACTATCAAGGGCAGAATAAATAGATCTTAATATGGATAGATTTCAATATAAAAATGTGTTGGAGGAAACTATGTTATCGTACCTATTACGAAGAAACTCTGCCAGTCAACACAATGACCCAGAACATACCGCAAGAGACCATTAAAACGCACCAATATTAAAGGCGGTATCGGGCTTTAAATTACATGCAACAAAATATTAAAAACCTTGCTATTTTTATTAATGTCTTCGATTCATTTACTTATGTCTTAAATTTAATCATAAAGAAGTAATGAGAATTGCAGGTTTTGAAGATGTTTTCATTATTCCGTTTGCCAGTCTTTAATTAGTTGGCCAATACTACTTCCATATCGTTGTCTAAACAAACAAAATGGTGTCTCTGATACCGAAGCAACAACAACATCGATTTGTTATCATTTCAAAATAAAATGACCGGGTAGCTAGTTAATTATAATTATGTCTACTACAGCAACCTAGCAACTGCAACAAGTAACTCTCGTAGAGACCACCCGATTTTTTGTGTCTGCAAAGTATTCCCATAATAAAAGTTATTTACCTCACAGGCCCAGAACTATTAATAGATGAATAAACTTTCTTTTTATACAGATTCTAAATATACAATAAATCTAAATATAAATATAAATAATCGGAATTGTACTACAAATCATACATAAATAACTTAAAAATAAATATTACTTAATCTAGTAGTAAATTTATTTCTCTGCAGCTTTTTTAATTTGTTGTGTCTTACCGGTTTTGTAGAACATATCTAAAAATAAACCTGAAAGAAAAAAGAGAAGTCATGTATCACATAAGCAGGTTCTTACTTATTTTTATTCAAATGCTTTGTTTAGTTTACGAAAAATATTCATTAACATTAACTACCTAATATTGTTTCAAATAATATAAAAGCACGTCTACTCGCTGTACCTAGCTATAGTCTGGTTTCTTTCTTTTTACTATGATCTGGTGGACCAATGGTTATCTGTACTTGTCATCTACGAATAAGCTATGTATACAGACAAGCAGTGGAATATAGCGTACAATCCCGGCTACTGCCAGGGTCTGCTTCCAGTAACCATCTACAATCTCAATGACTAATACGACGTTGGGTAGCTATTTTAAAGCTGAACACAAGTTCAATACTATTACTGCTATTGGCGTATTGTACCCAATCCACGGTTGGGAATTTAAAAAAGTGTGTAAGACAAAAGTTGTATTGTTGTGAGTGTTGACATAATTGTGATTAACCCAAAAACGTAATTTTCAGCGTTTTATGGACATTGTTGAGCCCGCGGCAGCACCCCCCGAGGTCGTATATTCGAACATCATTTTTTTTAAACAATGGATGAGAATGTCTATAACTTACCAGTAAAGACTAGTACAGCTCCAAACCACTGTCGGGACTGTAACACATTACCAAATATAATTACAGATGCAAGGACCGTAAAGAATTTCCGCGTAGTGGTAACTACAGAACAAGGCAAAGGTCCAAATTCAGCCACCTGAAACCGTAATTATAAAATTAATTGACGGAAAATTTAACCCAACTTTAAATCTGTACACACTACAATCTATTATACCTACCATAAAGAATATAAATAGTTGTCCTAGAGCACCCATGAGTGCAAGACCGGCAATGTAAAGAATAACTTCTGGATATTGTGACACAAAGGAAACGAAACGGAAAATTTCACCACTCAAAACAACTCCAACTGAACAGATTATCGTAGACCTGTAATTTAAAAAAAAAATTATTTACAGCTAGCTGGCCAAAATTATTTGTAAGAAAATGAAAAATACATTGACTCTTAAGAGAGGAACACTTACCACCAATTTGTGTTTAGCATCATAGAATATGCCGTTGGTGATGATTCAGCTTTTATGCGCTCCTACAAAAATATAATATTTATATCCCAAAGTAACTTCAGGTTCCCAAACTAGACTGGACCAGAAATTGAAAAAGCGAAGATCTAGAAGTAAATCTTAATACTTTTTGGTAACCAATATTTTCTTTTTGACCCCACTGAATTTTAAAACCCGGTTGCCAACCCCTCCTCTCCCCCTTTTACAAATTTCCCCTCTCCTAAGTGTCACTTCATGTGTTTTACAGTAAAACGGTTAAAGATATGAGCAAATTGTCAAAGAAGAAATTAATCAACATTAAAAATCCTAAACATCAATGCTAAAGATACAACAAGTAGTTTTTGAAATACAGCCTTTGACATTGCATGAGAAAATTACTAAAAAGTTTTCCTTTATCTTACTTCTCAATTTGTAGGAAAGTGATAGTAGTTACGAGAGTTGCCTTCTTTCAAAATTTATGAATTTGAATTTTTTCAGCTTATGAATGAGCCGTTTTCAAGGCTAACAATACTTATAGATGCATTCTCTATCGACCAATACATTTTTATGATATCTTGGCTGCAGGGGGCTATTGTTGTTATATAGCAGGCCATATGTGTGACTGTCATCATTCATTGTCTCAGAACACATGAACTGGCATTAAAACACCAGTTATTATTAGGTAAAGTGCTACCATACCAATCTATAGTTGAGCCCCGAGGAGCACTAACATCTAAAAACTGTTAAATTAGCCGATCTAAAGTAGATTGCTTCGAATTGAAGATAAATTTCGATACCAAGCCAAGAGATTATAATTATGTTTCAGTAATTAGGGGCGCCATCGATGGGAACTGTTTAAATCCTAATTTAAAAACGGCTGATTTAACTAGATGATGACATCTAAACAGTATCTCAACGACAATTTCTAGGAAATTGACCACAGTTACGAGAGAATTATTACAGGCATTTTAAAACTCATGATTCGGTATAACTACAAAACACTCATAATTATTTATAATGAGGCAGCTCTGCCTTGGTTGCCCTCACTTAAATCCAACAGTGTATATTTCAATTATGTTAAAGAAAAAGTAAGTTAACTCTGAAACCCCCTTGAAACAAGGCAGGTTTATTGTTAGGCGACCATTTTAAACTTTTAAAAGACAATTAAATTATAATCCATCTCTCCTTATCCTACTAGATGGAGTCGGCATAAATTGTCTCTGGCATTTTAAACCATGTTGAAATATAGTTCTACAACATGTCTGAAGAGCAAATCTAAGAGGTCCTAACTGCAACAACACCATGTCGATTAATTGCTAAAATCCAACTCTCAACTTAGTGCTTCATTCTCACAACATACACTTTGACAACAGGAGGTCTACTACGAAATGACAATCCGAAACTTTCGGAACCGACCGATACCAGACCGAACCGAACGTTGTGACCCTACCATGAATTTAGTTCGGAATCTTATTAATCGTTCGAATTCATAGACAATGTTCAGATAAAATTCGGAACGAATGAAAAGGAGCACTAGGGTAATTAAACCTATTGATATTTAGGCGATATATTAGAATATGTATTAAATACGTCGATTTACCAAATAAAAATACTTTATCAATGAAGAAAATAAGTATTTTGTTTTAGTTTTTTCATTTTTTGCGAGATAAAAGTAATATTTCTAAAGATTTGAACATTCAAGAAAATAAATTGGCTTTATACAACGCATGTGCTTGCCTGCCTGTGCCTTGTAACAATAAAAAAAGGGACAAAATGTAAACAAACAAACGAGTTCGAGATGGAGAAGTTTTTGATTGATTTCTTCCTCGAGGAAGCTTGAGGACTGTGGGTCGTGTAAGGGTCGTGAACGCTCCCACAGGCTGTACAATGCCATGGGTGGGTGCACTAAAAGCACCAAACAATGGCAGAAGGTAAATTTGTCTTGTTGTTTATATATAATTCATACGATTTAGTCATGCATGATTATTCAAACGTTATTTTATTTTAGGTCTGGACTGAAAAAATTAGTTGGCCAAAAAGGCAGCAGCAGCAGCACGGAGGTCTGCGTCTGCCACCGTGGCCGCCGTGGGTGGCGATGCCCAGCTAAAGCCAAACCAAATTGTTCGACCTTCTCGAGGTATGTTATATTACATACAATTTTAACAAAACCCAGTAATACCTATTATAAAAAATTGTAAGGATGTTTATTCCTCTTTCACGCAAAAACTACTGAACGGATTTTGATGAAATGTGGCAGTGATGTAGCTTATAGCCCAGAATAGCACTGCAATACAATGTGATTTCCACAAGCTAGTATCCACAACATGTTATAAAACAAAGTTTCACGCCGCGTCTGTCTGTCTGTTCGTGATGTAGTTTACTTATAGTTCGTTCGCGTTAAGAATGCAGTGAGTCATCATTGTCCACCGACCTAGCCCCGCCCCCTAACCAATCAAATCTTTTCAAATTACAAGGTCAAGTTCACAGTGTCCAGTTGAAGGCATTGCTTCGAACGCAACGGTTGTGTCCTGTCATTTGTGTTAACTGATTTAAATTAAAAAAAATGAATACCTCACCAATTCGTAAAAATAAAAGTGGTTCGGTAATTCGTAGTGGAGAAAGAAAAGTAATTTACAATGTTTTTAAACATTTTAAACGGTGTGATTTAAATGTGACTGTGGACATCATAGTACAAAAAAACGTCAGCTGCATGCAATGTGTCCAAGAGAACAGTTTATTCTTAGTGAAAAAAACGAAAATAGTACATTGAATTCGCCAGTGAAAAAAAGGGCCCGGAAGTCTACGATTGATAAATTCGATGAATTAGACAAATGTGCTATAAGGAGAAAAGTACACTCAATACATTTAAATAACGACTACCCGACATTAAATAAATTATGACAATTTGTGAAGTTGATGAAGATATTCAAACGTTTAAACGTACCACACTTCATAAAATAATGCATGAGCTGCGATTTGACTTTAATAAACAGGATAATAGAACATTATTAATGGAAAGAGAAGACATTGTTTTGTGGCGGCGTAAATATCTCAAGCAAATCAAAGAACACAGAAAAGCAAATAAAACCATATACTTCCTTAACGAAACGTGGGTAAACGCCGGACATGTTAAATCAAAGGCGTGGTTGAATACAACTAAAAAACAAGAGCCATGCTTTTCAAGACGGCTTATCTACCGGTCCAAGAGTTCCTACTGGAAAGGGAAAAAGGTTCATTGTTTTACACATTGGTAGCGACAAAGGATTTGTGGAAGGAGGTCTATTAGTTTTTGAGTCAAAATCAACTAAAGATTATCATGAGGAGATGGACGGTAACAGGTTCCTTGAATGGTTCAAAAACAATGCCTAAGCTAAAACCAGGGAGCATTGTTGGCATAGACAACGCTCCCTATCATTCTGTCAAACTCGAGAAAATACCGGCAACCGCTTGGAACAAACAGCACTGGGACTGCCTAAAAAGCAAAGGGATACTCATGGACATGAGTTATTTAAAAAAAGAATTGTTAAAGAAAGACGCCGAAATCGCCCCACAATATGATAAATATTTAATCGATGAAATGGCTAGAAGTAACGGCATTGAAATTCTCCGTTTACCTCCGTACCACTGCAAACTAAACCCAAGTCTGGTGTGGCTCAAATAATAAAAAATATTGCTGCCAATAATACAACTTTTAAGATAACTGACGTAAAAAAAATATTTTATGACGCAATTCGGTTAGTAGACGCTGATCGATGGAAGAAATGCTGCGACCACGTCTTACAAGAAGAAAATACCATGTGGGATTTAGACGACGTCATGGAACTCGCTGCAGAAAATTCTTTTATTATAAATACTAACGAGGATACTAGTGATAGTGATCAAAATATGATATTTATGACTAAATTTTGATTTTAAGCTTTTAATTTTTATAAATTCATTAAACTTAATCTTTTAAAATATAATTTGTTTGAATTTTAACACCTCTGTTATTACACCTTTACCCTGTAGTTGGACTGATGACTCACTGCATTCTTAACGCGAACGAACTATAAAAACTACTGAACAGATTTCCATGCGGTTTAACCCAAAAGACAACATGATTTAGGGGAAGAGTTAGGTGTATCATTTGTTAATGTTGTTACTACCTGTGCGAAGTCGGGGCGGGTCGCGAGTAATATGTAAAAGTAATACATTATATTATTTATTTACTTTTGCAGCTCCACAACGACTACAAATAGTTCGGCAGCAGCCAATCCTTCGAGCTAATGGCTCTGTATGGAATCTGTTCCGATTTGAAGAGGACCGCGCGTAGCGACACAATGAGGCACTGGAGGGCTTTATGGCAGCAGTCACAAGAATAGCCTACTGGCCATGCAATGGCTAATGCAGCAATTTATAGATAGAACAAATCAGATTTCTTTTTCTATCTATATATTGCTGCATTTATAATTAATTATAAGTTATCAATAAATTTTCTGTTTCTATTATCGATTAATTACATTTATATTTAAAAAATTATTTGGGTGACATACACAATAAAATTGGTTTATTTATTAATAGTAACGGCAATATGCCGATACACTAATCTCACAAAACAGAATAAGTAACAATACACATAAAAATACAATAAAGGAAGTCATCAGTCAATATTAAAGTATATAAATGAAAACAAAAAGTATACACAATTTCAAAATCATTCAGAATTAAAATCAAAATACATGAAAAGGGTTTCAGTGCAACAAAGTAATTTTATTAAATAATTGGTTCCTCTGAAATTAACTAAATAACCTAACTACCCGCTTCCTCTCCCTCGGTCCCCTTAGAGCTTCTGCAGAGGAAATGACCATTTCCCCTACGACCCCCTGCCGAGCATTTTCTGCTTGGAGATCATCTTCTGTCAACTCTGGAGCATTCACACCAGCCCTTATGCACATATTGTGCAAATCACAGCAGGCTAATCTTGCCTGCTGTTTCTGGATAGTAGTGAAGCTCCCTTGCTGCCAGAAGACATCTCCACCGACCTTTTAGGATTGCAAATGTACGTTCAATGGTGGAACGGGCGCGCTTGTGAGCAATATTATATTTGCCTTCTGGAGTGTTTTCCTCAAAATGGGCTATTGCTGTCAGTAAATACTCTCACAGAGGATATCCTGAATCACCTGTTAAAGTGAAATAATAATGAGTTAATTCTGATGTAATAGGCTAGTCGGGAGTGTGTCTGCCATCCGTTTGCGGGGCTGTGGGTTCTAATTGACCACGTGCAACTGTATTGTGTTTATTTGTCCTTTTGTGCTATCCTAATTAAAAGTTCTTATAATGACATGATGGATGTTATGGGCGACAGTCACCGCTTACCATTAGACGTACTGTCTACTCGTTTGTCACTGTGCAGCGTAAAAAAATAAATTATATCTAAAATTATGCTCCTACCTATGCTCCTTACCTCCTTGTCACAAGGGGAGACCTCTGCCCAACAGTAGGATGTTATATAGCTGTGGTTGTAAGTTTCCTTAGTAATTTGAATTTTCTTACCTAATAGATAAGTTGTCTCTTGGAGACCCTCCAGATGATCCTTTATGTCTTGACATTCAGACCAAATAAAAGAATCTTGCAATGCTCTACCATATCTGAGACCCACATTTAGGATATTACAGTCGAAGTCCCCTATCTAAAAATAATAAACTTGTGAGACAGGGTTATGGACAAGTGGACATTTTATATGCACAAATATTTGCCACTGTTACATGGGCGAAATGTTGGTATATAAACACAATAGAAGTGCATTACAATTATTGAGTTATTATACCTACATATGATATATTTAATTAACATTTGTTGATAGAATAGACATGTTTCCTATTAAAAAATCGCTCCTCATGTTCACTGAGCCTGACAATGGATACATGTGTGCAATAAATACACCCAACTACTCCTGGAAGATTGTATCACTCATAAAACCTGTAAGAAAAAACAATGTCTTAAAAAAAGAGAAATCAAATCAATACCTACAATAAAAGTAATAAAAGAATCAACTCACTTTCTCTTAATGGCATTTCGGTCATTTGCATTTTGAGGGAATTTTATTTACTTTACATACTCCATGTGTGATGTATTGATTGCAGTCGTGACCTCCATCAGGCACATATCCTTGATAACTGCCCCGAGCATAAAAAATCAGGGCTATGTGTATCTAAAATTATAGAATGTTATGTCATTTATTGCACACATACTTAGTATAATTTACTAGACAAAAGAACGGACTTAGGTATAGGTTACTAAACCTAGGTATTCTGATTGAATACTTTGTTAAGTCCAACACTTACCTTTGTTGTGGGGTCGGCGGGCACAGCTACTACCTTTCCGTGGTAGAAGAGGCACTATCTCTTGGCAGAGCTCTTCGTATAGTGCCCGACTCAGTCTGTAGTTTGAAACAAACTCAATGTCGTTAACATTGAAAGAATCACGTAGGTTGGTGCTCAACATGCTCTTCCAGGAGGGCTTCTTCTACCAGAATCATACGTCTTATCATTTTGTGTTAATGGGTGTTCACTGCAATTTCCAATAGACACTTAGTTTTCCACATTATTGAAATACAAAACTCCAGTAGAATGTTGAGTGAAGAGTTACTTACTTTGGCAGGATACTTAACAAACACCATACAACCAAGAGTTAAAGTTCAAAATAATATATTCTTCAGTTCTTCAGATAGGTCCACTGTGTACTCAACTAAGCTCACACACAGAATGAACTCTAATATTTCGTCGCAACCTCTTGTTATTATTTCAACGAGTGGAATTTGTCGCCGCGCCGAATTTTACGGAACACACACTTGACATTTTATACTTACGATAGTCCCACGATAACTATTTTGCTATCGTAGATTTTGACATAAAATCAACGATTCAACAGGTGTCAAACTCAAATTATCGGTCGAACTTTAGCGTTCAGAGTAGGGTCTTCGACGCAACTAATGTCAAATAAAGTTCGGTCGGATTGAATGAAAGAACGTCCCGACCGACGGGCCCGATCGAAAGAAGTTCATAGTAGGAAACACCAGAACATTCGGCCGAATCATCGGTAATTGTCACTTCAAAATTCGGTTAAATGTTTATATTTTCATATATTATATACCTATTATAAATTTTATTTACCTGTACTGCACCAGTCAGGCCATCCATAGTCAAAGAGAGCAAGAGCAATACTTCTCCCATGCCCAAACCTTGATTCTCATCACTTCCTTTCTTTCCTTGATCTTTATACATAAACAATACAACTCCAAGAACAATGAGGAACACAAAGAAATACTTTCTAATTGGATACACTTTTCGTCCAATTAATACACCTAAAAGCATGACTGGAATTGGTTTTGCTGCTTTTCCAACAACCTGAAACAGTAATAGTTGAAAAAGTGCTACAATGCAGGGTTCGAAATTATAAAGATAATTATTTTCCTTGATAATTATCTTGACAAATAATAAATATTTATCAGATAATTAGCTCAGACATCTCATGATTATTTTGGGCTACTCTCTAAACACTTCATCTTTGGGCATTTTCGTAAAGACAAAAGTTACAGATATTATTTAAAGTTGACTGTTGTTCTTTGCTCAGAAGTAGCAAATCACATTTGCATACATGTTTAGTGACATTTTCTTAATATCTAAATAATTATCAAGGCATTTTTAATTAATTATCAAAGCATATAATCACTTCAAACCCTGGTTTTTAAAAACAACATTAAAAAATCATCTTGGTGTCAATGTCCCAGCTGTGCTCTCGAGAACGAGGGCCCATGGTCCGCCTTGACCATGATCCAGGATTTGGCAGGTTTTTAAAAACAACATATTTACATTATCAGAAATATATAATTAAATCAATCTATAAATGTGTCATGAGGTCAATGGGTAAATTCAAGTCAGTTGGGCCGCAACAGGGTATTATGGAAGATCGTTTAATAAAAAATACCTCAAAAATAAGATATTTAACAAATGATGTTGAGGAAAATTGGTAAATACTTCAAACGTTATATGGCCATGCAATGTGAAGAAGTATATTGTTTCAACTTCGGACATTGGTCGGGGTACATTGGAATTAGTTTGAAAACTGTTTCCAACAACTTGAACTGTTCCCAATAGTAGACGAAAATGTGGAAACACAAATAAAAGGAAATTGTTTAAAACTTATGTGGAAGCAACTTTATGGATTAATAAATTGGTAGGGTAAGTAAGGTAACCAACATGTCCATCACTGGACGTCCTATAGCTAAAATGAATAATACCATCATCATCAGTAATTCATTAACTTTAAAGTATAGTAGGTACCTGTGTAGGGTAATTTATCCATTGAAGGGCCATATTCGAACACACCATTGCTAAGAGATAAGTCAAAGCCGAAGAGAAGTAGTAAACTTTCCTTGTGTTATCTACATCATGTTTCCAGGATAACTGTAAATAAAATTAATTAAGTTAGTATATTTAAAATCAGTGCACCAAGTTTTTTGTAAGTATGTAGGATAGGAACCTAGGTAATTGAATTGTTCTCACCATCAATATCTGGGCAAAAATGTAGTTGACGATACACTGAACCAAGACTAGGGATAGCGCACATGTAAATTTTTCATTATTACCATATTTTCCTCTAGTTATCTTTTCTTGTAGCATTCCAAATATAAAATAACATATAAAAATCGCTACCGCGTAAAAGAAAAATCTAACATTGGTTGTGCTCATTGTGAAACTTTGTTTACTGTAATTATATTACAACAAATCAAATAATAGAATTGTCACTGGGTTACTGTAACATAGCAAAGTATATTAAAACTGTCCGTAAAATGATGAATCAATGATTGAATGACACGTTAGCACCACAAACTATGAAGCACGTAACGTAAATTTGTTACCTATAGGAAAGTTACAATCAACTCGGCAAATGCCGGGGTGACACGTGCGCCACAAACTATGAGCACCGAAAGGCAAAGAAAGGAAATAAAAGAAAACAAACACTTCCTTTTTACTTTTTTTTGTTACTGTCAATCACCCACCACAACGAGACCACAACCCAAAGAAATTGGACATACAGCCACAACCACTTGTCAACCAAAAGGGACTTTACGTTATCCACATGGACTAATCAAATTAACAGGACAGAAAACTCTACAAAATTACAATTGCGAAAAGCAACCTTATCTTCATATTTTATTGTCTATTTTGCTTTGTGCATGGGTACTGAGGCTAAACCTAGCCGAGAGGGACAGCAAAAACAGAGGCGGTTAGTCCGCTCTTTTATCTTGCCATACTAAAAAAATGACGTTCATTGAAAGTTTGTGCTCTAATAACTCCATGAAATCTTGCCCACCTGCACCTTTGCTTTGTAAAATTGTACTTTTGTCATTCCTGTACTTATTTATTATGCAAAAAGGAAGTGAGTGTGATAATTTTCAGCATGATTAATTATTTAATCAATATAAAAGTACAATGAATTAAATCACTTTTTTACACTAGTTCCACTTTATTATACTTTTTATTTATTAAATTGCTACCAACCGGTTTCGAATTACTCATCTTCAGGCAATGATTTTATATTTTGTTTACAATCTATATGTAGGTACAGACACATAGTAATTTAAAATTGATGTGGGTACCGGCAGTATACAATAATGTTAGGATGTCACAGTTGTATAATAAAGTGGAACTAGTGTAAAAAAGTGAATTCATAATAATGGAGTTCCATCATGAAGTGCAACACAAAGTGTTAAATATCTAAAAGGTCAAGTTCAAGCCAAATATCTGAATGTTTACAAGAAGGACTGACAAGGACTGACAATGACAGATTATTGCTATATCCATATTTTATATCCTTAGAGGCGGGCAACGCATTGGTAGCACCCCTGGTGATGCTGATGTCCATAGGCGGCGGTGACCACTTTCCATCGGGTGGCCCGCATGCCTGTTTGTCTGCCGGGTAACATAAAAAAAAAAAAAAAAAATTATAAGTTTTACTACTGTCAGTCGATTCGGACTTAGCATGGTCCTATTAGACAATCCGCACACTGGAACGCAGCACCGTACGGTGCTGCGGAAAACGCATCCACGCGCGTGGCTGCGGATTCGCATCACCGTACGTTTCCATAGACAACTCCAGAGCTGCATTTCCATGGACCACTCTAGTGTTACAATATTAGGCCCTTTATTCGTCATTCTGGCGAAATTTGGAAATATGTGTAATTTTATATGTATCATTTTATGTGTATATACAAACAAATATTTGGGAATTATAATTAAAAATACAGTTTATAACAATATAGGTACAAGGGCGGCCTTATCGCTAAGAGCGATCTCATCCAGGCAACCATTTTCACATAAACTGGTATAAGAATATTAACATTGTAGGCAATGTACAAAATACAATAAGAACATAAAAATAGCAACTATTTATACATATATAAATACATATCCAATAACAAAAATTACTAACTTAAAAAACAATACATAACAATGCTATTCCATAATTACATATTTATTTATTTCACAGTTTAACAGCAATCTAGACTATCTAGACTCAGACGAAAGGTTTCATTTTTAGATCTAGGAGATGCTGCTTCAATCTCCTCTTGAATACCTAAGGTGTATCAGAACACCTCACCTCACGGGGCAGAGCATTCCACAGACGCACCGACAGGACAGTAAATGATTTGTCATAGAATCCCGTAGCATGACTGGGCATCACCAAAGTTCGATCACGAGAAGAACGGAGGGATCGACTTTGTACATCAGAGTCATAAAGCGAGCGCTCGCTGACGTATCGTGGCGAACAGCTGTCAAATAGTACGCGATATAATAGCGAGAGTACATGACTACTCCGGCGCTGGCGGATGGGAAGCCACCCAAGCCGAGCACGAAACTCTGACACACGATCAAACTTACGAAGGCCGAAAATGAATTATATACAAAAATTTTGCAGACGCTAAAACTTATCCAGTTGCTCCTCAGTCAGATCAATGAAGCATGTGTCAGCGTAGTCCAGAATGGATTGTAATAAGGACTGAACCAGCGCAATCTTAGTTGATATCGTAAGAAAATTGCGCAACTTTCTCACCGATGACGAGGCGAACAGCTTGCGACTGGTCTCGGCAATGTGTGGAGCTATTTATTATAGGTAACGAAACTCCTTTCAGACTTACCATAACAGTATATAAAAATTTTTCTCTATGCCATAACATCACCTTATCTTATCATCATTCGCACACGTCACAACATTCTTATCAGTATGTCGATGGACAACTTACTTCGACTTCGTAGAAACCGTTGCAACGCCTTCTCCGTCCAAATCCTCTATCAGCTTCAGCCAGTATTTTGAATGCTGAGACTATTTCTTAGCTATTAACGCAGAATTATTATTCGAGGAATCATTGGAAGTGCTCTGACTGGAGTCTTCTTGTAGAAGCCTTTGCCGAAACTTTTTCGAGGTAAGTGTTATTCCTGAGTGCTCCAAAGCCATACGTAACGGTCTATAAACATCAGACAAACCCCGTAAAAGTACCACAGCGATCAAATCATCGTCAAAACTTTGATTTAGATTATTAAGTTTCTGGGCGTGTCTCATAACTGCCGCTACATACTCATGCATATTGTTATAAATAAACATATTTATAGTAATTGCAAAAATATGCTGTTTATTTAAAGACGTTTACAAATCAAAAGTGACATAGCACAAAAACTCTCTGGAATCCAAAGAGCATGAAATGTAGTTTGCAACACAGTCGCATCGTTGCTGTGTCCGGTCGATAAAGCCCCACTAAGCCATAGAGTATTTGCAGCGGCCAACCTGCGTCCGTAAACAGTTTAGTCACTTCCATGTTGGCCACTGCAGCTCGTGTCCTGGTGACAGGAATTTGGTGGGTGTGATATGTCTAGGAGGCGCTGGGTATTAGGCACGACATAGCTGCTCTCTTACCTCCCTAGAAGGTTCGTTAGTGGAGATGGTAGACCTCAGGAAACTGTTCCGGCTTTTGAGGCCTTGCAGGGGGCATTACATGACCATTCAGAGGATGTCGTGCGTCTATTTCCTGCCTGAATTTCTCCTCTGCACCGGCCACTTCGCGCCGCACACATGGTGGCGCAATACCCGCTAAGGAATATACCATTCCAAGCGGAGAAGGCCTGAGGCAGCCCGTTATGATACGGCATGTCTCGTTTAAGGCTTTGTCGACTTCCTTCCCATGGGCGGATCGGTATCACACTGGGCACGCATATTCACCTGCAGACTATGAAAGCGAGAGGCCCGTCGTCCGGAGAACATGCGGATCAGCTCCCAAGGTGGAGGATGTTAAACGCAGTAGCAGATTATTTCGTGCGCAAACATTTTGCCTTGCATTGCGACAGTGCACTTTGTAAGTCAGGGATCTGTCTAGCGTAACAAGGCTGCGGGCAGTACTCGATGTTAACGCCTCGCCACGATAGTTTGAGAGCTCGGTTCGCATCTCGGTTGCGTAGATGGAACGCACATGATTGGGTTTTAGACGGATTGGGCCTTAGGGTGTTTGCATCGTAGTATTCATCAAGTGCGTTCAGCGCTACCTTGAGTGATATTTCGAAGGTAGACGCCTGAGCAGCCAATGCAAGGTCATCGGCGTAGAGGAAGTGCTGAGTGTTTGGTGTTTTTTGCTGGTCATTTGTATAAATGTTGAAGAGAGCAGGAGCCAGAACACTTTCCTGTCGCAGGCCGTTCTTCTGAGACCGCCATCTGCTTTTATCGCCATTGTGGTGCATGTAGTAGCTCCTTCAGGATGTTATGCACTTTCGACAGTAAACGTCTGATATTTATTGTGTCGTACGCAGCTGATAAGTCGACAAATACGACGCTAGTGACTTTGTGGGTCTCAAATCCGTCTTCAATGTGCTGAACGGCTATCAGTGTTTGGCTGGTGCAGGGTTTACCTAGGCGAAAGCCGGCTTGTTACGCCAGCCGGTAACGCGATTCAAAAGAATTCTTTCAAACAGTTTAAGCGTATGGCACAACAAAGATATAGGACGATAGCTTTTCGGATCTTTTGGGCATTTCCTGGCTTGAGTAGTGCTATGTATATGGCTTGCCTCCAAAGCTTTGGGATCTGAAGTTCTGTAAGACAAGCGTTAAACATAGCTAGGGGCCAGGACACTGCTACGGGGCCTAGATGTTTAATTTGTTCGGTGATTATTTTAGGCAGTATAATGGGCTTTGTGTAATTGGATTGGGGTCATATGTGGAAGCCTGGAGATTTAATTTATGCGTCTGGCCGGGGTTTATAGCATTCGGTGAGTCACTTATTGGTTTTTTGACAGTGGACCAAGCTTTTTTTCTTTGTCTGTCTACACTAGAGACAAGCTTAATCAAGCTGTCCCTGCGCCTCTCACCGACCAAACGCATCAATTCCTCACCAGTTTCGAGGGTGACTTCGGAGAACGGATCCTTTTCGTATTGCGACTGATATTGTGTGAGCAACTTTACGGTATCTTTATTTAGCCCAGGTCCATACATCTTTCGATAGCCGGACGAGGTATGCATTTGCGGGAAGCATTCGAGACGATATTACGAATTGGTCGTAATTATTTAGAGTTGGGTTTAATTCTGTTATTCCCGAGTCTATAGTATCTGAGTAGAGCTGCCAGTCAGCCTTAGGAAAGTTAAACCGACGGCGGAAGGTTACAATGGCGGGTCTTATGGCCGCACGGATTTGGCATGTGATCGGTCTATGTTGTGTATTGGGGATCGGGGAGCCAATGCTTTTTTCGCAGAGCGGATTGTAGCTTCGTAGCCACCTCCTGCTGTTAACGGACACTGGGAGCTTAGGATCATGTATAAGAGCCAAGTTTCAGCTTCTGCCTATGTTTCCACAGCGTCTCCGTCAGAGTTTGATTTTGATCCCTAACTTACACCTGCTCTACACCTACCCTACTCATACCCTACACCTACTCTAACCTACACCAACTCTACCCTACACCTACCCTACCCTAACCTACCCCTACCTCCCCTTTTTTCGTTCATACAAACTTTGCCCTTGCAATTACAAACACTAAAAGAATCTACGCGAAAATGGATACTTTGGGTTATATTATTGCAATTTTCCTATTGAACTCTAATTTTTCGAAGATGAAATATAGCATATGTTAGTCGCTGATAATGTAACTTTCTATAGGTGAAATAATTTTTAATAACGGTTAAGTAGTTTTTGAGTTTATCCAACACAAACAAACTGACAAACAATCAAATCTTTCCTGTTTATAATATCAGTATAGATAATGGTGTTCCGCTCATAACCACGGAGTACTTTGACGTATAGTTGTCGATATCGAGATAGTTGTCGCGGTTGGACCTAACATAAAATGAACTTTATGTCGTGGACATAAGGAAATGATGACTTAAAACGGCTACCCCCATAAACGAGTGTGCAAATTTATGTATTTAAAATTAAACAGGTAGGGCAATGCCCGAAGTGCTAAGAAGGACATCCATGCCATACATACCACAAAATGTTATTAAATTCATCAACCAAAAACATTACCATTAGTTGACCAAGCCTCGTAAGATCCTAACGGTTTCAGATATCATGAAGAGCCAGGCTCCTAACTCTACGAATCATGACTCTACGAACGTTACTTTCTGACAGAAAGTATAGCTTGGCCGATTCATAGGTTAAAATGTAGCTCTATCAGAGACGAGTTTAATACTTTACATACCTCGTATGACGTTACCTCGACGATCGTTGCGATGTCTCTACCTACAATGATCAACTGATGCTAGCTACGCCGCTATTTTGATCCGACCGAAACCATCAGCCCTAACCGTCGCGACGAGCATTAAATTCAGTCATGTGTTATGCAAATATTTTATGAAACGCCAAGTCGTACTTTCGTACGTTTGCAGAGTTAGTATGTATGTATGTATGTAAACTCTTTATTGCATAATAATTAAATAAATTAATCTTTGTAGAGTTAAGAGCTCTGCTAGGCTCTTCACCGTACCTACCTCAAGTTTAACTGTTCGCACAAAAATTCGAATACTCCTCGATCTAGTTAATCGAGCTTAGATACTATAGTATACGATTCGTTTTTTTTCCTATTTTGTATGAAAACTAGAACAGAGCATCTACTGAAAAGTATTTGAAACAAAATGGTACTATTAATTACGAAACTTGGCCAACTATAATAAAAAAGTTGAGTAGGTAGATATCGGTGTCGGTAGATATAACGATAGAGAAAAAAATACTAGTACGTACTATTTTATTCTCTATGGTACAAGTACAATAGGAATTAATAGTGTCTTGAAGATTCGGAAGCGGCAGTGCCACCTGGTGCCCTCCACAAAAATTACACCGTCTACGTCATCTGTCTGCGGTGCGGTCTCGTCTTCCATGCTTTCAGTGGTTCGTAGAAGTATTACGAGATGGCGCTATTGTAGAGAACACATTTTTATTATAGATAAAGCATATATTGTTTTAAATCATTATTATCATATAAATCACAAATAAGTAATTAGGACACTTTTGTATAAATGGTAACGTTAGTACCTACAACTAATAATGAATTAATTCGTAAAACGGAACGTTATAAATTTGTGGTACTAAATAATAGACTCTATTAACGTAGAGTTAAAGGCATAGCACATTTGACCTTCAAAGTTAAAAAATTAATGTTAACCTATGCTGTTGTTAAGCACAGAAAAGGTTATTAATATTTCGTTAGATAGTCCTTGCACCATTTGACACTGCATGCAGTTTGATTCTCCTAATAAAAAAGTATTATAATTCTAACATCGAAACGTCGAAGTTAAAGTGAAGTTAAGTAAAGTAGGTATGTTTCGTTTGTTTACCTACGTTATTTTATTCATTGGATTTTATCTCTGTTTTTTTTTTAATATAAGTATTATTGGTGGTGTTTTCCAATAACTTACTAAAGTTAAAGTGATAAAGTATTACACAAAGAAGTTGGTACCGTGACAACATAATGAATGCGACAAATTCAACAAGTGTTCGGACATTAGTTTATTTTCTGCGATGACTCACGGTAAGTATGTAATAGTTAGTGAGTATAGGTCGCACTTTTTTATACCGAGGCTGTGCCTGTATGTCATGCCATTTTCCTGAAGATTTATTTACCTACTCAAAGTAAGCTAACCTACATACTTAGTTGTACTTACTTCCTTAGTCATAGAGTGCAGTAGCAAATAATAATAAGTAATAAATAAGTTATTATTACATTAAAATGGGGGGGTATTTTTTTTATTAATAGGTAATGTTCTGTCTCAGTAAATATTAAGGTGGGTACGGTACTCATACTTACTTATTTTCTTGACCTCGTAAAATCATTACAAGGCAACGACATGCACTGAACCTCCATACCTCCATGGCCCGATCCGACCGTTATCAACAACCACACCTCTGTTAGAATACAGATAGTGTTGAAATTATCTACATACCTACCATCTTATCGATAGGAGGTAAGCAGCTAGATACTCATCCCAACGTTAGTAGTAGTAATGAATGTTCATATTGATTGTTACTAAAAATGAATAACCAACTTAATACTTTTAAGAAGCCTAATTATTAAAGTTTGTTTTAATTCGGACTTATCTATTAACTAAGAATTTATTTAACATACCTACGTATTTTTTTAATTACCTGGCAACAAAACAACGTTGACTGAATTACTAAAATTATAAATATAACATTTAAAAAATAATTAAATAAGTTATTGCCCTTTGCGTTCTCTTTTATTTTTTTTTATTGTTTTTTCATTCAATGGCGCAATTTTATATTCTTTGTTGGCAAAATGAGCCATAATTTCATTGTGTGAACGTAGAAAACGGCAATGTGATATGATAAACATACTTGTCAATATGCTGTTAGTTTTCAGCAATATAACGCTGTGGATTCTAGGAACCTGGCTACACAGGAGTTGCAGCGGTGGGAATGCGTGATTCCCCCTGGAGCATAAACGAGTAGTTATGTTGAGCTCAGCAACATGTTTGAACTTCTAGGAACCAACACACTATCAAGCAAAGACTACCAAGCCTGAAATCCACAAACCGAGAAAAGAGACAAAACGTGAAAAAAGTGAGAAACGCGTCGTGAGGCATGGGATTAAGGCGCTCTACCGTGCAGCGTATAGTGAAATATGATCTCCAATTGGTACCATATAACCTCAGAAACAAGCCCTTAATCACTAAAATGTCAGTATCTGATATTCCACTCCTTCTGGAGCTACTGCAGTTGTCCCTAGGTGAACATAGTTATTGTTTAGGGTGCAATTTGAGCCACTAGCAAAACTCCTCTAGTTTGCAAGAAATTGTATCAAAACTAACCAAAAAAATTACTGACGAGACATCCTTTAACCATTCCATTGAACAGCACTTTGGTAACTATCCACGGATACTCCAAAAAACTGTTCCAGGTTAAAGCGCACTCCACATGTGGACAATTCCGCGGGAAAACGAGAGTGTAGAGGGAGTATTCGCCTATATTCGTGTAGTCCCGTGCATGTTTGGCATGTCTCGCCTATTTCATAGACTAAGCAGAGATAGTTCGTTCGTCTCGATTCGATCGATTTTATATTTATATTCCTAGCGCTTTTTCCCGTAACAGGTTCGGGGTACACTTGACCATGATCCAGGATATTAGTAGATCAAGTAATTACAGTAGAGCAGCTGCCATCACCTCTGTGACCCTGTTTACAGCAGATTAGCGATATTACACCGATGAATCGATATAATGTCGACGCGTTTTGACACCCACCACATCCCTAATAAGCGAGAGGGTCGACCAAAGTCCTGGCCAAAGTTTCGCCGAAAGTTTCGGCGGACATGTGGAGTACGCTTAAGCCTTAAGTGTTCAACAGTGCCGCAAAATCAATTTCCCTTATTATATCAACCCTACTCGCCTGATTTGAATCCAATAGATTATAGTTTATGGTCAATCTTAGAGGCAAGTACCTGTAATATGCGTCATAAAACTGTTGATAACCTGAAGGCTACTTTTACACGCGAGTTGAGAAGTGAGGGTATTAGTGAAAAAATTTACTAAGTGTTTGACTCTACGTATTCGCGCTAAAGAAGGTTATTATGAAGACAAAGAATTCTTGTTGTATTGTTGTAACTTCACCTTTTGACTTTCCATTTGGAGTATTGAGTAGGAGTATGTAGGCGATTTTAACACTATAGAATAGTGGACACAACTAGGTACACATGTCCAGGTTAATCGCGGATTAACAAAAGCTTTTCGTGGAAGAGAGGAAGGTGTTTCGAAAGAATATTTGGCCCAGTGCAAGGAGAGGACGGAAATTGGAGGGTCCGGAAGAAGGAGCTGAAGTATCTGCTGGGCGAGCTTAATATTATTGGCGAAACAAAAGCCCATAGGCTTCGCTGGCTTGGCCACGTAGAGGATGTATGGAAGGAAACCACGCGGCGCTGCACCCTGCGCCGATGATCCGGGCGGTAACTCAAACTGTCAAAGTGACAGTGACAGTCACTCAGTCCAATCCTAGGACCAATAATATCTGGAAAGCACCCAGTGTTCCAAAACAAACTGTTACCGGCTCAATGTTGCCACGGGCCGCGGCCCTATTTTTCTCAAATGCATTTATTGTAGATATTATTTGTATTTTCAATGACGTTTATAAGAGTTAAATTGCAAGACCTAAATTGAATAAAATTATTTGACTTTGACTTTGATGGGAGAGTATTGGGCAGTGAAGAAAGCATAGGTACTTGGGACGACCCGGTGGTCGACGACCGGTCGGACGTCCCAGGAAACGCTGGATGGACGAAGTGGAAAGGGACCTATCGGAACTCCGGGCTGACTGTTGGCACATGACAGAGTGGGATGGAGCTTCTTAGTGTCGGAAGTAATAATCGCGGATATATAATAATAGAAGAATAGTGGATTGTGTCTTTTTCATGAATTACTAATTACTTACGAGTTTGAAGTACGGAACTTCCTTGACGAAAACTGTATAAAAAAGTTGATTATTTATTTGGTCTGCAGAGGCCTTACTTGGCGACAGGATGACTCTTTCACAAAGTGTAATTTTGTTTTGTTTTTTTTGTATAAACTTTTATTTCATCTAGGGTTTGTTTGATCGTTCCTGATCCGTTTATTTCTATGAGACCATTCTGTCCCGCAAGTTGAAATAGGTGATATGAAAACCTTGTATCACCACCTCCTAGATGAGCTTTCATCATCATCATAATAGCGCCTATCCCGGTTGCATTAAAGCAAAATACGGAGTTAACAACGGAGTTTTGATCCGATCTCTGATTGGTTAAAAAACTCCGTAGTTAGGTTTCACCGCAAAATTTAATTACGGAGTTTTTACGAAAGCTCCATAGTAGATTAAGCCACGTACGGCAACTCAATAGTTACATTTTGTTGCGCTATGCCGCGCCGTTGTGAATTTGATAACAATATTTCTTTGGTGGACTTTACCTCTCTTGCGTTTGCTTTAAAAGCAAATAAATATAGTTACTGCACAGTAACATTATTGCCATAAGATCGATGAACTCGTCAACTGATAATGCTATACAATATTAAAAGAAAAAAATAAGTACGATTTAATACAATTATTACCTTAAAGACACGGGCGCCAGTAAGTGTTCCTTTACTTTTACTTTACGGCAATCATCATATGATTGGCGTAAAATAATTTGGGACTGCCATGAACCAATATCGGCCTGTAAGATATTTTGGATTAATGGAAGCATTAGTTAAATCTAACTTCCCATATTAATGTAAGAATTACGAATTATTTTATCCACACGGCACAGTTCTCCGAACTATTTAATTTGGCAGAAAACGTAATTTTAGCGTTAAAATCTGGGGTTTCGGGGTAGTAGTCACAAAAAGTTGAAAGATTTACAGTAATTTTTCTAAAAATAATAACGTTAGCATAGACGTGTTCAAAGACAATTATTATTGATAACTGAATATTGAAGCGCGCTCATCGGTGGACGTGCACTCAGTGGTTAGTTTGTACGCAAAATCTAACTACGGTACATTTGTTCTTACTAGTAAACAAACATCATCATCATCTTGGCGTCCGCCTTGACCATGATCCAGGATTTGGCAGGTCAGGTAATTACAGTGGATCAACTGCCATCAGACCTCCATGACCCTGCTACCAGGGGAACCTCACCAGATTGGATCATGGTTACACATCCAGTCGCCTGAATGTGCAGGTTTCATCACGATGTTTTCCCTCACCGTAAGAGCATCGGTTAGTATTCAACTAATGTACATAACTCAGAAAACAGTCATTGGTACATGGCCGGAGCGGGATTCGAACCCGGGACCTTTGGCTTAAGTGTCGGATACTGTAACCGCTCGGTTACCGATGCTCTCTAGTAAACAAACATACTTGATCACAAATCACGATGTTCCGAAAGAATTACTCAATTTAAGCCATCACAATTAGTTGTGGACATTAGTATATACACAAGCGCATTAATTGTTACGCTTATATGCATCCCGGTTTCTGTCAGGGTACGCTTTCCTACTCATTATTCTTTACTTCGTCCGGTCTTCGGCATACTCGCGTCATAAGCCGCTGCCTCTCGCATCCGACTCAGCGATGTCAGCGATGTACTCGTTACGTAAGTACGAGTGGTCGAGTCGCGTAACTCCGCACATACACCGTTTTTTTTGCGCCCTACGCAAAGGAAATGGGCGCCCTCCGGTAGCGGTTGGGAGGAAGGAGGTGAACTCTCATGAGTACCAGCTGGCCGGCCGGACTGGTTCTGCACGACTCGCCAAAACGAAACCTAGGCGCCTACATGCTACAGCCCCTGGGAGCACCTGTAGCCGGGAAGGCTTTCCAGGTTTCAGCGAAAGCGACACCCCGCAGTTTGGGACGGGGTGCGCAACATACATTGCAGCATTTTCATTTTGTTGGCGTGGAGTTCGCGGTCGTGTTTCGTTAGCACTGGCCAGTCCTGCAGCCATAGAGCGTCATAGTTCTAATTATATTCTTGCAAAGAGTGTTGTTATAGGCGGAAAGCTTTAAATTGAAATAAAGCAAAGAAAAAGTATTTATTACCAGTGAAACTACCATTACGGAAAAGATAATTTTATGGCATTTATATTAGGAATATACTGGGTAGAGCAGGGTTATGCGACCAGTGTGGTACCCAATGGTCCTCTTCTTGCTTCCATCCTAAGCCAGAGGGACTGGGCACGTTTCGTTAAGGTAACAACGCCTGGCGCCATACCCCTTGGTAAACGGCACGTAATTTATGCTGGCACAGAACTGCCTCTGTTGGAGCAAAATTTTCCAGTTGCCAATCCTTCTTAGTAAACAAAAATCTACTGCATTCATTTACTGTCGTGCAGAGACTTGACCTGAAAGATATTATTAGATAATATATTAGATAATATATGAGATAATTATTAAATTTGAGACAACACTTGAATCACACCATCTGGCTTACCTTGTGTTCTTGCCTTGTATGCATCTTATCGTACATAGTTTTTTTTTTTGTAATATTTAATTGGCCTAAGACATACCTAGGCCTTGAAGGAGTTGCAAGCCATTTGTCGCCAGATTATATACGTTTTGATGTATATATTATATTATTTTTCTCCCTAAGAGTATCGGTTAGCATTCAACTAATGTATTCCTTGGTTTACTACGAAACCCTAAAAATGCAGGTTTCCTCCTCTACACTGTTGAGGTTGAATATGGGCCACTGGGGTGGGAGTGACACTTGTGTAAGCGTTATTTGTAAGTCGGTGTTTGGATCTGTTACTTCATTCCTTCCTATATTGATTACCTGTCCAATTACATGTGTTTTCATTATACTGATTCATGATAGTTTCGTTCTTGCAATGCGTGACAATGAGAAACTTAATAACCATTCACTCTGACCTTGGAGTACCTACTTAGCTCTAAGCTAAGACATGTAACTAGACTCCGTTGTGTAACACAATAACATTTGATAGTCACGTTATTAGTCATATGAGAATAACTGTAATATAAAAATTATTTATTTTTCGTAATACATAATGTATATTTCCTTACTAAGTTTGCACCTACCCCTGTAGGTAATATGTATGTAGGTACATAGATAATATTGAAATGCTTTGTTTGATTGTTACAGATAAAATGTACGAAAGATAAGTAACACAATGGCCGAAAGGAAACGTATGAGCAGTTTTAGAAAACTCTTTAACGGCAATTTTTTCTCTCAGAAAAACAAAGACAAAAGCCGTAGAAAAGACATTAATGCACAGTTAAAACATACTACGGCAACATCGTCGCGATGCAATCACTACTATGATCCCAGAATCATCGTTGGATCTGAAGAGTGCCACGTTTCATCAACAACAAATTGTAACGATCGCATCTATGAAAATTTATCTATCGCAAACCAAGTAAACAGAGACACTGAGACTACAACGCACGATATAAATAGTAATCATTCATCCAGCAGCACGCTGGTATCTGATAGTATAAAAATTAAATCCATTAATACGAGCCCTAAATCAACAAAAAGAAAAGAATATTCAGCAAGGCCACAAGTTCCTCCTAAGCCTCATAACGATTTGGGAAATGAACAATCATCAAGCGAGTATATCCAATATCCTGATGTATACTACCATTCATTGGAAAAGTTAAGTGACGATATATCTCCCTTAGATAAAAGCGTACTATACAAAGCATCACGCCATCCTGGCAATCCAGAATCAGTAAGTGCTGAAATTAAAAAAGTTAGTACAACATTTTTAATTTCGCCGAAAAAGGAAGCTGCAGTACGTACCATAAAACCTATCAGAGCTAGAAGTCTATCGTTTGATAAAAATAATACAACTCAAGTAAATAGTGAAAAGGCTAATAACCCAAACAAAGTGAAACAAAGCCTTAGTAAGCCATACAACTACTCAGCGCCTACCACACCTATTCCAACAAACCACAAAATTCCATGTACGCCAAAAACAATATCGCCTTATGAGCACGTGAAGAAAACGATGATAGAATCAGAGAAAAAGAGAAACACACTAAACGGAAACAAAATGATATCGCCGAAAAAGGACCCAGTCCCTCTTGAGAATCATAATGACGGACAAAGAACATCTACAAGTCCAATAAATTTATCTCACAGCAGCTTAAAACTTGATGATGTAGAGAAAGATAAAGCACGTCAGAAAGTAGAAGCTTTCTACTGGCAAAAATTAAGAGAACAAAAGCAAAAAGAGGATGAATATCTTCTAAGGCATACTATTACTTATACCTCGTCTCCTTCAGGTGTCCAACGATTCAACACTCATTCTTATAGTGGCACACCGCATGCATTTTCTACTGAGCCCAGAAGTTACAGTTTACCAAGGGGCATGTGTTCATACGATACCAACCAGCGGAAAAACTCCATTTCACCTCAGTTTGTAAGAGGCACTTTTGAACGACGTACAGATACGTTTATTAATAGACGTGCTCAATATATTGAACCGGATGTAGTTTACAGACATCCTGAAAAGTTAATGGTGTCAGATAATGTAGTGAACAATAATAAACACGCAGCAATTTTTCAACGAGGATCATTAACAAGAGACGTAGCACTTACCAATCAACAGAAAAAGAGAGTTAGTTTTGAAGAACAATGGGAGATAATGCGCGGGGGATTTGTCAACAAAGGTGATAATTATCCCGATCGGATACCCATGCCAGCACGTATATCAAAGAATCCGCCGCAGCCACCAATTCGTACTACTAGCGTTAATACCAACGTTAATCAAAGTTTCGAATTCATGAATATTGCAAGAAAAGTTATCGGATCCAATAGTGGTCAGTTTATAAACTCCGAATCTGAAAGCGGTTCTGAAGCTGGCGAAATACAGAGAATACTGCAACGCAAAAACGACATTTTAACACAGGGTAAGTGAATCACTTTTTATACCATTATTGAGCACAACCGGAACATTAACGCCAAGATGACGACACGCGGCCACTTTCTAGGGAACCGGATGTAGTTTCAGGATTCTTCCTGTAGTTAAAAAAGCTCGATAAACGATGTTAGTACCTACTTGGTCCGAGTATCTGGCTAGGGAAGTTACGAGTACGTTGCAAATGCTATGTTAGAAGCAGATGGCCATTATGCAATGGGAACTATGTGGCAATAGTACCATCTTGCTCGAATAATATTCGATAAGCCCTTTAATTATAAGGACCTACCTAAGTATATTTGTATCGAACAAAGAATGTGAAACGCGCCAAACGTTCAAACAATGGGTAGAATTTGCTGTTGTTTAGAAATGTTTAATTTTTTAACCCGTAGTTGGGTAGATAAAGATGTTAAATTCTTCAGAGTTCAGATAATTTTGTAAAGTAGTCCATAACTACACCAGTATTCTTTTGTTTCTTTACATAAACAGTATGTTTGTGATCCATTTAAAGCTGCACAATTGATTAATTTCCGGCACCAATATATCATAATGACCGTGTATCCAAATCTCGACTCATAATCTTGACTGGCAAACTCAAACTGGTAAATCAAAGTCTGTGTACCATCTACAAATACTGTCCTTGTCAAATGAAATGAGCCCAAACACGATTCCATTAATTTAATAAAAAGGTGTCTTGTGGCCATCTTTCGCCTCCATCATTAGACCTTCAAGACTAGCTAGAGTATTGGTCAAGATGATTCAACATTAATTACAGTAACATTAACAGTTGCATTAATCAACATTATAGCAAAGCATTTTGATGAAATCACGTCTTTAGGTGTGTGTGTGTACTTAGGGGTGTAGTGTTTTCTTTTACACAAAATGTCAAATGGGACTTTGGCAATGGCAACTGACAAACCCGAAAGTTAGAAGGTTGGAAAGTTAGCTACCGTCCCGCAAATTACTTTTCTGCTCTGTGGACAAACCCATACAAAACAGAACTATTCTATTTACTTTGGGCAAACCGGCGCCCTCGGCGCCGGGAGGAGGGCACCCCTGACCATGACAACGACATGATGCTTGAATCCCCCTGTCATGGAAAAAGGATAAGAAATATTTTATTTGATATAGGGCCTATAATCACCAACTTTAGTCGTTTTTTATTTTGTGACTAAGTTTAATATAGTATACGTATAATACGCACCTATCTGATGATAGAAAATAATCCTAACGGCGTCCATGCGCACACGCTCACTATCGGGGATTGAGAATACGACTACAGTTCTCGCCCCGTAGAAGTTTCTTTCCCTTGAGGTTTATCGGGACCGTAATAAATCGAACGATGGGGTCTCTACCTACCCATTGTGCATTTCAAGCTGACAACCTCATTAATAATTAACGTTTTTACCCATACATTGTGTAAAAGCGTTATTAGGTACTTATAAGGCAGAAGTCTGAATTTTCAGTAAAAATAGTACATAATTTTTATTTATTTAAATGAGCTACATTATTGAAGTGTGAACAAAATGCACAAGTGGAGTAAATAATGGTCTCTTTACATACAAGTAAGTTGAAAATTTATTTGATGATTGTGGTGATAGGTATAATTTATGATACGATTTACAAATTATTGGAGTGTGCTAAACTACTATTTTCATTAGGTACCGAAGTCTTGCATTGAGACAATGATTTTATAAGAGGAACGATAAAAATTTATAAGATTTATGTTTACATGAGAACATGAATGTAATGAAAACTACACATTTTTGTATGGGTAATAAAGTTGGCACTCGAGCGCGTAGATGTCGCCGTGACCGTGCACGTTACGCTGATTCATGTAAAAATCATACGCTGCCGCCACGGGTACGGGCGGGGGCACCGTAGGGCGCGGGACTGCGCCGACCGCGCCGGCCGGCCGCTTCGTTCGATATCGCGCCGAAGATCGAGTCACCGCCCGCGGCATCTCTTGCGTATGGAGCCGAAATTTTCGTTTGGAACGGCGACTTTAGGGCCATGCCTGCAGCGTCGGCACGGCAGCACACACACCGCGCAAGGTCGTCAACCGCATCGATCGCCGGCATCCATACCCGCGCCTGTGCGGTGCCGCGCAACAGGCCCGATCTAACCTCTACTACGTATAGTAGTAACCAGTCAGCTCTTGTCACCAGTCTTAGAGTGGGCGTCCTAGGGCGCGTGTGGCGCCCGCCGAGCCGTCGCGACTACGCAACGAAAACCGTCTGATTCAGTCGATTGCGACATCCGCCGGCTCTTACATACTTACACCCCTAACTGTGATAATCAACACCAAATATTAACATTAGGTAGGCTGGGTGACACGGACTGGATACAAAGGAATAATGCATCGATCTAATAACTCTGAAGTTTTCACGTTGTTTATTTTTCGAAGGGCTATGGGTGTGGTTCAATGGCACTTACGCGAGCGTATCTGCCGCTAGAGGGTGCGGGACGGGGTGGCGACCACGTGACGTATTGCTCGGGCAAATCGACAACCACCCCCTGTGACTGCACCGTTGCATCTGTCAGATTCTTCGCGCATGCACTTACAGTTAGTGCACTACATCTGATTGTAGTTCGATGCGAAATAGTAGATGTCGCTGCCACTGTGATTTTAATATCTGAACGTAGGTAGGTAATGTTGTTAGTTTGGTGAATCTGACTGTAAATAGAAAAATAAATATGAATGCTCGAACATAGGTAGGTACTCGTTGCAAGATAAACTATTATATCATAACCCTTGTGACTATTACGTTGTTACCAATTGCTTACATATATTATAGGCTTCGTCGGTTACCTATCTACCGATGCGTAGATACAATTTCATAGGAACTCGTAGTTCAATTGATTACTTATTGTTTAATAAGAAGATAATTACACACTAGGTCAGGGATGGCGAACCTTTATAGGAGAGCGTGCCGTATTTAAGTTATTCTTTTATAAAATTAAGTAACAATATGGCCATGACGTGCCGTCAAAGAATCTTGAATTCGTGATAATGGATAACCGGTTTTAATTTTGAATGTTATTACTGAAAACAATGACTTACAAGACTGTACCTACGAGTAGATGAAAATATTGTTAAACTCAATAGCAAAAGCCAGCTTTTGGCAGACAATATTGACGTTTTGAGTCATTATGTAATGTAAATGTAAACATTATTCCTAAATAAATAAATTATTGCCCGAGTGTCTTTCTATTTCATTTAATTTCAACTCTTTCCTTGTCTATACATGTTTGAATCCATATTGAACTAGATTGAAAGTAAAGCACAGTGTTACATACATTTCTTAAATTAATGGCTTCCCGCAATATTTTTGCCGCGTGTCATTGGTTCGCTATCTCTGCACTAGGTAGTACCTACTTGACAAACTGAAATTGAACGGTGGACTTCAGACATAAAACTAGTCGATACTTAGGTAGGTGCCTACTATTAAAAGAAGTTGCAGTTGCTCATTTAAAAATATTCAGATGGTAAATATACTTCACAGTTGAAATAGTTTTTAATGGTTTCTCGTGCGTATGACACGTACGTATCATTTTACACAAACAACAAGTTCATGTAATTCATATTTGCAAATTTAATCATAATTGAAGTAGATAATAAGCCTCAAAGTTATTTATTTACATTAGGTTAGAGTTTGCTGGTGTTTCAGAGTGTTTCAGCGTATTCTCATTAAGGCTGAATGCTCTCTCAAGACACTTACGCGGCTGACGCAGTGCCGCGTGCTTGCTACCTCGCTGGGGTTGCCAGATAATCATAAATGTATGATCACAAGCAAATCAGTATTTTGTTGGGGCTATTATTATTATATCAACCTGTATCATCGAAAAGGGCCAAGGCCAAGACTTTTGCTCGGCAGTGGTATAGGTACAAAAAAGGTTTAGCACAAGTTTTATAGGACGTTCGTTTGTGTAAAACGTTAACGCTGCGGGCCACAACGTTTACTTACGTCGTGCTCCTTGGTAACGCCACCGTTTATTTTGCTATTTCCAAATATTAAACATAATTGTACATAATGTGTTCTCGATTAGTACATACCTACTTGAAAATATATGTACCCTAATAGTTTAAGAGTACAATTATTTGTACTTAAGGTATGAGATCGAATTAAATATCAAAAATGTAAACAAATGGGTTGCCACTATAAAAAAAAATAACTCAAATAATTACATTTTGAATGTAATGATTTAAATTATTACATTAAACATGAAATAAAATCACATGAACATTTTAAAATATTTTACTGAATTAAATAGGGAACAATGTTTTTTTTGTTACATATTTGTGCTGTTTTAATAAAATATGGATAGTTTTCATTTATGCCACTGGTAATGGTGAGAAATTCTAAACATTTGGTTCGTTGTTACAGTAAATTATTGCAAAGGCTTGGAAAGTAACGGATTGACCGACGACAAGACATATTTAATTAATTTCTCAAATAATAATACATAAAATTATATAAGATTCAAAATGGCGGCCACTTCTTTCTAATATTGGAGTTTTCTAACTAGTGTTCTTGGACTAATAGTTTCTGAGTTAATTATTACGTTTTTTAAAATTTCAATAAATGGGTGTAAACCGATTTATTTCGTTTTCGAAAGTTTACCAGACATTGTAAAGTATACTGAAAAGGTTTTATACCCCTGGATAGTCTCTTTGACATTGACAGTTGTGAGTTTACATTTTTTATTTTTTATTTCATCTCCAATTATAGAGCAGTTATAGACTGTAGGGCATCTCTACAGCAACCCCATTTCTTTTAGAAAATTTAATGGAGAGACTTACTATTTTAGCAAACGAAAGGATGAAAAATTTACCTACATACCCTAATTTCTAATGTTGTATGTACTATCAACAGCACATCGACCCACCCAAAACCAGTATAAGATGACCTAGTGTCTCTTTAGATGCGTATAGCAATGTTAGCTCCAATTATACTGGTTTTTGTAGCTTCACACGGGCTTCTGTACTATGGATGATTAAATCTTGTGTTATGAAATTCAGGGAAAAAACTATTAAGGTCTAAAAAGTTTTAGGAGCAGCTAAAGTCGATATGATAACAATCGGCTACTAATTTTTCTTACATTTTTTTTATTGCTTATGGAACTATACGGTCAGACATGGTGGCAACTATATGGTGGCAAGTGGCCACCGTCGACCAGAACATCTGCAACCTAAGGGGAGTGAATGCGGTGCCGGCCTTTGAGGTACCTGTAGATATGCCTTTTGAAGAACCCTAAGTTATAGTAAAAAGGAAGAACTTTTTAACAAATTCTGTAATGGCAATGTTAGTTAGGCTCCCTGGAATTTCATAATACAATATCTGTTTATCCATATTACATACAATATTATAATGTATTATAATATACATAAATAAATAAAAGTAAATTTTTTTCAGCCTTTTATTAGCTTAAACAGTAAGTATTTTCCTCATTTTTCCTTTAAAAAATGGGGTTGCGGTAGAGATGCTCTAGATGATACAGCAACTCTAAATTTAAATAATTGTAGGTACTCTTAAACTATTAGGGTACATATTTTTCAAGGTAACTATGTACTAATTTAGAATAGATAATGTACAATTATGTTATATATTTAGAAACAGCAAAACAGACGTTAGGGTTGCCAGGGAGTACGACGTAATTACCTTGAAATAATACACGAATGTGTTGATGTAGAAATAATAAAAAGTATGATCGCAAATAAAAAATCTGGCTATTAGACTACTGTACTTAAAGAAAATGTTTTTATTTCAATAAAACCTTTTTGAATACCAATTCTGATGTCTGTTCCTTCAGGACAGATCATCATCCACATCCCATTAGGTGGGATTTTATCGCCGTATTCACACGGTAATAAGTGAAACTTTTTATTTTGTCAGCAGATTCTGCTAGACGAAACAGTAAAAAAATTAGCAAAAAGCTAATTTCTTTGATAACAGATTTACTCTTTTTGAAAATAGCGAATATGCGTACGAAACCTTTTAGGTAGTTTCCCAAATACGAACAGGTATATTTCTCTAGAGAAAATAATGAAATTCCCCGGCTATAATAATAATAATAATTTTCTCTTATTAAATTTTAATATTAAACTAGTTGTCATTACCAGTTTACTCTGAAGATCGGAGTCAATTCCCTGCTGGATGTAATAATAATCATAAATACAGTGAGTTCAGTAGTTTTTCCGGTTTTGTAGACGGCCGAACGGGTCACAGTCACAGTTGGGACTTAGGGTTCAATAATTAAACGTTACTTTTCTGTTCCTGTATCGTCCTACAAATTTATAATGTTTTTCATTTAGTTAGCACTCACTTTGTGATTGTTGCAGTACCAGTTTTAAGTATCTATCTCAGACCGGAATTGCAATACTAATTAACTTAGATATTTTTAAATTTATCAATTGATGCTGTGAATGAACTCATATGATTACAAATAGTGAGTAATTTGTCTAAGTCCGTGACAAATATAAATGGATATAATTTAATATACTTTTGGAGTTGAAGCTAGAATATAAAATAGACAAATGAGTTTGTAACTACGCTTGACGATGAGGAGCGAACAGATAAATTAATATCAATATGTTAAGTCGGTGGAAAAGTAAGGATAAATCTGAAAAGACTGCAAAATCTTCTAACTCCAGTGGCAAGAAAAAAAGGAAAGGAAGAGATAATGGTAAGCATTCTTCTGTATCACTATTTAAATGTCATAGCATATCGATTTTGATGCAGGACATTAAATAAATTACTGTAATATAAGCTTGTGATTATTGTGTATTAGGTAGCTCTACTCAGCCTTGCTTGACGATTCCTTTTAAAAATTATACCATGTTTAGCCAATAGGGCAAGTATGATATAATTGTCAAATAAATCAATAACGTAGAATTCGTTTCAGGTTTTGCAAAAATTGCATCTAAAAATATTAAACTGGTGCATTCATTTGCAAACAAAAAATATGTCAATAAAGCTCATTTAAAACAGATTATATCGAACATTACAGCTGTATCGAAAAATAATTTTTAATCATTATGCAACACTTTTCTTTATTAAATTTTTGTCTGGCGCCGGGACACGGCGAAATGTAGGCTGAATACCTAAATGTCTTTAACAAATTCAAAATTTCCTATTATATTTGTGATCAGTTCATAGTCTGTGGTTGTCATTGTGTACATTTGGAATTATTTTCCTGTTAATCAGAATATTTTTTCTAACTGTTGTAATTTGTGATTGTAAATGTTTTTTCTTATTTGAAGCAAATAAATAGATAAATGTGAAAGTAGTGAAGTGAAATTCCCACGGCTTGATATCCTTGACGCGTAGATACAACAGAACTAACTCGCAGCTTACTTCCAGCATAGTTGAAAAAATTATAGGTACGAAATTTTTAACATGAAAATATGAGTGTAGATAAAGTGGTGTATGCAACTGCATATAATTAGGTATTAAAACACTCGTGTCAAAGACACTCATGTTTTTATACCCCCTTTTATATGACAGTTGCATAAACTACTAATTTAATCATTATGCAACACTTTTCTTTTTAAAATTTTTGTCTGGCGCCGACACGGCGAAATGTAGGCTGAATACATAAATGTCTTTAACAAATTTAAAATTTCCTGTTTATATTTGTGATCAGTTCATAGTCTGTGGTTTTGACTGTGTACATTTGGAATTATTTTCCCGCTAAACAGAATATTTTTTCTAACTGTTGTAATTTGTGATTGTGAATGTTTTTTCTTGTTCGAAGCAAATAAATAGATAAATGTGAAAGTAGTGAAGTGAAATTCCCGCCGCTTGATATCCAGAACTGACTCGCAGCTTAACTTTCAGCAAAGTTGAAAAAATTATAGGTGCGAAATTTTTAACATGATAATATGAGTGTAGATAAAGTAGTGTATGCAACTGCATATAATTAGGTATTAAAACACTCGTGTCAAACTATTATCATTAAAAATTACTTTTCGATTTAGCATTTCCCATACTATTTTCATTATAGCTGTATTGAAAAATAACTTTTTAATCATTATGCAACACTTTTCTTATTTAATTTTTTGTCGGGCGCCGGGACACGGCGAAATGTAGGCTGAATACCTAGATGTCTTTAACAAATTCAAAATTTAAATTTTCCTCTTTATATGTCTGTGTAATTATTTTCCCGCTACACAGAATATTTATTCTAATTGTTGTAAAATTTATGTTTGTGAATCTTTTTTCTTATTTGGGGCACATAAATAGATAAATGTGAAAGTAGTGAAGTGAATTTCCCACTGCTTGATATCCTCGACGCGTAGATATAACAGAACTGACTCGCAGCTTACTTCCAGCAAAGTTGAGAAAATTATAGGTACGATATTTTAACATGAAAATATTCGTGTAGATAAAGTAGTGTATGCAACTGCATATATTAGGTATTATAAATTTGTTGCATAAACTACTATTATTTTTCCATACAAGAATAACGTAATACGTTATAAACTATAGGACCTTATACCTAGGGTACATACAAAATCAATTAATGAAAATAGAAAAGCTTTGCGTGGAAGGGCACAGTCTAAGTTTACGCTGAGAGCTAAAGTCCTGCAGCACTGATTTTCAGACTGCCCCTGACCTTGACAGTGATGTCTATTTAGAATAGCAGGATACTATTTGCAAGCAAACGTAAAGTAAATGATAGTTTGAATTTAAATTTTAAAATAATTTCTAGCTACACTCTTTTACAAAGAGAAAAAAATAATCTTAACCGAAACCACTCCCACTCGGAACTCGTTTTCTTTAACAGCAACTCTGGAATTCTTTAGCAGCGACTCTGTAATGACCTCACGGTGGGTATTAGATGATTCTCTAATAAGTATGCCTTAAAAAAGCGCATCGTGAACATTTTAGAGGACGTACTAATTAAATATTTGCATAGCTTACAATCATTTTAATAGTATAATGTTAGAAATACAGTAACCTTTCGTAAACTTTCCTTCTGTTGCTCAAATAGAGCTCTCTTAATGTGTGATTGAAAGGTTAGTTGGGATACTTTTCAGATATAATAATATTGTTCCAGATTTTATAAGCAAAGTACTTGAAACAACCTTTGTAGCCTGTTGTGTTATGTACTGTGATAGTTATAAGATCTTGATCACGGCTACGTAGACCTTTAATATTTTTATTAAAATGTACTTTATTGTTTAGATATCTGGGGCGTTTTGTGCTCATAACTTTTTTATGAAGCAAGCTAAATGGACCAGTCTTTCTGTTTCCATGTTTGTAATGCCTTTCTCTATCAGGATTGGAGAGATATGTTGTAGCAAAATCTAACGCAAGCATTTTGCACTCTTTTAATAGGGTTTTTCGTTTTGTTTCGATTCTCAGGCCGTACACGGTGTTACCGTACAGTTTATGTATAACATCTTCTGACATATATGTTCTGATGCCATAAAGTAACCTAAGGCGATAAAATGCAATTGAAATTTTGATATTTACGTGTTCGAAGAACCTTATTTCAGTATCTAATATCAAAACAAAATTTTTGGTGCTATGTACTTTGTCTATATACTCATTTTAATTGTAATAGTTTGATATTGTAATTTACTACCCATTATCATAAAATTAGTTTTAGTAGCTTTTAAAACAAGAGAGTTAGACTTGGCCCATTTGTGAATGAGAAAAAATCTTCATTTATTTGTGAAGTTTTAATGTTTGTCAATAGACTTGAGTATCGTCTGCATAGAGGTGACTTTTCGAATATTTTAATATTTTAGGAAGATCTGCTGTATATAATATAAATAAGATGGGGCTGAGGATGGAACCTTGAGGCGTGCCTTTATTAGTTTTTGTTATTGCAGATGACTCTACATGACCTTCATCTGTTTCGATTTCGACATACTTTTGCCGATCTGATAAAAAAGATTTAAACCACTCGCAACTTCTTGAATTCGATATCCTTTCGATATCCTTTGAATTCGATAAAGTGGACCCCGGGCCATCGTGCGAGAGAGCACAACCGGGATATTAACGCCAAGATGATGATGATCCCTTGAATTCGACTAAATACATAAAATAATTGTACATTAAAAGTAAAAAAAATGTTCCCTATTAGTTTGAGAGAACAATTATTTTAATCAAAATTTGCTACTGAGCATTTCTACGGGAACCACATTTTTTAAAAAGAATTTTTTTTTATATAATTACTATTTCAACTAATGAAGGGCTGAAAAAAATTGTACTCTTATTTTTAACGTTGTATTATTTTATTTTATTTATTGAACAATTTATTGTACACAAGAGAACTTAACAAAATACAGGTAAGTTACGACACAACAAGCACTACTTATCTCTAAAAGAAATCTCTTCTAAATTGAAATAGTAGGCCTAGGCCTAGTTGTTTGTACTTTTAAACAATAAAATCAATTGTAGTTACATTAATTTTAGTTGCTCCTAAAATATCATCATAACCTTAGTGTCAATCCCGACATCAGCCAGGGTCCCCTCTTTTCAATTTATAAAATTATTTTTTATTGCATTTCCGTAATTTTTTAAATTCCAATAGCAATGTTAGTCTGGATCCTTTGATATAATACAATATTTATTTATCCATAGTACATACCACGTTAAAACTGGTGGTTACTGTGATTTTATATTTGGAATAGGGTTGGCTTAAATAAACTGAATTGAAATTCACAACTTTTATTTGTACTACTGTAACACCACGCACCCAAACAACGTAGGACGCACAGTACCGCCGACGGTCACTAGATGGCGCTGACCCAATTCTACATCGCGCTATCGAATGGGCGCCCGCGTTTCCATATATAGTTCGCGGCTACGTTCGAGGTTTGAGATTCGATCGACCACCCTAGTGTTCCTTGCTACTAAGAGCAGTCGGATTCCCGCCACTCTTAGCTAGATCACCTCCTATCTAGTATTTAGTACCCAGTGGTTTGTGTAAACTCTGTCGGGTGAACGGATTCCCGGACCCCGATTATTTGTAAAATATACACCGTTCAACATCTGGCTGTTTCTTACTGCGTCGCCCTGCATTCCCCTCTTACACTACTTAATAAATTGACAAAGCAAGTGTAAGGAATAATCAGATAGAAAGAAGATAGATAGGTGGAAATACAAGAAAAGAGAGCGTCTTCTGCTGTGCATCGGTATTTATAGGCTTTGGCAGCGCCACCCTCCTTCGCGCCCGCGGTGGTTACATGTTGTATTTAATTAATCTTGCGTGATGCGTGGGGTGGCGACAGATCGTAGTTCCGCATATATCGTATAGGCGGCCTCAACATCCTCCCCGCCTTGAGAGTATTGGGCTGCTCTCAATTAGATAGGGTCTCCAAGTGGCAACGGGCATATTTTTGAAAACGCCCTTTGGATGCCATCTGTGCTGGTACGTATAGTGGCAACCTTAGCCACGCCATCTCGACCTGTGAACAGATTTATAATTCGCCCTAGCCGCCAGTTTAGGGGCGGTTGATTATCTTCTTAAATGATGACAAGTGAGTTTGGTGTGAGCTTGTTCTGCTTCCATTTCACACGTCTCTGTAGCTCTGGAACATATTTTATTGATTGATTGATTAAATAACAAAATAAATATTCCGTTGACCATATTTTCCAAAAATGTTGTCTTATTTGCTCAACTCGTCGAAATCGTGACAGCGCTTGTGTCGAATTGGTAGTGATGTCATCATCAACTGGCGCTGTTAGGCTCCGTCCAATCCTAAAGTGCGCTGGCGTAAGGGGAGAGAAGTCATTTGGATCTGGAGACAAAGGACACATAGGACACGGGAATTCAGGACGGTCTCTATTTGTGCTAAAACCTTGCTGAACTCCTCGTACGTTAAGTTAGCTTTCCCTACAACGCGCGAAATATGGTGTTTACAGGACTTTACTCCTGCTTCCCACATACCGCCAAAATGAGGTGAGCACGAAGGAATAAATTTAAATTTAATTTGATTAATTGATGCGTAATCAATAATGCTGTGCGCATTTGTTTAAAAAGTCTGCGAATTCCCTTGCCGCACCTACGAAATTTCTATCATTATCAAATAGTATTTGAAAAGGCTTTCCCCTTCGTGATATAAATCGTTTTAACACTAAAATATAACCTTAATGACGTAACTAGCTCCAAATGCAAAGCTCTTGTTTAAAAACATACAAATAAACATAAGTAACATTTCTCAAGCTTGGCACCTCTATCTTTACGGCTAAGTGTAAATAAAGGTCCAGCGTAATCAACGCCGCAATGTAAAAATGGGAATCCAGCTTGTAATCGTTCAGTAGGTAAATTCCCATGATAGGTTGAACTGTTATGACTCTCATACGATGGCATTTCAAGCACTCACGCACGACCTGTCTATCTAAGAGCCTACCTCCTAAAGGCCACCAAGTATCTCTAATGTGTGCTAAGAGCGACTTCAATATTGTAGGCAACAAACGCGCTCCTACCAGTGCACCACAAAGCTCAATTCTCGGTATACTGAGGAGTGTCTTAGCAGGTGTTACTCGAGTTTTAGAACAAAGGAGTCTTACGATTGCGTCACCTTTGTCATTCGTGCTACGTAGGTAAGCACAAGCGCCTTATGCAGTAAGGCTTGCGTCCGAGAAAATATGTAACTCTGTGTGAGTGTAATTGCAGCATAACACATGCCGGGAACTCGAATATCATTCAAATTTGCTAACGAATTAATAAAACGCTTCGAATTAATTATTAAGTCTTGGGGTAGCTGGTTATCCCACCCTAACTTAATAAGCCATAATTTTTGTAGACTCAACAATCCTAGTGGGTCGTATATCTGAGAAACAACAGATAAGATAAAACGTTTGGTTGTCACCATTTACTTTTGTCGTAAAATGGAACTGATCACCACCCCTAAACCAGCCAAGCCCCATATGTTTTACTAGAGTAGTTTCATACAAACATCCAACAATTCCTGCTTATTATCGCTGCCTGTGATAAGATCGTCGACATACATGTCTTCTAAAATAATACGTGATATTATTTTATCATCGCATTCCAACCCTGAGTATCGAACACAACGCATACTTAAATATAGCGCGGACGCATTTCCGTAAGTGTCGGTATTAGGCCGGTACACACCGATAGGTTCGTTAGGATTATCACGCCACAAAATTAATTGTACGTTACGTTGATCAGCTTGAATTTCTATTTGCTTAAACATTTTTTCTATATCGGCACAAGCGACGTACCTATGCTGACGAAAACGTAGAAGAATAGAAAATAAATCTGTATGTCATTAAGCGATTTACCAGATGACGTTTTCTGACTCGCATCGAAATCCACGCGTAATTTAGTAGTGAGACTATATTCTCAAAAGACGCCATGATGCGATAAAAAATAATTTGGAGACGTATAATTTTCAATGCGCCTCATGTGTCCTAAGCTTAAGTAGTCCTGCATAAATTCGCTATACATTCGTTTATATTGAGGTTGTCGCTCGAGTCTATGTTCAAGTGATAAAAATCGATTTATAGCTATATCATAGCACTTCTGGAGGTGCATTTAATGGAATACGGACGGAGAAACGACCGTTATCCACCCGCTTTGAGGTTTCTAAAAAAAGTTGTTCGCAACTACCTTTCTCTTTAGAGAACCATCTATCGCTTATCGGAGGAATCTCTTCGATTTCCCAAAATTTACGTAACTGTTTACAACAATTCTGCCGTTTGAATGAAGTTAAATTGAACTTGATTTATGCGCAAGTTCTTTTTAATTGAGTTGTATACCGGTCCCGAAACAACCCACCTAAATCGTGTATTTTGCAAGTAGGATCCTGAGGGTAATCGTATTATACCATCGAGTAACAGGTCCCAGAAACAATCCGCTCCTATCAGTAAGTCCACTTGTGAAGGGGGTACAGAACATGGTCTGTCAGTTATATATTTTCCGGCACGTCGATAAATTTATAATCTATACCGAAGGCGGGCAAATTGGCGGTTATGTTTGATAAAATTAAACATTTTATATGCGCATCATAACTACCTTTCAATGATTATATTTTAACTTCACAAGAGCGGGAGCCCTATGCCCTAATCCCGGTCTTTGAGACCGTATGCCCTAATCCCGCCCCATACTGATATGGTAAGTGGACTGTAAGAATTTAGGGTTCACAAGACGGGTGCATAGTGATTCAGTAATAAAACAGTGTTGGCTGCCGCTATCTAACAATGCACGCGCCTTATAGTAGTTTATGCCATCACACGTGACTTCAATCAACGCGGTGGGCAGTAGAACTGTATTTAACGCATTTGTACTTATGCAGCTAGTACTATTATCTTGTGAATATTATCTACCTGCTGTTTACAGAGTGAAGAATCATGCACTTGCTTGCAGTGAGCACGGAATGGTCCGAACTAAACTCGTTATGTATAAAACTATTATGCTTACCGCCGCACTGTCTTCACGGACCAAACGTACAATTATCGAAGGAATGACGGACTCGAAGACAATTCGTAAATAAATTTAACCTTTTAACTAAATTTAATCTGTCACCCGACGGCAGATTTAATAACTTGCTATACGAGTAAAGATAATGATTGCAGTTGCAGTTAAGAAAAGTGGATGCGGTTTTGATTTCTCGTTTTATTGTTTTGTGTTGATACGAAACTACTTGACTGTTGTATATTTTTGCTACCGGTTGATCTTATGTTACACTGTTGACAATTATTGCCGCTAGGTGTCGCATGATTTGCATTAATTATTTCCAAAGCATCTGCTTTTTCCTTTAAGAAGTCTAACAGTGACTTTAAATGTTTTATTGGGTTTTAGTCTACCGATGCGCATTTGAACTGCTTCCAATCTCTTTCAATGGATGCATCTAATTTGGAAACAATGATATAGTTTAATAATTAATCCCACGACCCGTAGGTTCACCAAGCGTCTTTAATGCGCGGATATTTTTAAGTACACTGTCAATTAACTTCCTAATTTGGCCTGGTTATTTACCGAAGGGAGTGAAAATAATGCCTTGATGTGGTTATTTATCAGCAATTTAACATTATTGTACCTATTTTTCATAAGTTCCCAAGCAACTGATTAATTATCCGACGAGAATTCTACAGATTTAATCACATGGAGAGCATTTCCGGTAAGAGACGACCGCTAATAATGATATTTCTGGATATTATCTAAGTTGTTCGACTTGTGAATCATTGATACATAAGTATCTCGAAACTCTAACCAGCTATCATACGAACCATCGTAGGTAGGAAGAGAAATAGTCGGCAATTTTATATTGTGAGAATTGCATTTGGATCTACATACGCCATTTGAGTCGGTATCACGTTTGACTTATAAGATACTGAACCCTATAGGTCTTAAGACTTAACTGGTATGTCTCCTGCTGCAGGTGAGGTAGGTAGGGTGATTTTTCGTAGATGAACGCGGGGGTGCGGGGCGCGGGGCAGTAAGCATTTTCTTCCGCGAAACGTCAGCTGATGACGTTCCTCGGAAAAAGAATGCACGAGATTATGTCCGAACTTGTCCCAAGTTTAAGTATAATATCCCGAGACGAGAAACCTAATGTTTGCCAATGGCTTTTAATACTAAACGTTTTTTAATACGGTGCAAAAAATCAACTTTTTCTTCATATTTATTTTATAAGGAAACTGACTGTCGCCCAAAAGTCGATTGAAAGGGCAATACTCGATTATGTCATTGCGCGATCGAATCAGGAATGAGGAGATCCGCAAGCGAACCAAGGTCACCGACATATCTCGAAAGATTGCCAAACGAGCAGGGCATATAGCTCGCAGAACAGATGGCCTTTGGGGCAGGAAAGTTCTCGAGTGGCGATCACGTACCGGAAGACGCAGCATGAGTAGACCTCCCTAGGTGTACCGACGATCTGGTAAAGATCGCAGGTGTAGCTGAATGCAGAAGGCGCAATACCCTTTGTGGAGATCTCTGAATGATGATGATTTAATAAGTACAAATGAACGTCTAAGTTTAGTTTCGAAAGGAGCGCGTCACAGCGCCCCCTCCTTCCTCTTCACGGCGAACACTTTGGAAACCCCTGTGCGTCTATTCATTTTTTAGCGAACATTTACGAGCCTCGATCTCAGGATTTATCATCGGTAATTAACCTCGTGTGCGTTGTTCAGTGTCCGTAGCAAAATAAAAAACCGCGCTGTGCGGAGTCCGCGGGCGCACTGAGAAACGTCCCTTGTGCTCCCTGCCCCGCGCCCAGCCCCGAAACGTCACATGTCGTCATTTTGCCCCCCTCATACCGCAGGCGATACACCAGTTAACTTGTCGACCTATAGCTACAATGCTATAATATGAGTTATCAAACAACTCTCTAGCCAACACTTGTTCGGGAATATCAGACTCTAGGACCTAGCTCTTTAACTGAAGTCTGTATTTCATGAAATTCGCGATGCAAATTAGGAATACTTTGTAGACGTAATTGCAATTCGGATATTTGTAAATTAGTTAATTCTGGACCGGTAAACAAATTCACATACTTTTCGAAATTAGTAAGCATAGCTCTAATCGTTCCACGTCTCTTCTTTAAACTTGCAAGCTTTACATCGGGTCTAGAAGGGGTCTGAACACTACTCGTACTCATTTTAGCGTTCTATGTAAAGAAGACGTACTTACGATTTCCTGTAGACATGTGTCGCGTGGTGGTGAATAATGCGCACCGCCGCCGCCGCTACGGGTGTTCAGCTCCTAGAAAAGCACGAGTTTTAGCACAAATAGAAAGCAAAATGGTGAATGGGAAGGGAGAGATGGACTGCCAGGCACCCTATGCAATCTTGATAGGTATTCGTTTTCGCTGGTTCAAATTTGGCTCGAAGTGATCAAAATGGTGGTTACTGTGATTTTATATTTGGAATAGGGTTGGCTTAAATAAACTGAATTGAAATTTACAACTTTTATTTGTATTAATGAATAAATTGACAAAGCAAGTGTAAGGAAGAATCAGATAGAAAGAATATAGATAGGTGGAAATACAAGAAAAGAGAGCGTCTTCTGCTGTGCATCGGTATTTATTTATAGGCTTTGGCAGCGCCACCCTCCTTCGCGCCCGCGGCGCGGATGCGTGTGGTGGCGACAGATCGTAGTTCCGCATATATCGTATAGGTGGCGCCAACAAAAACACAACCGCTCCTCGGCAGTCGGATAAAAACGAGAGTACAATTTTTTCTTATCCTTACATTAGCTGAGACATTCATTATCCACGTAAAATTCCTTTAAAAAGAACGCGGTTGCTGTAGAGGTGCTCTGTAGCAACTATTGATTCAAATAATTTTACACTTAAACTAAAAGAGTACATATTTTAAACTAATTGTGTGCACATAATGTACAATTATTTTGTGTATTATTTAGATATAACCAAACAGACGATGGGGTTGCTAGGGAGCACGGCGTGACCTAATGTCGTGCTCCCGGGCATAATTGTACAGCTGCCAAGCCCTGTTGAATGAGGCTGGATAAAACAACATAGCAATTGGGAGCCTATATGGACAATGACAAGCCTACTTGCAGCAGCTGCTGGTTGTTTAGAGCTTATTCGTTGCCTCTGTCAAACAAAATTCACAGGAAGGTGTAACTGCATGAAAAGAGAATTAAAATGAAGACCTATGTGCATGTAGCGGCAATTGCGAACAATAAATACCTTATTTTAACCCGTACAATCCTTGTCCTCGAATTATAAGGAAAAGACATACAACTTCATACAATTTCTAAATATATGCAGATATAAAGCTGAGAGTGAAGCGTGCCGGGCGATTTGCTTTGTCTCAAAAATGCAAGGTGTCGACCTCAGGTCACGTTTTTAAACTAGTAACGTTAAGTTGTCGTTCCACGGAGCTTAGTCAGCCTAGTAGATTTTGTGTGCGGATATATTCCGGCCCACGGAAGAAAAAGAAAAAGACACAAATTACGAATTCACCGTCTTTTTTACATTGGCGCCCAACGTGGGGCCCGAGCAACATCTGGCAAGCTGGAGAAGAACGACGGTGCACAGTGCCTCGGGAATAGTAGAAACCGACCAACATTACGGTCACGTAAACAAAGACATGCCGTTTACTTAAAAAACACTCCACTGCCTCTAATTGGCAAAATATAAAATTGTTTTCGATAGAACAAGACCGTAATCACCAAAATGACAAATCAGGTCTCCTGCACGTCAGGTCTCCTGTAGCGGCATCGCCGATCTCCAATAGCATAATACTACCCTCTGGAATGACGTCACAGAATTCGTACTGCCGATATCCGTATCGGTCAAAATCATCGAAATGAATGAGGAGTTGGGAATTTCGCACTATGAATTTGATATTTTTGAAACATCGTATTTTTTAAGTGTTCATCGTAATTCTTTTGCATTTTTAGTACATCAAATGTAATCTGCGGCGTTACATTTATTTATGAAATTAAAATTATAAAGTTGTTAGTGTTGAGTGTTAGTGGAACGGAACGTAATAAATGTCACTGTGGGTTGTTGGCGGACACTCTTTCCTCTATTTAGTTTATGGCTAACTTTGTAGTTTTCGGTTTTCAAATAAAATAAATCAACCATACAAATTACCATTTAGGTAACTGTATTATTTATTGTAATATTATTGTTTGCATTTATCTATAACGCAATTATTCGTAAAAATCTACTTGAGTACATACAAATCTAATAATTTCATTTTTTTACATTAATTTAATTATAAGGATTAAATTATAACGAATACATTTACATTCAAAAACGTCTTGAAAAATATGATTAAAAGGTAATTAATAATAACTAATTTGCCTGAACTACGATACCCTGTGTTTCAGGCGAAAAGTTACAAGTCTTATTTATTTAACATGGATCAATTACCTACTAATAATATTTTATACTAAATTAACTTAGAACTAACAGTAATTTCTCCATATCTTCTTATGACATCTTTTGGAGAACTTCTTGGACCATTTTCGTACAATTACTGTAGCAGTTACAATACAGACATAATTTAATAGTCTATTGTGAAGCTGTCTAAGGAACACGTAAAACTTATTTTTGCACATTTGCGTGCGCATCTAGGTTGTTAGCAAAAACTTTAAGCTGGATACCTCTATGTCCTAAAGATTCAAGCTTATGCAAAAGAATAGGGACGTAATATGTGTCAAATGCTTTGGCAAGGTCAATAAATACTCCCACAGGATGATGACCTTTATCAAGTTCACAGGCTAAATAATCTGTTAAATGGTGCACAGCTACGGCAGTTGACAATTTCTATCTAAAATCAAAATGCCTTTTCTTCTAGATAGATTTGCTTCTAGATACTGCACTAGCCTGTTATTAAATTAATTTATTCAAGTAAACCATACAGTTATTACATTATTAGAAATCTGTAACTAAAACTTAATACTAAATTAACAAATAACTCTGTTAGCCAAACAACCCACCCCTGACCGCTCCCGGCGCAAAGGTGCCCATCACGCTCGCCGCATTACCGCATTGAATCGCAATGGCCAACCTCTCCACCAAGAACGACCTGGAGCACAGGTCACCCGTGATATTCCCGAGCCTACGGCCTATTTCCCCCACAAAGCTCTTTGCCTCTGCACTCCACGGCCACCGGCACAAAATGGTAGTGCTGCTTCAAGAAAGCGTACTTGGACGTACTAGAACTGGCGCCGATGGAGAGTGGACGGTGCGACTCAGATGGCTGGCGGCAACAGTGCTGACGCAAGTAGCGTCCCAAATTAGGCACTTGCCATTCTTCCAGGGCACCAGAGTCAGCCCGTCCGGCCTCTTACCATCGGATCTGCTCAGAACCCGGGGCTCAAGTACACAGGGAACGTTCGCATCAGGACTCTACGGACTATGTTATTCAGGGCATGGTGTCGTGGAAACCTCCCAGTGCGTGATGGCCATTGCCCTCCACCATTGAACCGCAGGTGCATACGTGGGGTTCACACACCTTGCAGCCCAGACGAGGAGCCACCGCCACACGCAGAGAGTCGCTGTCAAGTAAGGTGTCCAGGTGAGACGAAGGCACTGCCTGTAACCACGCCCCGGATTCTGGTTGCGATGCAGCCCGTAGTCAGGCCTTATCGACTCACGTAGCACCCTCCAACAATTGCTACTGGACCTGCTTCACCCCAACATCATTCCACCCCAGCTGGACGTTTGTCGCTTCAGGGAGTCGCTAGAATGGAACCATTAGAATGGAGTAAAACAGTGACTAAGGTCTCTACCGCATGCGCCGACGCCAGAAAAGCTGGTAGGCCCACATGACGCGCGCACCGCATCCCGACACCGCCACATCGGATAGGCAAAGCCGCCTGTGCTCATTGGATCCCATCTATGGAGACATTGAGGATTTACTCCATCACCGACTTCAAAGCACCGTCGAGAGAGGAAACTTCCCTGGGTCAGAGCCAGGTACGGGTGGTCCGCAACAAATATGTCAGCTTCGGAAGTGCGAAGCACATGCGTAACAAGATAATCGCTATGTGTGCGGAAAGATCTTTCAGATTATTTATAATTATTGTTATTGTTAAATATTTATAATTATTGCCTGTTATTTATAATTTTCTCTAATTTTTAAGTAGCGGGCAATAGAGAAATAGGCCTATGGTTTAATACTTGATCTCAAAGCATTATTTGAAGATACGGGTTAGTGGTTAAATCAGAATGTTTGTATTTTTTTAATATTTCGTTAGATATGCCGTCCCACCCTACCGCCTCATGATGATACTTTCTAGCTCTAGTGTTTGTAGATGCTAGAGGGTTGCCAGATTTATTTATTTATTTAACTGTTTATTGTACACAATAATGATATACAGAGAATTATAAGAGTATAAAAGTTATTGTGATCCAGTAAGGGAGAAATGTTCAATTTGGCAAAAAAATATAGGAGATCTTGGTGTTAATGTGCCGGTTGTGCTCTCGCGGACGAGTCCAAGGTCCGCCTTGATCCAAGATTTGGCAGATCAGGTAGTTACAATCGACATCTGCTACCAGACCTGACCAAATTGGTTCATTGTTACACATTCAGTCGCCTGAATTACAGAATGTTTTCCTTACCATAAGAGCATCGGTTAGTATTTACCATTCATTGGTATATGGCCGCAGTAGGATTCGAACCCGAACCCTCTCGCTTACGAGTCGGATACCTTAGCCACTTGGCCACCTAAGCTCCTTTGACAAATTTTCATATAAAACAGATAAATAAATATATTTCCAATTCCTCTTTAGGAAATGTACGGATTATGTACATTTCCGGTATCATATAATATAATAAATTATTATAAATAACTGTAGACGTCGGACTTTAATCTACGCAGAGCCGAAACTACTGGGTCCAGAAGCTTGAAATGTTGCACCTAGGTTTTATAACGTAAGTGCGTGCTAAAAGATTTTTTAAAATGCCCTACCTAATAGGGTGAAATAGGAGGTAGAAGTTTGTACCTAACTTTTATACTAATTTCAGTGGATTCTCTTGTTTGAAACTTCATACAAATATTCTACAATTTTTTTAACGATAAATTTAATTCAACAGGAGTGAAACAGGAGATGTAAGTTTGGAATTCTAACATTTCTGACTGCCTAGTAAAGGACAACGCAGAGTCAAAATCACTGAGTCTAGGAGGTTGAAATTTTGCATGGCGATTTAGTACATGTCGTAGGTGAGGTAAAAAGGGAATTTTATAAATTCGGTGGGTGAAATAGGGGGTAAAAGTTTCCATTGCTGACAATTGCTTGGTAACTGACAGCGTACACTTAAAACTGCTGGATCTAGGAGGTTGAATTTTTTTTATGGAGGTTTGTAATATGGTGTACGTGAGCATTAAGAAGGTACTTTCGGAAAAATTATTCCCTAACTGTGGAATAATGGGTGAAAGTTTGCAATGCTGACTGATTGGCCCCTGGATCTGAAAGCTTGAACTTTTAAATGGATGTTTAAAGGGGGTGAAAGTTTGTATCTTACTTTTTATTTCCTGTAGCATATTCAATGCTCAATTCTCAAATAGTTTACGCCTCATAAATGTTCATACTTTTCATACTGTTCACAAATATGTACCCTGCCGGGCGCTGCAATATTGAAAACTTAAAAAGACTACGGTTAAGTTAGTGCTTGTAACTAACATAAGTAATTCTTAATCGTTTATCTTTACTTCAATATGTACCTTTGGCTATTAATAAGCCAATCTATAATATTTATCCTTCTTTTACAATTCTAACTACAGTAGATAAGGTGATTCTTGTTGCTTGTGCGACGATTTTATTTAAATTTAGGCGGACAGCCCAATTGATGTGTGGTATGCATGAAAGGGATCTTATAACTAGGAAAATTTTTAAACATTCATATTTATTATGGACAACTGAACATCTAAGTTTAGTTTCGAGACGAGAGGATGTGAACACGGCGCTCCTCCTTCCTCACCACGGCGCTTTAGGGCGCCACGGCGCTCACTTTGGGAACCCCGGTGCTTGTCGTTTAATTTTCTGAGCAAACGTTATCGATGCTCCATCTCAGGATTTATCTTAGGCAAATTAACCTCGTGTGCGTTGTTCCGAGCGTACGTAACAAAATAACCAATCGCGCTGTGTGGAGTCTGCGGCTGCACTGAGGAACATCCCTTGTGCTCCCTGCCCCGCTCTCCTGCGCCTGGCCCCGAAACGTCACATGACGTCACCCATTCTGGCCCCCTCACCACGCAGGCGATACACCAGTAAAGTTGTCCACCTATAATAAGCTTTACCTATCACAATATTATATTAGAATAAGATCACGCTAAGTCCGAATCGCTTATTTAAAACTTTACTTTTTGCCACAAAATAGAAAATTATGAATATAATAGGAAATTATGACGTAAACTTGCCGACTCACTAGGGTTGCTACTGTATTTATTCTGAATTTGAAAAAAGTATTTAAAAGATCGAATAGAATTTTAAAGATCGTTCACAATAATATATTCTTTATTTATATATATATACAGTAAGGTACATGTTAAATGGCAGGTGTGATAAGTAGGGGAAGGTGGGGCAGAACCGGGGCCTTAAGCTTTCATTGTCTCTAGAATGGCTCCAGTTGGACGAAATTCAATAAAAAATTATCTATGACTACAATCACTTATATCCTAATGAATACTAAATCACTTATTTTAGCGAAATCAACTGGATTTTGCCCCACTAGGTGGGGTATAACCGGGTATGCTCTTTTGTGATACCCGATCGTGCCCCATGCCCATTATTCTACCTACTAGTATTAAGAAAAAGACAGTTTGTGGGCACGGATGTATGAATGAATGGAAGATTGTTACTCTTGCTCTATTTACTACATCCCGCAGAAGCACAGTGTAGGTAACCGAATTATGGGCGAATAAATTCGAGCGCAAAAGCTATTTTTTCAAATACACAATTTTTTTATTTTATAAAAGGTTTTACTTAGTAAAGGTTGTGTAAAGATTGTACACTAAAGGGCCAACAATTGCATTCAATTTGCCTTTAAAAACAATAAAGAAAACACATATAACCCCTATAGTGACATAATATCGTTGCCCACAACGATACCAGGTACTGCCCCATATATAGCTACCCGGTTTTACCCCGAACAAACAATTTTCAAACAATATTATTTGACATAAACATTTTATAACACCATTAAACTGTTCTTAATACCATGCTTAATCTTTGACATATTCATCATTACAGATATGTAAATGTAAAGTTGAATCACTGTAGTCGAAATCAGTCTGAAAATCTCTAAGAGCAGTAAAAACTACATTTCCGCGCAAAATACCTGTTACTAACTGCCATGCCATCAAGAGGTACGCAATTCACTATAAGAGCGATAGATACTAATGTTAGTTTCCAAAATAATAAGGTACCCGGTTTGACTCGCATTCCCGGTTTTATACAACTTCCCCCTACAAAACATTTTTTGTTATATATATGCGCGAATATGCGTAGGCATCTTATGTTACTATACCTTATTAACTTTTCCGTGAGACAAAGTGTAAACAAAGAAAACAATGATTGTCAAACTTGCAACAATATCACGTTTGTAAGGATATGATTACTGGCCCAACTTTCTTCTACATGATTGAATATGTTAATAACAGTTTCCTTATCTGTAGAACGCATTGGAGTATGCTTGAGTAAAAGTGCATGCATTGCTCGGATCAGGTTCACTCATTTTGAACCAAATAAACGTGCAGATAACAAAAACTCAACAATAACAAAATGTAAAAACGTTACTTAATAATAAAACTTAACAAAAACGATAACTTTAACAGAGAGTAACAACAAAATATGCAAACAATCAGCAAGGATTTGCACTCGCGTCAACAAGTTGATCAAAAGTAAAAATGGCGGACATTATCCGGCTACATACGAAAGCTGATAACTCTACGTTCATTATTTGAAATAACTGTTTATCTTCATTTGGTGGTATTAAAATGCGTTCATACTTTGATATTCACCGTGCTTTTAGGTGTTTTATAAGACCTAACAATTAAGTAGTCAATTAAGTAGGAAGTAGTATAATCTGTAATCAAATTTATATGATGCTATAAGAATGTCAGATGGACAGCGACGTGATCGTACATTTTTACATATCAAAATGTATTTTTTTTTTAATAAATCTTTGAGTAAATAATAAATATTACCAATTTATGTACCCGCACTTACATCCTATCCTACTAATATTATATGCATGGATGGATGTACTGATGTTACTCCGTCACGCAACTAATCAATAATTTTGATTAAATTACATAATTATCACTTCTTATTATTGATTAAAAATACATTAAGCTTATATTATACCCAAAATAGCACGTGGAGAACAGAAGTGAAACCATGGATGGTACGATAAACATCAAAGCAATATTAGGGTTCAAAGAATATCGATACCTATCGATATTATTGGCGACATAATAAAATATCAATTTTTCTTTAAATATTTATTAATTGTCGTCATAGCGCTTATCCCGGACACTGCACGGGTCCGCTTTCCTACATATAGTGACTGCTTATCATCAGGCGGGCTGCAAGCTTGTTTGCCACATTAGTGGTATAAAAAAACATGCTTTTCCACTTCGCCCGATCTACGCTATCCTCGCGTCGTAAGCCATTGGCTTTCACATCCGACTCAGCGATGGCATCCATGGGTTCTTGAGCCGCCCACGGGGTCTCTTTCCTGATACCGGCAGGTCCAGGCACCTTTTCCCTTCCCCACGTATCCCTAGGGTTTACGCAACACGTGATCATATTTTTAGCTATAAGATGCTATAACTTTTGTTGGTGTAAGTCTTGTTGGTTATCCTAAATAAATAAATGAACCAGCGCAGGCGAGCCTCCTCGACCTTATTCGCGGTATCCCTTATGATGATAATATAATTACTTATCGAAATAGTGTAGGTACATCGGTGATATAGACTTTGGGGTACCAGCCATCGAGCACATGACATTCGAATTGAAGCAGTAAACCCTTCTTTTTCTAGTTTTCGACAAAAATATTAAAATAACATTGAACCGATCAATATCAATACTTTTTTACTCTTTGAATCCCTATGAACTTATTTTGACGCTTTCGTAGTGACATTGTCACAATAGTTATTCCTTCCGTTTCTTGTTTAAGATGATCCGCACACTGGAACGCAACACCATACGGTGCTGCGGATAACGCATCCACGCGCGTGGCTGCGGATCCGCATCACCATACATTTCCATAGACAACTCCAGAGCTGCATTACTGTAGACCACTCTAGTGTTACAAGATTAGACCCATTATTCGTCATTCTGGCGAAATATGGAAATATGTGTAATTTTTATATTGTTTTATATACAATCAAATATTTAGGAATTGTCCAAATTGTTATAATCTTTTCATAAAATTATATTATTTAGACGAGAAATAATTTGAGAACTGAGTAACGGAACACCTATCTGACAATCCTGGAGAATTCACAGCAGCGGCCTATTTGACGCCTTTTTATGTAGAAAGTACATCGCCAAAAACTTGTCTGACCCGCAGCCCAACCGCCTAATATTCGAATTGAACGTCGCCCTCTTCTAGCAATAGGATATTTTTACAACAAGGTCAAGTATTTAGATGTACTACTACTTTAGATTATAGTCAGAAGGCGATGCATTTGGATCATGATTGTGATCGACTTTAATTTATTTGTTAGTTTGACGAATTATCCGTGGTATTGTTGATGGCTTCCATACGAATGAGAGAAATAGAGATAATAAAACGAAAAAGACACGGCTATATGAATCATTATAAACGAACGAAAGATAAACAAATCACTGGCAGTCGTGGGACTACTGCGGATGATAGTGCTCGTCGAGCTCTACATTTCGGATGACAGCTGTCAAACTTAAAACTGTAATAACTTTGAAACGATCACTCACGAAAATGATAGAAATTGTATGGTCTCTCTGAAAATTGCATAAATATTTATGAATGATATCCTTCTTGTAGGTGGGTAGATAGAAAAATCCTCGGTTACTTTTTTACGCCCGCTTGTGAAAACACAGTCGAGAAGTCACATGGTCAATAATTATGCGAGTCGTTTAAAATAACGCGTCGAAAAAACTGTCGTGCAAACGTTGCCTAACTTAAAATCTCTAACAAATCTCTCGTGCGAACGTTGCCTAATTTGATAAACCAGAATAACACCACCGTTTTCTTTGTTGTTACCGTGACGTGGCACCGCGCGGTGCGCCGCGCAGTGCACTGCACCGCGCCAATGGAGTTCCGGCCTAACGTCCGTGATATTGCAGATAAGTTGCATTTTGCAAGAGTGCAAGAAGGCAGATCCAGGGCGCTCATGCGCGAGAGTATAACCGGGATATTGGACCAATTTCGGCTCGTTTGTCTTGATGAAGACTGTTCAATTTTAATCATGCTATAAGATTAATTGATTAATTGTCATGTTGATTATCAAATCAAATACGTTTATTCAGTTTAGGTTTTCAGAAACACTTATGAACGTCATACAATATACATGTAATAAGAATGAATGCTAGGTACCACGGCATTATCGAGGGTACAACGGTTTCTCGACTAGTATTTAGGCAATAAAAAAGAAAAAAAAATAGACTCCACGGCCCATGGACTTATCATATGCCACCATTAGCTCTCATCAGATAACATTTATCAGGCCCTGAGTCCTCGGAGTCGTCGTCATAAACGCGTCCAACCACGCTTTAGATAACATGGATGCCAACAAACTCTCTACCAAGCATGCTGGAGACCAAACAAAGTAGATAAGCACGGAAGAGTAGGAAGTCGGATCTCATTTATATAATAAGTATGAGAAGGTGTTAACATGGACTGTCTTATCTATATCACAATATGAGGACGATGATTCGGACATGTGGTAATGGGAAATATCAGTAGGGTACATGGTTGGTGCAGCACTAAGCGGGAGGCTGTGCGGGTATGCGGGACATGCCGCGATTGCCACGTCGACTTGTAGTCAACAGTACATATATTCTACGAAACAAATAATTAAGATTTGAAGGAGATTTGAAACAGGGATAGTAAGAAATCTTATAATATTTATTAACTTCTAACAACATACAGGCGAAACTATTGGATGTAAGAGCTTGAAATTTGGCATGGAGGTTTCTAAGGAGCACTAACAGGGATTTCTGGAAATAACCCCCTGAGTGGGTGGTGATTGTTTTTTACGAGAAAAGCTTTATACCAATATGTACCCCCTCTTTTTTTGGGTAGCTATTGATATTTATAAAGGCCTCCGATAAAGGCAAAAGCTAGTCTTGAATAAATCAGGATTGCACTAAAAAAATGTGCAAAACTGTAAGCTGTAGTGACTGGGAAACGTTAGCAATTAAGAAGTGGGACTTTTGTGTGGATTCAGAATAGGTTATGTGCCATATAGATGTGAAACTTGGTCATGTGACTTTACATGCTCTAAATGTGACACCTCGTATATGCAAATTGGTTATTTTCTAGGAGAGACAAAAAACTAATTTTATGATTAAATTTAAAGTATATTTATGACAACTTTGCTATTTTTACATAGACAACTGTCTCTTTTTCTACATAAATTATAAATACACTTTCAAACACATCTTCACTGTTAATTTTCAGTTACGTGACATCTTTACCACTTTTCTTAATATTTACTGCTACATACGGAGTTTTACTAGATGTTTCATTTAGAATTCAACTATACCTTTTGTATAGTAACTAAAATAAAATGTAAACGAATAAAATAAAATATTACATATTGTAATTTTTTATTTTAGTAATGAATACCTAAAAACAGATTTATTTCAGAATTCTAAATACAATTTGTTAATATTTACTGCACAGGAATTACATTCAAAGTGCGCCGGTTACTAGCTGCCATTTTGAAATTTGTGCATTTACGAGTACTCACTAAATGTATAAGACAATGTGCAGATACCAGTAATCACAATTAGTTACTTACGAGGTCCCACCATACAAAGTGTTATCGCGATATATTACTAGGTGCCACTAGATAGATAGATAATAGGTACTCTTTATTACACATACAATTACGAATACGAAAATTTAGCATTCGATTTTTTCCTAAAATTAGTCTATTGTTAATCTGGTGGTAACAGCAGAACGGTAATGGATAATGTTGTGGACATTTATGTATCAAAATGTAAAGTCACTGAATTTGCGGTTACGAGGTGTCACGTCTAGTGCGTCGATATGACCTTTTAGATACATATTTTATGAGCCCTGAAAACAATTTATCTTTCCGAAGAGTTGCCCCAAAAAATTATTCAATAGCTTAAAGTAGACGCAATAAAGCCATGGCAATGCCACTTCAAGAGCGTCGGTGGCCGAGCGGTTACAGTATGCAACTCGTACGCCAGAGGTCCCGGTTTCGAATCCCGCTCCGGCAATGAACCAATGACTGTTTTCTGAGTTATGGACATTAGTTGAATACTAAACGATGCTCTTACGGTGAGGGAAAATATCGTGATGAAACCTGCACATTTAGGCGACTGAATGTGTAACCATGATCCAATCTGGTCAGGTTTCCCTGGTAGCAGGGTCATGGAGGTCAGATGGCAGTCGCTCCACTGTAATTACCCGACCTGCCAAATCCTGGATCATGGTCAAGGCGGACCCCGGGCCCTCGTGCAAGAGCACAACCGGGAAATTAACGCCAAGATGATGATGATGAATAACGCCATGGTACGCTGTTAAAACAGTTTTCTAGTCACATATATTTGCCAATTTATATAAGGCATCAGAAAATTTGCAGAGCTTTTGACTCACTTTCTTCGAATGTGATCCATATAAAAAAATTGTTTTTGTTGCGTTTATTGTTTGCTTTTTAAATTAAATTTTTAATCTTTCTGTCATTCTTCTTTGCGTAAATTGTATTAGATTTTTTATGTCAATATTAATTTTTAATTTATTTATATCAACAAAATTAATTACATTGTTTAAAGCGTTATTTCCAAATTCATAATTATTGTATAGTTACTAGTACTAGATTTAAGGATGTCATTTATGTAAATTACGAAACCCGCACTTAATAATCTATATTGTACATCTACCCTGCACCCTATGATCCTTGCAATTGCATTGAACTAATTTATTACAGGCCTTTGATGCAATAGGTGCACATTTGATGCACATTCAACGTTTTGAGTCTTTGGTGGTGGTAAGGCGATAAAGTATACAGGCCTTTGATGCAATAGGTGCACATTTGATGCACATTCAACGTTTTGAGTCAGGCCTTTGATGCAATAGGTGCACATTTGATGCACATTCAACGTTTCTATGATCCTTGCAATTGCATTGAACTAATTTATTACAGGCCTTTGTTGCAATAGGTGCACATTTGATGCACATTCAACGTTTTGAGTCTTTGGTGGTGGTAAGGCGATAAAGTAGCCGCCAATGTTGGCAAGCGAAGATGGAGAAGGTGGAAAAGGGTAATTACCCACCTGGCCGGGTGTTGTGACCAGAGGACTAAGGGTCCGACGGGTGATCGTCGGAAGTTGTATATATGCCGCGGACTTGGCATATTTCGTTAGCGCGATGTAGGAAAACCTTGTTAGTGTTACTCGTAATGTGAGTATCGTTAAGTCTTACCTATTGGAGCGGTAGAGCGATAGATGTCGCCACAAGTCCATTAAGAGTGATTAGGAGTGTGCTGTTGACTGTGGTCATTGGTAAACCATACTCCCTGCCTGATATGCAGCCCGCTTAGAGTGTTGGAGTAGTGCGCCCTTCGTTGGGGGTACGTTCTTCATTGTCTTACTTTTTTGGCAAAACAGCTCTTTCCTGTCTTTATTAATATTATCTTATTCTATCTTCTGTAGCTTGAAAGGTAACGGCATGTGTCACTAGAGGATAACAATTCCACGTCTCCCATACAGATTTCCTTCCTCGTCCAAAAAATGAGGATGTTGTATCACATCATGTAAAACAGTGGAATATAGGGAGGGATTTATATAATGAGTAGCTCGTGGATAGCATTTATATGAATGTAACTAAATCTTTTGGTTTTACCACCCATAATTACTATACTTATATGCTTCCTCTTCCATGCGAATGAGCCCACTTCCACTGAGTATATTACATACTCGTAGGTAATAGTTTGACACTATAGTTTTAACAACTAATTATATGCAGTGAGCGTCGGTGGACTCGTAAGCAAGTGGTACCGGGTTTGAACCCCAGTGCCGCCATCATAGTAAAGGCTTGTTCTGAATTATGTACATTAGTTTTACACTAACCGATGCTCTTACGGTGAGGGAAACCGTCGTGATGAAAGCTGCACATTCAGGAGACTGAATGTATAACCATGATCCAATCTGGAGCCCTATTTTTGAAACCTCACTCGCCTTCTAATGCTTGTCTTTTCTATCTCTAGCAACTTACCACGAGTGTGAAAGAGATAGATAGCACGAGCACTCGCGTGTATGCGAGCGGTTTCAAAAATAGGGCCTCTAGTTCAGGTGCCCCTGACGTCAAGGGTGTCAGACGGCAGTAACTCCTCTGTCTTGACCTGATCCTAAACCATGGTCAAGGTAGGCTCCTTGCGCGCGAGAGCACAACCGAGATATTAACTGGGTTGTGCTCTCGCGCGCACTTAAATATTATTTATATAAGTACTAGCGGACTCGGCGCGACTTCGTTCGCGTACACCTACTTTACCCCAGCCTACCCTTTTTTCTTGCTTATAAACCTTCCTCTTGAAGCGCACTGTCTATTGTTGAAAACCGCATTAAATCTGTGCGTGATTAAATACATACATTGATACCCATTGAATAACCTTTCCATTTATCTGTAACACTAGTTGATATATTGGAAACGTGTAACAACATAATATGTATTAATTTGATTTGTTCAATAAACTGATTCGTATTTTGTATTTGTATACATACATAGATACACGGCATGAACACCGGATGCAGTCACTGTAACCGATTCTGGCCGGGAAGAGATAGACAGACAGATACATAGGGACGGACGACGGGGAGCTTTGTTTCAGACTATGTAATGCGGTTGCGTAGGTACAGTCGCGTTCATAAGTGCATTCCCACTTTTAGAAATAATCTTTTGTAGCTACTGCCACATACAGATATTAGGTGCATTGTTAAACAAATGGAATTGGCTAAAAGAAAGGTCTATTAGCTGTCCGTTAGGCACTAATAAGTCATTCCTAAACTGCAGTTTTTTTATTTAATAAATGAAAATTGCTTTAATGAATTTTCATACTTTGTCTTATTAATAAAAAAAATTTTTTTTTATAATATATCCTTAAAATTTTCTTTAATTTGCTAAGTAATTATGTGTGGTTACAATAAATTAAAAAAATATTTGCACATCTTATTAACGTTTTTTGATTTAAAGTAGCATTGCGTAGCAAAGGAAAAAGGAAAACTGACAAAGTCATTTTGAATTGTGTTAAAAAGATTAGTGGGAAGAAAGCTGTAAGTCATTTCAGTGACCACGTCAAGGAAATTTTCTTCGTTACTATTTTTATCTCAAAATGTTTGAAACAAGAAAAATCATTCACAAACATCAACAGATGCCCTTGAGATGTAAGGAGAATTTCTCCGAATAGCGTGGACTAAGGCAAAAATGTGAACCACAGTCACATATTTTCAAATTACTTACCTACATATACTTACAGTTCAGAACAGAGAGGAGTCCCGTTATTACTACTAAACGGGAACAATACTTGGCTACATAATACATTTTTAATAGGTAATATATTAAATTTGTATTCATATATTGAACTCTATATGAATTTTGAACCTTTTGTAGTTGAGTACAAGTCGAATGCAAATATATAAAACTACCGCGATTTTTATCACACATTTTAAAGAGAGAGATATAACGTTATGCTATTTTTATTTGTATAATTTCAATTTAGAAAATAAAGGATTTAAAAAATCAGCCTTTATAAGAAAAAAAATAATTATAATAAAATAACCTAACTACACCTGAACGTAACATAACTTTGAATTTGTTTTTTCTCAGTTGACTTATGACTTTTCGGCATCTTATCGGAGTTAATATGCGTTTATAAACAATTACTTTCAATTCGTTATGGCGTTACGAATTAGCACATCAAGGAATTTTTAAAATATCGGTAGGTTCTCGGATACCCGGGTATGGCGCTCAGATCATACCCGGGTAGAAAATATATTAAATACCCGGGTATACCCGACCTCAGGTACCCGGGTAGAAAATCCTAGTACATACCTACATATAAAGAAGTCTTTTCAACCTTTGAAGTACCCTCAATTTTTTATACTTACCTAGCCGAATTCAACTTAAAGATTATGACAATCGGTAATAAAATCTGGACCCCCCTTCTGCACCTATACAAGTGGCGATTCTATAAAATAAATATAGAATTAAGTTAAATGTTTTTGTTTCAGATGAGGACTGGCATGGTGACGGATCTAGAATTGATGGTAAGAATGTTTTAATTAGTTATTCTTTAAATTTTAGTTATAATAATAATAATAAGTTCCAAGACTGTTACATTTTAAAGCATAAAAAAATTCAGTATTTGAAAAATGTACTTATTTGAATTTGTATGATTCGAGTGTGCTATATAGCTCGCCTACGGCTCGGGCTGTATGCAGCTGTACGTAATTACTTACTAATCCACATCAGTCTCATATGAAGTTTTTCAACACGGGAAAATACATGATATAGGTAATTACCTTTATTTTATGGCCACGTAAAGACGCCTCAAAATTCAAGACATTGTTGTGAATAATTTACAATCAACTTCATTGCTTTTGTTTTGTTGCACGTTTCAAGTGGAAAACATACAATATTATAACAAATAGATTTAAAAAATGACATTTTATGCAGCCTCATGGTAAATCATATTAATCTGCATTTAAGTGTATTTGATACCTACACTGTGCGACAAAAGAAAATAAGATCCGCCATTTTTCACAAAATTAAATATTTGTTGTCATCCTATGTTTCTACCCTATCTATTAGAAAATACGACTTTTTTGCCTAGGGTGGCTGACGGTCGGTCGGAGAGCGGATGTGATTCCAGCCTTTGAGGTGTAGCATGTTTTTGGCTTTTGACATTTGGAGATTGGTATAAAGAAAGTTAAAAACAATCATACATCGCACTCAACAAAAGCGCACTCGAGTTGATTGGTTAAAATATTTATTTAAGTTTGATTACGGAAGATGAAATGCTGTCATACACAGGAGATGAAACATGGCTAGATTGTTACATACCGGGAAGAAAGCAACAATTTTCTGTATGGGTGTACCAAGGCGACAGTAAACCAACAAAATTGAGGCTATTTCTAAGAATGTTGTTTCCTTATTCAAATTCTATCTACAAAAATTTATATAAATGTTGTCGAAACTGGTTTCCGGTTTTGCACCCTCAAACCCGGTATTCGAAGCAGTTTTGATCTCAACTGCAATCAGTAGCCGTATTCACAATGGTTCGATTCGGATTCGAATTCGACAAATTTTCGAATGACTCGGAAATTTGACAGTCCAATTCATAATATTGTCTATTATTCGGAAATTTACACGAATGCTATTTAGCTCGCGGGAAGTTTTTGTGAATTGTGGATTATTACGCTTTTCTTGGAAAATGCAGTTTGTACTGGCGCTACAACACCGTAATAGGATAAGGGCGAAGCAGAGAGCCGATACAATGCACCGTAATCGGCAAATAAGGGATTTGTCGAACTCATTTATCATGCACAACTTTAGTAGGGTTTGTCGCTTCTCTGCGGAGACTGCGATCCGCATTATAGAAGACATAAAGCCCTATTACCCTAGGACCTCATATGCTTGTGCGATTCAGGTGGAATTTAAAGTAAGTACGACAAAAATTGTGCTAAATGCTGAAAAATAACCTAAAAATTGTTACAATAACAACAATACAAAACCATTGAAAATATCTGTATTAATTTCAGTGTCTATGTGCGCATAAACCCACCAGACGAAATGGAAACTGAGGATAGTGATTCATATGCATCTGCCACTGAATTTCAAGAGAGGGATATATATAGGCAAAGGCACTGAGGGTGAGAAGGCAGTTAGTACAGGGGGTCTCTGCTAGGCTCTGCCATTGATTATGGTTTAGTGACTCTCTATAATTACCTGCTTGCAAAAGCACCAGCATATCACCTTGGCCGTTGTGACTATATTAAAAAACATGCTGTGAAAACTGTAGTATTTGTTCTGAAGATATATTTGACTTGATGTCTATAGCTACTTTCTATCAACGCACCGCTCGCCATCGACATAGTTCATCCTCACATCTTGGTCCCAAAGACACATGCGAGTTCTTCAAGAAAGTTTTTATAAAGTTTTTACAGGGATGGCAACATGGGAATTTTACCACTGGAATTGCAAACGTCCATAGATTGCGATAACTGTTTATCATCGGGCAAACCACAAGCCTGTCTTCTTTGTTTTGTGAACATTGAAATGTGTTTTTTTATTTGTCCTATATGCACTATATGTAAATTTTATATATCTTTCCTTTTATTTCTGTTAAGTTTAAGTTAGGTAACTAATTAAATTATTATTTATAAAAACGTTTATTCTCTTTTTCTAATTATAATAACCCTTAGAAACCCTCTAAGAAATTAAAACTGTTCGTTTTTACTTACAAAAGTACCGATCAGCTGATCACATTTTTATCGAGAGTTTAGTTCAATTAGTAGGACATTCCTTTTGTGGACTTCTTACACCCTTTCTGATATAGGTATATTAATAAAAAGATATACAGTTGTAAAAAAATACTTTTAAAATCACAATTCAGTTACTAATTTAAATTAGACTCAGTAAAATCACAGCAAAAATTAAATGTATCACTACCTTTTTTACTAATAACCTAATTATAGGTACATTTAAAATCACAATTCAGTTACTAATTTAAATCACAGAAAAAATGCTGTCTTAGTGCTTTTTGTATTTTCAAAGTGTCATTTGGTAAGTGATACATACAAAAGCATATCTCAATTATGAAATTTCTTTAAAAATCAACCTACATTGCTAATTGTAACTTTAAATTCACAGTTCAGTTACTAATTTAAATCAGACTCAGTAAAAATAAAATGATCACATAAAACAATAATAAATAAAATAATAAAGTTGAAATTTAGTGAGTGGTAGGTAATCAAATTTAGGTAATCACTTAGTTAGATTTTCTTTGGCAGTTGCGGTTCGTGTGAAAACCTCTACAAGATTTTCTATTGCAACGGCCTGTCTTATTATGTCTGACACTTTATTCACCGCTGCAGCTTGCACTTCGGCTGCTTCAGCTTGGCGATGAAGGGCATTAAGCATTGGGTCACGCCCACCAGAGAAGGTCCCCCACCAGTGCCAGATTTAAATACCCGAATTTTACAGGGTTTACTTTTTATATCTGACTTCCAGTCCTGCCATGTCTGAAAACAAATACCAATTTAACAAATGTTATATTCAACCTACAACAACCTATGTTATATTCAAAATTAATCAATATTTACTTGTTCTTCGACCTTCATCTATTTGTCTGCAGTTTTAGTTGCACCATCATCGATAGCATTTAATTTTACGGCGAGGTCCGCTAATAATTTTTTATTTTCCGTTGCTGCGTCTGGGCAATTCAGTCGACCCGTGGCGAGTGCGGAATGGGTCCGCATGTATTCTAACATCGCCACTCGTTGGCCGTATGATTTACGTGATGGCTGGAATCGCAAGAAAACAGGCAGTTTAAATAGCTATTTATCCAAAATTCAAAAACCGAGTTTGTACTTGATTCAAGTAAATAGGTACTATTAATATTTAGTCAGGTACTTACTGTTGACATGGTTTCTTCGATTGGATTAGATACGAAAGGGTAAAAATTAATTTAATCACCAAACTAAATCGCTCGAAGAAAAACGGGGAAACTTTCTGAAAACTTTAGTTTGACAATATTTATGAGTGTTCATAACGACAGTAAGAATTTAACTTTCAAATAATTACTTAATATTTTTGCAAATTAACTTCAAAGACAAAAATATTCTACTTATACACAATCAAATATTATATAAAAATTAATATATAGCGCGAAATATAACTTATTAATAGCATTTTTTACAAATTCATGTTATCAATTGCCAATAATCCATTTATCAATCAACAAAAGTGTCTTCGTAAACGCTCTTCTTTTACGAGGGAGAACCATAGACATTCCCGAAATGATAGAGTTTCCGTGGCCGAATCTATCGGAAAGTTTTCGAATCATTGTGAATACGGCTACAGGAATATGAGTTTTGCACACCATATCCCTGATTGCATTTGAGATTAGGCGAAGACTTCAAGCGGCAATTGGTGTATTTAACAGTAAACGGACTGTAAAGGCGAAGGATAGAGGAATGTGGTTTTCGTGCAAACAGACCAGCGCTCAGGCTAGAATTCGAGAGGAAACACCGACTGACTTGCAAAATTTACATTTGCATGCGGATACTTGAATTTGACTATCGACCAATAGAGAAAGGTCTTGTTTACAGACGAGTATAGAGTAGCTTTAAGAGCACCAGATGTTTGTTAGAGAGCATTGCATCGTGGAGTTACTCTACATTAATATCTACGTAAGTAACAATTTGTTTCGTTGGTTCACGTGTTTATCCCATTCATGTTAAGCAATTACATTTCTTTATCCTTCGCTTTATGGTACATTTACTGAAAATTATACCACAAGCTGCTTGAAATCAGGAAGTCACAACTGGTCATGATCACTTTTTAGGAAACAAATCCGGTATCGCTGGTTTAGGTATGCTTTATTCTTTCACTATCGCTATAGTCTGTTTATATAGTCCAATCTTACGATACCTCGTCCCTGATTGGTTATAGTGCATTACGGCTTTATTTCAGGCAACCATCGAATTATGGATAATTAAATAGTAAACGTAAATTATGGATCTGTGGCGGACCCACTAAGCCCATGCTTTGCATCTAATATAGGATGATAATTTTGACAACTCAAAAATGTTTGGTCCTTGGCGCACGCCTATGAAGTAACGTGTTTTTTTTTTCGATAAAATGTACTACGAATAATGTCGTACTTCATAAACAGGTACCGCCCCTTTAGTGAAGTGCCACGAATAACGAATAGCAACAGACAATCGAAATTCGGTATTCAAATAAAATAATCGAACATTTAAAATTAACATTTAGGTAATTATATAATTTTTTGTATCTAAATTCTTAGAGAACTTTCACAACAACGATTTCGATTCGTGTATTTTCTACGGAAGAGGCTGACTGACCTAATAAAAATACGCACTTTTTTAAATCGTCGTTGTAGAAATGTTTTTAATGTTGTATTACAAAACAAACTATATTTCGCTTCTAAGTTCTATGAGAATGATAATCGATAATCGAATATATTCATTAACGATTTTACACTAGCCCATCCCTACTGTGAACTGTCAAAATTATCATCCTATATTTGACAAAGTATAGTAAGCTATACTATTCTCGAATGCGAAAGAGGGTAGAGTTTTTATAAATACATTTATTTAGCCCATCTTAGTCTACAGAAACTGTTTCTGCACTTTTCTAATATATACTAATGATACAAATTACAATAGGTCACAGAATACTAATACTATAAACAAAAGGAAAGCAGTCCGCGTGGCTATTCTGGGCCTTTTGCTGTTACTACGAATTACACATTTTAAACATAATGCGCTCGATGGATAAGGTAGAAATAGTCGACGGTTTGGGTGAGGAGTGCATGAAAACGTCTATTTATAAAATGTTTTACAGTCACTCATCTGCAAGATCCATCCTTATAGGTTATTTTTTCTAATTAACTGCTTGTTACAAGCAACGTAGGTAACCTTCCACCTCCTTTCTAAATTAGTAGGTATTATAAGTTCGTTGTTAGTAGGAATAATCTCAGTTATCAAATTTTTCCCGTAATATAAAAAAACGAGAATCTTTAAACTTATTAGTAAAAAAAAGATTTAAATCTACGCAAAATTTAAAATAGGAAAATGTTGGGGATTAGTTTGTGAATTAATGCAAGCTTATTATTTTACAAAGCTATACATAGATACGTTCTGACCTCGATCATTAGCTATAACTAGAATAAAGTTACCAATATCATGAGTGAGAATAAAAAAATCCTACCAATTTCATAATCTTAACATCTGTGAATGTTGCTTCCGTCTCTTTCAGCTGAAGCAGCAACCAATGGGATATTTCGATGACGTGTGACTATTAATATTGCAGCGCTTTAGTTTGTAGGTAGGTTTATTTCTGGAGTCGGATAGTGTAGGTGCAGCGCGCGCCGAATCGCCGTGTGCCGTGTGCCAGTCGCGGACGCCCGAGCGCGGACGGCCCATTCCGCGCCGCGAGCCCTCCCGAGAGACCGCTCCGCGTCCCTCCCTATCCATCGGACACCAAAACATTTACGACCTATCTAACTTTCATTTTAAATCTTTCCCGTCAAACTATTTTACATTAATTAAAATTCCTTTCTCCCTTAATCATGTTCAGTCGAGTTATGGCCGCATGTGAAATTTGTGGCGTTCATTCTGCTGTAAGTTGTTGTAAAACAATACATCATGTGAATCTTTATTGATTTACTTTTGTATTATTTTGTCAAATATTACAGAATGATTTTGACAGTATTTATTAATCCCCTTTTTTACAGTGCTGTAAGTGCAGAAAGTGTAGTCAAAATTGTGGAGGACATAAAAAGTGTTCTTGTTTAAAGGAATTTTGTTGGCCTTGTGTGCCTTGTGTGCGCAATCCCACAATTAATCATGATATTGAATTGCGAATTGACTCTATTGAATCCGATTCAAATATGACCACATTTAATAAGACTCCTTCTTTTGTAACGTCTGATGAAGCCGCAAGTTTGAAGGTCTCGAAAAAAGGAGATAATGGGTCCCATTCTCCTTCAGCGTTGAGTAGCTCATTCGCGGACTCTAACAAGTAATTCGTGAATTCCGGTCTTTTGCTTTTTACATATTCTTTTATTTTATTGTCGGCTTGGTAAAAGAACTGTGTGTGAACGTGTTGAAGTATCAGTGCCGTTGCGGCTTGCTGCAGGATCCCGCTAAGGAGGCGCGCGTATTCACGTCTTGGTACGTCGATTACTATCTCCCATTTCGCTTGGACAACATGACATTATAACAGCCATTGAGTTATTATAAAAATATGCCAAATGATGTAGGTACTAGGTAGGGTACGGTGGTATAACGTAGCGCAGTTTGCAATCATACGCTCATAAATTGTATAATAGGTACATGTTCAAGAGAGATCAATATTTATTATCATGGTAACAAATAACATAGTTATTTTAATAGAAATAAGATAATCTTCTTAGTAATTAAGTAAAATTACAAGTATGAATTATAGCAATTTTAAACACCCCAATGTGTAAAATTGCGCGTTGTAGTCGATCAGATTGCGCGACTACATTATGTGCGAATATTACGAATAACAGCCCCGTATTCAGTGCAGTTTTAATGCCACCAACCCCCCACACATCTGCACTTCTCAACCCTTTTGCCGTTATTCCATTAAACATATACTAAATATAAAATATGCAGGTGATTGCAGAAGTATTTTTCAAAGCAAAATAAATATTAAATCTGCCCTAATTCAATGCATATTTTGGTGGTTGTAAACGAAATCGTAAAGTAGACTCCGCCATTCTAAAGATGAGACCACAAATATTTTGCTTACTTATCAATTCGCCAGCTTGCCTCCTTCATAGTCTCTTAAAAACAGACCCAGCGATTTGTTTTTACTTTTCTTTTCTCGACATAAAGCATTTTTAAAATAGAGAACAGAAATAGCAGGATACCTCATTGTTAAAATAATATTGGCCTATAGAAGTTACAGGCGTTTAAAATTGTTCGTGCAAACTTGCACACATTCAAAGGACGCAATTTTCCACACTTGTCATCACTGTCTAATCATCTCTTACCAAATATTCGAACGTTTTTGTTCAATGCCGAAGCTTGCAATGCAAACGCATTAACAAATCTTAATGATAATTTCTCTTTTTTTAGAATTAGATATTTAATATATGATCTAAAGTAAAAAAAAAACATTATTGTTCAGTGGAAAACACAAAGAAACAAATCCGGCCCGGCCTGGTTTTGACCCGCGGGCCAAAACGACTGATGCATTAAAATGTCCTTAAAATGGTTTTAGAACTGTCTGAAAAAAACATTTTTTCGGTACCTTATTGCTCTTCAGTGAAAATGCACGTACCTTAATTTATTTTTGGGACAAATTTACACCTCGCCATCCAGCCCCAAACTCAGCAAAGCTTGTGTTATGGGTGTTAGATAACTGATAAACTACTTATATACTCTTTTTTTTAATAATACATACTTATTATACATGACCCGTAGACCCGTAATCGATACAAAAATGTATTATTTAAATTTTGGCTTAGCCGGGAATCAAACTCGGGACCTCTGCGTGGCGACCGGCATATTAACCAACTGAACCACTCAGGTTATCATATGAATAGGTTACTGCTAATAAAATATTCAGCAACATTTTAGTTAACAATATTGTGTCTAAATTTTAGAAGTTATTGATATCATGAATTGTATTTACTATGTGGTTGTATAGAAGAGACAGTCAAGAGACGGGTGAGTGTTTACCCAAGTTAGTTCTGCTGAAGCGAACCGAATGCAAAGGACGTGGTCTTCTTGATAGATTTACAGGTACACTTAGACCGAATTTGTAAAGAAGATTCGGACAATCCAGTCCCATTTAGAATTTTATGTAACACCATTAGGCATAAGGAATCTCGTCGATCTTTTAGGGTTTGTATCTCAAAGTGTTTAGTTCTATCTACATAATATTTAATATGCCTCAGATTTTTTTTTATTATTCTTACCTATCCAAGTGTACTCTGTATATTGGCGACCAGACCAAGTTTGCTTCTAACATAACTGTTGTATAATACAACATAAGCGTGGTAGAGACTTTTTTAGATTCTTTGCCGTTCCGCAAGATGAACCCTAGCGATCTATTGGCTGAGTTAAAAAATTGAGTTCGGTATCCACATATATTCCGAAATCACGAAGTTCATTAACTTTCTTGAGAGGTTCACCGGAAATTTTGAAGATAAGGTAAATTTTTTGTCTATTTTCTTAAATAACTTGAAAACTATTTATGCCCGCGAATCTCTTTGAATTTTGGGATAAAGGAGCCTTCACATTTTCATCGAAACTTTTGGCAAAACTTTTACAGAGACTTTGGTCGACTCTCTACATTCTTGGCTGTTATGTGGAGTCTGCTTTAATTAGCGTATGAACTATTTAAATGTGTGTTCACTGAGATTTACTTCGCAAATTCCTGAATAATAAGTTTTAATAGAAGTTGTAAAACAATTGTAGAATTGCGTCCTGGAATTTGTAAAGAAATAATTAAAAAGATAGGTACAGTCGAACTAAGTGATCTCTCAGTTCTCACAAAGTATCTGGGAAAATATTAAGTTTAAGTCTTTGCTTATGAATATTTAGTAGAACATGGTAAACAGCGTTGTGTACGAAAAAATACAATGTTTTTTCATTGATCTCTCAGTTCACACAAATTAATTTAACTTTTACTTTAATTTGACTTGCACCGCCTGCAATTTTTATTACCAGTTTTCGGGGTAGACTGGTAGATAAAGCTACAAAGCTTTAAGTCCACCTTTGTACTATTTTATGCATAAAGTATTAAATAAATAAATTTAATTTAACTTTAATTTTATAAAGAAATCCATGTATTTTCCACTTCACATTTTAGTAGAAACTATACCTAAAGGAATTTGTAAAATAAACAGGACCTTTCAAATATGCCGCCGTTTCATACAATTGATATTTAATTGTGATCTCTCTGTCCACACGTTTCAAATTATTTTGTCATTTATTAAACAATAACGCCAACATTAATGCTATGTCATCCAATATTTGGTAAAAAAGTTTTATATAATCCTACATTATATCTTATTCCGAATTAATGGCGTGAATATTGTCTAATAACTTGATGATTTCTGTTAAAAATAATCCGAGTAGGGTGGGTGTACGTACATTGAACTTATCTTAGGACAAAATTATATTTTGTTTGTGTGATCTTTGCCGTTGATTCAACACGATTCCCAAAAAAGAAATTGAATCGAGGCCTATACTTAGGTATATTAGTATGGGGTTCTAAACGTATTATGTTACAAAAAAGAGTCTGTAACGTTTTACATTGACGGGCGTTAGAATGACTAATTCTTTGTGTCCGACCCAAGGTCAATTTCTGCGGAAACCGAAGCCGTAGATTTAAAAGTTAAAAAAAAATTTGGTTCAGGTTTGGCTACAAGTCACAATTAATGATACAGATGATTTTAAAACTTGAATATTCCTGACTCATATCCGAAGCAAGCTCAGAGTACTACGACCTGTCCAATTGTCCATGTAAGGATTTCCACCAAGTGCTAAAATCATGTCCACAAGGGTTTGAGACCAAAGAGGCATCATATTGGTAGAGTTTGTATCTCAGGAGAGATAATCAATGCATGATGATATTTTAAGACCACAAACAAACTCAATAGGAGCATTCATAACATAATGGAGGGAGTACTGACGAAAGAATTGTATACTGCAGTGCAGGGTAGATGAAAGAAGTGCAGCCGTCCACGATGGACGATTTAGTTCAAATGTATTTTTCAGGATTAGCGCTTTCAGATTTTCTCCGGCATTCATAGGTGGGATTATATTTGCAAACTATGGGCAGGTGCAGAAATAGGTTCTGAGAAATGTTTTGCTCCTATTTCAGGCATAAAGAAACTTGTGTCAAAGCTCACCACATGCATTTAGCTGGATGTAGATTATGTGAGAAAATAAAATAGCCTAAAAGTGTATCAACAAGATCCTCTAGTTTGTTGTTAAATACACTATTTCCACAAATAAAAAACCTAGTATATATCATGAACTTTTCCAGTATTATTTCAACAGTGCAGTCTACAATAATGGTAAAACAATATAATATTCAAAACCACCCGTGTGCCTGATGGAGACTTAAATTAGGGAACAGAACCACAGGGGACTATAACAACGTAATCGAGCTGTATCTACACTAGAGGGCAGTAAATAATGCACATTGGCTAGTTTCGGCTTCGTATTTATCACACGCGCGGGACAGAGACACTCTCTACATGCATTATTTGGCGCCGACACCTGTGGCTACTCTCTCTAAATGTTTTACTTTTGTAACAAACTTATGTTTCAATTACGCCAAAGAAACGTGAAAAATAAGGCGAAGGGAAATTGGAAATGTCTTTGTTGCCTCAAAAAATATAAACAAAATCGCATGGTAAATTATGTTTTATAATGTATTTATAGTTTGATATCAACATGAGTACTATAAATAGGTGTTTCTGTTGAACAGGGGGGCTGTCCGACGGGGAGGCGAGCAGGGGAGGCCCGCGCGGGCGGCCCTCGCGGCGCGACGACCCGCGCAGGCACACCCTGGCCGGAAACCACTTGTACGGACACCCACACCATCCTGCTCAGATCAACAACATCGACATGGAGGTACGGCCACTTTATTTACCATACATCATGCTTTTGTGTACATCTCTGGCCACTCCGTTTAGGGGCCATCATCATGCGTGATTAATGTATGACTGAGAACTTGTAAACTCTTTCGTTAGATACGGCAGCTAACCGTCCTCCCATCTTCCACAAATCCTTTCCGTGATCCGTGCTGTATTACCCAGCTTTCACCTACTTGGTAAATACATTTATTTTTAATGATTCTTTTTATTACAACGAGCTCTTCTTAAATAGTCGTATTAAAAGAATTCAAAGAGTTTTCCTTAAACAGTCTTAAAAAAGAGTTAAAATGTCATACAAAAGACTGCAACAAGCTTCAACTGGCTCTCCTTTATCTGTCATATTCTGCCGTCCTCAAACTAATGTTTAGCAATTTTGAGTTGAGTATATTTCGTGAATCTACATTTCATAAGCTATCTGACAAACCAATTCTAATTTTTCTAGGACATTGATAAGTATGTTAAATATAATGTTTTTCATAAAGCTATCACCAAAATTGTAACTTACTTAAAAAAAGTCATAATTCAATTGCAGTATCAAAAGTGATAGTTTTAGTATTTTATCTTGGATATCTAAGTAATTTCTAAATAAGTAAACAAGTAAAATGGCAATTTTACGTCCGTAATGTTTATAAATGTACAGCGCAACTCATGTGTAGGTATTTAATTAATAGGTTAGAATTTATCGACTGTGAGGGTAACGTAAGTTGTCCTACGTCATCGAGTACAAGAAAAGTTCCACTTTGTAGCGATAGTAGAAAATAGGACCACTGGCCTCGAAATACACTTCGTGTGAACAAAGAATTATACCATAGCTCTGCAACGAAAAGGGTTAGACGAGACATTTCTCATCAGTCTACAATATGTTATAAAATCAAATCATTTCCGGTAATGCACTGCAGTGGAGTGCAACGAAGCTAAAAGCCTTTTGTTTCAAAAGATTTTTATATGTTCGTTTTCTTCTTTCTTCTTTTATCTTGGGCTGTCATGCTTGGTTGTTGCGCAGCAGCCGTACGGGTGGCTGGAGCCGAGGCTTGTGCCGGAATACGCCACCGTCAGCAAAAACCGTGACCCCAACATTCGCCAGTTAGAACCGCAAATGGGAAAGGTACCCCTTAAAAGAGGCCTAAATAAATTGGACAATATTGCATATTCGAAAATATATAGTGTTACAAGAGTTACGGTTTAATAGTATTTCTTAACTCAGAAGGTTTTCGCAGTATTGGAGAGGTTTGAGAGGGAGTGCGGTGACAACAATTGATTGCCTGACGCGAGCTATTTAATACTAGCTAGCCATACTTCGTAGCGTTCCCCCGCGCGCATATCGGATCTCGGTGAACATTCAACTATCAACTTTACTATTCATTATTAATTTTCCGGGATGAAAATTAGTACGTTATGACATTCAGGAGCTTCATGGTAGTGAGAGAGTTTTCTATATTGGTTCAGTAGGTTCGGATATTATCCCCAACATACAAACATTTCCTCTTCATAATAAAGGGTGTCCAGCGGGAATTTTTCAAGTTTAAATCATCGTTACTCGTTTATTAGAGGGGATAGGTGCGCGGGAGGGGTAGCGTTCGTTGCGTCGTCTTTGCGGATTTGTTAGTAACCATGAGTCATTGGCGGGAGCGCACCGCGCGTTTGCGGTAAAGCAATATTTAAAGTGTGGGGAATCGTTGATTCGAGCGCGTCGTGCTTTCTGTTCCCACTTTGATACGATGGTCCGAGCACGCAGCTTATATGGTCGTGGGTGCAAAGATTCCGCCAAGATGGGACAACGGTTAATATGCTGCCAACAGGACCGTCTACCGAGAAAGATTGCGGCCTTTACAGGCATTAAGAAGTCGAGTTTTGAAAAAAATAATAAAACTGCATCCATATAAGATGCAAATCGTCCAAAAACTAAATGACAGCGATTATGTTTCAAGAGAAACGTACGCCCTAACGATGTTGGAACCTTTTCGGACCCCCAGAACACTTGGCAACATATTGTTTAGCGATGTAGCTCATTTCCACATCGGAGGCTATGTGAATAAACAAAACATGCGTTACTGGAGCCCTGACAATCCAAGGTAACGGCATCAAAAGAGTTTGCACTGCCCTAAAACGACGGTATGGTGCGCGATTTCAGTTCATGGAATAATCGGTCCATATTTTTTCAATCATAGAGAAACTGTCACTTCTTCGGTATACTGCCGTATGATTGATGAGTTTTTAGTACCACAATTGCAAGTGTTTCACGGACGCAACAACAACTCATTTTCAACAAGATGGGGCAACTCCACACACTGCCAGGGTGTCAATGTTGAGGTTAAGGGAAATTTTCCCTAGAAAATTAATAAGCAAGTACGGAGACATACCCTGGCCACCTCGATCGCCGGATTTGACGCCATGCTATTTTTTCTTGTGGGGTTACCTCAAGTCCAAAGTGTACTGCAATAATCCCCGTACCATAACTGCCCTACAAGAAAATATCCGGCGTGAAATCGCTGCCATTCCCCCAGAGCTTTGTTCTCGCGTACTTGTCAATATGAGGGTTCGCTTACAAGAGTGTATTGCGAGAAAGGGACGTCACTTGGAAGACATTATTTTGAAGAAGTGAAATCCGCAGACACATTCTTTAATATTTTATTTAATATTGAAATCAAAAAATTCCCGCTGGACCTTTAGATATCACTGTTGGTTTGCGCCAGGTAATCAATTTATTTAATCCCTCCCCCAATGCTCCGCTGCCGCTGTAACCTATCGAGTTTACAGACCTTGGAAATGTTTAACTGTTTCGAGCACTGTACACAGTGGTTTTGATACAAAATAGCATAAAATAATGAATCCGCATCTATATTAGATTTCGAATAAGCGATGTGTTCATTCGAATGGTCCAGAAATATTTTGCATGTAAATACTAATTATTACTAATACCAAACTATACAAAACTAATAAATCCTTACTTTAGTCTAATTAAACTTTTATTTACGAATAATAGTAGAGTATGTACCTGATTCGATACACACTTGGCCTGGGACGATACTGGCTTTTTTCATCAAATAACCTTCTAACGCTTGTTACCGCTTTACTATAAATTACTTTAACTTTGAGTGAGTTTCAAACAAATTTTATTTATGCATAATAAGTAGCTTGCGAGGGGTGTAATTAAAAGTTGGATAGTCTTTCAGTGACTTATATAAATAATCTACTGCTTACAGTATATTGTTTAATTGTTGGTAAGTACTAACCTACAGCTTCAGAGAGATCAGACCCACCATTTTAAATAATAATAGAGGATGAGCAAAAAACGAAGTGAGTAGCCTGCCCTTCTTTTATGAAGTTATTGGACTACCGTGCTGGCTCAATATGAACTAAACGATATCATAGATTAGTAGGCAGACAGGAAATATGTATGGTTCTACTCTAATACGTAGGTCATCAACCATGACGTAAGGAGGTAAGTGTGAACCACTGAAACAAAGGCGTTTCGTTTCACTTGGTGACCACTTGCCATCCGGATACCGCTTTTTTAATTGGCTTACAGAAGAAAGATTTGATCGGTTGTCGCATTTGATATTCTTGATAATTATTCGTACTTCAGTTCTACATTCATATACCGTATTATACTCGATAAGCTTTTTGAAAATTCCAACCTTTGTATTTTGGCTCTTTGCATGCCAATAAACGCTCTAAATTTGATAAAGTTGCGAATGCTACAATTTTCTTGTAAGGATTCATATATTTCATTTTAGTAATGTCTATAATACCTAAATCCTTAAAAAGTTTGGCAGGGGCAAACTGCCTCGGTAACTTTTTTTTAGATTCAATATAAACTTCCATATTATCCTTGTTCTTAAGTTTTTTCTCCTTAGAAACCAAGGCCCAGTCTTCATCATCGCATCGTTCTTGTTTTAATCCCTCTGTTAACTGAACTTCCTCTCTACATTGTGTATTTTTTTCCTTATCAATATTTCCCGAGAAATTTTGAGTCAAAACTAAGGTACATACTAGGGCTCGGCGTTCATAACTCGCGATCACCTAATTCGCCCTCGAACGTATTTTCACAGACCGGTACTACTATTATTCTCCATCACGGCAAACGTAGGTAAGTAAACTAGTCAACACAATAGCGCACTCGGTCGGCAAGCGGCCGCTGCGCCGGCCGCGGATAGTGGCCAACTATAAACTCATCATACAACTCGCAATTCGTAACGTAAACAACAAACGACACGACTACCTCTGATCTAAATGTTGGAAACTAGGTCACATTCATTCTAGAGTTCCTTCAGATATAATTATTTGTCCAAAATGTGGAGATAACTCTGTAGTTACGCTACCAAAGTCTTTGTGTGTGAGCTGCTACGGTGACCATATGGCATTAGATAACATATGCCCTGTTTATTTGAAAGAAATCCGGATTCTCACTCATGCCCGAATTTAACAGTACAGAAAAGCTCGTAGAATGTTCATTTCATAAACAAATGAAGCCTATGACAGCCCATTTGAACAAATTGAATACACCCAGGGTGAACCTGAAGGAAGCGTCATATTATCGCGTAAGGACAGAATACAACCCGAACATATGCAAACATAGTAAAACTCATGCAGTGGTCCACGCTCAAAGAGAGATCAAGACATCTCAAGAAGCCACGAAGAGTAAACAAAAACATGTTGCTCGATGTACCTCGAATTTTCGAGGAACCCCCGATAGCCTATATGATCATGGAATCAATCCTGAACCTGGCAATATAAAGGTTGTTCTACGGTGTATATTGGCCTAGTAGAGAATAAACGCGTGGACTTGTTTACATAAGAGGTGTTTGATAGTGGAATACACACCCAAGTTCTTACCTACTATAGAGACTTGCTTCTCTTTATTCAGGATTAGTGCTTTAAGCTTTGGAGCGAATATTTTGACTAAAGGTCGTTAACGAAGGGATTTTGATAAAAACTATTCAACCGACGTTGTGTAAATTCCCTTGGTTTTTGTAAAATGGCTATGAGCAGAGTTGACAATTACAAGTACAATTACTTTGCTCAGACTTAGACCCGGACATACCTTTAAACAGTTTTGCATACCTTATGAAAAAAACATCATCCTTGCTATGAGTGTGGAGTTATTGAGGATGCATACCATATTATGATGGAGTGTGTACGGAACGAGTATGAGAGAACACAATTCTTCTCTTTAGTTGATAGGAAGAGTGCAGTGGGTATATGTAATACTTGTATTCGTTCAGAACGAATGGAATGGTCGAAATAGCCGCTGCGATGGTGGCTTAGATGGTATAAATGAATAAATGCTATAAATATAGCCTTTTTATTCAATATTTAGTTCATTTTAGTGTTTGTTAGAGATAAATGTGACCAGCTGAAGCTAGGATACGCAATACGGTACAGTTTATTAGCGGATGGTGTATTACGTTTTTGACCGGCGCACAGTGCTCCACTCCCATACAAGCTATTGCTCGTAATTAAAAAACCGAACGTAAGTAAAATGGTTTCTTTTACTTTTATTTTAAAGTTACCTTACGGGCAATAATATATAATTTTTTACTTTAAAACTCACTAAAACGGTAAAATATTTTAACTTAAAGTATGTCTAGTCATTCTCTTATCGGTACTTCAAAAATCTGTGTTTATTCTTTTGCGGTTGCGATTTAATAAAATTGATGTACCGAAGTATATGGTAGTGAAAGTTATGCAACTTGCTAAAGAAGGTTTGGACTTTTAAAATATATTATTTTATTTGTGATAATACTGACTGTTTTAAATTATGATGATCATAAAGCTGTCAATGTGTTCGTTGCCTTTTAATTTTCTATATCAACTTTCGAAGACCAGGGAAAAAATTGGTAGTTGGAAACTCAACGATATTTTTTTAATTAATTTGGTAGACTTCTATTATCCTAAATATATTATATTTAGTGAAATTTGTGCCCCGGTACATAGGTAGATTTTACTTTTTTCAGATGCAACTTGTACCATGTTTTGTATGGTGTCCAAAATGGTGGGGGTATGGACAAAGTCTGGTAAAACATGGACACTTTCTACAATTTGGAATGGCTAATGTCAGAAAAGTCGAAAAAATATATATATTTTTTTAATTTTTGCAATTGAAATCCACTGAACACGTGTCCTGTGTGTCTTCTTCCACATACCTTTATAACAAAGGTTTTTGGTGATTTACTGGCTTATTGAATCACGAGCAATCGCTTGCATGGGAGTGGAGCACTGTGCGGCGGGTCGTACAATCACACATACACTACATACATGTTCTCATTAGGAATTACTGTTCTAGGACCAATAGTTTTAATGTTATTACAGTTTAAAGTTTGACAGCTATCACCCGAAATGTAGATCTCGACGAACACTATCATTTTTGAAAATAGTGTTTGAACACTCTTTAGAAACTAGTGTTAGAGGATGAATCGTTTCAGAGTTGTTACAGTTTTAAGTTTATTCTGTACTAAAAAAGTAGACAGATATACAGTTTGACCTTAGCCTCTAGACAAATAACGATTAAAACCCTGTTTAAAACTGCTACTCAGCAGCATAATAAAATATTTATATCTTTAAGTAGACAAAATAGATAAAACCATTTTTTCTAGCAACTTAAATCGTAACTTAATCGGCAACAATTACAAGATACTGATTCACGACAACACGAATGAATTGATCTAGAATTAATTATTGACATTCATGATATGACACATGTGAAGCGAGTAACCACAGACTATTAACTATATCCAGGCTGACCTTAGCCTCTGGACAAATAATGAAACACTGTTTAAAACTGCTACTCAGCAGCATCATAAAATAGGGTTTTCTTTAATTAGACAAAAAACCATAAAACCATTTTTTCTAACAAATTAAATTATAACTTAATCAGCAACAATTACAATATCTGTATCACGACAACGTAGAATTAATTATTGACATAATGATATGACACATGAGAAGCGAGTGACGTTATGTCACATTTCAAATCATTGTCAAATTACAATACAATTTTTTTTATTTCATTTAAGCTATCATCTGGCGTGTAGTTTTAATGCAATTCAAAAGAGTTCGTAATGTTTAGGGTACTTCCTAGATCATGCAACAACATACAGGCTGCTCCTGAGTAATAAATTTAAAATCGTTGATTTTTCGGTGAAAACTACTGATTGTTATGATACTTTGCAGTTTTGTTTTAAATATCTACGCAACTAGTAGTATTCGGCTTTGTCCAGAGCGTAAGGACACCTTGTATGTGTGTGAACTATATCACAGAAGGAGGAAAGATTCGAACTGTTGGTATAAAGAAACAGTCAAGTCTGATATTAACATCTGCTGACATCGCGCCGCACGCTGCACAATGAGGCAAAAATTTAAAAAATGTGGAAAAATTCGTATAGAGCTAACACTTCGGGCTTGGATTGCGGGTTTTGCTCCATCGTGCAGTACGCCGCGCGGCGCGTTGCACAGTGTGATATTTTGCCACCTGTATCTCGGCGTTGTATAAAAATTGCTCGGCGTGCAACAAGTTTTACCCCATCGTGTAGTGCGCCGCGCGGCGCATTGCATCTGTATGACTTGGCGCTTAGTTAAGTAAGCTAATCCGTACAATTCAGAATGTCCAGCAGAGTTTGTACACTCTCAAAATAATCTACGACTAATAAATTATTCCCGATTCCCGACAGCGCTGCGGACCCGACAGACATTGATTCGACCACGACGCGTCTCTAGACGCGCTCTATATTTAGATGAGAGAATCTCCACGTCGTCGTACAGTTGTGGGTAGTTGTAGTGCCGGTATTATGGAATGTTTACGTACACGTTAAGTTAGGTAGAAGTAAAAGGCGCAAGACAAAGCTGCTGCTGCAACTGCGCAGGGGATTTGGATGCCCCTTTACGTGCGGTGACTTCCATCTGAGCTGTGTAATCGGAGAATCTCGGGAGAATCTGCTTCGCCAGATCCTCATTTATCGACAGGGATACCGCGTGAGGTGGTTTTTAGTGGGTAGGATTGTAATTTTACAAGCTTTTATTTAACATGAGTTACTGAAGCCAAGATTATTATTATAGGACGAAAGGATCCTGAAATCCTTGTAGTTGATATAATATTTATTTTTATATACAAGACTAGTGCAGTGCTTGGAGAAAACAACTTGATGATCCAAACGTTTCTCGTTAAGATAAATAACGAACTGGGGACCTAAAAAGGCCACATAATCCTTTCCGAAAAAATTCTCTAAGTAATGGTTACATCCGCATGAAAATCCGTTCAGTCGTTTTCGAGAACAGACAGACAAACAGACGCGGAATGAGAGTTTGTTTTAAATTATGATGTGATAGTGGTATACAACCGGTTTAAATGGCGCGCCTGAAGAGCCTGAGAAGCCTGTCCAGCAGTGTACTGCGGTACTAGGTGGCCTGGTGAGAATGATGACAATATAAATAATATGGGAACCTAACCTAGTTCAATAGGCGGAAATCATTATGTTGGTAACATCTAATGCCTTTTTGCTGTCTGAAGCACTGCCACTGTGCTACGTAATCGAAGGGGAGAAATACTTCATTCTTATTACCTTATAGTAAGGGAGGCCTTTGCCCTGCAGTGGGACAGAAATGGCTAAAAATAAATAAATAATAAACTTACCTCATAAAATTAATAAACTAGGTTCTTAATTAAAAATTAATAAAAGTACCTATGCTTCGACGGCAAAAATATCATTCCTTGTACATAAAGAGAGAAAGTAACATCCAATCAACTTTTCCTTATATTAATTAATTTCCACTGCATCGACAGAAACCAATATGGCGCGTTGGTAGTGAATGCGTACTCGAAAACTGCAAGATGGCAGCTTTGTAAACTGAACTTGTGACTAAAAGGAGAAATGTAAAAGGAGGCGGGAAGCCAGTATCACTATACTGGCTTTCCGCTTCCTTTTACATTTTCTACCAACTCATCTAAAAATAAATTACTGATATTTTAAATGACAAATAAATTTTGCCTGAAAATAACCCCAGGAATTGCTTCCGCGCGTAGTCGTGGACAATTTTTTAATTTCCGATGCATCTTACCGGTAGTAGGAGTCAGGCCTGCTTAGAAGTTCACCGGGATAGGGACCACCTCCTTATCAATTTCTGTCGCAACCAACAACTACATAAATCTCTCTCGCTTCACACACATTCATTAAGCTTTTCACACATGAACGTCGGTTTAGGGTACTCTTACCTTTCTTTAAAATATTATAGATTTGATCGTGACACGTTTCGGTCTGCCCCTTCCCACCATTTCATTTTCGACAAATTCAAGTTGTTCACAATAAATATTTACTAAATCTGTATAGCAATAGTAGTTTATGCAACTCGCAAATAACAGGGGGTATTAAAACCTGAGTGTCTGTATATCATACGAGGCGTAGCCGAGTGTTTTAATACCTAATTATATGTAGTTGCATACGCTATTTTATCTACGCTCACATTTTCATGTTAATATTTCGTAACTATAATTTTATCAAGTTTGCTGGTTGCTTTTCACTTCACTGCTTTTAGACGAGATATTTATTTAGGTACCTATTAATTTCTTTGGTTATGGCGTAAATCAGGAGAGGTGAAAAATGTTGTGTTTAACACAAAAGAAAATACTTTTTATGACCCGTGCTTTTAAATCAATCTGTGCTCAGTTAGTCTACATTAGAATTTAGGTGGGTAGAACTCTGTCAAGAATAAGAAGTTTTTTTTTTTTTTTAATATGAATTAGACCGGTATTTGACTGCCATCTCACCTGATGAAAAGTGCAGATGCAGTCTACAATGGCGCATACCTATCTATTAAGAACCTATTCACTCTTGTCTTAAAGAGACCCAAGTTATAGCGCTCAGGGAAAACATGTGCAGGCAGTGAGTTCCATTCCCTTGCCGTTCGCAACAGAAAAGAGTTAGAAAAACGCTGAGTGCGTATGGGTGGAATGTCGACAATATAGGGACTACCGCCTGGGTGACTACCACCGCCTTATCTATGCCAAGCAACTGCTGCAATGCTTGTATTGTTGTGTTACGGTTTGATCGTAGATGCATTAATCGTAGATGTCATGGGCGACAGTTGCCGCTTACCACCAGGTGGGCGGTCTGCTCGTTTGTCACTGCATATAATAAAAAAAGTACTATTTCGCTAAATCGTTTTTTAAAGTTAGTACTTGCAGCAAAAATCAAAGATATTGGACATAGAGGTCCAATTAACTTTTATCTCTTGTACCTATAACAAATAACGATTTAATCACATAATACAACACTTTTATTTTTTGTCGGGCGCCCGGGGCGCCAAATAGAGAGCTGATTATGTCAATACCAAATTCAAATAAAAAAATGTTTTTCAGTGTATCCGTTGATTTACTTTCCGGTGTGTTTCCCCACCACTCGAAATATTTTGTGTGCATTACTGTGGTTTGTGTGTTCGTGTAGTCCCGTGCATGTTTGGCATGTCTCGCCTATTTCATAGACTAAGTAGAGATAGTTTGTTGTCGTCTCGATTCGTTCGGAGTACTCTTGACCATGATCGAGGATATTAGTAGATCAAGTAATTACAGTAGAGCAGCTGCCATCACCTCTGTGACCCTGTTTACAGCAGATTAGCGATATTACACCGATTACTCGATATAATGTCGACGCGTTTTGACATCCACCACATTCCTAATAGGCGAGAATGTAGAGGGTCGACCAAGTCTCGGCAAAAGTTTCGCCGAAAGTTTCGGCGGACATGTGGAGTACGCTTTATAGTCAACTTTTAGACAAATACAAGTTATTAACACTACAGAATATACGATTGCTTCTTCAGGTAAATATATTTTATGGTATTTGTCATAATAATTTTAATTGCAGAGATTTAACTAACACAATAAGATTAATAGTACCGAGAACAACGCAACGTCGCGCTGCGCGTGCCTACCCGCTGTTTGCTGCGGACAAACGCGGGTGAGCGCGCTCCGTTGCGACGAACTGCGACCATATTTAACACTCACTTCAGCAGCATTAATATATTTTTATTTTCCTCGGGCAGATTTTAAAAATCTGTGATTGATGTACTTACGAAATCGAATAATGCGTAACCGTGTAGGATCTACTGTTTCTTATCTTCTGTTTCTTTTTTTTGTAGTATCCCTACAGCTCTTGTTTTAGTACCTACTCACACATGTAATTAATTTGTGGAAAATGTAGTTGATACTAAATACTTTGTAACCTAATCTTAAGGTAATACATTGTAATATTGTCAAATTTCCCGAATACAATAAAATTAAAAAAATAGACTGGTAGATAAAGTTACAAAGCTTTAAGTCCACTTTTGTACTATTTTGTGCATAAAGTGTTAAATAAAAATAAATATAACGCGTGTGAATGAAATAGGAACTCAACCTTGTCAAAGAAAGTTTGACCGCTGATGCGTAAGGCTTTCCCCTTTTTTGATTCTGTAACAGTATCGTATTCGTTTTCATGGTCCTTTCGTCATTTTGTTCTCAGTTCGTCCAGAATTATAAATAAGGAACATTTGGTTCCGTTCGAGTTAGCCGGTCGGGCCCGATGGACTTGAACTCGCGCGCACACAGTACTAAGCGGCGTCCTTTATTAGTACAATGTCATTGAGGGCTGGCATGGCGGCTGTTTCAGCACAGTCTTTGAAACGCCGTAAATACGCAAATATTTCCAATGGTTGCTTATTTACGGCGTTTGCTGCGGAAACTCTAGGGCCGTGGGATCCGGATTCTAAAAAGCTTTTAGGGGTATTAAATAATAAACTAATTCGTTCCAGCGGTGACCACAGAGTCCACTCATTCCTCGGCCAACGTATAGGTATTGCCATGCAGCGGGGGAATGCAGCCAAATTTATAGGCACTCTCTCAGTGGCAGCGATTTTGTAAACAAGCGATATTGTACATTTAGGGTTTAGATTAGATTAAGGTTTTAGTTTTAGGTTCCATTAAACGCTTTGTTACTTTGTGTCAGTAAAACTGGTTCTCTATTTGACCGAACCAAGTAGCTGGTTCGTCGGGCCAGAAAGGAGGTACTCTTACACTTACTTTGATCACCTCGCCTAGAGGGTCAGATTTATCTCCACCGCCAGTTGCCATTTTCTTGTTTAGCTTTTAGTATAAAACAATTCGCTCACCGTCTTGAGATCTATACCACCACCAGAAATGACGTTCCTTAATTTGTGCAAAATTGTTGTACAACTACCGCATTCTGTACAGATCCACTAATCTTTATGTCGAAGATTGCGTCTTCGTCTTCGTGACCTAGCAATATGGGCGCAGGTTAGGAAAACCTACCCAGATAAGAAATAGGATATTATAATCGCTGAAGGTAACTTTAATAATAGGCTGCAGGCCAAAAGTCTAGTTACCTGAAGGCTAGATAGGTACGAAAGTTCAGAAAAAACGAAACACTTAATGAAGGTTTGTTAATTACAAAATTACGACATATACGAAATTTAAGTCAGGTAGGAAAAAGCTATTAAATCATCTCCAGTAGAGTTTGTCCCTGAATGGTTAAAAAGTCTGCCTGAGCCACTGTGCTTGACTTGAACGGCACTCATTTTGCATCGGAATCGTCAATGCACGTGGAATGTAGCCTATCGTTATTAGTAACTAGGGGAAAACACTGCGATTTGTCGAAAGAAACTATAGTACATTGGAAACAAAAAAAAAGTACATTAAAAAATAGGACGTCTTCTTTTTCTTCAAGACGCTCAATGAAACTTCATCAAAATCCGTTCAGCAGTTTTTGCATGAAGGAGTAACAAACATCCATTATTATAAACTTTAGAATTTATAATATTATAGTAGAGTAAGGGCAGGGCAATTGAAAATGTTATAGTATCCATATCTAAACATAATTTAAAACAAAGTCGCTTCCCGCCGTCTGTCCTTCTGTATGTATCTATATCTAAACTTAGATCTTTTAAACTATGCAACGGATTTCATCAATAAAGATAGATAGAAGTCGAGCCTGGCCAGCTAGTGTTATATAATTCTGTAATCTACTCACAAAGCCCTTTCGGTTGCACCTGTCTGGGAGAGGCTTTATTTATTAAAAACAATATAAAAGGTGTTCCCTATATAATAGAAAATTGTACCAAGTCTATAAAACACGTTAATATAAATCTTCATAAAAGTGTCTAGGTGCATAAACTAACAGAACATTTAATATCATTCTGTAAATTTCAAGAAACGAATGCAGTATTCACCCATATAAAGAAATGCCGTCAGTAGTAATGAAGGAACTCGTATGGCCAACAACAAACATTTGCGAGGTCGTCGCGTCGACTAAGGTTTACCTACTTATATGACTGTAGTTCAATTAAGCAGATGGGATCCTGTTAACAAATTTTGTTGCACCCACGCAGCCGCCGCTGCCGCGGCCGTACCCGGCGAACAACGCGCTGCTGTTCGACGACGACCCTGGCATCATGTCGGAGGTGGAAACCTCCTCCACGGGCTTCCGGCGCGGCGGCAAGCAGCGCTCCTCGCTACCTGTGGTGCGCACGCCCAGCAAGACCTTAGAGAGGCCGCTTGGTACGACACACTTGATTCTTTTAAAATTTTCAGGATTGTCCAAGTAAACTAGTTTTTGTAAAGCTTACTCGTACATACGAAAAGGCTATCAAGCTGGGACCTGATTTGAACCGCTCCCATCCATACGAGCGCTTGCGTTCTTTGCGTTTATCTATATCTACACGTGCTAGAGAGAGATAAAAGAAACAGGCATGAGAAGGCGAGCGCTCGCATCCGCAATCAGACGCCTGAAACCAGTTGTGATACAATAAAGAAAGGCTGTCTAAAGTAGGTATAATTCAACTGCTTACATCACATTTATTCTGTCAACAACAGCCATTTTAGTTAAAATGGGTACCTTCAGATCTCGCACCACGCGATCGGCGCATTCACGACGCGTTCCCAAGATATGGACGCACCCTTATACATATATCTAACATTTTCTTTATTAAACCTCTAGCTTAGAGGTAGAGTTAAGCAATTGACTAACTGTGCAACGTTTGTACCCAGGTCTGGTGTTCCTGCAATACAGGAACGAGACCAAGCGCGCCCTGCTGCCGAACGAGATAACCTCGATCGATACGGTGAAGGCGCTGTTCGTGCGCAGTTTCCCCAAACAGCTGACCATGCAGTACATGGATAGCCCCATGGTCAAGATCTACATCCACGACTCATCGAAGGACATGTTCTACGAGCTCGAGGATATCCGGTAAGCGTAGTGTAAACCTTAGAACGCGTGTTTTTTACATTAAGGTGGTACGTTTTTTATACGAATTGCATGTTACCTTCTATTTTATTAATAATCTATTTGTTAATAATTTCAAACAAAGCAATAAACAAATCAAGAATAAAATATATTAATATAATACTAATAATAAAATAAATTGACGAACAACGCAATTGCGTTTTTTTTTTCAATTTATCTGAAATTTTGCCATTTGACGCACAATGGGATACATTTTCTAATAGTATAAACCATTATACAATTATTACTATAGGCTCAAATGAATGATACAATGGAAAAATAAATTCTGTATGGGTAACGAACCACCTTAAGCCAGCGCAGCGGCCAAACCCAATAATCCCTTTCCCAAGGGATTGTCCGTTGGTAGCATATGGTAGGGTATATATAATTATGTACTCTGTGGCGGAGGATTTCGATTTCGAACGATACATAATCCAATTGTAATTGTTTTAAATGACACACTGAACGCGAATGTTGTGTCACTAATTTTGAACTCATATTAGAACAACTGTTTGTAATGTCACAATACGAGTATGTGTTCTGCAGGTGTACCTTACTTAAATATATAAATAAATAAACGCCTCGCAGGTGGGGTAGGCAGAGACCATGGACCGCCACTTTGCTCTGTCCTTACACAATTCCCTAGCCTCGCATTATACCCATAATTATTTTCATACATCTTCTTCTATTCTTGCCACTTCGGACCGCAGGTTTTTACTGATCTGAACAGTAAATGATTTTCTGGGTCGTTAATGGCCCGTGAACGATCTGTACGCATAATATCTGTGGGTACTAACATTATAAAGAGAAAATATATGATTATTTGTTTGTTTATAATGGATAAACTCAAAATCTACTTCTTGGCATGAATCTATGCACTGCAAAGAAATTCTATGGTCCAATGTTTTTGATGCATTGTCTGTGTTTTGACCTGTCAATGTCTCATTGTGAGAATAGATTAATTACCCAAAATTTTTAGGTAATTCAAGCCAAGATTCTGAGACGGTTTAGTCGTTTTGTATCAATTTAATCAACTAAGGAAATGAATTTTATCTTTACTAAATACGCATTTATTTATGTTTAGCGTCAAGTTCTAGGCACTTATTATCTGTTATCCATGAATCGTTAAAGATTATTGTCATGCTTTTTTTTTATTTTGCTACAGACGGTGGCATCATCCAAATAAGCAAATGTTTATTTATAGTTTTCGGTCTATCAATAATATAGTCTAGCGCACTTTGAAAGGCAGCCACGCCATTCGTAATTCCAAACGGTAGAGGAAAGTAACCAAATATGGAATACCATTTTGTTTTTTGAATATAAGTAATAAACTATTAATAGTACGAAGTCAATTTCTTTATTCGATGAGAAAACATAATGTTTTGCAACACTTAGTGATAGTCTTATGATTTTTATAACTAATTACAGTATCAAAAATCTAGTTTAATCAAAAAATGAAAAAGGTAGTCAAATATGGAATAGGTACCCCAAATATGGACCATGAGAAAGAGGCACAGCAAATCCTTTAAAATATGGTTAAATATAGTTTTGTAATACTTAATAACAGTCTCATTATATACTAAATTGGTAATTAGTTGTAAAAATCATTAGAATGTAATATATCGACATAGTGCGAGTGGTACCCGTATCTTGATTGTTCCGTCCGACCTAACAAATAGATAACATTTTATGCAAATCGGTTAAGCTGTTTAAATCTATAAAAAAGAAGTATTTGCAGTTGGTAAAACAGCTTTTCTTAAGGCTTTGTATGAAAAATGCTGTTCACCAACCGCTAATAAAACGTTTAATTTTCTGTGATGAATCGATAAATTCTTAGTTTTCGAATATTTTTTTTACTTTATGTGTTAGAAAGCATTCTGAAACATAAATATAAACACATTAAAAGTAAAAATTAAACAATGAATTGCGATTTTGACCCAAATATGGAATATTCCATAAGTGGACCCCAGTGCCTGTCCATATTTGGCATTTAATGACCTCAGAAATTATTGTCAATATTAAAATAATTACAAAACTAAAACAAATAAATGGCCTGGAAATGCAAGAACTACCATGTCTGCAACCACATAAATATATGAGGAAAATGTTATCACTCTCTACATAATAAGAAATACATCGTTTTTACGTGCCTAAAAATGTTCTGAACAGCGACCAAACAAAACACACATGCCATGGCACTGGTCTTCGCCCTACTGACAAGATTGAAAGTATACACGTCTAATGTGAGTATATGAAACAGAATATGACTTTGTATTGCGATTTCAAATATTATTTCCGAAGAAATCAAGGAATTCCATATTTGGACCCTATTCCATATTTGGCTACTTTCCTCTATGCGTGTAAATTGGTACAGATTTCTACAAGCTTCAAAAGTAGTCATGGCTCCCTCTTTTTTAACAATCGGTACTTGATGATACGCTGATTGTAAATAAATTTGACTGAAGTAATTGTATTTAGATATTTTGGCCACAGCTATCTTAATTTTAGTTCAGTGTAATGATTGACTGTGCGAGAATAATCAATCACCATCTGTCACTAGCACCTGAGCTCTCCATGGCGAAATGCTCGGCTCTATAACTTCATCTTCTAGCAGTTTCTTGATTTAGATTTTAATAAATTCGCCCTCCTCTTCGGAAAATGCCCTAGAACTGGAATTGGTTTTGTATCTGTAGACATGGATGAAAATATGCTACATACTTGTAGAGTATCCTTATAGCCCACAAATTCAAAATTTTAAGATTTATGTTTTCTTAATAGGCCATGGCCTGTTATTACGTCCGAGCAAAGGTTTTCGACGACAAGTAAAGATTGATGCTTGTAAAATGACATAAGCCATTCGCAAAAGATACGTTTTTCATTGAGGCTGGTGTAATCGGTAGATAGCCTCTCTTCCTTTTTAGGTTCATGTGTTTACTAAGCGTTCGTCAATTAAACTTACTGAGCTCCCCGTGTCGATAAGTGCCTCCGCATGGAGGTCGGTTGTGTAGCCTTTCTTAAGCTGGCGGGTACCGCAGCCGAGATGGAAGCGGTAAAACCTTCTAGTGTTCACATCAGTGTCTTGATCTACGTTTACAGCATTAACAGTGCTGGGAGCACGATCTGACTGACACGATCGGCAAACATTGGCGTAATGCCCCATCTTAGAACAAAGCGGACATTCGTTTTATGTGCTGGGCACTTAAACCGTGGGTGTATTTTATCTGAACCACATAAAAAGCAGCGACGTGGATTACGCACGTTCTTAGGTTCCACTGCGATAGGTTCGCCGGTGAAGTTGTAAGACTAGGAGTTGAAATTTTGTATATTTTTCTCGGCGTTTTCCAGAGTTATCGCTTGATTCAAAGCCGTCCACACCGTTCGAAGATATCAGACCTGATATGAACGGTCACGTACATATTCATCTATGTATTCTTTCACACACACATTTTTGAAGTTACAATCGATAAATAGTTTCTTCAAGTTTTGTTTATTTCCAGTATGGGATTCTCCCGGTTGCTGTATGGCGCGACGTTCTTGGGTTTTATGTAGATTTTTGTCAATACATAGCCATAGCCGCATAGTCTACATCTTCTTCTTTGTGTGTTTTTCTTTTCGGAGTAATCTAAAATTCCATCAACTTATATTATTTGTATTCACCTTGAAAATGGTGACGCTCGACGCTGGCGGTGTGACTAAAAACCGCCGGTATATACATAATTCGAATTTTCGACAATAACAATTTCAGAAACGTTATCTGTCGGTACATAACAAAACGATTTCAAGATTTCCTTAATTTTGATGACTAACTCCAGAAATTGGAGGAACGCCTCATGGTACGTCTGGAAAGCAGTGTCTTTAGTAAATAGCCCAGCTGAGTGTTAGCTCAGCAGCAGCCACGCTTGCGCTCTGAAATCCTTTTCCTATCTCCCAGAAGTCATTCCTGTAGCCGTAGACTATTCTCTCTGAACCGAACACCGGGTATGTGTTGTTGGTGCCATGACAATTTTGGCAGCAAGGGCCGTAAGTGCATTCTGCCTTGTCATTTTAAGTCGGGAAATTAGACCACATAGACTAGCGCCGGATCGCATTGATAGCGGTACTGCTCACAGATCAGATTCTCCTTGGGCTGCTCCCCTGCACTTGTCATCTAAAAAAGACGGCTAGAGACCAAGCGGTGACAACATATTTGGATAAGATAAAAGAGTTGCAAATTCGTTTTGTTTAATTTCTGGTCTGTAGGAAAACTAAAGAGGCTTGCAGGGGAAACTATGATAACCTTTTTCAACATGTTGAGGTAGTACAGGTTCATCACAGAGTGGTTCTGCAGTTACTGTTGGAACAATACAATTGTAATAAATTTAAGATACTGGTAACTCAACCTTATTATACGAGAGCGGTAGCTGATAAGAGATTGATCATCCCAGAAAGACTAAACCAATATGGGGAAAGAACTAGAGCCTATTTGATACCCAAATTAACTAATGGCCTGCCAAGGGAACTATGCAGTGAGCAATTGTCAAAGCAAGTGTTAAAGAAAATGTTGAAAAGACATTTACAGATATCTATGTAGTGCTGCTCACTGGGTCCGCCCGGTGAGCAGCCGTCACACGGTATTCATATTCATGCGCATGCTCCTTTGTTGCACCGTTGTGTACCTTGAGGTCGTCCCGGGGTGCACAGTGGTGTACTGTATGGGTGTTTGTGTGGTGCTGTGTGGCGGTTGCTCATTGGGTCCGCCCGGTGAGCGACCGTCGCACGGTATCCATATTCATGCTCATGCTCGTGTGTTGCACCGTTGTATGACTTAGGATCCGTCCCGGGGTATGCAGTGGTGTAGGGTATGGATATGTTATGATTTACCTGTATTTCTCCATTTATTATACGAATGTACACAGCCTGTGAAAATTTAAATTTCACCTTATCTTTGAACAGACAGTGTATATGCACAAAAGTAGCCCTTATGGGTTGGATGTGTGAGTAAACATATGTAATAAATTTGTTAACCGTAATCCGGATTGTATTACGAGAGAAACACCATTGCCAACAAACTGTTATGCAGTTTGGCAGGGTAAATAGCAGTAAGACTGAATGTACGAAACATTGTAAGGATTAAATAAATAAATAAATAATAAATAAATTTAGCATCCATGTTTATCCTTGACCCTAGAGACGTAATTCTATTTTGACAGCTTTGTAGGTAGGTACTCACTTTAATTGTATGAGATTGAAACAAACAGATTTAAGAAAAAAGTGTATTACTGAATTAATAAAATAATAGTCTGTCGTGTTGTCGTAGCGAACTATACAGCGGTATCAGCATCATCGTCTATAGTATTTGATACTAGAATTTTTAGATGTGAATTTCGGGTAATTATTTTGATATTTTTTTATCAATTCGTTGCTAAACAACTGTATCATGTTGATAAAGTGATCACTTAGTAAAAAGACCACACTTATGGATACTCTCATGTCATATATATGGAAGATTAAAAAACACATTATTGTCTACTTACCGATGAAAATAAGTTTTGTAATATTTTCGCTCAGTGCGATTATTACATCCTAATACACTACACCCACCCATTACAGACCCACGTTGGATTCTTATTTTCGATAGTTCGTTTGAATACACTAAAAATCCACCACATTTTAAAAATTATATTTAGTTGTCAAATATTATTTGGCGGCAGGATCTCAGGACATGCCACCGTGATTCCGCCAAGCAAAAAGGTGGCACACCGAATGTGACAAAATTGTGTTTGCATCTCTTTCTCTCTTAGCTTTAACTAGGAAACTAGACTTCCTTTTTTCGCAACTGCTACGTCCTACAAATTATAATTCTGTTTTGAGCGAAGCGAATTTTTTCTACTATGCATAAAACGAAGCCAATCTGTCGGCCCCACGTTGGGCGCCAATTTGTAGCACACCGTCGTTGGGAGAACTTGATAAACTACACTCGGGAAATAATGATGTGAAGGGTTTTATTATGTTCAGTTTATACAGAAGTCTAGGTTTAAAGCTCTAATAAAGTATTTGAGACGGCGCACTTGGGAAATGGTAGAACAAGAGCATATCATAAATGGTTTTTACGAATATCATAATCTGGGTGATATTTTGATTTAAATTTATACTCAAATAGTCAAGTTATAATATTCATTAGGATTTTGTTACCTAATACGCAAAATAATATTATTTTTCATAGTCAGGAGTACATTGAAGATAGAGGTGCCAAACTCAAGTCTTTGGGTGTTCATATTTCAAATCAATATTGTGAAAAAAATATTAAGCACAGATATGTTACATTTTTAGGAAGGTAATTTTATATACTTTACGAAACAGCTTTTTAATTTTTATTTTATTTTGAGAAATTTGGGAAAGTTCTTAAAATGAAACATAATCAAATTTTTCACAAAAAAAAAACAGTATGGGCTTTATTGTTATTTTTTTTTAATTATTTCGTAATAACAAAGGGGTCTTATCAAATTTGCACCCGTTTCGCGTAAGAAAATAAGAGATAATAATTTTGTAGGTACCGATTCAATATTGCAAAATAGTATATAAAGGGAGGTAATTATTATTCCAGCCATTCAGTTCAGTGTAACTTCAAGTGAAGTAAAGTTCATTTACGGCTGTAATTACCGCAGATTGTGTATTATAGTCATACAATGTCTTCCTTCAACTGTACCAAATGAGATATCATACTTCCCTATATCGAGGAAGGTAGAACCGTGGAATCATTGTCCAAAGTTTTAATGGAAAATTAAATGTTTCTGAAAACGACATCTGGTTATAATAAGTGAAATACAAAGGCACATTCTTCCAACGTTTAATAAGCGCTGGGCCCTGGCATTTTTAGAGAAGAATAATACTTGGTTGGACACAGGGTATTCGGTGAATTTACCGGACTCTGATTCATATTATACACTATCAATTTCTGGCCAACGAGGAAGACCATGCGTGGCTTATTTATACTCCTCAGAATCTACCTAGAAGAGAAAAAATACTCTTCTACTCGCAGAATATGGCTTTGAGCACATCAATAAAGCCAACGTGCAGGGACTACGGTCTATAGGTGAAAACACAGAAGCGCATCTTGTCGAATCGAACCGACAATCAAAAGAAATTGTACATTTCAAGTATCTGGAATGACTCAGACCAGTTAAAAATGCTTTCTGACCCGGAAGCATTGAGTGCTTCTATTGATTTGGATTTAACTAAAGCACAATATATGTACTTAAGGAACTTAACAAATGAACGAAAATGTTGTATATTCCTGCCTTACTACAAAATACAAGAACTAAAGAAATCTTGCTATCCACCATCTTCTACAATTGAGATCACCAATACTTCTGCTAAAGTAATTAATGTCCAAGATTTATTGGACCACATTGTTGCTAGAATTTTGAAAATCGATTTTGTTTACCAAAAACAATATAAAACGTTAATCCTCTACAGTAAATGGGGATGTGATGGTTAATCTGGCCAAAGCCAATATAAGCAAATACTTCCAGAGGAGTCGGATACAATTTCCGATGCCAATTTGTTCATCACTTCCATGGTCCCCATCAGATTAATTGATGAGCAGTCAGGTTTTATTATATGGAAAAATCCGGTACCTTCATCTGTACGTTTTTGTAGACCCATTTCAATAGATTTTTGTAAGGAAACTCCAGAGAAAACCAAGCCTGTTGTAGATGAAATTAGAAGGCAAATTGAAGCTTTACAACCATAATTGATTAATGAAGATAATGCTCGTATTCAAGTGAAACATGAACTCATTCTAACAATGATAGATGGAAAGGTGGCTCAAGTGCTAACAGATACTCCTTCTGGTTCCACGGGCACGATATGTGGGGCTATTCCGCGACTAATGAATGATTTGTCGAAAGTTAGTGCCAGACCAGAAGACGAAAGTGCCTACCAGTACGGACTCTCCACTTTACACGCCTGGATTCGCAGTATGGAAATGTTATTACACATTTCCTATAATCTTGATTTCGAAACTTGGTCTGCTACAAGTAAAGGAAAAAAGAGATTGAAGAAGGAAAAGAAAGAGCTTGTTCAAAATCATTTCAGGGAGGAGTTAGGATTGATAGTAGATAAACCTCGGCAAGGTAGTGGGAATACTAACGATGAAAATACCGCAAGAATATTATAACAGTACATGCTCTGCCGAAATTACAGGTGTAGATGAAACCTTAATTAAACGCCTCTACATCATTTTACAAGTTTTATCTTCAGGAATGATGATCGATCCCGAAACGAATTTGACGAATACGCAATGGAAACTGTAAGAGTCTACGTGAGCAAAGTCAATTGGTATTACATGCCATCATCTATACACAAAATACTTATACATGGAGAAAGTATTATCAAACATTTCGCAGTGCTTCCTATTGGACAGCTATCGCAGTCGCACAAGAATCGCGCAACAAAGACTACCGAAACATGCGACTACATCATGCCAGAAAATGTAGCCGAAAAGCTACAAATGAAAATGTTTTTAAAACTCTATTGTACACGTCCGATCCGTATATAACAAGTTTAAGAAAACCATACGCAGAGAATGAAGATCTTGAGGAAGAAGCACTAAGTCTTCTAAAAGTGGCACCACTTGCAACTGAAATGTGTATAGATCCTAATTAGATAAGGATTTTATTTATTCCGGGTATTCACTCACTCTTAAATTAAATGTGTTAAGTGAAAAATGACCCACATTATAGAGTAGATGTCAAAAAATATAACTTAAGTAGACGAAAGCGATAAATTTAATGATATTGTTTTTATTATTATTTTTTATTGACATGACTTGTTCTTTATGGTTAATGTTAGTTTTAATTTTTATAATATAATTATTACTTTGTATTTCACTTTAAATAAATATTTTACCAATTTTTTTGTGGTTATCCCATTTTTTGTCTCTTTACGCTATTTACATTTAAACATATCATGCGAAATCACTATAAATTCTATATCATTTGAATCTACATACATTACTGCATATGTGTACCAAATTTCATCACGATATGATATAAAATCACGAAGTAATCGATTTTTGATCCGAAACTGACCTATATTTTCCATAGTGCGGCGAGGACCACCATGACTAAATTACAGTCTATCAAGTTCTTTACCAATTATGCTCCTCACGCTTTTTCGTATTCTGAACCGTTTACGAGCAAAACACTTTCGATTGTGGCGGTAGGGAAAAAGGGTATTTTCTTAGAGAATTGCATGAAAAATACTCGTATAGTTACAAGAGGCGGCCAAAAACAGGTATTTCGCAAAACGGTACGGGTGTATATTTTCGTTATGCTGATTAAAAGCAATTAGTTCCACCTCAAGCCCCATTTTCAGTTAATTCTACTCCACTAGTTTCTGACTGCCCCTTTAGTTTCGTGCGAAACTACTTTATATCCCGAAACCTCTACAGGATCGAGGACTGCTGAAAGCTGGGGCGGGTCGCTAGTAATATTATTTTGTATATCATTGTACCTATATAACATAATATTCCTCTCATGTTGCCATGGCTCACACGCATTCCTGTGTTACAATTTGTTCATCAAGTTATATTATGACTAACACTGGGAACACTCATTAATGCAAACACTAATTAAGTGAAACTCTTCGACGGCAAGGAGGTGGATGGTGGAGTTCTGCAGTGGTTACTAGGAAACCTGCAGACATTGGGGTCAATTGACAAGTTTTCTTTACTTCGGGAGGTTCGAGGTTCTGATGAGGAAACGAGGCAGTGAATTCAATCCAGTTCTTTAAACTTGGTGCCGAGGTTTTGAGAGAGCTATGGTACATGATGGGACTCTTCCCAATACATTAAGTCGCCTAAATATGCAGGTTACATCGCGATGTTTTCCCTCATCGTAAGAGCATCGGTTAGTGTTCAAGTAAAGTAAGTAAATAACTCAGAAAATTACTACAGATTTAGTTTGTAAGTGATAAATACCTAATAATAGTCCAGCAAAAAATTATTTAGGTACCTCCTGTAACTTTTCAGTCACCCTAATACGTATTTGTCTGTATAAATACACACATACACCTATAAAGAGTAGACGTAATAAACATCATTTCACATATTGTGATTTGGCCGTAAGCGAGTGATCGTTATCGATTTAAATTTTCGGACCCATTACGTTGTGTATTAATTTAGAAAAAGTCACAAGGAATATGTAAGTTTACAGCTCTTTAAATCAACCGCATGAATATTCGAAAATATTCACAAATGAATAAGATTCAGTTCACATAAATAAAAGTAAAATCAATCAATATCAAAATCCGCACAAATGAAATATAAATCCGCGTATACATATAAGTTGATTAAAATGTAATCCACGTAAATTGAAATAGTCATACAATTTATAAATTCCGCACAAGAAATCAAACAAGGTATAAAGTAAACATGCGACTTAGCTTTGACAGCTCTCGAAACGGCAAACACGATCCTTCTTTCTTCTGTGGCCACTCTAACCCTATTTTTGCGAAACCCTAAAGTTACCTAAATAATATGGAATTAGGACCTTTAGGTCTCGGAAACCTACCTAATCGATAGGATAAAACTGAGACTCCCATCCAACCAAACATCTCAGGCCTACAGCATCGTGGCTGAACTACATTTCCAGCCTACGTGCCGTTCCAGCGAAACCTTTGACATCAATCGGCCCAATAACTTATTTTTAATCCTTTGAAACCATCACACATATTCCGATCGTCTTGTCAAGCCTTACAATTACTCACAAGTCATGGAGAGTCAATTTTTTTTTTTTAATTCGCGCGTTTTTGTTGTGTGCCTACTGTGAGGGACGCTAACGACTCAGACCAGGTTTCGATCCAAACTCGAGATTCATGTCCGTAGGCAAATGTCATTCAAGCTTTAAAAGCACAAAGGTACTTAAACGGAACATGGGTCTAAATCGTACCAGAATTCGGCGGTAAACCTAGACGTAGACTTTGTTAGAGCGCCTAGGCCATCGAAGACAAAGTCGGGGTCGTTCGCCAACTCATTCTCTTAGAGTGTATTCGATGTCACATCCGAACCTGTGTCCCAGGTTAGTTTCTATTGTTTTTTATTCAGTGAGGGTGAATACTGATGATATGGAATTTGGTAATATTTTTTTTTAATTTGTGTTTTAATCAACTTTCACACTTACATTGAAATCTCTAAGATCCCTACTAAATACTCTAAGTACCACAAAAGTAATGAGAATGTAACTTACTGTTAGCTTTCGAAACTTAGAAACAAATATAAAACCCAAACAAACCAAATCACTGACACTACGGACATAGATAGAGAACGAAATAAACGTCACAAGCTGAAAATGACACAAAGTAATAAAGCACAAATTAATTTAACAAATCACACGCGAGTTGTAATGAATCTTCCCGTGGAAATTTGCAAAACCTGGGGTTTCTTAGTTACGGAAATGGATAAAATGATGTTCACGCGACGCGCCCCAGGTGTTGACTGTCTCGTTTCTACTACCCTGGCCACCTTGCTTGGATTCCTTATCTTTAAAATTCCCACTGTCCAATATTTCAAACAAACAAAAAATTAAATATTTCAAATTTTATGAGGTCTAAGCGACTGCTCTTATAACGTTCGCACGTCCATAAATTTTACAAACTGTTCCTGATAAACCGAAAATAGTTAAATGTTATAACAGCTAGGGATGTATTACCTACGACGTTTTACTTATTCAACGAGTCGATTAAATTTAAAAAACGCAAAGAAAAATACGCAAGCAAATGGATTCGATGTGGAATTCCTTTAGACCAAAAGTTATAGTGTAGGAAAGTATGAGTAACCAATATAATGACATTTTAGGTACCATAAACTCGACGTAATGTTAAATTAGACCGAGTATAGAGAGGTTTAATTTATATGAAGCTAATAAATTTGAGTCATCAAACAAGTAGATTAATATTAAGTTCTAGACTTGTTTAACATTTAGGTGTTCTTTAATTTCTTTATTTATTTCGATATTTCGTTGAAACGTATTTGTATATTCACATCACTATCACTTGAGGGTTTTTTTAATGGGTCCCATAACTTAACGCCAAACATTTAAAATATTCTCGATATTTTGCCTGTCGTTCAAACTAATCAATTGCGTAAATTTATTACGTGCTTTTGAAATAAAAGATTACGCCTAACGTCAAATAAATTATTATTATTATCATTAAGCAGACAAGCAGACAAGCAGTTGTCTAAACAACTGATGAAACAACTACAAAACAAATTGTTTAAGTTTATTAGAAAACCAAGTTTTGGTAAGTATGTGAGAGCATTTGTTAAAAGAAATCACGATAAGCAAACTATATTTTAACCACACTCTGCTCTGTGTATGATATACGTATTCATTTCTAAATCTATCATCTATAAACATACGATATACAAATAAATAGTACGGTGACGAGCTCATGGTACATAGTGATCGTTACACTCCCTTATAGGTAAAGTAGGTTTTTGTAATAGATGCAAACTCACGGACATCGGTGGTCGTGTTTGTGTAACCGCTCAAAAGTCTGTATATCATTAGATTTTTTCATGGCTTCGAATACATCTACATGGCATCTACACAGAAAAGAAAGCGTTACGCTGCCACATCCGTGCCGTAAAAAAACGCGTCCGCGCCCCGTCTGCGCCCTGTCTGTGTCTTACGTATTTTCTGTGTGGCCGGTCGCTGAGCGTACGAGACGCGGTGCGGAGGGTTGTATTGTAGGGATGCGTGGAACAGAGTCAACGAACAGAATCAGAAAACAAAACAACGGCAAAATAAATGCATAATATTTTGTATTACCATTACCTTTGTATAAACAAAAATATAAGGATCAATACTCCAAGTAACTTAGTTACTTCAGTCCCTGGCCCTCGTGCGCGAGAGGTCAACCGGGACTTCTTTATTGTAAGTACTAAAAGGCATAAAATATATCGAACCATTACAAAACAATAACACTTATTGTTATTATTTCTATCTTATCTTCAAGGACCATATTGTTAGCCATGTGTAAGTAAGAGCTTAGGGCGTTAAAAATAAATACTTTTTAAGCCGGGTCCACACTTGTATCATTTTAGTGTGTAATTTCTCCTTTTAGTGTATTATTTATACGGTGCGTGGCTTCGACATGGGTCATTGTCACCAGTTTGGACGCAAAATGCGTTCATGTTACACGCCGTAGTTACATCCCAATCCATATGTAACCGCGTATCTGATACGTTTCAAATCGGATATAGGGTTCCCAAATCTACTACATAATAACATCCAACTCTATTTAGGGCAAGATACTTAGGAAATCTATCTATTACAAAAGGTATTCTTTGTTATAGATGATTCTTAACATGGATACGGTTTTTTTACACTCAAAAGAAATGTACTATATTCTTCTAGAACATTTATGGCGACCCTATTCGGATATTGTATCGTGTCAGTTAGTATCATGTACCTGCGTTTTCAAAATCCGGGTACTTAACGAACACTCCGCGGTCGAAAATGCGCTGCTGGAATTTGGATACGACTATCGTAGAAAAAATTTAACGTCCACAACATGCGTTGGCGACACGCTGACAAAGATACGATGGTCGTGGTTTTTATCACATGGTGCGATTTTATTTTTAATACAATATGGCCGAAATGGGCGTCTATACTCAGGATATGGATTTGGAGACGATACAAGTGTAGACCCAGCTTAAGAATTTCGTCATTCAATACACTTTCATCGCACATGTTATCGAGTTGTGGTTCGAGAATTCGAAGTGAGGGTAATTGTCGAATCCGAAACAATGGGGCAGATATGTCTGTCTTTGGGAGCGACTTATCTACTCGTGACGATGTCGCAAGCATCTGCGTCGAAATATCGAGGTAAAAACATAGTGCATTTTATATTTCGATTCGAAATAAAATAATTTCCAACGTGTTCGTTCTTGATAATCTTCTGAAAATAGAAGATAGAAGCCAACCTTCTGGTCATTAAATGCATCGACCAGGCGCTTTGCTATCTCCCTATATAGGGAATGTGCACCTTGTCCCGCCGCCCTAAGATTTTCACGTCAAGCGGTGCAAATAAATTGTAATCCCAGCTCAGACCGGTATATGTGCGGTGCTTGGCGTTTTTAGACGAGGTGGCACTGGCCCCAGGTTGACAAGTTTTATGATCTAAATCCGCTGCAAGGTATAATGTCATAATGACTTGAAGTATCATTAACATGTTGGCGTCAGTCCCGATTACGATATCGCGCGCGAGGCCCCGGGGTCTGAAGTAACTAAGTATTGATCCTGATATTTTTGGTTAACTATATCTATAATAAAACAGCAAAAAAGTGTGTCTATACATTAAATATATTTACAAAATATTATTTAAGGTGAATAGTAATAGAATAAATTTTTTGTCTGTTTGTACACGCTAATCTCCGGCACTACTGACGGATTCGAATGAAACTTTTTTGTTGTGTAACTATTAAGCCTGGGCAACATATAGGGTATAATGATTTTGAAAACTTGAACACTTGGGCCCGGATTATAACAAGCGTCGGCGACGCTGCTTGCGTTATTGATGCAACCTGCGTTATCGACGCTCCCTGCGTCGCCGACGCACCTTGCTGTCAGCTGTCACTCAAAATTGTATGAATTTCAAATGCGCGCGCCGACGCAGGTCGCGTCAATAACGCAGGTTGCGTCAATAACGCAAGCAGCGTCGCCGATGCGCCTGGCGTCGCCGACGCGCCTGGCGTCGCCGACGCAACCTTTCTCAGAAACGCTACCCGCGTCGGCGCGCGCATTAGAAATACATACAATTTTGAGTTGACAGCATAACGCAACCTGCGTCGGCGACGCTACTTGCGTTATTGACGCTCCTTGCGTCGCTGATGCTTGTTATAATCCGGGCCTTAATGTAGAACCATAATAGACCAGCTAATCTATAAGAAATATGGAAATGAAGTCGAATGAATTTTAATGGGATTAGCGCTCGTAAAATAAATAAACTGCCCTAAAAACGATTTCCAAGCGGACACAATCGCGGACAAAAGCTAGTACAATATTGTATTTATTTTTCCGTTGTTTTGTTATCAGTATGGTGGGCGAGGTTGGGGCGCCCGCCCACCCTATTAGGCTATCAGTTCGCCTCGCGACTCAGTTCCACGCATACGTAGGTATGCGTAATGTAACCCTCCGCGCCGCGCCTCCTTCGCTCATACGGCTAACGCGCTGCTCCCCGTTCGGAGTTCGTAGCCATGAAAAAATCTAATTATAATCAGACTTTTGAGCGTGTGCACAAACACGACCACAGATACCCGTAAATTTGCACTACGAAAACCTATTTCACCTGTTGCTGTACTGTGTTAATTAAAGTTAAAAAACTATTTAAAATCTAGCTTTGAATCTGTGAATACAAAACATTGCAAAATAGTAGCACAAAATTGCGAAACAATTCCGTCTGTTGTGAATTCAGAGACACGGAAAGTTAAATAGAGGTAGTTTTGTCGTTTCGTGTATTGTTTAGTAATGCGTTTCATGAAGCAAACTAAGTTTAAGTTGTCGTTGCGGAGAGGTGTTATGGTGAATAGTTTTTGGTTTCTGCGCGATGGCTCGAGGTCCGCCTGGACCATGATCCAGGATTTAGCTGATTAGATAATTACAGTGGAAACCTGACCAGATTGGATCATGGTTAACACATTCAGTCGCCTGTATGTGTAGGTCATCACAATGTTTTTCCTTACCGGAAGAGCATCGGTTAGTGTTCAACTAATGTACGTAACCCCGTAAAAGGTTTTTGATACATGGAGCAAGCCCTTATAGCAAGGCCGGGTGTTTACCTTGGCAATTTGCACAAGTTGCTTGTCTGTACCTATCAGATGTTTTCACAATAGTTATGTAGTTATGTTAGTAATAGGATAGTCTTCGTCGAATTTAATACATCGAAACGGTCTGAAGCACTGATATTTGAAGCACATATGGTGCATTTATTGTTTGGGTCTTCAAATGTAATCTTCATATGGTTTAGGTGTTTTACATCTGTATCATTTTGTTTGAGCTTTAGGTCTACATAGAAGATAGATAAGGGATCCTTTATAGTTCTGTGGCATACCTACATTTACCACTTGCCTGACGTCATGATATCGAAAAGATGACTTCCGTTGCTTGCAGTCCGCGTAACTGTCTTACATTATAACGATTTATGTAAATGTTCTTAGCAATGAAGTTCTTTCTAACATGTTTGTAGATAGGTATGTGACATAAAAAGGCTTGCTTGCTGCTTTCTACTATACGGTTCAATGTTTCCTTAAGTGATGCAATGTTGAGTGTTTTTAGTATCGGTATTATCTTTCGTTAAATTAATTTATGCGAAATTCGTAACCAAGTCTTCCAGTATTTGAAAGCTGTTGTGTAGCTATTATATTTCAAAGGTGTTTTTAAATTTTTTATAAATGTGATTCAAGTTTGGCCTCGTTTCTTTTTAACCGACTTCAATAAAGGAGAAGGTTCTCAATTCGTCGGAACTTTTCTTTGTGTATGTTATCTGATTAGGTACCTACTCGAAGAAGCCGAAAGGGTATAATTCCCAGGTGGTCCCATGGTGAGAACGGTTCATACCAACAATTCGAAATCGGTTCTTGACCAAGCACGAGATGTTGTATTCAATGCCCATAACGAAACTTTGCCAATATGCAGTCCCAGTCATGCTTTGTTTTATTGATCCAACGGCAGTGCTTTTGGTCCCTAGGTACCATATGCGGCTCCCATGGCGGAAAAAGTGATCTAACAGCGACTTTAACGTCCAAACTAATTTAATTATTATGAAGCATTTTACCGAAAGAGCTAAACTTAATCCAGTACGAAATACTAAAAAATTAAATTTATATTTAAAAAAAATTATTTATTTAAAATTTTTAATAAAATATTTAGTGTTATTCGTTTTTTTAAAAGATTTCGAAAATAAATCTAAGACTCTTTTTACAATGCTTTATGGACAAAATTCAAGATAATAAAAATATGTAGGGCAAGGTGGGGCAGAACCGGGACCTTAAGCTTTAATTGTCTCTAGAATTGCTCCAGTTGGACGAAATTCAATAAAAAATTATTTATGACTGGTTACACTTTTATACGAACGAAAACTAAATCAATTAATTTAGCAAAAGCAACTAAATGTACAGAAATTATTATTTTTCAAAAAATGACATTTGCCCGGTTTTGCCCCACTAGGTGGGGTATAACCGGGTATGCTTTTTGGTGATACCCTGATCGTGCACCATTCCTATTATCCTACTTACTAGCATTAAGAAAAAGACATTTACGGGCACGAATGTATGAATTGATGGAAGTTTGTTACTCTTGCTTTTTATTACTTCTCACAGGAGCACGGTGTAGGTAACCGAATTATGCGCGAAAAATACACGGGCAAAAGCGATGTTTTATAAATACACACTTTTTATAGTATGTAAAAGGTTGTCCACTGGTAGGCCAACAATTGCATTTATAAACAATAAAGAAAATACATATACCCCAATAGTGACATAATACGCTACCCGGCTTTACCCCGAACACACAATTTTCAAACAAAATGGCATAAAAAATAATTATATGACATAGACATTTTATAACACCATTAAACTGTTCCTCATACTACGAGTATACTTAATCTTTAACATACTCATCATTACAGATGTGTAGATGTAAAGTTGAATTACTGTAGTCGAAACCAGTCTGAAAATCGGTAACATTTTTAGGATTTTTAATAAAAATCTCTGAGAGCTGTAAAAACGAAATTTCCGCATAAAATACCTGTTACATACTCGCATGCCATCAGGAGGTACATAATTCACTATAAGAGCGAAAATAATTTCTGAAATAATAAGGTACCCGGTTTGATCCGCATACCCGGTTTTATACAACTCTCCCCTATCTTTTATAAGTGCGGGTACTTGTACGCTGTTCATTATTCGAAGGCACCTCAGAAATTTCCACCACAAAACTATTACTTATTGTATTTTAAAAAGCTTATTTTTTACTTTTTTGTGATATAAAACGGATTCACTGTAAAATATGTTTTTTTTTTATTTTCGTTGTAGTTTTTTCTACTTCCTTGAAGGAAAGTCCTGACGCCTCGCAACCTCTGGAGATTAAGCAGGAGAGTTATCTTAGACTTAGGCGGAGTATCTGACGTCAACAGGTTGGCACCATAGACAGACAGTGACTGTAACAAAAGGTTCTTCTGAAGCTCATAGCACGAGATCCAAGCGCTCCGTGATAACATTTATTCAAAAAACCGTCAATATATGTAGCGTTAGTTATATCATATATACTATGTAAAATAAACCACTAGCATCTATTAATATACTCAACGAATTGTTAAAGTTCACCCGTTGGTGACCGACTATGGGGTTTCTAATAGATACCCAATGCTCGCCTCTGCTATTCAATTGTGGGATTGCCCACACTTCTGGGCGACAATTCAGTGTTCCCGATTTGTCGGCAGTGCCCACCTGCGCGACATCCGCGACCGGTCGGTGCTGCGGCTGTTCGAGGCGGCGGACATGGGCGGCGGGGTGTTCCCCGGCGCGGTGGGCGTCGGCTCGCTCGCCATGCCGCCCGGCGCCGCCTCATGCTCAGGACCCTCGAGCTGGGACCAGGTAAGACTTCCTTCCCCATTTATTAAGCTAAGTTCCGTATAGAGGAATTTTGTAAGTAATTAAATAAACAAATTGGTAGGTACACCTTTTTAACCAGCTGGCGCGGCAAGTCATTTTCTTGGAAAGTCAATTTAGTCTTCAGAGGAACGTCATGATCGTTACAAGTCTACTTCGATTGACGTTATTTTCTGGTCTTCTTCCTAGTAGGTTTATTAGGAATATGGCATCGGAAGTCGTGCAGAAAAACGCTTTGGGAGCAACGCGCCGGAAGTGATCAGTTTTTAATTTGAAAAGATAAATATCTAGGCAGCCAGATATCCTGGAAAACTGGTGCCCTCGATTTGCTACGACCAATCCATCCGATCTCAAAAGAGCTGGATCGCTTAACATTTTACGCTTGACTTCATACAAAAAGCATAGGAACTTAATAATCCACAACGTTCTGACTGCGAGAAGTGTTATCGATGTGTTTTCTGTATAGAGATAATGACGTCGCTTGCTCAGCCTGTTAGGGAGATATGACGTCACAAAACGATCATACAAAGATAAAAAATCTTTTAAATATAATGACCGTGTGGGGTATGAAATGTGAGTAGATTGCAAAAGTATTGCATAATATTTAATCACTACTTGGTCAAGCAAATTATTAGAAAACGTGAATAAATTACACATTTCAGACTTTCTGAGTTGATTTTGAACTGCTATAGAATAAAAATGCCGGATTGGATTTTTATTAAATATACCGTCAACTCATATTTCAACGTCAACAAATAATTAAGAGGAAACCCACCCTGATATGTGATAGTAATTACGTAACCACTACCACAGTCCTTCTTTGGCGATCATATGTCAAAACGGTCGCCAAAGGCTTCTGTTATCTGTGATTACCGACAAATTGTGGTCTAATTAGTCTAATTAAGGCTGGGGCCGACGTGACAGCATTATGCAGACCCGTGACGGTAGGTAATCAATAACCGGATCTTGCTGATCTGACTTGTCACTGCACTGGTTGAGGTGTAGCGTTTGTTTCAATCACGAAGAAGGTACAGAGTATGTTTTAATCGATCGATTTCGGTTGAGTCCGTAACGGTGGGTATATTTAAGTACCTAGTGAAGTCCATGAACCTCTTTGCATGCACGTTTCAGGATTATTGCCTGATACGTAGCGTGCCTGATACGGAGGATGATTCGTTGGCCCCTGATGCAAAGGCAGAAGCCGATTTTCTGGACGCTCTCTTAAACTCTCTGCTTCCAACTCGACTATGGATGACGGGGCGAAACCACCGCCCGCTTTCCTCAAAAATCCACGTTACTCAAAAAGCTGTGCGCTCTCTGTGAAGCACAATATAAAAAATTCTATCTGTGTCATAGAAATAAATATATGTGTTTCAAACACAAATATGTCATTCTGGGGAGTTTAATGCTTACGGCCAACCTGCAGTAGTGGAAATTTTCTAACGATACAGTTGGTAATCGGCTTACACGGTACTGTTTTCAGTTCAGTTTATGAACAATATTCCGAAACCTTTTGTTGAAAATAAATTTAAATTGTCTACAAAATGCTTGAGGAATTCAGTAAAGTTGTTTTACATTATTTATTATAAGAAATTTCGTTTGTCGTAGGACCAGAACTACTTCAGTGAACCGGAGATAGACAGTGACTATCATCATCAGCACATCCACAAGTCGAAGGTAAGTAACACTTAATATCTGCTGAATTTTATAAAGAGCAAGTTTATACATACATACTGTCACGCATTTTATTGTCTTCATACTCATACTTTATTTCACGAATGTGTAGATGGAGGTCAGTGGCCTAATAGTACAGGAAAAATAGACATTAACCTCAAAATAATTAACCTAGTTTTGATTTTTGGTGCACGTGTTCCTTAGGGTGCCAGGAGTATGTCCTGAAAGTTCCCCACCCGATAGTGTCGGAGGCGGCTCTTTCATCGAGATTTTCGCCAAACACGTACCCGAATCCGAATGAAATCTAAACCGGGATTCATCAGAAAACGTCATCTTGAACCATTGGCGATAATCACAAAGCAAATGTTATCTGATCCATAGTAATTTGCGTCCGCGATTGTTTTGGCATAATGGTGGTATCCAAAACTATTTACAGAAGTGAAGGCCGACTTCATACAACGTTACACCGTGTTCCTTCTACAGCCTTAGAACCAATTGAAAAGCCGTAGAATTTATTTGACTTCTCGCCCTAATTTAAAAACATCGGTTTTGTCTTGAATTTGTAACCTTATTACTGCAGCGATCGATCTGATCGATATCAGTGTACCGATAGTGAAGCCAACATATTTAATTTACGCGTTGTCTAGAACCAAGGGTATCAACAACATTTTCTTTATCGCTCCGCCATCTAGCCCACTTACTGCTAATTTTTTCCTGAGTTAAATGTCGACGTTGCATAGCGCCAAAAGACCAACAGAATTATTTTAAAGAACTATTGTTTGCAATAAAACAATTTTTTAAATTAAAATTAACGCAAAACGTGAAAACCCAGAGCGTCAAGTATAACAAGGTAAAATTAAATTAAATTTAACAGCTTTTGACATTCATTTGCTTTTAATTTGAATTTAGAATAATGAGCGCAAATGTGCCGTCAATGTTTCTTCTCAATGCTTCTTGTCAACTAGCATCCTTGCCATTGACACCCACAATCTTACTTGCACAGACTTAATTATGAATTTATAGGTATGCAAGGAGAGAGCCTCAATTCTGTAAATTGGCGATGGTAGGATGTGGGTAATACATTGATGCCTGTAATCACTTACCTAACTCCCGCACCGTGCTAATATATCCTAATGCGTGCTGGCTGAACTTGAATGCTGTTTATTGTGTGGACAGTACCTAGAGACGTCATAATGTGCAAATGTCAGCTACGATGGCAATTTTGGTAGGAACCATTAGCCTAAATGTGGGCTTATTTAGGTAAGTATAGGTAGGTTCTATTTCGGAAATATGTACCATGCCTCTCACGGTGATAAATAAGTACCTACTTACTAATTTAGAAATACGTATTTATTCATCATAAAAAGATAGGTAACAGAGTTGGTTCGTATAATGTCTTATATTATTTAAAACATTGTATTAATGGAGCATAGCTTCGAACAACTTATGACTAAAAATAAATAGAGTAAAATAGTTGAGACAATGAATTAAAACGGTAACAAATGTTTAAACTAATCACTCATTATGTTGACTTACGATTACATTACGCCGTGCTTTGATAGTAATAAATCAAATTTAAAAAGTATTTACACTATTATAGGTACACGGGTCACGGGATAATTAATCGATTTTTCTAAAAAGTTTCATAATATGTATCAAATATAATTTCACTATGAACATAATTTTTATCTTTCTAAGGAGCCTCAAAACATTACAATAGGTAGATACTTAGTAGATAAATCTGTCTTATGCTTACGCTATACTTATTTACAATTTAAAGCATTGTTAATTAATTGAAAATATAAAGTCTCAATAATGTTAGAAGGCTCTACAAATTGGTAGACCTTTGTAGTAATGTGCACCGCTGAACAGTTTCTTGGGTGTAGCCCTCCACGAGAGCACGAGGGCCTTCTTGAAGGGCTCAGGCGTGCAGCCGCTGCAGACCATCATGGCGGCCTTCACCTCCGCCTCCGCCGGCTCCCGCTCGTCGCCCTGCCGATACAGGCCATTTTCATAAGAATGTGTTCGATTCTAGTCATAGAATATTCACAAACAATAAGTAAAGTGGCTTTATTATGCGTCCTTACAGTGCTTGTCAGCTCTTTGCTAACTAAGTGGCTTGTTTTAGTTTATTGCTTAAAACTCAAAAACTGCGGCCAATGTCACATGTACCCTATACGTTTGATAGAATTGCTTTGTGAGTATCAACTTGTTGGTATACTTGAACTTTGCAACTCACAGAGTAACTTTATTCTTTAAGTACAATTGTAAAATTTAGCAAGAAGCGAAGTCTTACAGCACAAGTAAAGAAGAAAAAACAAAAGTGGTAATTTGTACATATATCACATAAAAATACATGTATATTTTTTCATATACTTCCCTAACTTAACTGCGACAGTTTTGCTCGTAAACGGTTGGAAATTTGCAAAAGTGAATGTAGAGAATTTTATGTGGATTGCATTAGTGTAAGAAATTTGTTTGCTATAGGCTTCTGTTTTCGAGTTATAAGAAAATAGCTAAAAAAAGGTTTAAAATTTCGCCGTTTTTCGAGCACCATGCGCTCCGGGCTCCGGGCTCCTCTAGATCTAATTATCTGCCTGCCGACCGGGCTATAGCTATGCGTTCATTTTACGTACGAATACATAGTGCCGATCGCCACTCAAGAATTTTCAGTTGGAACATTGAGCGATAAACCTCATAGTAAAATGAGGATAGCTGGTACCATGGTATTTACGTTGTTTTGTTTTACTATGCGTGCTACGAATGTTCGTAGATAGTTACAATCGAAATTGTTTAACACCGGTTTATTGCAAATTCGTCAACTCAAATTCATTTAAGTACTCGAAATAATATTTAAATTGTAATATTTTGAACTTTATCGAGTATACTCTCGATTAAGTTTGTTGACTTACAGTTTCCTTCTGTTCATTTTGCACGGGAATGTTGCCCACAACGCCAGCCAGTCCGTCCATCAGGGACTGCTGGAACATGATTTCGTTTTCATCGTCGGTGAGCGCGGGGCTGAGCAGGGCATGGTCGACCACGGACCCGTCCGTCAGCACCACTAGCTCTCGTTTGTCTTTTTTTCCGGCTGAAAAGCCAAAGCGAACCCGTCAGGTACGTTTTGAACACCAATAAAGCATCAAGAACAAATGAATTACCTGTCTCATCGGCCAATTCCTTCTCCGGGTTGTCTCGTTTATCACGTTTCTTTGAATCTCTCTTGTAAATATTGTGAGGCGCGGTGTCATCGATGTACTGAACATTCGCTGGATTTAACAGAGAACTGGAAAGTAAAACGTTTGAACTCTTCGATAGCAGGGGTCGTCTAGAGGCCTGGTAGGCGTGACTCGGTCCAATAGGAGGGAGTATCGGTATCTGTGGTATCTGCTGAGGGGAATGTTGCGCGTTCAGTAACTGTTCGGATACGATTCTGCTGCCTAGTTGGCCGTTGACGTAAGGTTGCTGAAGCTGGAGTCCATTGGGTAGCTGGATAGGTATCATTTGTTGTTGTTGTCCTGCCAAGTTAAGAGACGGAGCTCTCATGAGCTGTCCGCCGATGAGGAAGTTGCCGTTGCCGAGGGGGGTGGGTTGCGGCGGCGGTGGCTCGGTGGCGGGCTCCGCGGCGCCCTCCGCGGGGCTGCCGTCGTGCTTGAAGTGGTGCGCGTGGTGGTGCTTGTGGTCCTTGTGCGCTTTGCCAGCCGTCAACGCTACGTGATACAACTGTAGCATTGTTATCTCACCGATGAGACCAGATTGTCCTATAACAGTAAAAACATCAGAATTTAGTTAGTATATGCTGTAAATTTCCCCTTTGTTCAATAACCGAGAATCTAAGTATCAAATAACATATTAAACTCATAATGTCTTACTTTTTTTCGGTTCCAAATCATCCTTATTGTACAATAGAGATTGATCTTGTCCGCTTATCACAGTGCCTCCTCCTTTGATAACATGGCCCACAAGCTGAAATAAAACGGTGATGAGTGTATTGCTCTTAAGTGTATGAATATTAAGTGTAAAAGTTGTTAGGCAACCACTTGGTGAGAGGACTTACTCTGTTGTGAAATCCTCTGCCGACGCGCTCTGCATTCACCCATATTTGCCATTCGCCAGTTTTGCCATTCCATGACTGACAAGAATGGTACCAACTATGAAGTAGAAATAAATAAATAATAATAATTACTATTGTACCGTGATATGATTATAATTAAGGTATTTAAACCATCATTTTAGCTTCAGGCATATCATAGACGTATATCTTCATAATTATACACCGATTAACTAATTTAGTAGGTATATATCTACTAAAGGTAATTTAAACTGAAGCAATCAGTAAAACGATCAAATATCGAGCTATTATGTAAGTATGACGTCTGCTCAAACGTAAGACTGATAACAAAATATAACAAGTAACTCTGACAGTTGGACCACTTTTCAACCATACCTACTTATATCAAAACCGGAAAGTGTGGGCGTGTTTAGCTGCTAAGTAACGACCAGTTTGTGCACTCTTAAAATGTATCGTCATTCGCGTACGTTACGTATTCCACTGGGCGTTGTTGCATTAAGTGGCCTGATTAAAGCAAAAAAGACGATGAAACAAACGCTTTCACATTGAAAGCGGACATGTGGATTTCGGTAGGGTGTTAGCGCTAGCGCGCGCTCTAACGACACACGATTTCTCAATCACTGGAAAGCGGATCTAAGCTAACGTAATTTGTTTTCATGTGACCACGCACAAATTTTGGTTTCTAGCAAATAAATTGCGAAAACACGCAACTCTCACGGACACATCGCATACCTAGGTTGAAGGCGCCGGTCTCGTTATATAATTACCGGTGACAGTTACTCTTCCCTATTTCCTAGACATGTAGACGTTACTTACCCGTATAAATACATAAATAAACTAAAATATAATACCTACATAGAATAATGGGGAGAGGAAGCATTAAATTTTCATTTTTTACTTGAAAAGAATGTCTGGACTCACATAATTAAGAGTCCATTATGGCGAGCATTTTGTTTTTGTCCCTAAGTAGCGATTCAGGTAAAATCTTGTACAATAACGTATTTATCAATATTTTTGGGATAATTTGTAATGGTATAGTCTGTAGAACACAACACATATTTATTTTGTGAGCAGGTACAAAATATTTCATCATTTGGCATTGAAAGTTGTGATATTATGGAGTCAACAAAGAAATTTCCCAACAAGTTTCTGTCAATATGGCGCCAATTACATTAAAGCTATATTGTGAATACGAAGGTAGCTGATATTGGTACTTGCTCAACGGACAATTATATTTGCAAGATTCAATTTTACGACCAAACGTGTGATATTGTCTGCTACAGTCAGACGAAATATTATGAGTTGAACTCCTCACACGAGCGTTTTGTTGTGAACATGTAGGTTTGATGCGATTGCGGTTTCCGTAAAGCAATAACAGCTATCAGCGGATTTATTATCTACAAAATCAATTGCTTACATCTATAAAATACTTAATCATAGCATGAATAGCTAAAAAGTCATTGGCGAGCAATCTTCACCGGGTACTAAACAAAAACAAACTTTGCTTGTAAGCAATACAACAGGAAAATAGTAAACGAAGGGTTAACGCCGGCATTGTGCATTCTGGCAGTTTGTTAATAGAATTCAGCGTTATTTCATACTTGTTTGGTAGTACTTTTTTACACAAAGGATCAATTTCAGCTCACGCCGCCGTACCCATTGTAAAAAATAAATTATTTGCTTCCCTTTGGTGTTTTTGCATTTGTAATTTAAAACGATAATTGGGTTGTATTTAGAAATTGGTCACCTGAATTTGAGGATATTATATATATTCTTGGATCTTTAGGGACCTCGTCTATAACCCATAACCCCCGCAACAATTTTAGCCGCGAGTTGCGCCTAAATACCATAAATTTATTTTTGAATATTTTAACTACCTTGCATTTTGAGGTTAGTCAATTGTAACTCCTTCCAAAGGTAACTCCTTTCCGCCATCCTCACCCTCCCCCTTCACCACAACCACCAACGATGGCGACTGATTTCTAAATTTTTACCCGCTATTTACTTACGTGTTCATTTTAAGAGGGTAGTTGAGTCGGAAGAATGTCTGTCCGTGCACCGCCATACTCAAGTAGCTGGCATCGTTAGTATTGGATATCCATGCTGATATCTCCTTGTGATTATCTCCAACTGTAAAAAAAGTTACAGCTTATAATAACTAAAGAAGAAAATTATAATAACATAAAACACGAAATAAAAAATGACATTTTTTATTTCGCACTTTTTCCATTTGCACAATTTGGAGGGGTCTATGGTCCTACAACCATACTGCCTTGTCTTTAGTTACTGTTTTTCCAATGGCGCCGTTTCCTTTTTGTTTTGTAGAAACTAATGCATCTACTTTCGAAAAAAGTCTCCTTACAAATCCCGTCCGTATGCTAGGACTTTCAATACGAATTTTAATATTCTAAATTCAAATGACTTTATACCCTTGGGGACTCATTCAATATTATCTCCCTGCGCAATATTAAGGCCATGCTTTACGGTGAAAGTGATTTGTAATGCAGGCGAAAGCCCCGTGGTTCCGTCATTCAATTCCGAAATTACTCAATGAACACATTTTATATTGATGAAAATATTGATTATTGTTGAAACTCTATACCTATGGATATAATAAACCGAAACAATTGAATCATAATTGTGGTGTACCTAACCACTCTTGTTTAAAATTGCGAAGCATAATTTACTAATTACCCACTAATTTCGTATTCACTTTAAACGCACGCACGTTAGTAAATCGTTTATAATCTAATTAAGTAGGCCCTTGGTCTGGGATGCCGATACGTGCATCGACACACTCGCGCCGTTTCATCTTCCAGCCACAGCGTGTCTAGCTGGGGCCAGTGCTGCCTCAGGTGAAAATGCCAAGTGTGGAAACTCTTGGGCCGTGGGGACCAGGCGCATACTCCCTTTTTTCAGGAGTTCGCTAAGCGCCTGGTCGATATTTGTAAAAATGAGAAGGCTGGCCTTTATTTGAGTTAACGTATTCGCGCTAACGCTATCCAGCGAGGCAATGCGGCTAGCCTTCTAGACACTTTACCTAGTACCCCTGTACAGCCTGGGGCAAATTTATTATCTTTGGGTAGTTTATATTTTAGTCTATAATTTAGTTAGTTTATTTAGTGTTAATTAGTTAAGATTTATTTTTCTATATTGTTTTGTTTATGTGAAATCTATTTATTAAAAAGGATATCTTTTAAACTCTTGATTTAAACCTAAAAATTAGTATACTACCTAATAAAATAATAAGTATGTTATGATAATAAAAACAAAATTATTGTGTCATTCCTAACCGTCATAGCAAGCAGATAAGCAATGCAATGCGTGTCTACAGTAAATAGGTATTAAAGTTTCGCAAGCGTGCGTTTCGAGCGGAGCCTCCAGCACGCAGCTTTGCGGGTTACTCGACCTAGTCACGACGTGTCACGTCACCGATGCCGGAGATAAAGTGACATTTGCGCGCATTAATGCCACTCACCCAGACACACCATGGTGTGTCATAAAACAAATGTCACACTTTCAAATCGTTTCCTATTTCATATGCTCAGGTAGTATTACTTTTTACGGCCTGTTAATATGTATATGATGGCTTGCTCCGAGCATGCAAATAGCGCAGTGTTGACATCGTCGTCTTCAGCGATCTCTCTTGTTTTATATAAAGTAAGTATCAATAGAAAAAGGCAAAAGTAGAGCACGGAAACGGTACGTACTGTGCTCAGAAATCGTAAATTTTTCTATTGAATTCAATCGGAAATGTGTAAAATAAATTTTGTATTACGCATTTCTTACGAATTTCATACATTTCCTAAACAGGAATCTGAAATGTGTTAATACACTGTTTTATTTAAAAAATTGTCAAAAAGCCAATTGTATCAAAAACGTTCTTCTTCTTAGCGAGTCGATGGCACAAGACATTATATTTTAGAAGCCCAAAATTTTGCCACGCGCACTGCATTCTTAGTAGCTTCGTAGAGGTCTTTCGTTGTGCAGGTGTCAGGGCACAAAGGGTCACAGAGAATTAGGTTGCGAGGAGCGAAGCAACGAGCATATTACTTATTATCTATAAACCACCGCGCTTGAGTCGAGCGAGGGAAGCGAGCGTACCGGCCGGCGTGTAAAGGATAAAATCTAAAAATTTTCGAAGTGGCATTGGAATAGTGTCCGACCGATGGTCAATTTCTGGTCGACACCGCAGCCGATTTATTGGCTATTGCCACAACGTTCGGCCGAAGCCGAAGGCTTTAAAGCTCTAAGGAATTTTGTTGAAGGTTGGCTACAAGCTGTAATTAATAATATAAATGATTTTAAAATTTTAATATTGAAGATTCAATATAGCAAGGTACTTTGAATGTATAATATAGAAAAGTAATTTAAATCATCTCTAGAAGTTGAACTAGAGATGATAAAAAATTATCTTGCAATTTATTTGTTCGTTCAACAGTTTATTCAATATCGACGATTGCTTCTGCGAAAACTTCGGCTTCGGCTGGGTTTCCAGTTTCGCCGTAGGTGTTTTCTTTGGCCGAAGCTGGCCAAAACCAAAGTAGAAGCTTCGATCAGACACATTTTAAAAACTGGCGCGCGTTTGTTAACAGTGACTCTTGCGGCTACGCCTCGAGTGTTTTATGAGCGCCCGAGCTATGCATTTTTCCCCCTGTTATTGTCAACATAAGCTCAAAATATACGTTTCCAGCTACCATTTAGGAATTGTTTAGAATGCCTAGAAAATATTCCTAAGAAATGTGTACCATTAACAAATACATTTTATATATTTTCTAAATAGACTTGCCATTCTATACAATTCCTGGGAATGTATACAATTCCTAGATTTAATTTTTATTTCAATTCATAGAGAAAATAATAAAAAACAATATGATTAGATACATACATAGATAGGTACATAGGGACAGACGGCGGGAAGCGACTTTCTTTTATACTATGTATAGAAGACATTCGCGTCAGCAGAAAGATTCTAAACTGGGCAAAGTTTATTTTCATTGTGTGCATATTTGCATATTGGGTATGCAATGATTAGGTTATGATTTAGGTTAGTGGCTCAGCGCACGGTTATTGCTGGGCTAGTCACAAATACGAACTATCTATAACATTATGTAAATTAAAGTTCAAACTAAATTTAGTTAGTGACTAAAATAATTTTAAGCTTCTATTGTATTGCATGTGCTTTTCCTTGTTTTAATCATATCGGCGAAGGAAGCCCTACCTCTAGGCTGTGAACTCTTTAATGATGTACTTTAATGATTGAAATCGCTGTGATAGGTCGTGTATATCTTGTAAAGTTTGAAGACTAAGATGAACTTGAGCAGCATTTTTCTGTCTACAAATCTGAGAGGTTCCACTAGCAGTCTTCCTGCACAAGTTGTTTATTCTCAGCTTCTGGTCAGTATTTAGCTTTCCTTCGGCTGGTATAGCGCAAACTTCGTTCAGTCACTATTCAATCGTCTTCATGCAGTAATGAATCTCAGGCGTCGACACTATTTTAACAGTTTCCTCCGCGGCGAGTAATTCCGGAGGGCATGGCACTGGCTTCGCCCCATTAAACGTATCATTTTATTTTAAAAATTTGCACGAAATTATTACAAATTCATCAATTGTCCCAAATAATTTAGTAAAGCACTTTACTACTACTACTACCCCGTACGGTTAAAATTACAAAATTAAACATTCCGCAAGTGTTTATTTAATTAAATAGTAGACACGTCCGTTCCGAACAGTGTCATTCGAAAGTTAAATAGGTATTAAATCACTAACCAGAGTAAGAGAACAGCGGATGATCCTCAGAGTGGTTATGGAACTTGGTCCACATGCAGAGAGTAAACTCCTTTAGGTCCGGCAGCTCATGCTCGTACTCCACATACTGATAGAACAGTTCCTGGTTCATGGAGACCTTGTAGATGCTGCAGGTGTCGGAGGCGGGCGCCGGCGCCGGCTTGCGCGCGTACGATGACGTCAAGGAGAGCGCGGGATGCGGCCGCCGGTTTACTATCTTCAGCTTGGGACTGAAATCGTGTCATACATTAGATTGTGGGTGGTCTATATGCAACTTCGACAGCTCACTCACACTCATAGTTATAAATATAAACCATCATTGAGTAGGAAGGTGCAAATCTAAGATGAATTAGTTAAATAAAGTTCTAAAACATCTGCAACTGCAGAAAAATTATTTTATAGAATAAGTGAAATATGAAGTAAATTTTGGTTTTCGTTGAACTAAATCGACTAACTAGTACCAACGCATGTAGATATGACTATAATAGATATGTAGGTATAATAGGACAACGATAAGTCCGAATTGACTGACAGTACTAAAAATTATAAAATGTGGATATGGCAATAATCTGGGGATAATCTGTCGCTTGCCAGTCCTTCTTGTAAACATTCAGATATTTGGCTTGAACTTGTTCTTTTAGATTGACTAAATTATTAATCATGCTGAAAATTCTCACACTCAGTTCCTTTTTAATTGATTTGCCCATTATTAATAGTATTTTTCATAACTCACGAAAATAAACAATCCTACAGAAATCAAATTGTTTGTTATGACTTTTATGAATGACGTTCTATTACTTTTAAAAAACTTGTCATAAGTTGCCATAAAGAGTTTTTTTTTTAGTTAGTGATTCGAACTTAGCGTGGTCTTAGTATATTACATTTATTTTAGTACATACACAAAAAACTGTCGGAGTTCTAGCTGTGATGTTTGCTTGTTTGGTAGGTAGGTATTTTTAATTATTCTTACCAACCACCTCATCCCAGTCAAAAGTATTTTTGGCTTTGGAATAATTTATCAATCCAGTCCTTATAGCAAACATTATTGACCTATAACAGTAGATTATACATCAAGGGAATCAGTTCCTTTCGTCACAGGCGTTGGTAGCGGAGGACTCTAGAGTTAAAACTTAACTCCTGAGCGAAACAAGGGAGTTATGTATAGTCCTGAGTGAAGCTAGAGGTTCAAGCCGCCAAGACTAAGACAGCTTTGTCCCAGAGGTGAATACTCTACTTTTTACAGCATCTGTGAGACAATAAGTAAATAAAGCAATTACAGCGTCTGATTTAACAAGCTCCGGTGTCATGTCATTATCGTGTCAAAGTAAAAATAAAATTTGAAAATAATTTAGACTTTCACTTCACTAATATAATGAAATAACAAAACATTCAACACAAGATATGAAATGATTTAGAACTGTAAAAATTATAAAACCACTTTTTTAATTAACATTTTTCCGCTATTTTCCATTTGCTCAATTTGAGAAGTCTAGGGATCTGCGACTATACCCCCTAGTCACAGTTTTGCATTCGAGACTTTCTTTTTATTTTATTGTAGGGCAAAAAAGAAAAAAGCTCGCGATTTCCAAATAAATCTCTTGGCTTGTTCAGTTTCCATACGAATTTGAACTTTCCAAATTTACTTAATCTTGGCGTTAATGTCCTTGTCTTCGTTGAGCTCTCTAGGACGAGGGCCCGGGGTCCGCCTTAACCATGATACAGGATTTGGCGATCAGGTAATTACAGTGGAGCGACTACCATCTGATCTCCGTGACCCTGCTACCAGGGGACCTGACCAGATTGGATCATGGTTACAAATTCAGTTGCCTGAATTTACAGGTTTTTCCTCACCGAAAGAGCATTGGTTAGAATTCAACTAATGTACATAACTCGTTCGAAATTCTCAAATCACATTAGGAATTTCATTCCCATATTCCCTGTGGGAAGCAATGCCATGCTTTACGTTGACATTTCGTGACGTACGCGTGTAATTGGACAATGTCGAGCAGGAGGTCTGATAAATTTAATTATTCAAAACGCCTCTAACTACATGCTATTCAGTTCGTTCTATTCAGTTCCAGTAATTCAGACAATCTACGTGTTGAAAAGAGGTTTTGGAATGGCTGTGTGTTTTCAGCATAATTTCTCTGCATCCATCAAATTATGAAAATTCGATTTCATCACGTTCGAGTTGGTGCGTAAATATTTACGCGATTTCCGCGTCGTTGTGTGGAAATACTTAATTATATTACTCGGACCGAGTTTGATGTTCGAATTTACCGCAAAAAAGCCATCAAGCCCGATGTGATGCGGTACAGCCGGGCCACAGACCACTATTGGCTTATTAAACTGTTATGTAAGTTTAGTTTTAAGAAATTTAAACTCCTTTAGGCGACCTGATCATTTTCTATGCTTACCATTGTAGAATGTAGTCATTTTCTATTTCATAGTAATAATAATTTTCTGAGATTGTATCTTAAACTTAATCCTTTTAAATTGTTAAAATTAAAGTTAAGCAATAATGCATCGGTCGGCAAAATTTGAAACTCATATCATAATTACCTACTCAAAATACTAGTTATGTTGAATATTACCTATGTGGCTTGGAATAGGTGGAATACACGAGGGAAGCGTCTGGCACGATGGGCTGCCAGTCATCCTCGCGGGCACCTGTCAGTGCCAGGGCCGCGCACAATACAAATACAATCCGCATCTTCTGCAACAGACACAAGAGCAAAATGTATTAATGAGTGTTGCTGCCCCCGCCCGGGGCGTTAGCTGCCAACTACGAAAGCATCAATTACTACTAAGCCATCAAACTAAACAACCCAAATTAGAAAATGAGTTATTTATTCAATAATATACATTGTTATGTTACGGTACGTACACACTTATAACTACCATATATAAAACTAATTAAAAATGTTACACAATAAAATACATATAAAAACTGATTATAGATCGCTGCCAAGCGTAAGCGTTCCCAGCATGCTGGCGGCGTTAACTCTTTGAATAGTAACACTTATTCGTTATCCGAGTATTAATCCGAAGTGAAACCGAAGGTGGTTTTTTTAGCCGAAGGCGGAACCCGAAGCCGAATCTTCAGTCGGTCACTACTAATAATTGTATCCCGTAGTTACGGCAGCTAACGACGTATAACCTAAAGGTATGAATTATGACTTATTAAATTTCATAAACGTACAAAACATTCAGATGTTATTCGATGACAATAGGTAGGGTATTTGTTCAATATTTTCTTCTTTTGGCATGCATTTCTGTATCGGACCAGAAATGAAGATATTGTTATGGAAATCGAATAGTGAAGATATTCTATATTTCCAGTACAAAATGTAATATGTAATGTTATTTTCTACCAGGTGGCCCGCTTGCCTGTTTGCCTACTGAATCCATACAGAAACACATAAAACAAAATAAACAGACGTGTTTTATTTACATGTCACGCAGTAGAGAAAAGCCCCACTACGGCGAAGCACAATGGAGTGATTATGTGTTGGACTTGTAATGTAGGTGTGTACTATGTTTGTCTATATGTTTTTTGACCCCCGACGAAGAATTAGGGAAGTGATAAGTTTGAGGGCGCCCCGTCTCTGTGACAGCTCCCAAATGGATGAACCGGACGTGGATTCTGTTTTCTCTAGATAGATAGATAGATAGATAGATAAATTCTTTATTGCTCACACAAGAAACACTACATTAAAGAGTTCCGACAAAAACCATAACTAGTTGTGGGCAAAGGCGGCCTTATCGCTGCTCTATTTGAAAGCCAGTTTAAACAAGATGGTTCTTAGCTTATATTTCGTGAAATACGGTGTAGTTTTGAAAATATTTGAATAAATGTACAATTTGTGGGTACACACACTTTTTCTGTCGGTCATATTATGTTCCAACAAAGATGAACCGATTTTAACAATTTACACGTTATTTGATTCGTCGTCGAGTATAACTGGATACCTAAATCTTTTAAAAATACAATTTTTTCTTTAAAATCCATTGGAGTATTAAAATGAAGGACCAAAAGAGGTGATTTAACAAAATTAATAAATATCTTACGAGTAAATATGTTATGGACTAATTGATTAATCCGGGCATTATTTATAACGCCCGAGCAATATGAATAATGACGAGTCAAATCGGGCAATGTCATGAATACTTACTTTAAGTTTATTATTTATCACATTTCCCGATCATTATAAATACCTGCTACGTAACTGTTAGGCCAACTGAAAATTAAGATACGTTAGGCAACAAATTCACCTAGGAGTCAAGTCCGCTATTTACTTTATTTCACCGGAATTCAATCCTAATCACAGTTCAATGACAGTTTGACACGTTGGGTATTCTGCTACTGTTACTAATGGCTTGATTAAATTGTAATTGGATCGAAAACGCAGCTCAATGTCAGTTTTACGCGTTTTTGGTATTCTACTACAATTAAAGCTGCTGTTGAGCTATAAGTTTAGCTAAATAAACTAGCGGACTCGAGCTCCGACACTCAAAAAATACTCGAGTCCTAGCCGCAAGAGCTGTTTTACAAACACGCGCCAGTTTTAAAAATCCCGCTTTAGCAAATGTATGATATTCCTAGAAAAAGTGTATTAGAAAATTGATTTCGCACATTTCCCATATTGAAGGATTACATACGTTTACGGTAATATTAATATTAAAACATCACCATTAAAATAATATCTGTTATAAAACACATATACCTAGGTATTACTACTCTGCCCAATAAGTTGCCAGGTCAATTAGTTATTGCAATAGTTTTTATCACATTGTCTACTTATATTGGGCATTATTCATATTGCCCGGGCATTCTAAATAGTGGCCTGATAATATATAATAACATAGGTATATACCTAAAACTTATTTGAAATGTTAAAATCAGAAAACATATTAGGTACCAAAAACCAAAATTTTATTTTAAATGTCGTACCTACACCTACCTTTTAGATCGAGCGAAAAACAGAAAACACCGACTGTTAAACCTACGCCGTGTTACCTGCACGGCGTAGGTAAAATACGTTAAAGTAAATACGTTAGTAGTAGCGTAATAATTTAATGATATAATATTCCTCTGGGCGTATCGCACTCTCGAGCGCGAGGTCCCGTCGAGTCGAGGCTTAACTATGATCCAAGTTTGCTGAAGTGATAACATATGTATCTACTAAATAATATATGTACCTAAGACTACCAGGTGGGGCGACATGTTCGCAACATATAGCACAGTAGTTAAAATAACCGAATATGAGTAAAATAATAGAGAGAATCACAACATATTATTTGTTAATAAAATGTAAGTATTTGTCACGACAGTTGTCTGGCAGACCGCGAATAAACGAGCGATGTCGTATTTTCCGTATCAGTGAAACAAGAGATGGCATGGCACATTAATTCAGTGCGGAGTGAACCGGTATCTTCATACTTACACAGATAAATAGTTACAAAATTCACCTACCCTACACCTCCCTATACATATTCTACCCCTACGTATTTTCTTGCATACAAATAAGCCTGAATTATAGCAAACAGAATGAAAAAAATTTAGTTTTAGCGAGAGTAACGATCAGTAAACATATTTTTAGATTCGATATACCGTTTTAAGCTAGACGGAGCGACGATCTGAGCAATCGATATGTGCCCAGCAGTGAACTGGATTGTCTGATGATGATATCTAATGACGATCGATAAAGTTTAAGTTGTCGACATCCGTAGATCATCGGTCTATGCATTTCGCATTATACAGTGTGAAATAATGTCCACAGAGCAGTAGCGTGGTGAGTACCTACCTTTGGTGCGAAGTGAAAAGTAGTTAGACATGTATAACTTACTCAGAGGGTACTTCCGTATGCTGCTCGTCTAACTAGGTATTGCACGGCCGCAAATGGATGGAGATTAACCAACTACTTCATATCTAGGAATAAGTGTTCACGTACGTTTGCATCGTGTTTGCGTCGTTGCAAAATCCACCAAATTTAATAATGTACGATCAAATTAGCTTTACGGTAATGGACAGAGAGTTTCTGAGAAATATCTCTCACAGCAAAACCAACAGCTTGCCCAATGTCGACCACGAAAATACCCAATTGATCTGAGTATTTGCACCGCATCAAACAGAGTAATAATATTGTCAAACGGTATCATAATGATAATTAATAAAGCGAACAATGCTCATTAAAATCTAGTTAAAAAAATATTTGAATTTATGTAAACTCGGTCGGGGGTTTTTCGACTTATTCTATCGGTAAGTAATTACCGCTACAGGTTCGTTAACTACCATGGAAATGTATACTCTGAAGGTAAATAGAATATTTAACATATTTCGATTTGCGAGGTCTGAAAATGTTTAATATTTTACAAGCCATTTTCGGCGTTCCGGGGAAGCCACTGCACTGCAATAATTCGCTCAATTCAAACAATGATATTTACGATAGTTTTAATCATATACACTGTTAGAATAGCAATGTGGCAAGTAAAATTTAAATAAGCACATATTGAAAACTGCGAAAGAGCCATTCATGCTGAACTATTTTGAGAATATGTTTATCTCCAGATTACTTTTTTTTCACTATATTGTAAAGTGTCTAGTGCCTATTCAAAAACCATTTCAAATAACCTACACAAAATATTGAATTTTGTACCTTTAGGTATTGCATAGGATACTGATCATAAGCTTTTGAACCTTCGCTTGTTAGTAGGGCCTCTCGATTCCAAATATCCGAAATATATAATTACATATAGTTTAATCATAATTATGGGATTCAAAAGTATGTAACTGCATAGTCGCAGTTAAGTGTTACACACTAACGCACAGAATTAACGAATTATTAGTGAGAGTAATGTTAGTCTATTCGTGCATACGTGCGTTTGCAAGCACCACGGAAGAACTAGAGGCTCGGAGCGAACCCACTGACACGGAGAACTTTGACAAACAAATCCATACTTGAAGGTGCGTTGCTTGTTACTTATACTTTACACCGGCACTCCTGGGCTTCACACGGCGCTAGCTATGTATTATGTTACAAACGCACGTTGCTAGATAGTTTAACGTCTTTAGTGTCTTATGACTTTATTTTATACGCCCCTACTAGCTCGTTTGTAGGTCTAAATAAGTATCTAAAGAGAGAATAGTTTCCTATACCAACCTAGCTTATTAAGTGTGTCAGATCGACGATTATTATTATTATCATTGTTAGTGCATTATGTGTTTCACGTCATGCTTTCTAGGTTCAATTGCATAAGTCGACTTCACTTGTCAGCATTATATTAAACAAGAATTGTGTACTGTATGTACGGAGTAGGTACCTACCTCTTTTCTCTTACAATTTTAATTTTTTTCTCTAGCGAGTTTTTTTAATATTATTTACTATAATTAGTACTTAGAACCTACAAGTATTTATATTAGGTAGGTACCTATGTCTTGACTTAGAGCCCTATTTATTATTTAGATCATCTCATAACTTAATTCGTTCTAATGTTTGTATACCTAGTAATCTTAGGTGAACGTTTTTATATTTAAGAAACAAAAACAAACAAAGGTTCACTGAGCAAAATACTGATATAGGTAGGTAATTGAATAAAAATCGTACCTACACGAATCGGTCTTGCCTGAATGATGATTACATATGATTTTGCAATTAGAATGCGTGAGATTGAGGAGTGTTGGGCCAGTTAATGTATAAGAGAAATTATTGTTCGGCCGGAGAGTCAGCGGCGGCGTTACATAACGAGTGTGCGCTTCCGGGGCTCGCGGCTTCGGCGCGGCGGCGGCGGCGGCGGCAAACCTGGGCAGGGACCCATGCGCAGGGTTCCATACCGACACCCATGGCGAATAGGTTACGCAACGATATTTCGATTTTTAGATGCTTTAATATTGTTGAAATGAGCAGCTTTCCTGCTTTTGTCACGTTTAACGAGTTTAACAAAACTTTTAAGTAGGCACCTATGCATATTTCTGTGAACGAATACCTATCGTGACACTTCTATCAGCTGACTTTGTCATTATAAATACATTGATACTATACCTAAGTCACCAACGTTAATAGACTATTTTTTGTTGATTGTAAGTAGGCACCTACAGTTTGCTATTTTTAGGTTTAAGCACGTATTTTTATAGAAAAGTAAATGGCCGGACCGAGGACAGAGAGTGACCATGTAATTAATTTATCCCAATAATGAAAATTAGGTTTGTAGTATAGATGCACTTTAGTCTAAAGATTCACTAAATACTTTTCTGGTAATAAATAAATATAATTATATTCAAACCACATTCATCTTCAGGACCGCAAAAATAATTAAAAATCCAACGATTTAGCAGCACTTTAACATACTAGGTTTGATTATACGATAACAATTATTTTTGTTATAAACTATTTCAGTTCGTTCGCGTGGCTGAATCAACATTTTGTTACAATTTCGCTATATGCATAGGCAGGTAAGCACACCATGGTTGCGAGGAACAGAACTCTATATCTACTTATACGCTAGTAGTCGCGGACGCGACAGAAGGAACGCGATAGTGATGAAACACGCACTTACAGTGGCCGGTGACCGCAAGAGAGTAGCAGCGCGTGCACGCGATGCGGCTAGGACACACACTGCGCGCGCGCCGGCGCCGGCCCGCCACCACGTCCCCACCCCGAAGGCTTTCTTCTAGAGCATTTTTGACACTTCTTTATTGTATTCCGACATGTTAATTAGTAACTTAGAACATGACAGTTTATAAATCTTTTACTTTTGCCTTCATAATCCACAGGTATGATTCTTGAATTAATCGTCTGAGCTGACAGTAGCCTCATTTTCATCCGTTATTGCGGTTTAGGACTAACTTTCACGAATCTCATCATAGAGGTAAACCAGGGCCACCATCAATTTCAGTGTAATTATCAATTACATAACGGTGCTCAAAATGAGTCGCTTCCCTACCACAAGAAAATTGGTGTAGGTATTGCTGAGAATGTGCAATGCGCCATGGAGGGCTCATGGAATACGCAGACGACATGGCACTGGTGACCAAGAAAACACTTCATGATCGAGACCACGGAAAAAACTTGGTTCGTTAATTTACCTAAAGCGTCTACCAACTATAAGCGTAACACTTTTCTGTGGCCTAACTGCGATAGTTTCAATAGTTTAAGTAAGGATGAGGATTTCGATCTGTTTAATACATGCTATCGAACTGCAAAGCGAGTGCTTAGTCGGGCGTTTTTCAATAATACTAGCCTATATGATTTATATATTACTGTTATGTTACTATTTTTATATGATTTATATGTTCTTATCATAGACTGGTGCTTTGCGATTTAACTATATTATGTTACTGCTATCAGTGAGAACCTTTAATTGTCTTTTTGTATTTATTTAAGTTTTGTATTAAAAGCTGTTGGTTTCACATGTAAACAATTTATAAAAATATGTAAGTGCTAGAAACCGGCGACTAGAAGCTGAACCTGGCAAAGTAGAGTACATGGCTGCCTGTAGTAGTTTCAAACAACATAGGAGCGACGCTGTCAAACAGATACATTCACGTATTCGCGCTGCACGTATCCACTCAAATGTAAGGCAAACTAAATGTCAGGAACTCGCTGAAATCCCTGTTAAGTTTAAGGGGCTTATATGCAAGAGCATAATTAGGCCGTTCAGTAGATTTTGCGTTAAGTAGTAAGAAACATCCCAACATACATCAATCCTTACACACTTTCGCATTCATAATATTAGCTGGATTTAAATTTTGTTACTGTTACTTATGTTGTATGCATTATTAAAGAGCTGTTCATGTGTGAGTAATGATAAAATGAATATTTTTCATTGAAATAACTGCACTTTATTTTGGCTACATAGAAAAGGCGCTATCTTAATCATTCCAAGCGTCCGCTAGACATGTCTTCGATTTCATACCTAATTTAAATGTTACTACTGTTACTTATATTATTTGTATATAAGTAGGGAAGTCCGGGAGAGTATACGCGCCTTCCACTCGTATATTTTTATACTGACATTACTTATTATAAACTAAGTTAACATTTCGTTTACACTTGAAATGGTAACGTGAGTTATTTAACAAAAAATAGTTATTGCGGCAGCGTTCCTGTTTATCTACGTGACGTACTGGGTACGTAATGGGTGTTCCAACAACCAAATATTACTATTTATGGTTGTTGAAACACCCATTATTATAATAACTGTGAATTCTGTTTTAGTAGTAGGTACTTACTACTTACAACACTATATGTATAATAAACGTCGACTGTCTTAAACCCAAGAAGCTAAAAAGTTTGAAATTTTAACGAGATTGACGTAGAAACCTCTCAAAATTTAGCTTAATTTCGATTACGCAATCACTAATTAATATCGTCTTTGTTATTGTTCATCATTATATCACACACGCCATCACACGCTAGTGCCGTAATATATTTTTGCGATGTGGTGTTTAGCGAACCTACCTGCAAAATAAAAGTAACAACGAAATGTAATTATAAGCTTTCTCTTCCTCTCTCAACGTAGGAAAGTTTAATACTCGACGATAATTCAATTGCGAAGTTTATTATCTTTTATTACTTAATGATTGTATCTAATTTTGAGGCTTTTGTATCTGTTCATTAAGAATTCCATTCACTAATTGCCACGCGTCGTACATATAGGTACAAGTAGCATAATATATTCGTACCTACTCTACTTCTCTCTACTCATGGTTCGGTTAGATTCGCGTCTTGTTATGAGTAGGTGTGTAAGTAATAAGAATAGATCCATTGTTATTTACTATGAAGTGCTTAGTTTTTTTGCAAAAAAAGAAGCTTGATAATGTAGTTCTATAGGTCCTGATCTATGCTAATATTGTCAAGCTGAAGAATTTTTTTTTTGTATGTTTGTACGCGCTAATCTTACTAAACTTCGCCGGACGCATTTCGAAAATTCTTTCACTAATAGCAAGCTACATATATGAATTTCCATGTATAGAAAACGAATTATATCGTATATCGCGCGTATGACGCGTGCCTTTTCATTTGGCTGATACAAGGAGGTTCCCTACCTCTGTCCTACTCTACCCCTAACCCTACCCCATCCTACCCTACCCATACTACTCCTACCCTGCTCTTACCCTACATCTACTCTACTGTGCCCTATCCTTATTTCTTTCATACACTACTTGTCCTGAAAGCTAGTACTACAGAGAGGTCAAGGTGTGTCTCTACCAAACCTAATTAGATTCATCTAATTCTTTTTCAACATGACCTATATTTTGATTGGAATTTGTTTTGTGGAGTTGGGTTATCTTCTGGCTTTTCTTTAAGTACTATAATAGGCACGTATATAAACCTCCAGGAATAAATTCTTTAACTATTGGTGAAAACGGCATTCCAGTCCTTTGCGTGATGTAGGAGGAGTTAGCGGAAATACATACAGACTGACAAACGCGAAAAAGCACTATGTATAGGCTAATGGAGAGGTGCTTTCAAATTACCAGACACGATGATAGCGTGTTATCGATACTCGAATGACGACAATACGTGTACCCACATTCGTTACGGTTATGTATTACTATGTTATACGTTTGATCGCATAATAAAATTTGTACTTAGTACATTTTTTACAGACTTATAAAATCCAAATAAGGAGGAGGTTTTATATTTGACGGTATTATTATTTTTTGAGTATGTACCCCGATTTCTCCGCCAATTATAGACCGACTTTTAAATTATTTTTTTTTGTTTTAATGGGTACCTCTGAAATAGTCCTATTTTCATCGGGTCAAGGCCTGATGATGGAAACCCTGAGAAATCGTGAACAGTCCTTGAAAATTGTAGGCTCGTACGGTGTGTTTATCACATTATCATACCTTACTTAGGTGTTTGCTCCAAGATTCCTTAACGATTAAGAGTTAGGGGAAAATGCTGCAATTTACCTACAGGAACTACCTAGTAGTATAGGGCTAACGTGATGCATGAAAGGGTGGGTATACCTTCCAGAGGTGGTCTCATTTTCATCAGGTCAGGATGTAATGACGAAATGTCAGATACCTTGAAGGAAACCTTCGAAGATTATATGCACTTATAGTTTGTTACGTATGTATAGTTTGTCACGTAGGCGGTGAAATCGAAGGCAACCCTCGAAATTTAAACACTTATGGTATGTTTGTTACGTTGTCATGTCTTACTCAGGTGTTTGTTCGCTTTAGGTTTTTGCGTCATCATCTGATGCTGCTGTGCTGATAATGAAGCTACAGAACTCCTTCAAGATTAGGAGTTGAAGGATAAAACTGCAATTGGTTGACAGAAACTAGTAGTATCAAGGTGTAACGGGATACTTGAAATGGTATACCTATTTCTGAGGTGGTTTCATTTTCACCAGGTTAGGATGAAATCAAGATCAAGAAAAAGTGTTGAAGTAGCCATAACTAACGCTGAAAATTATGAAATAAAAAATAGGAAACCGCCTTCAAATAAAAAGAAGTAAAAAAAAGCTTTTTAACATACAATACGTGTAACTTAGGTATCATTTATATTTGGAGTCAGTGCTACACACCAACCCTCTCCCTCTACCAACGACTTAATCCCTCTGCCTTCCTTGACCAACATGACAGCTGCACCCAGTCCAAAAATAAATGATACCTAAGTTACTGGTATTGTTAAAAATACTTATTCTTTACTTTTTCATTTGGAGGCTACTTCATAAAAAAATGTTTACTTAGCTACTCATATATTCAACAGACAAATAAAAAATTTAGGCACCACCTAAAATAACATAAAAAATATAGTCTCAGAGTGTACCGGCACTCTGTCAAGGGGGTGGCCCGTTATCTATCCCTCGCACCATATGTTTGCATTGTAGTGTTCCGGTTTGAAGGATAAGATAGGTACCATAATTACAGGCAAAAGTACATAATCTTAGTCCTCAGTATGACGATACGCACATGGAATTCTGCATTTTTGTTACAACTGGCTATATCGAGTAAACAAATACTTTTAGAATGCTCATTCGCTTGGCGTAAAAAGAGGTAGAGCATTCGTTGGTTGCTCTGACCTTGTTCCGAGCACTCTCTAGCTCGGCTGGAGTAAATACAACGTTCCTACCAAAAGAACACGAGCGTCTTGATCTATATTTATCTGGTATATACAAACGGTGAGTTCATACCAAAAACACGAAGGTTCTAAGAATGCTTATTCGCATGCCGTAAACGGTTTTTTAAAGTAGAGTGAAGCAAACGAACAAACAGATCACTGCCGCCATCTCTAACACCAGTAGGGTCACGATTGCGTTCCAGCCTTCGTGATAAGTGTAGGTTTTATTTCTTGAAGGCCCCAATGTCGTACTGGCTCAAGAATAGGTAAGATTATTCCATAGAATTGTCATGAATGGCAGAAAGTTTCTTAAAAAGCGTAAATTCCGCAAACACGATTAAATTCTTTTGCTCTAAAAATATAGAGCAAAAGAACAAATAGCTGGTGTAAACAAGCGAATGCTCTAAGAATGATCATTCGCCTGATGTAAACAATGGTAGAGCAGTAGGTCTTGTTCTATCTTTGTTTCGGGCATTCTTAAAAGTGCTTGCTCGGCTAGGGTAAACGCCACGTTTACACCAAAGAACACACTCGAATGTTCTTGCTAAATGTCCATCCGGTGTAAACCTACCGAAACTGTAACATGAATCGTAGATATTACACTGCCGTTGCCACTGAGTAGTATAAAAAATGTAGATTCAGTCCACCATATTTCACATATTTTGTACCTAAGTCGCTACTCCGCAGACACGAGCCTTGGTCATGAGAAATGCCGTTCCATTCCAAGAAAAAGTCTTCTAATTACGGTTGAATTAATTTATCTCGTTTAGTCAGCGGAGTCTGTCCTTCGTTTTATTACTTACGTAATAGCGAATTGATTAATAATGAGCTTCCATTCATACATAATCCATGGTTTACGCAACTCAGAAATCAGGAAACATCGTTGGCAATTGGACTTGGGCTGCCCGCTTGATGTCGCTTGTACAATAATGGTACGAAATTAATTCATAAACTGTAATCGGTGCCATTTTATGTTATCTTATAACTAACTTACAACTTAATTTAAAGTTTCAACTGTTTTTAAATACTCCTACAAGTGCGATTACGGTGTATTAGTGTAGTAATGCGGGTAGTTAAAGTTATTGGATAACTGTGATTCTGTCTGACCGTGAAGTGAGCGGGCTCTTGTGACGCGCTGCAGGCCCCGAGCGCCCGCGCCGCGGCGCCGCGGCGGAGCTGCGCGTGCGCGTTGTTATATCACTTGATTAATCGGTCGTGCCCCACTCACTTGAGGAATTTACCACGTGAGTTGAGGAAGGTAGTATACTTACCTGTTCGTTACATATGTACGTCATTGATGTTCTTAACTGTAGATACCTACCACTTTCATCATGGTATCACTTTCGTGTATGTATGGAGTTTAAGGTAGGTAATTTAGGAACAAGTGTAAAAACTGTGTCATACCCGTTCAACCGTTGCGTCTCCATCGTAATCGGTAATCCAAGTATGTAGGTACTTGTGTAACGAGACGATACGATTGTGGTATCTACCTGATGCAAAATTCCTACTGTTTTCCCTAATGTACTTGTTTAATGACATAGTAAACTCAATTTATATACTTAACTCAATGAGAAATAGAGGTCAATCGACAAGTCCACCTCGGTTGGGCATCTTCTCGTCCATATTACTACAGTGTGTCAAGATGAAAGTCTGACCAGTGGTTTTTGTCAGTGGGTCTCATAAGGCGGCTCAGGATCTCTCAGCGCGTGATGGAGAGATCTATGCTCAGAATTTCTCTACGTGATATAGGTTTTAAGATTTTCGTGGTTCACTGCACTTTCTAACTGTATCGACCATACATAATGCACATCGACTAGTTTCGGCTTCGTATTTGCCTGCTACATTGTAAATATGTTTGAACTCATATTTACCTACATTAGTATTTTTGACGAAAATCTAGGTAAATAATATTCAAACTAGTAAAATTAAACTTCGTTTATTGTTGAACCACAGAATCTTGTAGCTAGATGCTTGAACAACTATTAAAATACACACTCGATAAGAGCGAGTGTGAGTTGGGCGCGGGGGGTTCCGAGTACAGGTTCCGACGTTCCGAAAGGGACACCCTAGCTAGATTACTAAACATTCATCTGGTTTATTTTCCATTTTTCTAATATATTTTAATAGGCTAAAGTTTATACTTACGTAAAACTAATTTTTGCCTATAACTTCGTCCGCACAGACTTGTGTGCAAAGTCAATCATACAAGACCCCTCTGGATAAATAGGAATACTACTAGTTAAGGACACCTTATATATTTCATTCCCTAATGAAATCAGAACAAAGTTATAAAACTTAACAAGCAGACGACTTTCATTTATAGTCCCTGTCCTAATCAGCTTTTTATTATGGTTCAATAAAATATACTACAAAATCTAAGTAGATCAAAACCCAGTTCTAGGAGTACTAGGTTTTAAGTTGCACTCAAAATATTTTTAACAAGCTCTATCCAACCGGTCTGAAGAGATCGTTAGAATGAAGATGCTTCTCATTCGTGATACAAAAATATTGTAAATCTTTATTGGGCCTTGGGTATTCCATTAATGGCCTATCCATTATACCTTCTTGTAGAAAAAGTAGCTTAAGTGTTTATCCACTACCAAGTGATATTTATGGGATGTTTTCGTTGCAATTTGTTTCAAGTAACTCGTAATGTACCTACATATTTTTATGAAGTAATTAGGTTTCTTATTTAATAACGTAGTTTTAGTTAAGGTGCCTATAGCTATGGTCATATTGTATAATTGTTACTGAAATAAATTAATCAACATCTTAAAACCTTAATTTAGGTATTAGATTTTAGAATATTAACATGTAATTTAAGAATAACTTGTGTTCTGATTCACTCCTTCGTACAATGTGTGCTAAAATTGTTTAGATGTACAAAAATGTTTCAGCGAAACCCACCATGGTTGAAATTTTTTATTTTGTTTATTATGAAATTGTTTACTGTTACTTTAGCATCAAATTCCGCAACCGCTTCCTGCCCGCGGGGCGTTGACGAGAACTACGTCCAAGATGACTTTTTAAAAATCATAAAAAATTTGTCGAAATAAAATTACGAAAACTCAAATCTGTAGTATCCTCAACGAAAGCCTCGATCTCAGGTGATTTATTTCAGTGTACATACGAGTGATTGCCTAATTTAAATTCAGACCCATACGTTAGACAGTAAAAGGTGATGACCTCGTAAGATGACAATTTCCAAATCCAACCTTATTTTGATCATATAACCCACTTTGGTCTACTTACATATGTTATTTTGATTTTAGTCCATAATGCAAAATGTTTAGCCAGCCGACAAGTCCATATCAGGTAGGGCAGCTGGAGATTTCCATTACCTACATATCTTGCCGGTCTGTCAGATCCTAACAGCTAGCCTGGCTTATCGACGTGCATTCATAGAGGTTAGATGTTGTAAGGTTACGGAGCTGGACCTAATTGGCGTGTTCACGGTGGTGCGAAATAATAGTGGGCGCAGCGCGAGCTCTCGGCCCAGTTCGCCCCGGCATTGCTACAGACCGCAATCACACGGACGACTTAAATTGCGTTTACACTCCCTTCTCTTGCAAACGCCACGCTTACCCGTACTGCGCAAACGCATCAGATGTACGATAACAAACGCCGGCAGCTAAGGTTATTCTGTTACACCAATTTTCCAGTTGTTAGAGAAGAAAATTATCATTGCATTCTATTAACACTTACACGCCGTCACATGGATTAAAATATATTTTAGTTTTTACGATGTATATTTAAGTTTTTATGATATATGATGCTCCACCCGCGTAAACTATACGTTATATCGTGCAAGTGGAGATGGGGGTAAGGGGGTATAAGTAAAAAAGTAGCCTATGTCTTGTTCTTGACCCTAATCTAGCTGTCAACCAAATTTCATCCAAATCCGTCTAGGCGTAAAGTAAATAAAATAAATAAATAAATAAATATTCGTGGACAAATTCACACAGCGCCATCTAGCCCCAAACTAAGCAAAGCTTGTGCTATGGGCGCTAAATAACTGATAAACTACTTAAATACTTTTAAATGCATACTTATTATAAATAGAACAGCCAGACCCGTAACAGAAATTAAAATTCATTATTTCAATTTCTGCCCGGCCGGGAATCGAACCCAGGACCTCTTGCGTGGCAGACCACTGAACCACTCAGGTCGTCAAGAGGTAACAAAACAAACATTCAAACACACACACTTTCACAACATTAGTGGGATTTACTTTACGAGTAAGTATAACTTAATGAAATGAAAATATAAAACGTAACGTCGGCCGGCGTTATATTTAATCTAATTAATTTCAAAGAAAAACAGCACTTCGTAACTGCCAAAAGATGATAAACTGGTTTCCGATCATTCGGAATTTTCTGCTGAATTCTCGAAATAATCTATAGTAGGGACACATACATTCCTAACAATCTGCCTTAGATTTTGGTTTGGGAGTTGTAGGTGGAAGAATTTTGGTCGCGCAATTGACTTAGGACCCATTTATACGTGGCCGCTTTCAAACTGCGTAGAGGAGAGCGGGGTTAAATGAAAGTTCTGAAATGCCTATAATATGTAAAAATTACGTATTTAATTATCAGGAATACAAGATTTATCGATCGATAGATGCGGAGTTTACTCTCGTTTTAATATGTATAGTTGAATGGGAAAGTACAGATTTATTTATTGAATTGATATGTTATAGATATTACAATCAATTAAGTTAAATTATATCAAAATTTTAAAATGAATACACATAATAAAACAGTTTTAAACCTAGGTGCCTACACCATCAAATACATAGGCCCCCACGAACAGCCTCCCTACCTGTTTGAATTGATTAAATAATTATCGGATATGTATATATTTATAAATTAAACATTAAAGTACTACAATCAAACCCCATGTCTCATTTATTTTAAAAAAGGGCATACGAGTAAGTAACGAAATAACATTAATGTCTAATAATGAGTTAATGTTTTGCGCTTCCGATTATCATAATTATCATCATCATCTTCGATAAGTTGCCACTGCCTGGTTCAGAGTTGAACCTAATCTAGCGAGATTTATTTTTCTTTTTTCTTTATCATCAATATGAATGAATGAAAATATTTATTTCGAGTATCAGGACTCATATTTAGTTAGTAATATCTTAAAAATAGGTTAGTAACAATTATAAGATAATTGTTACTAACCTAAAAGAAAAAATGTCTCAATCCAATTTAACAAAATGTCATAATAATTTAGTAAGTATCACATGTCATATTTCATATGTCACGTATTTTACATCAAATCATTTTTCCATCCGCGTTTGGTAACGTGAACCAAACAACAATGGTCTATATACTGGCAGTCTAGCCTGTTGGAGACTCACTTTTCGCACAAGTGAAGCAGCCCGTTTGCGAATCGTCGCATAAAAGTAATCGACGCGCGCCTCCGCAAACATTTGAGACGCACTGCAAAAGCGGGGCAGCCCCAACATCACCCTGAATGCGTTGTTAAATTGAACTCGTAGCGCGTTGTACAATCTTTGAGTATAGCTTCCCCATAGGGAGACCGTGTAAAAACTAGTATAATAGGCGCTAAACAATGTGACTTTCACCTCTTTCGAGCAACGCGCAAACCTATGGGCAAGCATGTTCGCTCTTACCGACAGCGCCCTACACTCTCTTTCAATGTCGCCATCGTCTTTGATTCGATTTGAGGTCCGTGGTGAATATGTGTCCAAGATACTTAAACTGATGCACACGTCGTAATGGCGTGCCATCCAGTCTAACTGGAGGCATGTTCTGCACTTGTCTGACACGGGCCTCAAACACCATGATCTCACTTTTCTTTACATTATATCGCAGTCCATGGCTGGCAGCATATGTCTCACATATTGTGATCAGTTTCCTGAGCCCGCAGACCGACGCGCTCAGCAGGACCATGTCATCAGCGAAACTAATATTATTTACACAAATTCCCTGCTGAGCGTACCGACCAGCTCGTTCATGTACAGGTTAAAGAGTGAGGGGGAACTAAGGCCACCTTGCCTTACCCCGCACTCCATTACGTACGGCTCCGAGAGCGCGCCGTCCCATCTAACGCAGTTGAACTGGCTTCCATACCAATATTTGAAAATGTTTATTATTTCTTTAGGAAGTTTAATTTCCTCAAGTTTACTCCATAATCTGTCATAGGAAACCCTATGATATGCCCTAGACAAATCGAAAAAAGCAGCACACACAGGAGTTTTGCGATCGGTATAGTATCTGACAGCACTCTTAAGACACAATACTGCACTTTCAGTGGATAATTCAGGTCTGAAACCGAATTGATTATCGTGCAAGCATATATATTTATTGAGATGTATATTAAGGATGCTGTCAAACACCTTCGCTATAACTGTCGCTAAAGAAATTGGCCTGTAGTTACTGTTGTCAGATAAATCCTCCGTTTTATTTTTAACCACAGGTACCACAATCGTTGCCATTAATGCCTGGGGCAGGTACGAATGACTAAGACAGAGTGAATAGAACATTGCAAGGACTCTGCAAACATGAGGACCGGCAAATTGAAGATGCTCGATACTGAGACCGTCATTACCAGGAGATTTTCCTCTACCTATCCCTTTAATAGCGTTTGCCACGTCCTTGGCGGTAAAGGTGGTCCCCATCTTCTCCCTGTACATCCCAGTATCGAGCACCGACCTTGCAGGCCCTAGCGGAGATTTCACCATAAATAAATCCCTAAATATATTTGCAATGCCGCCGCGATCGCTCTCTCCACCTACACTCACGGGATGGCCAGGCCTATCGTTCAACTTACTGGTTTGTTACCAGAAAGCACGAAAGTCCTTGTTATTGTGTTGTGCAGCTAGTATGTCCATTTTAAGTTGATTTTGGTGGTCTTGACACCATTTTAAACGAGACTTAAATAACTTTCTACTTTCGCGCATTTCTTCATACACCCGACCACTTATGGGCTTGCCGTGTAGCTGCCAAAGCTGAAATCCGAGCCTGGCCATTCCATGACCGTCCCTTATATGCCTATTCCAGCCTACCACCCGGCTTCTCCTTGTACATGCTTTATTCTCCTGCTTCCGACCCACTACTGACGCCTCACGTAATGCTGACACAATATCGTGGTATAACTTGTCAATAACAGATGTGTGGCAAGGATTATTACAATAAAAATCAGCGCAATCTCTAAAGTCCTCAGAAAAATAAATTCGCTACAGTCTATCGTTACTTTGGCTACTATATAATAAGATTCGTCGATACTACTCAAGTACGTTATGTCGTCTGGTAATAACCACGTTTCCTGAAGAGCGATTATGTCTGAGCTCCGACATAGCTTTCTAACACTTTCCACTGATCGCTTCACATTTTTACAATTAAAACTGCTAAATAAAAGGTAAAAAAAAAAAAATTACCTACTAAGATTAATGAGTTGTATCTACGTGTGGTATGCTGTTCCCGGTACAACCAGCCCTAATATTAATTTGTAATAAAATACATTACAAAGGAGCGATAATTACATTTTAAAAACATCCCCTAGTTTTTTCCAATTAACACACACTTTGCCAGTCACAGATAAATACTTATAATAATATTGATAACAGTGTGAATGTTATTTCTCGCTCCCGTTAGTACCTAATTTGAATTTTATAAACTTCACTGTTTTTCGTGCGATAGAAGTAACGAATTTTAGAGAGTAGACCACCATAAGTATTGTTTTCTCTTTGGTGGACACCCAGCCAATAGATTGAGAAGCCGGCGTTTTAGCGTGAAGCGCGTTATTTTGCTGATAAGTCACACGTTCTTCTTTTATGTTATGGCTTCCGCTAAACTTTAGCGATTTTACCAAAAACTATAAGTGTCACTTTGACACCAACATCTCATAAAAAATATTAAGAGATCATACTACTACGACAAACTAAAAACTTAGGTAAATCGATCATTCAGTTTTGCATTCGCGATAGGAAATCGTGAAACCTTCAACCGGGCTTTCATTGCCGGACACTTACATTGTGTTTCTAACTGTATTGCCACGATCGATGAAATGTTGTCGGAAATAGAACACTGGGATCGATATTGTAAGTCTCATGTTATAATTGTTTAGTTCAATACCGTTTAGTTGGTTCGTCATTTTTTCGTCTTTTTCGGATTTTTTGCTATTTGTCTATTGAAATTACGGTAACACATACAAGGACCACACTTTGTACGATTGTAATCCTAATACTATAGTACTTATAAGAAAAGAAACTAAAAGCTAGTCAAGCGTAAGTTAAATTCGCGCATCAAAGTTTCTAATTTCATATTAGTTATTGTTACCCAGGGATCAAAATCTTGTTGTTATACTAAAAATTAAGAAAAACCGAAACAAATTTAAACCAGTAAATTAGTTAGAACACATTATTTTACATACTAGTTGCCATTTATTTCTTATGGTTAACAAAATTTGCAATAACATCATAAATTTTCGACATTTTATTCTTCTGAGGGCTACTATAAAAATTAAGTCTTAGGTATATTATAACTCTCACGCGTTGTTTTAGAAAAAACCGCATAGATCTTTAGTTTTCCTGGCGGAAGCACCACCGAATAGCCTTACTGGAGTCTTGTCCCATTGTAATAACAAAAATGCGTTTCTTTCTAGCGCAGAATCATCTAGTGTACAGATTTTGTAATTTTGCATTACGAACTCAGTCCCAATGTTCCTCTTTCTGATCGGCGACAGAATGTGAGTCATATCAATGCTCTCGTCGGGGTGTACATATAGTTGTCGACCATTTATTTCTGAACTTTTGCACATGCGTAGCTTTAGTGACGGCTCCACTTCTCCTGATCCTGATACGTTGTCTATATCAGATCTATACCTGTTAATATCGGGAATTTTCTCATTCCCTCCGATAAAACTTTTCAGTTTTTGTTCATAATTTATGCCTATTACTTTTCTTTCGTTCAAAGCGTTACCTAGTTTTACGTGCTTATTAAAACTATTACTATTATTAACTATTGAAGTAAGACTGTTCATTTCTTTCATAGTTTTATCACCGTCATGCCCAGGCAGATATCCATGATTATATTTCAATATAGATACAGAATCTTTGTTGAAATCTGAGAGATTTGAAACTTCCATTGCTAGAGCTCTACCTTTAAGAATATTTTGATCTTCATAACTTGGAACTAATTTATCAATATCTGGTTTATATTTTAAACGCACTGATGGATTTTTATTATTATGAGAAAAGTATTCGGAACCATTATACATCCGTCGAGGCGTAAAGGCATGACTATATGGTTTCACATTATGCCATTTATTACCATTGGATAAACTCTTTGTGTAAATATCTTTTACATTTTCTGTCGAATCATATTCTTCAGTAAAATATTCGACAGATTTCAAAAAAGGAAGTACAGACAACAAACTTTTATGATAATTAGACTTATCAATTTTTTTTGAATCCCTATCATTAGATTTACTAACAAAAGGGCCAGGTTCAGTTTTATCGGCTTCAGTCATTTCGCCATAACCAAGACTATCCACGTCTCTGGAAAATCGTTGGTATGAATTATTACTAGTTTCTCCTCTAAAAGTAACTTCAACTTGTTTGGGTTTTGTCCGTGCATGAGATTTTAAGATGCCTTCTCGTACATCTTGTTTTACTATTTTCAAATTGATTTCTGGTTCTCTAGCATTTCGTTTATGAACATGTAACCTTTTAAGCGAATTTTGCATATACGTATTTGGATTGTATTTTCGTTTTTCTATTATCAAGTTACTTCTCATAATAGGCGCATTAGGCTTAATTCTTTTTATCTTTATTTCCGAAGCATATGGATATGGATCTGCCGATTTTGTGAGAGGTATTGTAGATGGCACTATTTTATCCTTATTGCGTAAATTATTATTTTTCAAATAATTTAAAACACTTGCAGCAAATCGGGAACTAGTCCATTGGCCATACACCTTGCTATCATTTGGTAAAGATGGCGGCGTAATAGAGTCTGACAGTTCTTCTGTTTTATGGTTAAGAATTGCTGTTGTCTTCATGCTTTCATCATTATTATTAACTTGAGTTACCGGTTGTGGTGGTTTCTGGGGTTTAAAATTGTTTTCTTCATAATGTCCATCGGCATGTTGATCGGAGGGTGGTGGCGTTTCAAATTCAGAAATTGTAGGCAGACCATGAGTACTAGAGCCAAATTGCTCGTTAATGTTCCTTGAGTTAATTTTAAATTTACCAGTGTTACCTGCTTCATTGAAGATATTCCAAAATGAACTCTTACTATTATTGTTATAACGTATTTGACTTGGTATTAAATCTAATATTTCTTTTTCCCTTGACGACTCGACGATTTGTTTTGCTTTTGAAGACCCCATTTTTGCCATATTGTAAGGGAGTATATTATGCGCACTTTCAACATTAGCAAAATTAATATCACTATTTGGTGATGGATGAAGATTATTATCGCTATTTAAAGATTCCAACTGAAGATCTTTGAGGATTACATATTCAATGTTATTTGTATTTCTTACTTTATTTTTGTTAAAAGTTCGTTGGCCATATTGTGGAAACATTTTAAGCGTGTTATTCCTCTCTATTGTGGATGCAAGAATCATATTTGCTCCATATACCTGACCTTCCAACCCATTAGGAGAACCTGAAAATTAACAAATGTTTTGTAAGTTATAATCAGAAGAAATTGAACTTCTTATAAAAAGCTTTCACATCTGACACTCGGTAGTATTTAATGCTGCAGCAGCTGCAGCAGATGCCTACACTTGTAGTGGTAGACGCCAGGTCATATTTACAGCTAGTCACGCTACTTATTCTCGCGATTAAGTCGCAGATGTGAACACTTTCATAGCTCTAATAGCTAACGCTTACATATTTTTAACATAAATTTATTTATTAGAGTACCAACAGCTATACAAAATATAATAAATATTATTTTAGAACCAACAGGCCAATTACAGGTCCTCGCTAGTAACAACAAAATAAAAGAAGGAAAGTAAAACGAAACCAAAACGAAATATATCCCACCATTGTTGTCAGTGGTCGTGCCGTAGCCAATAATAATACTCCCACTGCCAGGAATAACATATCCATAAAGCTGTAAATAATTCACATCCATAAATTAATAACACATTGACGCTAGCCAAAGAGATTAGAAAGAAAGTTAGCTACCTTCTAGAACCTTAAGAAAAATTCCAATATGATTTATCTATTCACCCACGTTTAGTTCGAGACTCTGCTTACGTTCGACTGCCACGTGGCATCCTGTTATTTTCCTGTTACCCCACTTGGGAAGGATGTAGATTCCAATTAGTGAAAGAATTTTCGGAATCGGTTGAGTATTTTCGGAATCGTTTAGAGTATTTTCGGAGATTTGCGCGTTCGATCAAAGAAATAACAACAACAAAAAGAGAATCTCTTCAGCTATATATATTACAAGCAGTAAAGATAATAGGTATTATACTCGTAAGTCACCTCTCAACTAGGTCGTGGATGTTCTGCGAAGATTAAATTACCGGAGAAAGTTACATGTGCCTTACACTTACTTACACTTTCTTTATTTATATTTATTCAGGTACTAAATAAAGCCTAATATAATAAGCCTAATAGGCGTCAATCGGACTGTTCAACCCGTTCAACTAGTATCAGGTATCCATAGCCGTGGGGTATCTAGCATTTCGGGGGAACCGCCCGTTATGTATACCTAATGCATATATGAACGTTAACAGCAGCCTTGCTCTAGTTTCGAAACAGCTGTCTTTTACAATTTATAGAGTAATAATCACAGTGTTCATAGTCGTGATACGTGAACACGACGACCTCTACGGGACAAAAAATTATGCGGTCACTAATCTTTGTTAAATATTTGCATTGACATGTCACTCATGACGAAGAAATTAGTTACATGCAATAATGTGTTCAATTCATAAAAATACATGTCAGTCAGGTCGCTATTGGGGTACGTACACTGCGCGCCGTTTCGCAGGTCACCAGCCGGCTGTCCAAATAGAGTGCCCACGCACCGTGGTCGGATTGGTAGGACAGGCACACATGCTTCCACACACCCTCTTCTATATTTACTGGCACTTTTGACGAAATTTTCTCATCTATCGAAACCTTTAGAAATCGTTCTCCTGGTTCCTGGGTGGAGAGCCATAGTTGTATCACCCTATTGTTTCCGTTAACTGTAATAAAATCAAAGTATGACGAATAATACATTCTCAAAAGTACAATCCTTACATACTTTTAGTAAATAAATATATATTAAGTAGTTAATGAGAATACCATCTAACGCACAACAATTTTAAAAAGTACTATATACCTATTTAAGTAAATTTGAAAGCATGTAATATAAACATATGCAGAGTGGATTTGTACTGATATTTGCGGTTATGTATTGTCACCCTACGGCGCTCAGTGTTGCATGAAACGAGCCAAACGACGTTAACAGGGTTCATCTCGTCAGTGTCCCTTTACTTTCTGAAGTGTTCGGTTACCAAATTACCAACCAGCGGGCGGCAGGCGCGGCGGCGTGGCACGTTACAGGCCCTCTACGTAATTAGCAAACTGAGCGTAGTGGGCAAGCGCCGTTCGACCAGGTACCTACCATTCTAATTTCAAATAAATACGATATACAACAAACTCTCCAAATATACAAGAATAGTACATTATGATTCGAGTGTGCTACGTTGGTAATTATTTGATTGCAGACCGAACCAGAGGCCCTAATGTTGCCGAATGCGTTATTAGCAACGCACATGAGTGGATAAATTATTAATTAAATACATTTTATGGTACGCTGCGAATAAATAAATAAAAAAAGAAGTTTACATTTAGATATGGCGATTTACTACATATTATAAAATAATGTAACATACGTTACTTATGAACTAGTGACAAAAAAATTACAAACTAAGGCAAATCTGCATCGCTTGCCCTTACTATAAAGCGGATAGTAGGACAAAAGACAATAAAAACATTAGATATTATTCTAACATAAATGAAATTAAATAATAATAAAAAACATGTAAGTAGGTGATTTTTCATGAGTCTCAACCTTTAGTTCGAAATGTCGAGAAACAAAACTAGACAAAAATAAGAGTAAAATAGAACAATAATAGTGCAAAAAAGTTTAGAATATTGTACTTATACTAACAATTGAGAGTAAGTAGGGACTCTTATCATCATTTAGATGTTGTGGTGATTTATTTTGAAGAAATCTGCAGGCATTTGTGAAAGTTCATCAAAAATCATCATCTTCCGAACCGTCCATCCCGGGACGGGACAGCTTCTGCCAGGGTCCGCTTTCCTACAGTTTTGCTCCATTTTACCCGATCTTCAGCATCTTCACGCCGTTGGCTCATGGATCTGACTCAACGAAGTCAATTCATTGCTTCCCGAGTCTTCTTCGAGCATCTCATTCCTGCTGTCTTATTTTTTTTATTTCGATCGCTCGCTCGCTCGTTTCCGCAAGACGAGTCAATCGTAACACCGTTAAGTTTCGATCACGAGTTTGCCATGTCAAATCCATGTATAAAGGATTTGGTTTACTCATTTGTGTGTGTGTGTGAGTCATAAAGGTAGAAGTGTGAGTAAGTCACTCGCGATCGGGCTCCAAGGTCCCAAATTAACTATCCGACATCGATTCGGGAAAACGGCGATTTAGCAAAATAAGCCCCCCGATACCAGCATGCTTAGACACCTAATTGTCTACGTACCTACCCCTGGTACTGAAACAGCACGTGACCGAAACAGCGTAGGGAGGCCACTTCAATCTTATCCACTATATGTCTGTCACGCCAAGGATGCTACTACAGAAATCAAAGTAAAATAAATAAATAAAAGTGCCATGTAAGGCACAAATAATCGAAAGTACTTTTTACCACCAACTATTGCGCCACAATACAATAATACTATATGTATAGTGTTTTGTGACTGCACCGACTGGTAGTACTGTGCAATAACTCTCAGCCGTCCTATTCTGAGTGCGTTCGTTAGACCGGGGTTAAAGTTAGCCTAGCGTTAGACCACGCACATACTAACTTTAGCGCAAATTGTAAGAATTCAGAGTGACAGACTAACATTAGTCTCACGTCTATGGGTGGTTTACAAGCGGATTAAATTTAGGATATATGAACAATTGAACATCATTGTGGCACAGCCAAATGACGAAAAAAAAATTATAAATCTGTGACATGGACCTACTACGTGGACATAGCATAGAACAAGGATGGCGAATCTTTACTGGCCATCGTGCCGTATTTGAACAACAATAAGGCCATGACGTGCTGACAAAGAATCTTAACTCAGTAAATAATGTATGGACAAACGATTTTGAATTTTAATGTTATTAATTTATGAAAACAATGACTCACAAACACAAGTTTAACTATTTCTCGTAGATACTTAAATTTGTATATGAAAATATTGTTGTACATAAGAGTAAAAACAAACAAATTAACAACATTTTGAAACTTGAGTGATATGGTACATTTGGATGTGGTGATCAAAACTCACAATTGTCCCTCCCCTCCACCACACGCTTCACCTAACCTAACCTAACCTAACCTAACCTAACCCAATTAACAGTCTTTTAATTTTTTAGGAAAAACAGTGCGTCCTATGAAATATGGTCACCAAATAAATTAAAGCCTATACAATTCTCTACAACTTTTGCCTTATACACTTTTTCAAATTCCCAACCGTTTACATAGGTAAAACATCCGGTTTTTAGGGAATGATATGAAAAATGTAGCACAATTATTATTTATAAATTCCGTATGGTGTCCGGCAGAGTAGAATAGCATCAACCCCTTACACTCGTGGATGTCGTCTCATAGTAAGCTGCAAAATGGGCAGCAGCGTTTTCCATTGTTATATTTATAACTCCGCCACCCGCCAGACGTGGAGATTATGGCAATAACCTTCCCTTTCGTGGGAGAGGCCCTAAATCCTGCACAGTAGACTGTTATGAGCTGTGAAGTAGACCTATTTCATTAAAACCGTCTATTTATTAACAAATATATTATATTTGTAAACGTTAGGTAAATATTGTAGTTAGGAGCAGCGGTGGCCCTATGGCTAGCCTATCCAACTCGTAACAAATACCGAGTTCGATCCTCAGTGCCGCAATGTGTCAATGACTTTTTTCTGAGTTATGTAGATACATAAGTGAACACTAAGCGATGATCTCACAGTGACGGAAAACATCGGGAGAAAATATTTCAGACGACTGAATATGTAACCATGACCAAATCTGGTCAGGTTCCACTGCTAACAAGGTCACGGAGATCAGGTGGCAGTCGTTGTACTTTAACTGTCAAATCCTGGATCATAGTAACACGGACCCCAAGCCCTCGCGCGCTCTTATACAATCGGAATATTGACGGCAATAATATTTTATATTTGTAGACGATTAATGTTTTTTACCTCAACCAAAAGCATATTATCGCACTCGTGCAGAAAAATCGGTTAAATAATGGCCCTTTTATAAGTATGTTCAAAGATATATTCTGACTGACCTGAGTGACATATAGTTACCATCTCGTGTTTGAATGACCTTGCATCTAAAAATTTCGAAAGTATGTTCAAGATCTCTCATAGCCACGTTAAGCAATACCAGACTGGATCTGAATCGAGCAAGTCCAGATATAAGAGGGTCATATTAATTGAATGTAACGCAATCTTATTTGCCCAATATGCTTATTGCTTTTATAAGCGGTTTCAGCTGCTACATTTATACTTTCTATTTCTATTATTATTAGTTGGTTATTACACACTGAAAGTTCTGCGCTCCTGGCCGCTCATAAATGTATGAATTTTAAATGTTATACAGGGTGGCCAACTTGGAGGTATATAACTTTTTTTTCCCGCCATTTTGTTTAGGCGGTAAATATGACAGTTGTTGCATCAATATTACTTTGTGTAGATACGGCAAATTTATTATGGAGCGTTTTACGACGGAACAACGTGTTTTAATTATTAAAACGTTTTACTCAACCCAATCATGTATTGCGGAAACTCTGAGAAAATTGCGGCCGATTTTTGGTAGAAATAACTTACCTTCGCGGCTAACAATAGCTCGTTTAGTGAATAAATTTGAGTAGTATGGCATCGTAACAGATAAAGCAGTTCCTTATCGTGTCAGAAGGGCTCGTACAGAGCAGAATATCCAAATTGTTCGTCAAAGTGTAGCCGAAAAACCCACATTGTCTACCAGGCGACGTTCAACAACTCGGAATTAAGAGGACTTCTCTACAGACAATTTTGAAGAAAGACCTTTGTTTGTTTCCATATAAGGTACAGATAACTCAAGAACTTCGGCCTCGACACCATGAACGCCATCATGATTACTGTAGTGCTATGCTAACCAAGCTGGAAAGAGACCCAGACTTTCATCAGAAAATCATTATGAGTGACGAAACTCATTTCGACCTCAGCTGATTTGTTAATAAACAAAATTCTCGCTATTGGGGAGAAGAACAACCTTCTTCGATCCACGAACGACCACTGCATCCTCGTCGAGTAACAGTTTGGTGTGGAATTTGGTCAGGAGGGGTAGTTGGGCCTTATTTCTTTGAATATGCTATGGGTGATGCTGTTACAGTGAATGAAGATCGGTACCGTGAGATGATGATCAATTTTTTCTCGAATCAAGTGAATCAATTTCGCTTAGGAAACATGTGGTTTCAACAAGACGGGGCCACATGTCACACGGCACGAACCACAATAGAAACATTAAAAAGATTGTTTCCCGGTCGATTAATTTCGGGAAACGGTGACATTGATTGGCCCCCAAGATCGCCTGATTTAACAGCTCCTGACTTTTTTCTGTGGGGCTATCTAAAGGGACGTGTCTATGCTAATAGGCCAATGAACCTTCAGCAATTAAAACAAAATATTCAAGACACAGTCACTGAGATAACGAAGGATACCGAAGGATAACGAGAATAACGAAGGATAACGAAGGATAACGAGGATAACGAAGGAAATGTGTGAAAATGTGATGAAAAACGCGATAAAAAGGGTTTACATCTGCGATGCTGCTAGAGGTGGACATTTGTCTGACATTATTTTCCATGTTTAACTGCCGGCCCTAAATACTATATTTAACAAGGAATACTTGATATATTTTATATTTCATGGAATAAAATTACAAAACTAAAGCGTATACCTGTTATTTGGCCACCCTGTATTTTTAAAAACATAAGAATATCAATCATTCCGTTAAAAAAATTTGGCGGGAAATCGCGTGTAACATGCTTTTTATCACAAGTTGAAGTTCGTCGCTAAAATGGAATAAACGCGAAAATATTTTAGGGCGATAATTTTTTATTACTTTAAAAGTTCACTGTCTCTGCAAGACTGCATTGCACGTCTTGAAAATGCTTTTGGGAGGGAAGGAGCATTGTAAGATACGCAGAATTTGATCGTGGCTGTGATTCACTCCATGAGGAAAATGTGACTACTGTCAGGCATCTAATTGAAGAAAACCAGCGTATAACCTAACATATATAGAGTCTACTTGTATTAATATCAGTTATAAAATGTCTATGTGTGGTGCGTGTTAGAAAGGAGTGCCTTCCTCCGACGTGGTTCAGTGTAAAAAGGCTGTATGTGATCAGCAATACCACCCTCTTTGTGTTGGAGATGGTGCGCCGTCAGATACGTCGCTTTATTTGTGTCCTCTCTGTCGTGCTAGGATAGAAAGAGAAAGAATAGCAATGAAACACCTGTTAAATCTGTTGGTCGAGAGAAAGAGCCTACGACAACTGTTGGTGTGAAAGAGTCAACGACAACGTTGCCGGCAAACACTGAAACTAACTTTGTCAACACCAAACGAGGTTCGCAAACCTGTAACCTAATTAACCTAGCTGATGACGATAAATCTAAAATGCTAAATTCTATTCAGGTTAGGTTAGGTTAGGGGTATCTTGAGCGCTTGACTGGAGCTGTCGAAACAAATACAATCTGCGGTAGAACAGGCTCCCATACCGTTTACCGAGAAATTGGAGGCCCTTGAACAGTCTGTGATACATATAAGTGACAAATACAACGAGTTTAAACTAACTATAGAAACTCAAGGCGCTGCTATTATAAAATTACAATCTGAAAACGCTGTGCTTCAAGGTAAAATCAAAATGTTGGAGAACCGATTTGAGCTCCAAGAGGATTCTTTTGCCAAACAATGGTCAAATCTTCAAAATATTGAGTTAGTCGGCGTGCCGGAAACCACTGAAATTACATTGCTTACTATGATAGATTACTTGGCAAGTCGTATAATTTTGCCGCTTGATGCCAGTGAAATTGAGTGTGCCCACAGAATCCAAGCTAAACGACCGCTCTGGTCGCCCTAGAGCTATAATTGTGCGCTTCCGAAACCGTATCACCAAGGATAAATTGTTATCGGCATTAAAGAAAGAGCGAAACTTAACCTCTAACGACACCGGGATTGACGATGACCCTTCTAAAATATTTGTCAACGAGCATCTTACTCTGAAAAATATACAGTTACTCAACAAGTGTAAACTCCTAGCCAAAGAAAAACAATACGAGTATGTATGGACCAAAAACTGCTGTATATATACTAAAAAATGAAAGGGATCGCCTTTTATACTTGTGTCAAAGGAGTTTTAAAAATTATTGTCTAAATGGATTATTTATAATATACCTATTCTGTGTATCTTTGCACTCATATTTAAAATTGCATGGATGCCACAAAACTAACACTTCACACACATATACACTATACCTTACTCATCACAAATACATTAATCTTACGAGAGTGAGTATTTCACTTACAATCACTTTCCTTTTATTATCTCACCATCATACATGCACTATATGTATACCTCATACGTTTACATAAAACAGTTGTGCCCTATACCTACGTTCATGCCTATCATACAGTATAAATCGCACCATAATTACAATGTTTTGCCTACATGCACAATAATTTACTTTGACTCACTTTCTTAAATTACTTAAGTATGATGTATCAGAATCTGCGCGGAATACGAAAGAAAACGCTAGAACTTTATAAAAACTTATTAAATATAAATCATCATATTGTTTTATTAACTGAGACTTGGCTGAATGAGAAAATATTAGATTCGGAACTCATAGACTTGATATAATATATTTAGGCGTGATCGTGGGTCTAACGGCGGGGTACTAATGATGGTATGTGGGAAACAATTCAGCGTGTGTCTCCGAACGGACTGGGATCGGGTCTTTCCGCTTAGTGTCGAATGCATGTGGCTCACTGTAGACGGCCGAGCTTTGAATGCGGATCGCGATTTGCATGTCGCGTTGGTTTACATGGCGCCGGACGTGCACCTCGCGAAACGTATTCATTACTTAACGGAATGGGTAAACGATGTAATGACTGGTAATGAAAACGACTATTTGATGATCGTTGGTGATTTTAATCTGTCGTCTATACAGTGGAATCCATCAGGTCCTACTTTCTTAAAGAGAGGTAGTACGGAAGTCCAAGCCTAGGGAATAAATTTAATAAACCAACTGAACTTTTTAGGCCTAGATCAGTACAGTTATTTTAAAAACCAATCTGGAAATACATTGGATATGGTGTTTTGCAACTTGGTATTAACGTGACTCAGTGTATGATGCCCCTTGTAATGGAGGATTATAGATTTCATACTACTTTGGACATTGACGCATCCGACATAGTAATACAGCTCTTACCTAAGACGTTAATTCGTAAACGCCAATTCAGAAAAGGTAAGTACTGCGAAATGAACTCTGATCTGAATAAAGTTGACTGGGTTAATTCTTTTATCCTCTGAAAGCGTGGATGAGGCAGTTAATATTTTCTATGCCAAGTTGAATATAGTTGTTGATAAATACTCGTATGTACCAATCATCATATCACGTGGCCCCCGTCAATATCCTATATGGTACCGTAAAGCACTCATTAGTTTGTTGAAAGAGAAAGCTAAGGTACACGCTCGCTGGAAGTGTTATGGTAATGACAGGGATGGTGATGCATTTCGAATATTGCGCGCCAGAGGGAAAAAAATGCAGGATGAATGTTATAGACACTATATTAGGCGCTCTCAAGATGCAATTAAGTCTAACCCTAAAGCACTGTGGTCATACGTTAGCTCGAAGCGAAAGTCCGCGACAGGGTATCCTAGCACTATGATGTACGACGAGAAAAAGCTTACAACTGCAGGGGAAATATGTAATGCATTTAGCCGCTTTTTGAGGGTGTGTTTGTACAACCAGCCAATTCTTACCCAGACGAGCATTCGCATAATTTTTAAGCTATTGCATAGCTTTTATCGCGGGCTTTGAGCGCGGCGACCGAATCAAGAAATACCCGCAGTACGTTACTTATGATGTTGCTGAAAGGGTGCAAATGAAATTTTTGAAACATTTAAATTATCGTTCACGCATACCTAATGATGACTACGTACAATCATGTCAAGAACATAACTTGCTAACTCTGAAAAATCTACGCATTGTTCAGGATATGGCACTTCTTTATAATGAGTTACCTGAGTTGGTAAAAACTATGTTAAAGTTATGTGCGACTACAAAAAGGTCCCGTCACACAGCATTGTTGTCTGTTCCGCCGGCGCGAACCAATTACGTAGCAAATAACCTGGCCGTGCGCCTCCCAAGGATGTATAACAAATTATTTTCAAACGTTGACCTATTTAGATTTTCTAAGAAAACCTTTTTGAAGCAACTAACTTTCAAACTCAAAAATAATAAGTGATTCATTAGGTAAGTACTTACACATTGAATATTATAAGTACTTGAAATGTGAATTGCTTGGTTAATCTACATGGGTAGTACTGATGTGTAAGAGACATACTCGTATTTAGTGTGAGCACATTGTTTGAGCTACATAAGTAACCAAAGATCCCCTTTTTCTTATTAAACATTACTAATTTTTTATTTCAAATATAATGCCGACATGTGAGCCAATCCTAAAACTTACCTTTGTTTACTCTCGGAAGGATATTACACGCACACTCACACCACCATACATTAACACAATATAATCACATTTCCACATCATCACATGTGCTCCACGCAAACAAAAATATTTATTATTTTCTTCGGGTGGGTAGTACAAGGGTAAATAAGGATTTGTTGTATTAGTTTAAGTAATATAATAGAAGTCTGTAATTGGCCTATGATTAAGTAATTATGTTTTGCTTAACATTTTTGTAACTATGCTGTTGACTTCAGATGTAACAAATAAAATAACCTATGAGGAGATTCGACGACATTTGGGGATTGGTATGAGCCAAATTCTAAAAATCTTACATCAACATTTATTAGTTAGAAAACTTTCCGCTGGATTCCTCATTGGTGTAAAATAATGTTATTAAAGTACGATCACGGACGTTCACCTACCTCTTAGCTTATCGTCACAGCCCATAACAGTCCACTGCACTAAGGGCCTCTAAAAAAAGTGAAGATCATTGCCATAATCTCCAAGCTTGGCAGGCGGGTTGGAGATCGCAGTGTTATAAATATAACAATGGAAAACGGCGCTGCCCATTTTCCAGTCTACGGAAACTCTTGATCTCTAGCCTCGGCAACATTAGTCGCCTTGTACGACACCCACAAGTGTAAGGGGTTGGTTCTATTCTACTCTGCCGGACACCACACGGCCACCTCTTAGATAAGACGCTTAAAATCTAAAGAGAAGGGTTTAAAATGTGTTTTAAAACAAAACGGCAAAACAATTGATCACTACAACGTGTTATCTTTTCTTTAGTTTTAATAATTTGCTATTTACGTGTTTACCGTTTTACTAATAAAAAATGTTCATACGTTGATCAAGCGTTGAACGTATGTATAAATATTTTTGTCATAAGCCTTGTATTAAGCAATTAATTGTCTGGATTCTGCCAGACGTTGAGTTGAGTGTTGTCGGCGTGAGGTGCGTCGTTCCTACTTTCCTATCCCTGTCATCTTTCACATTAAAGAGAGGTAGGTAATAACTTTAACATTGACGTTACGTGACGTTACGTGACGTATGAGGTGTATATATAATTACGGTGTTTATGGTTATATCACTATCTAACTCTATCTTTAACCAGATAGGTAACATCATTTGTTTTCATTATATGATATACTTACTTTGCACTTACCAACGTGCGTGAAAACGCTCTACTTTTGACTACTACTATCTACTACAGGCTCTATTTTTGTACTGCTCGTCTCGTGTCGAACGGTTTTCAATTACGATTTTTGGCATGAAAAGTTCAATATTTTTAAAATCACCAACAGCGGATAGTGTAAAAATTTGCAATATATCGGCGTCATTCATAAAAGTATTGAATTTTTCACATCGAAAATCAAAATTGATAACTATTCCACTCGAGGCGAGTAGTTTAAAAATAGAGTTATCGTCCTGATCGTAATTTAAGTCCGATATAAGAAACGATGGATTGACATCGCTGAGTCGGATGCGAGAGCCAACGGCTTACTACGCGCGGATGCCGAAGAACGTGCGAGTGGAGAAGAATGAGTAGGAACGCTTACCCTGGCAGAAGTCGCATGAATATTCTTAGGCTTTTGCACTTACCAACGTACGTGAAAATGCTCTGATCGTGTTTCAATTCCGATATAAGTATCCAGGTGCAAAATGTGAATTCTTTGAGGGGCGGGATCTCCACATCGTATTGGAGGAACTGGAAACAAAGAATTTTGTTATGAAAAAGCAATGTATACGTACGTAGTCATAAGTTTTATCACATACGAAAAGTAAATGAATGACACAACAAGATATGCACCATAACAACATATATCAAATGAAAGGGTACAAAATAAAGATTTCAATTATTAAAATTATACCACATAAAATTATTCAAAATATCCTCCCCTATGGGAGTCCCGATGCTTTGAGCTATTCCAAGTTGCGATGGGTTTTGCCTCTTGCCATATTTTGTACAAGGGATTCAAGTCTGAACTAGAGGCGGGCCAATTCCTAAGTCTGATAAACTCGATTCCACGGATGAGCCAGTTTTAGGTACTTTTTTGCCTTATGAGGTGGCGCAGAATCTTGCTAGAGTACCCAGTGCCTGCTTTCAACCACTGTCTGTGAAAGGGGTTCCACAATGTTTGTTTGGACTGTGTTTTGATATACGAGGGCACTCGTTTTCACTTATGTTTAAAAAGACAGCTTAATTTATTTATTGAGGACGAAAAAAGTACTTTGCGGTATTTTTTCCCCTTTAACAAAAGCTAATCTAATCTTTTTGAAGCAAGAAGATGTGCTGTTTTTTTTTTCTATTTTTCATGCAGTCCTAGGTCTTCATGCAACATCCCTTTAACCGTGGTTCTGGTTAGTCCCATCGGGAGAGTCAACTTTTTTGTTTGCAAACAGGATTTCGTTGAATCCGCGCTTTCACTGCTTTGATGACCGCTGGTGTCCGAACAGTACGAGGTTATCTACTTCTTTGTTTATCTACTAATCCTCAATCTTCCCCGAATCGTTTGATAATACGATAAATAAAAATGGAATGTTCATAATTTTCAGCAGTCTCAGTTGGCGCGTGACCGCAACTACCTTCTTTGCGCGTCCATTCCATTTTAGAAAATGTAGAAAATCCCAGGAAACCTTTGCTTTTACTTTCTTCAAACATTCGTATTTCGAATGCCCACAATATTTTTTTCGGTTTTTCCCACTCCTCGTGATCAATAGGTATTTTTTGTTTATATCGACATGACGCACGACCTAAATTAATTTTACATATATTTTGGAATTAAATAGGTAATTATGCATTATTGATGTTTTCACACTAATATTACAGAGCTTTACGTAGGTATTATTTAAGTCAAGAAATTACTGAAACCTCGACATATTTCAAAAAAAAAGCTCATGAACCATGAATCTTAACACATATTCTATACACCTCTACACACATTCTACAAGCGATATCCGGCGACTTACAATAAATATTCTTAAGGTAGTGGTCTAGTGCACTTCACTAATATAATAAAATAACAAAACGTTCAACACAAAATATTAAATTTTTACTAATAAATAAGTTCACTCATTCATTCATTCATTTTTTTATGAAATGGCAACGAATAAATAAGTTTAATCGTTTGTTTACAAATTTATGTCTGACAATCAAATTACTTGTCACGCCAATGTGGCATGAATTTTATTAAATTTTATTCTTTCTAATCTCGTTGGTTCCCGCCCTTGACAACAAACGTCGACACGTGTAGCCGCCGCCATGGTAGGCAGCTACAAAATAAGTACCTACCTACCCAATTTAGTTTATTATCCCAGTATTAATATACAGTGCGATTTAAATTTACCCTTTATAAGGATTTATAACCAAGGGGTATGCATGTGCTCGTAAATTGATAACAAACAACTTTGACTGTGGCACCAACTCTGAAATCGCAAAAAAATCAGCTGATTCGTACATTTTGACAGGTTTTCAAATTTGTATGATACATCTGATTATTTTTCGCGATTTCAGACTTGGTGCCATAGAAAAATCGTTAGTTATCACGAATACTTGGCATAAAACAATTATTTAAAGTCGTCTTGTATAACATACCGCCACGGGGTACTAAACAGCTCCTTTAATATCATGTAACTAGGGTACGATCAAATTGGATTCATAATTTCTAAATGGTTACAGACAATACCAAAATGTATTTAACAGTCTAGGTTCCAAATAAATATGAAAATTCATTACTTGCAATTAGATAGGTACACGAATGAGTCACGTTGGGAAGCGCGATTACATGCCGAATCAGAATGCCTAGGGTGTAATGCTACCGAGTGCATGCGTACCTATCAATGCTCGCGATTTCCTAACGACGTTTTTCAACATAGGTGAAAGTGGGGTAAAACCAGGTATGAGTGTCAAAGCAGGTAAAATGCCACAAACTTATCAGACCCGGTGGCCAAAACTGGAACTTTGTGTCGCCATTTTGAAATGTCATCTACATTCCAACAACAGCGACGCTGTCATCGTGCTAGATAACTTTTCTTTCCTCTACCACATTATTTCAAAGACTATTAGCGGAATCTATCGATCTTATAGTTAATTGCGTAGATGCCATGATTGAGAACATGATGATGGTGTTGGAAAATAAGTATTTGTCAGTAATCCCCGGCGACAGGCGGAACTTTCTTCTTACCACAAAAATACTTTTTGCTCGCTAATGTATATTCCATCTACTTAAATAATATGATTAACTGCTTATTTGAACTAACTCGGTCTGTACGTTTCTTACGCCTTAGCCGCTGAAAAATTTAAATAAAATTTGGCAAGCCGATAGATGTAGGCGACCTGGGGAAGGATTTAGGCGACTGAAGGTACCAGCGCTGCGGTGTTGATATATACTGCGGAGCGTGACGAATAAGTGAGAGAGGTTAATTGAAATAATATGCATTTTTCTCTGCGCAAATCGGTCAAAGCAAAAATGTTACGATTGATAACGATTTCCTTAGAATATTAAAATATATATATCGAGTTAACGATTGCACTTGAATATGTACCTATCGTATTGAGCGAATACTTTTGCGATTGTGTTGATTCAGAATATTGATGTTTTACACCTTTATGGACATTTGATATCAATTTCAAGTTAAACTGCGCGTTCTGGGGAAAAGGATCTTGACATTTTTGACGGATCGACAGACAGACGACAGCAAAGTGATATCCTAAGGGTACCGTATTTTCTTTTCGACGTCCGTAACGCTATAAACATAGTAAGCAGGTAATCAATATTACACACCTGTGCGAATCCTTTTTGTGAGAGGAATATCTTGTAGACCGACTTATTGATGCAAAGGCTGACGCCAAACATGCATAAGAGTACTATAGCTTTCGTGGCCCACATCACTTCTGAAATTAACATTTCTTTGAATAGACGAACAATAATCGATCCGGATATATGTTTTTAATAATTAGAGGCATGCGTGTATAAATAAAACTTAACTGGTTAAAACAATAACACTATCCATTAATAAATGCACACTGGATAACAAAAAATACTATATACACTTAGGGCTATATACATAATTTTTTGTCACAATATTAACCTTCAGAGTTGAGTTATTATTATAAAACACAGTTTAACACTTGACTTAGTTTTAATTTACTCTATTCATTTTGTACATAAAAACCACTGTGATATCTTCAGTGAAATCTTAGATACGTGTTTGTGTGTTTCCGCTGAGAGACAGAGTGATGATTGCTTCTCCGCAAGTCTGGGATTGAAAACATTATTGTTATTATTAATGGATTGTTTGTAAACCGCAAAGTTATTTCTTTTACTCACACAACAGTATGCATCGGATGGATAAAACCGTTGAACTTGCCGTAATACCTATATAAATATTATACAGAGACCATTCTTCGTTTGTAGGAGGCATTCTCCAAAGTAATATAACTTTATATAACTAATAGTAAGTACTTCATCCTGCTTCATCCCAGAGTGGAGTAATGCGGGGAATATATTAGCGTTCTTACCAACCTGAAAATATTAATGCTATGATACATTCTCAAATTCCAACCGGGTCACAGCGTGAGTAACTGTTGGTAATTTTATGCAAACAAAAGTTTAAACAAACTATTGTTTAATTTTATGTAGCATGATTGCAATTGTAGAGTCATTTCGTAGGCATTTGGGAGTTTATTTAGTTATTAACTTTAGTCCGAGACTGCGTCCGATAAAAAATTTCTTAGGTATGACTTTCCTAGAAAGTCAAACCTTAATTTATTTACCATTTGTGGACCCGGAGCGACTTCGTTCGCGTACACCTGCTCTACCCCTACCTACCCTTTTTTTGCTTATAAACCTTTCTCTTAAATCACTCTGTATATTATTGAAAACCGCATTAAAATCCGTAGCGTAGTTTAAAAGATCTAAACGTATACATATAAATACATAGGGACAGACGGCGGGAAGCGACTTTGTTTTATACTATGTACAGATTATATAGCTAAACCACAAAATGTTCTATGTTTATGTACCTACCCACTAAAAACAGAATACTATTCCTGAGTGAACGATCAGGGGATCTTTTCACAACTGTATTTATGTCAGGGGGCAGCCCGGTCATTGTGCGAGCTACTGCATTAGAACACCATTGTAAATAATAATATCCTCATCATTAGACTTTTTGGCCATCACAAGATCGATCGCTGCTGTGTTCTTGTCTCTCCGTCTGCAAGACTGACCATATACCGGCTAAAAAAGGTCTACCTACGGCTTGGTAACTTGAAGCGTATTCAAAATGTGTGCGTGTTGACTGACCCATGGACCCTCCCGAGGCGACAAATGCTCGGTCAGTCAGACAGGACTTACCTCTCTCAGGGCCATTCCTACAAAGTTGACTCGCGCGAGGCAGTCAGTGTGCATCCAGTAACTTGTACCTTTGCGGTGTGTACAGGGTAAGGCGCCAGCGTACTACATCGGCACAGGGCCGGCGCCCAGCACGCTGCCGCGCGGCGGGTCGCTGCTGCGCGCCTTCTCGCCCGCCGCGCCCGCGCCGGCCGACCGCGCCAACGCTCACCCTGCCGCCGGTACGTAACCCCAAGCATTCATCTTTACAGTCTTAACTTGGCTCTACTACAACATCACACTATTCATCGACAAGTCAGTTGGTGCACGTATTTGTAGTTTTCGTGTGCACAGATCCAATGGAAGTGTCCAGCGACTACATTGTATGAATATCACTACCCCAATTATATCAGCACCAAAACATAATTACCTAATCAGGTAACCATAGTGATGATTTATTGGTTAGGTGGCATTTCGAGAGCAGAGACAAAATGCGAAAATCTATTTAGGCGTTAGGTGGTGCTGGTAGTAATAGTGACTTGTGGCGGACGTGTGTGTAGGTGCGCCCGCGCCGGCCAAGCCGTTGCGCGCGTACGCGCCGGCGGGCGCGGGCGCCGAGCGCTGCCTCCCATTCGCGGATTGCCCGCACGGGCCCGACTACCTCTACACGATTCCTGGTAACCAGCGCTTCAGCCTTAACGCAGCTTTGCCTGTCAGCCTCTTTTGCTTACAGCTTTCACTACAATCTGTTTATTGGTGTGACAACAAGCACTTTTACCTACTTATAACACGTCAATGTGGGCCTGCTGTCGTACTCTTTATTCTATTTATTTTTTACTTTGATGTTCAGTTCTACTCAAATAATAGGTATTCTACGCCACAGAACAGAAAAAGTACCTACCGTTATCCACGCTTATTTTCATCATTTTATCATTGGAAACATATTGACCACAAGACCTAATCCAAATTTGTTTGTACTTATCTTGTATTTGGAAAACTTTATTAAATAAAAGCACCTAAAAGAAAACAATGAAATGAAAAACAAATCTTTCTGTAACTAAAAGTTATGTGAAAAAATATTTACAACTTACATGAAAATATAAATTACAACTTTTGCCTACGTCGGTGTGGAAATTATATTTAGGACAGTTTCGCTTTTGCTGCCCGACCATTTTAAATTATCTCTTTAGTTTGTGAATGCCAGTACTACAGAGAGATTAAGATGTATCTCGGGTTGTAGCCAACACCCAACCGAATTAGATAAAACATGACTTAGATTTTAACTTGGATCCTAAGCTACAATACCATAAACATCTGATCTACACATTTTACTATCGATAGGTATTGATAAAATATTGTTTCAGGCCCCTAATATTTTTCTATGGTTCGCATATTTCAATATGTTGCGTTACAACTGCAGGCGTAACTGACAGTTATAATAGATGAAATTGAATTTAAGGGCAACATTGGCAACGCGTAGCGACATTCCTATCATCTAGGTAGGTAGGTACCGAGGTAGCCAAAAAGTGCACTTAAAATGAGATAGACTGAATAAAAGCATTTGGGTCTTATAATATCTCGAAATAAATTCAAAAATTATATTATTTTATATTTGTTTTATTTTGTTTGTTTAATATAAATCAAACTCAAACAAATAACAATTTTAAATATTCGACGGTAAAGTCCCCGTGGCGTCGTTCCCGTTTCCGTTCGGTAAGGTTTTTGGGTATTTCCCTTTATGAAAGGAGTAGGTTTAGTAGTACGTTAGTTTGGAAAAAAAAATTAGGGAAGTACCTATTACATCATTGTGAATCTACACTATCTACACTAATATTATAAAGAGGAACATATTGATTGTTTGTCGGCTTGTTTGTAATGGATAATCTTAAAAACAACTTGTATCAACGAGTAACATAGACTATATTTTATCTTCTAAAAATTAAAGTTCAATAGGAAAATTTCAATATTAAAACCCAAGGGATCCATGTTAGAACGCCACACATACGAAGTCACGCCGGGCTCACTAGTCATTCATAAAATCATTCAATGCCTGAAAAAATATTCAAGACAATTTAAAAACAGTCTGTGAATGAATGATTGGATATGATCGATTTAAAAATGATGATAAATTAGGTACTCAAACAAAGAACATAGAAACAAAAAAAATTACACTTGTTTAAAAGATTTTGATCTGTTTGCTATAAAAAAATTAATAATTTTTTTCCCAACCCTGAAGGTATTATGCCAATTTAAAATACGAAGATATATGTGTGGCAATTGCGCTGGTTTGCACTAGATACCAAACAGAGGTCCCACTCTCTTGTAGTTATAAAGGCGCTGAATACTGCTTACGTACCATATACTTATGCCACATAGTGGCAATAATGCAATCCAGCATAATTGCCATACATATATCTTCGTGTTTTACATTGGTATAATATGCACCAACAAAAGTTTATAAAAATTGATTTTCTTTCAAAAATAATAATTTTTCAGTGTCTGCTGGTGTTATGTCGTAACAATGTTATTCTATTAACAATTTATATAACGTGCAGTAATAAAGGTTTTAAGACTTTCGTGGTTATTCTCACTTTCACTACGTATATTATCGTGTTTGTTACCACGAGTAGAGTTTACTCATGACCATGACGCATGCAACTGCGTCGAAATATCGAGGTAATAATAATACTAACCGTGGTAACAACCAAATATGTGGTGAAACTAACAATAACTTATTCATTTAAAAAAATTAATTGTTTGCTATATCAGATCCACCGACACCTAGGTAATGGGACCATTTACTCGGTTGGTACGAAGTATAGCCAAATCAATCTAAAGTCTGAATTATAATCTAATCCAAAATTAATAATACCTACTCGTACAAATATTTATATGAATGGTCATCTGAAATAAAGGTGTGGATTTTGTAAGATCCTGTTTGTGTACCCTGGAATTGTGTAGCTAGTACAGCAAATGCTGGTGTGATGGTCAGGGCACGCAGGCGACGGGTACATGTCGTCGCCGGAGCGCGGCGGCGCGCGCGCGCCCTACGAGGATCCCTACTACGCGCAGTTCCTCGGGCCCGCCGCCGGCCGCGCCACCATCACGCCCGTCATCGACGAGGAATCTAGGTAATCTTTTATTTTCCATATACAACATCACTGCAACTTTAAATATTGTACGTTAGGGGACTAGGAAGGTTTTATGATACAAAAAAAATATTGGGGCTCGATATAAAATTTCTTGCCTACACTGCGCCTACGTTTACGATTGACTTTCCTGGGAGGTTATTCGTCTGGAAACACCCAAACCGTTGGGTCATATTGATAAACCCAACTTTCATCTCTAGTAATTATATATACGAGTATATATTCCGTCCGGTGTAAAATTTCATGAGTGATCGGCGATGATATTTTAAGTCTAGTGTTTCCCGAGCGCGCTCCGCACAAACGTTGTTTGATAATATTTTTAAAATTACGCTGTCAAAGACAATGAAATTTTGTAGATGTGATCTAAAAAATGCTTGTTTCGTTACAATATATCATTTGTAGTTACATGGGATGTAAGATATCGCGCTCGGGAAACATTAATCTAAAGGGTTTCTTCTATCTGCTTGTAGGTGTTTTTAGGCCTTCGTGTAAAACTTTTTTTACAGCCTCTATGTTTTCATCCATTACTGAGGTCGTAGGACGACCACTTCAGTCGTCATCTTTCAAGGAAAGTTGTTCTTCTTTAAATTGAGAAGTCCATCTAAATACACGGAACGGTGCAAGGTTGCCGAAAGCGGATATAACAACATACTACGACACTCACTTTCATTTAAACTAACTTTAAAATCATATTATAACATTATTGCACGAAAATGCTCACGTGCAATGCTAAAATGATGATTTTATGTTTCTTTTTAACCAAATGGCTTTCAGAATTCTAAATATAATTAAAATAATTTAATTGAGATCTCTTTTTGAAAATATTGTAAATCTCAAACTTTCCTAGTCATCCACGTAATCCAACCGGTATCGGTACCGACAAACCTCTTTTCCATCTATAAAATTCATCAACCATGCTCATCGGAAAGGTACTCTTGACTAAATACGGTATGTCATAAGAGGGTTTGTGCGATTGGTCCGCAGCGAGAGCGTGCTGATCGATGAGTCGTACCAGATGTACGGCGTGAACCCGCTGGCGGCGGCGCCGCGGCCCATGCCGCGCCCGTCCTACGACGCCAGGTAACGCGCTGCTGGGAACGCGCCGCACACTATGTTCTCTCAGTATCAATTCTTTTTCAAATTTACAAACTATCAGAGGTTATAAATATAGTGACGCTGACGAAAGTAAACGTCGCAACAGTAGAGCTATGCGATATTGTGGCCACAATAACTTGTTAGGAGTCATTTTCCGAAAGCTTGCGTTCAAAGATAACATCGGAGCAATTTGCGAATGTATCTACTTTTATCTACACGATATTTGGCATAAAATGGGTGAGATGTTTAACTGTGGAATTTTACAGGCTTAATCCACAAGTGGACGATATTCAAAGACTCAGAGTTGAAAAAATGGAGCGGCAACTAGCGAATCTAACGGGCCTAGTGCAGAAGGCGCTGCAGGTGCCGGGGCAGCCGGCCAGCGCCGCCACCTCGCCGCGGCCCGACTTCCCCGCCTACGCCACCGCGCCGCGCCCGCCCAACGCAGGTAACGTCGCGTGCGCCTGCGCCCGCGCCGGGACTACATTCTATTACTCATTGGCTCCGCAGAGTTAACGTTCTACACTACATACAGATCTATTCGTATTTATCCAAGTAAATGTAATACAGTTTTCATATTCAAACTTTACTATGAACTGACAATAAATGTATTAATTGTATTGTTTAAAAGTGTTTCCCGACTCCTGGACTCACAAGCTTATGGCTTAACTGGAACGCATGGTTGGTTAATGTAGCTTGCGTTTTCCTGCACTCAGATGCCGCGAGATTTGCCAGCTCCGAGAGGCCCCCTAAATTGGGGAGAGACAAATTTCGTAAGTGTACGCGACTGGACGCGGTCGTGGCCCCAGTTACTTTGTTTATGCATTGCTAACGTCAAGTGTTGCTGGAATAGTGAATATCCATAAGGTGTACGCTATAATCATAATGTGTCATGGTGTAATAGAAGTTAACCTAAGATTGGCTGAGTCGCTAATTAGATTCTAAATTGTTAAATTATATTCGAAGTTGTTCGCAAAGTGCATCATGTGGCTTTGCATTGAGATGGAGCAGACATGTCGAAAGCATACAAAATTAGCATCACAAGAGAAACACAACCGCAAATGGTGCGGTTGGTAAGACGCGCACACGGCGCGGGTAGGCGCGCGGCTGGCGGCGAGGCGCTTCCGCGCACCGCGCTTCTCTAGTGGGCGGGGAAAGCGGCACTTTCACTGTTGCCAATCAACTAATCCGCTAATACCTCGCTCGTGGCAGCAGCGCCGGCCGCGACGTTCGCAATGCATGGCTTAGCCTGCATCCTCGCCTCGCCGATCGCTTGCTTGCTCACTCATGTGGTTTTTTGTCTCAGCTTCCTCTTCATCAGACCTCTGATGGGTGATCATCATTGTGTCCACACGTTCATGCACATTTATTATGTCATTCCATTCCAGCCTAAATCAAGATTTTAGCTCATTATTATGTATAAGTCATTGTACGTCCGTTGAAATAATATCGATTAATATGATCACGTTGACATAGCGTTAGTTTAAAAGCTTGATGCGATGAGTAGGTATCTACTATTAATTAATCGTTGGCTGAAATAAGTTTTTAATAACATCATAATGTTGGAATATTATACAGGGTCCGCAACTCGAAGTGTTACCAATTTAAAATGCTATAAATTTGTCAATTTATTTAAAAACTTCAGTACTTATATCGAAAAAACGTCAGCATCAGTGATATTTTGGGCCGCGGTAACTGACACAGACTGTAAAGATAAATCAACAATTCTATCGTGAATATATTTTAAACGATACTTTGTTATCTTAGACATGTAAACGACATGTATCTTAGATAAGTAAACAAATCGGTAGTAACCATTAGGCACCTGCAAGACTCGTCTTCTTCATATAGCTTCAGATCAAATAAGAAATAAAGATGGCGCGCTGTCAACAGTGAAATGAGGCATGGCGTAGTTTGGTTGTCAATAGGCCCAGACATCATTTGGTTGTCAATTGTGCGTGTGACCGTGTACTACACACAGCATGGCGTTGTTTTGCATGCGTCATTATGTTGTTCACAGGATTGTATCTTTATTTCTTATTTAGTCTGAGCATATCGCTTCATTTCCTCAGATTAATGGTTACAATATTCACTGTACCTAAATCCAATGAATTTTTCCATAATATGATCCTCCGTGAGGCCAAAGTACCAGCGAAACAATATGAGAAGGCCTATGCCTTAATGATCGCTCTTTGACGAGAAATATGAAAATTCTTCGGGACAGAGTCGATGCTGTTATCCGTATAAAGCTACACCGAACAATATCATAACTTCTTTATTTTGAAATTTTGTTTCGACTACTTAATACTATACTAGTATTAATATTGTGTAGATTTGTTGAAGATTTTATATAAAAAATATTGGAATTGACAACATTACAGCCTTTATAATTGGTAACACTTCGAGAGACGGACCCTGTAATACTATTCTTTACTTGTAGCGTTATATTGTTTATCGAAACTACATTTCTTTTGGCACCGGTACCTACCTAATAAAAAGCCGGTAGGTAATAAATGTTACCACGATGACAATTAATTGCACTCTTTGTTTTGGCCTGTCTCTGTGTTTACGATTTCTTCGGCCTCCTAATTAGATACTCAGTGACTGATTTCCCCACCAACACTTCGTATCAACAAAAATCAACCATATTCTATTTTAATTTATGACACATAGTTACCGTAATGATCGACACTGACTTGTAATGTGTTTCGTCTAAATTGTGCACTAATTTTACCTCTCATGGCACCGAGTCTTAATTTTTATTGTAAATATAAATGAGTGAAACCAAACAACACGAATTTTCCGTGGTGTAATACTCCCGTGGTTCGATGCAGTTGACGAGTACACCGCGTCAACTATTTAATAAAACATTACAACTTTATTGACAAATTAAAAATTTGTGATTTCAGAAAAGTCTGTAAGTTTTGAAAAATCGGTGTCGTTTAGCGATGACCCGCCAGACATGAACTCCCCAAAACAACACTCGCCTCAGCACTCAGGTATGCATACCAATTGTGATAGACTAACGGTAACGTTGAATACTGAATGTACCTACCTACCTAGTAGGGGGGTTTTTTATACTGTGCTAGTAGCCTGTTTGTAGTGCCTATAGTGAAGGCTAACTACAGTGGCTTGTGAAATACTTAGATTCTGCCTGGTGGTGGTAACTTGGGCCTGTTTAGTCTATTCTATATATTATATTTGTCCTCCTCTAGTAATAATAGTTACACCGCACGAAGGCCATACCTTGCATAATATCGACCGTGTTCAGTGATGAGCAAGGACCGTCGCTGTATTGACATTGTTTGCCAGTGCAAAAGGAAAAGTTGCGACGAGGTCACGAATCGCCTAAACACTTATACTTTGAGTTTGTCTTCAGTTCAATCTTCTTATTTTTCTTTGTTAATGATGCCACATATATAATTTATTTTTATTGTAATGCTGGATTTTGTTGGTGAAATAATATCAATAATTTGGTAGGTAAGCATTATTTAGTATCTGTAGAATCTGTAGTACGAATGTACCTACCTACCTACTACATAAACAAGGCCGGCATTTCATTAAAGTCTGTAGAAAAGTAAGAAATTGACTGTAAGCTATTCAAATACCTATACTCGTAATGATACCTACAATCTGTCAGTCAAATATCCTTATCATATTGCATACCTTCCCATTGAAAGTTATAGGATAACATGATATTCCATCATTATATCCATTTAAAAAATGCATAGATTGACCATACCTCGGCTGTCATATTGATTTATTTGTAATGGGCGGTGTCGACGAGGTGACTTCGACTAAGCGGCCTTCAATGCAATGTGGCAATTTGTAAAGTAAAGTCTTGTAAGTAGCTCGGGGTCCCCTCGTCGCACCTTCGGGCCATGCTGCAGTCTTGTCTGTCTTGTCACTCTCGTAGTTATTATCATAACCATGTTCATAATTCTTGTATTTGATTTCTTTCCGCTTACTTCTTTGCCATAACAAGCTGATACAAAGCCAACAAAACCGGCAATCAAATCTTCAACATTACCGAGGACTTCGTCACAAGGTAATAAATATATTTGATCTCAATTAGGCATGTGGTATATTGGAATTTAATTTAACATAAGCGAAAGTGTAGAGAACGGTAAACACATAGAAAAAGCGCAATGTAAAAGTGGCAAGTTTAATCCGAATGGGAATTAATTTTAATCATAATTACCGAAGTAATTACGGTACAGGCGGCGATTGCCTCGTTAGACGCCATTATTTGTGTGCAATACGCTTGTATATTTGGCTTGTGTCGGTGTGTGGTAGTGCTGGCGGATGTAGCGGTGCGTGTGTTACAGAGCGGGACCGGCTGAAGCCCGCGCCGCCGCCCAAGCCCGCGGGGCTGGCGGGGCAGCCGCTGGCGCTGGCGCCGCAGCGCGCCTATACCATCAACGTCACTCCGGACTTCTTCAACCAGCTGCGCGTGCTGCAGAAGCAGAGCCGCGACCTCAGGCTCGAGGTGAGGCTCGCCACCATGCATACATGGATTTGTTTTTATAGTGTTGTTTCATTTTGATGGATTTTTTAACATAGTCTTAGTTCGAACTCGTCTTGAATGATTGAAACTTGTTTCTATAATACCCATAACAGCTAATTACGTAAAACATGTGATTATTGAAAGCGAATGTTCTCAATTTTGTTGCGAAAGATTAATGAACTGCCTATGCGAACTATAACATTAATTAGATGCTAATACAGAAACGAATCTTACACTATCCCTATACACTTCCTTTCCTATATTCCGTATTCCTATACTAAGGTATTTAGTGTAAGTAACCTTGCAGGTGCCCACTGATTTCTCTACTATGAAGTCGTTTATTCGTTTAACTAATGTAATATCGGTTATAGCAGATACAAGGGCAGTACCATGTACCCGGCCTAACAAACCACAAAAATTCTGTGGAAAATTATTTTTAACGTCGCGTCAAGGCATCAAGTTTAACCAGTAGTAGTTTAGATAGTAGCCATTAGTTTAAGAATTCCTACTGTATGAGGGTCATGATGCAGATGGCATTTTGAACTAATGTTGAGCTATTGCTGCAACAGCGCGTTCGCGGCTTGTTCGCTAGATCTAGGCAGATACACCTTTGGGAGCCTTTACCCTACCAGCTCATTATTTTGTCTGATCCATAGACTCCATAGCTGACTCTCTTTATTGAAAACAAACTTATGGGGAGGAGTCGGGCAGCTGACTCTTAGATGTATGTAACGCTAAATGTGTTGTGCAGACGCGCAACATGCGTCGGTCGACGCTGTCGCACGCGATCCAGATGCGGCAGCTGATGGCGGAGACCATCGTCAAGATCGGCGCGCTCGCCGCCAGCTTTTGCGATCACGACCCGCAGTCGGTAAGTCCCACACTTACAGACAATATTTTGATCAGTCTATCTTTGTACTTATATATTTTATGAAATTGTTTTTACCATAATTGTAAAATTAAAAATTCATCTCGTTGTTACTACTACGTACAATATTTAATTATTATAATAGGTAGGAGCGCCGAGAGAACGAATGTTAGCATTAAATAGAAGAGAGAAACATGTTGTTCCGTCCCCACCTTTGACAATAAGGTTTGTTTTCCTCTTTCTGGATAGAACAGACGACGTATTCCCTTATCAACGTTTCTATCGCAGTTTCAATTGTATTGTTAGAGTAGAGTGGAGTGTCTGTATGCACTCGATCCGCTATTCATTCGCAGTACTACGAATTTTTTACAGAATCGATAGTTCAGTTCGTTATGGTGAAAGGATTTCAAACCAAATACAGTGTTTGATTTACAGAAACGTAGTTTCTATTTAATTGTGGCGGTTATTCTAATTAATTGGAGTTTTTATTATTATAGCAATTGACTCGTGAGGAAGAAATATATCGTCAAGATATGCTGCTTCTAGAGAACGACCTGTATGAGCTGGAGGCTACGGTAGAGCGGCTACGTGGCCAAGCCGCCAACAGGTCAGTTGCACAAGTGTTCACAGTTAGGTATAACACAATTGGTACTCCAAGCCAAACCTTAAAATAAAAACAGTTGTTTTGTTCACTTACGGTGCATTTAAATCAAGCGAGCGTATTCCTAATCTTTTAAACCAAGTTAAGCACAGAAAAGGTACCAAACGACCAAACGAATTATTTAATAATTACACGGAGTATTTTTGCCACTCGCGGATGAATGGTGTCCAGGACACCGCGCGCTCATCACGTGTTTGCTTATCGCGTTCATTGAAGCACTTGAAGCACTGAACTCGGCCATTCATTACGAAATAAATGTATTTATTATTAGGGTATTTTATTCGTTCCTGCTTTTTATAGGGTACATAATATCCTATCACGCGAGCTTTAGCCAATCGCGATAGGAGCTAACTGTAACATGTCATCATAACCGAACGAGTATAAATGTGGATGTGATGGTCGACGAAGTCATAAATTTGCGAGTGATGCGGCAGGAGTTGAGAACGAAGGCTCTGAATCAGTGAATTTGGTAATACACCAGTTGAGGACAGAACTATGGGAATGATTTGATTATTATACCTCGAGTCGCACGCCGAACCGTACAAATCCGTGGACAAATAGTCGTCGCCTACGCGCTATATGAGCGCTACATGGGATGCTCCAAAAGTTTTTGCCAACGTCTTGTTATATATCCTATTGTTTTGATTTTTATATCATTTAAAGGCTAATTTTTTTGCAAACACGTTGGCACACTCTTGCACGTATTGATAATTAATTATTGTAACAATTTTATTACTGCCCTTTTTCTTTGATTACGGCCAATTGCATAGCCAGGATTCTGTGTAGGGGGGCAAGCGCAAGAAAACCTATAGGTATATTTATTGATTCTGTCCGTTACGTTTTTTATGAGTTACAAATATTCACTACTTATTACATAACAAAGTTCCACGCCACGTCTCTCTGTCTGTTCGCTCTGTCTGTTCTGTTTTCATGCGGTTATTACCAATAGACAGAGTGTTCATGAGGAAGGTTTATAATTTGAAGGTTTTTTGTTAATCGGTTGAAATATTACGAAAATTTGTTGAAAAGGCTTCTGTTCAGAACGTGAACGGGTTGAATAGGCAATGCTTTTGAAGTGAACGAGAAAACGTAAATGGTGGTGCATGTGGACGTAATGGGCAAGTCACTAAAATCATTGAGCTCACTGCTCGGAAATTTGGCATTTCATCTCTTCAATCATAAATGCTCGTAATAAATCAATCAAAATATCGAATGAGCTCGAAAGTTTTAACTCCAAAGAGCTGGGGTGAATATGATAAATGTAGCATAAAACAAACGAGCACAGCGAGCTATTTTTGTTTATTTGCTCTTAAAATCCGGATTGATTACGCAGCACGCGCGGTCGGAATGCTTAAAATAATGAGCGAGCAGAGCGAGCTCGAAATTTTTCGAATTTTGGATGAAAATAGCTAGGTTGAGTATAATAAAAGTAACAAGAATGAGCAAGCTCGGAATATTTTGTATTTTGGATTTAAAATCCGGATTGAGCACGCGGCGCGGGCAGTGTCAATGGTTAAATTGATAAACAGCGTAACAGCTCGTATCGAATTCTAGTTCAAAGAGCCAGAGCGAACATAGAAAAAGAAACAAAGTCAGGAATTTCTTTTGTAATTTGCTTTTTAATGTCCGCTTATTTTTGTTTTTAATGAGCGAGCTCTGCGAAATCGAAATTTTTAAGATTTTGGCTCACAAGACCTGGGCTGAACATAATAAAAGTAGGTGATATAATAAACTAATGAATGAGCGAACTCGGTATTTATGATAGTTGGCGGTATTAAAATCAAGAAGCAAATTAGATGCAATGTAACCTTTTTTCTCTTTTATTTCGCCGTTCGGTTGGTTCACCTTGCTAGGAGGTATCTGCTCGCCCATGGCTCGCCACGACACTTCGGTCAATGCAATTTTTTTGTTAATCGTTTCTGTATTTGATTATATTGTAGTCTTTGATTATACAGCTTACATTTACTGTGTGTAAACAGAGGTCCTGTCATGGTTTTTATGTAACTGAGTTAAGACAAATAGACAATGCCTTAAAAAGCTAAGCTTGATTTAAATCCACCGTTAGGTACTTGCCCAAAATTTACCTGATATACACATTAAATTTACCTTAAAATTGTGTTATTGATACGTAGAGCATTTGTAAGTGTACCCAGCACTGCGTGCAGGGAGGCGCGCGTAAACATGGCGGACATCGAGCGCATCGCAATGGTGCTCTCGAGCAGCAGCAAGACCGTCGCCGATTGGAAGCTCAAATTCCCCATCCTGCAGGACACCATGAAAGTCAAACTCGCCGCGGAGATGGAAAAGGTTACATATTTGGTTTATAAAACCGCTTCGCTTTTATAAACCAGCCTTAATTAAAAGAACCCTGGCCTAAACTATCCTTCATTTACTACCTAATATCTCTACCATTGCAGGTGGTTCGTAAAGAGAAAATGTTAGAAGACGAACCTGAACGACTCGAATTGGCTTTGCGGCGCTGCAAGAAACTCACCGGGACGTTGGTTACGCTGAAACGGTACGTACCACGCGTATTTTCGGAAATACTCGTACAAATCCATTATTAAACATACCTACTGATGTTGTATAGTTGCCATTACACATTCACGCCATGTGAATGGGCGTGTGGTTTCCAGAAGAGTAGAATGTTGCACCGACCTCTTTAACGAATGGGTACTGTTTAAGGCGATCATCTCTTAAATTCTATCAAGCTAAAACCTCCGTAGACCAGGAAAGGTAGCAGCGTTTCCTGAACATATTTGAAATACTGCGAACTCCAACCTGCCTGCCAAACGTGGAGGGAGACTATAGCCAAACCCGCTACATATGAGGAGAAGACTCGACTCCAGCAATGGACTTTAATTGGCTGTCGATGTGATCGCGTTAATCGGTTAGGTTAATCACGATTTCGTATGAAATGGAGGAGTGTGTGAGACGATTTCGTTAACGCTTGCCTATGTATTCATCAATGTAATCTGTTGGCAAAGTCGATGGTACATGTGTTCGCATAGTTTATGGTCTGCTATAAAGAAGTGTGTCGTTGCGGTTGCAGGCTGGCGTGCGTGCAGGAGCAGCGGCTGCCGGCGGCGGACGGGCGGCTCTCGCCGGGCTCCTCGCAGAGCTCCACCTTCACGGCGGGGCCCTCCTCCGAGGAGTTCGCCTCCGAGAGCACCTGCCCGATCTCCACCGCGCACAACAAGGTACGCCCGCCGCCCCCCGCGACCCGCGACCCGCGACCCGCAACCCGCGACCCGCGACCCGCGACCCGCACTCGCACCCCACACAGTGCCACGCTAGTAAATGACCAGGCTATAGCCATATTTTGTTTCACAGTCCAATTACATCTTTCTGTAGGTATCTACTATCAGATACATATGAGTATACTCAGTCAGCAACAACGGTATTATCGTTTTTTTTTTTTATTTAGTAGACTGAAATGACATTATTTCAAAGAGTTTAGCCACGCACCTTGACGCGGGGCAAGAAAAATATTTGTTACTATAAAATGAGCGACATGAAACGCAAAAATATAATGCTGTGTCGTAGTGTCACTTTAATCTATCCTTCGTGAACAAATAGTTCCGAATTATTGAACCGCATATGCGTGGATTATATCAACACATGTTACGTTATGCTGTCAACTAGCAATTATATGAATCTCTAATGCGCGCAAATTCATACAATTTTGAGTTGACACTGTTGACAGCATTAGGGACCGACCAAACCGAAGCTCAAAATACGCTGACGCTGCGATAACGCACGCGACTTCGTCGCGTTTTTAACGTGAGCTGTCCACAATGGAGCTTTAAAAGTTACGATAAAGGCGCAAACTCCACCAGAGAAGAGATGAGCGGAGCGGAGAGTCATTAAGCGTAGAGATAAACAGAGAGGAGACCGATAGGAGTTGAAACAACCTTCATATTATTCTTCATACAAATAATTATTTAAAAACCCATCAAGTTATAGGTTTTCAGTTTGACAGCTATTCTAGCTCAACTATTCTGTTCTATCATGTTGCTCTATGCTCAGTGACGTCACACACACACACACACACACACACACACACATCTCCTCTCACTGTGGTAGAGTTTGGGCCTGAGTCGATGAGCCGCGTCTTCGCAACGACAGCGTATTTTGGGCTCCGGTTTGGTCGGTCCTTAAGCAACCTGCGTCGCAGACACTTGATATAATCCGCGCCATAAACTCAGTATCAGTTTGTCGGTCGGTATGAACGGACACAGTTCACAACAAATGTGATTATAACTAGAACTGTACGAGTGTCCTAAAGATAACGGAATTAACTGAAAGTGAGAATTTCATTTTAACTGACTGAATAATTCTGAACAGTTTGATCGCTTAAAATAGTTACTTTTGATGCTGATTGTACTATGCAGTTCATCAAATAATTAAGCTACCTAATTCATAAAATTAAGGTTTCAAGATTGATATTATAATAGTTCAAATACTTATACGTACGTATGTAAGTATAATACGTACTACGTACTTTACCTAAATTCGGTACAAGTTAGGATTACGTTAGTATCTTCGATTGATTACTGTTGTTATATACTTACACCTACGAAGCTTTTGAAGATACCTCATTTTTGTTTATGTAGTGTTATTGAGGGTAAAAATAATGGAAGTCCAACGGTACCTAGACATTTACTGGTATTGTTGGTGATACAATGATAAGTAGGTATAGTAATAAATTGTTATTTTTCCCCTCAAGTATCAGTAGTAGGTATCTACAATACTTACTTACAGACCGATTATTTACAGACCGAACACGCGGACACGCTCGTTTAGGATGTTAGCAATACATACCTATCTTAAAATGAAACCAAAACATTCGCTTAACAATTGCAGGTTTGCCAAAAGTTTAAAATTTGCATTTTTTTCCAATTATTCGTTGTATTATTTTACCTTATAATCCTTTTATTTTTGTTAAGTTAAGTATCTACTGTTGGAATTTTGTTTAATGGTAGTTGGATATTTGACTCCCTATGACCTACTGTACCCGGCTTGGAGGCGCCCGCGCCGCCGCACCGCATGCACGCCGCCCGCCCGCCCCCTCGCGCAGCCTTGCGTACACTCCGCACTCGTAGCGTAGCAGTAATTGTAGTAGTTCCGTTGACATCAGACGTAACCTTAGTATGATCCACATTCTTATAGACTGCATTTTGTCGTTTGTATTTCGCTATTATGTATTCTGAATGTTACCATCGATTAGTTTTCAAAATTATAGTGTGCTGAAGAAACGCAGTTTCGTCATTACACTACTTTTTTCAAACAAAATTGGCATCCAAAATTTAAGATGTAGGTATTATATTATATTGAACAAGTCTTCACACTCTGTCAGTCGTTGTTGGTAGCTAGCAAATGAAAATTGTATTTTAGGAATACCTCTTATCGTATCTACCTCTTATTCTTAATAACAATAAGGCCTTATATATTTAGTTACGATTCTTACATTAATTTTAATATAAGTACGTAGATCTTTATTTGGATACCATTAGAACTCCTAATTAACATCTACCTGTTGAGTTGACGGATTTCTGGTAAGTTTTAGTTGTAAATTCAATATTGTAATCTATATCAGAACATTTAATGAAATGGTGGAGACCAAAAATCCGTTAATTGAAATATCGAAAAAAACTAGTTACTTAAAATGGTTTATTAAACATGTTACTCTTGGCCGTTTGTCTGTTTGGTTGTGAGCGTATCACCTAAAAAGCTATTAACGGAATTTGATAAAATTCTGTATAGTAAAAGTTTTACTTACATCGTCAGAGAAGGAGCTACAGGTCATGCTAAATATAGTAAATAAGGCGTTTAAAGAGAAGGGTATGAAAATGAAATTATGAAAATAATGTAGGTAAGTAAGACGAAAGTTATAGCGACGGCAAGAGAGGAGAATGTTACGCAGTATATTATAATGATAGATGGTGATAGAGTGGAACAATTGAATGACTTTGTGTATTTAGGAAGTATGTTAACAAGGGTTGGGAAGAGCGACGGAGATATTGAAAGGAGAGTGTCAGTAGGTAATCATAATCATATTGTCTCACAAAATTCTGTCATGAATGTCACAATGGCGTGCTGATTGAACCAGCGGTTTTGAATGGAAGTGAATGTTGGGTAATGCAGAAGAAACATAAAAGTCGAATAAATGCGGTTGAAATGCGGTGTCTACTGAGTATATGTAGGGTCACCCTAATTGATAAAATGAGAAATAATGTGTTAAGAGTTCGTTGTAAGCTGAAGAATGATGTGGTGACTAAAATTGATGTTGAGATGGTTTGGACACGTGGAGTGGATGGATGATTAACGGCTTACGAAAGGTATTTAGCGTGCGAATGCAAATTGGAGGGCGCCTGAGATAGGCATACAAAAAGGGCAGGTCAGGCGTACCCTCAACCGGCGAAATTTGTGAAAAGATGCGCAAATTTTCAAAAATAGCCCGAAAAAATATATAATAGGTCCGCTAAAACCAGTCGATTGATTGTTCGCTACATTTACAAATGCAAGCATATTTTTGGCAAAAATAAATATTTCGTTTTTTAATGTTGTAATATCTGTCTGTTTTGTGTGTTTGTCTATGTTTCTGTGTAGGTACAATAAACTGTTAAATAAATAAATAAAGTTTCGTCGTTTGACAAGTTTCTGATCGCACTTGCATCTTTTGGCATCGCTGCTACACTGCTTCATGTCGGTAAAACGAACCATACGGCCATAGCTCGTGTGATCCAGGACTGCTGCATGATTATTTGGGATGAGTACATAAAAGTAAATACTTGTGTTAATTTGTCCGTTCTGATTCTGAACTAGTTGTAACATAAGATAACTCAGTTTAGTCACGTTGCTGGCCGCCCGACCGCACGGCCGCTACCACGACAGAGTGTGAACGACTACAGAACCAAATACAGAATACAATAAAAATTAAGTCATTTATTTGCACTTCCTTGCAACCAATGCACTATCCGTTAAAATTGCATTTTTAATCCTTGCTTCAGGAAAACAATGCCAATTTTAATAAGATTCGTTTGATGAGAGCCCGGCTCACCCTGTTACTTGACCAACTCTTACCTACTTACGCGAAACATCACCCGGTACTTGCGTATTTCGACATTTCATTACTTAATAGTCACTTCATTTCGTGTTTACTGGTTTATTTTGTTTGAATGAGTTAATGTTGAAAGCACATTTACAAATGAAGTGGCTTCCGGAGGGCACACATAGTACCCCTTGATTGTGTCGTGTATGGTCGCAAGCCAGTCCCGAGCCCCGTAGGTACTCTCCCCACTGTACCTGCCCATGCTGCGTTCCCGTGTCTGAACCTATTACTTGTTGGCATTATGTTAACGATGGTGTTTTTTCCGTGATGGTTTCCGCCAGTTCGCCTGGAGACAGAGCCAATACTTCAGAGAAGCTATTGTTATTAACGAGTAAAGATTATCTTCCTAATATATTCTTATCAATTTATTATTATTATTATTCATTAATTACGTAATTATATTTAAATAATTTACCTACATGTAATTATATTTTATTCCACATGCGTATTTTTACTTTTTACATATTACTTTTTGTTCGTGTCATCTTTTTTTTCTATGTAAGATATGATCACAAATTTATCTCAATATTGTAGGCATGTTGATGCATAATGCTGGATGTCTTCGCTAATTACGTTATGAAGCAAATCGCACATGTATATCAAGTCAAGATGTTTTGCATATTTTTTGCAGTTCAAACTAAACTAAGAATTCGGCACGCATGCCTCCTGCGTTACACAGTCTTACTGATAAAAAAAATTCATACGTTTATCAAGCTTTGAACGCTCAATTTACAAGCCATGTCATAATAATTTGACATGTGTCACAAATTTATCTGACCCGATAACAACGTCGCTGTTATTGGAATTGACATGACATTTAATAATGGCGATGTTGACTGTGGGCCAGGTAAGTTTGTAGCAGTACATAGGCCGTGTAAGTAGGATATGTGGATCACAACTGCAACTAAGTGTTGCAGTTGTGTTGCCGATTGAAATATCATTTCAGTTAATTCTAAATTCATCAACAGTGACTCCGTCATTGCGCCAGATAACTGTGTACAAGTTATCTGGCGCAATGACGCCGTGTCTTACGACTGTGTAGGTTACTAAGGCGTTCAATGCTTGTTGATCAGTATTTTTTTATTAGTAAGACGGTACAGGTCTTGTCGACAAGTTGTCTCGTTACAATAAGATCATTCAGTGCGCTGACTGAACAGCTTGAAAACAATCTCAAGCTTTGCACTTGATTTGCAATGTCCGCCGTGGTGCTATTATTCATAAATAACAGTGAGTTAAATAGTCCGTGTACATAGTTCTGTCTGTCATCAATAGGTATTATGACGAGGCGTCTGCAACAATTAACAGAGTTAGCGCAAATCTTAGTGAATGGTAGAGGCACTGCATGTGGCTAAATGTTCTCTTAACAGCAACCGTTATTGGAGAGTTAACAGATCTTTTGTTATAATGTTTGAATATAATGGTTATCCAGATATATCAATTATTTAATTTCTTAACATTTTGTAATATAAATTATTAAGTACCTAATCTATATGATTTTAGATATATTGGAAGGTAATAACAGAATTTCAGAATGCTTTTAGCAATAAGATTTAAGATAACAATTATGTTAATTCTAACAAAGTACCTAATATATTGTCAACGTTAACTGCACGTTGCAATGCCATGCCAAAATACTTCATAACAAACTTATTTTTATTATTATCATTGTCACATAAGTTTATAAGTAGCCTAACAATACCTCCTGTAAATGTCTAGTCTAGTCCAACAGCAAAATACCACTTTGCTACATCAACATCTTACAAAGTAAAATGTGTAATAGACATTAGTAGGGGGCATTGTCTCGTAATTGTACTACTTATTAATTCGTTAATGTTGCGTTTTGGATTAGTTGCATGCCGTGGCAGGCGTAGATAGTGGCTTATCACTTTGTGCATCTTGCTGTTTTTGTTTCTGTTGCAGTGCATTCTCGGTAGCGGCGAGACGACCTAGACGTTGGTATTGAATGCCCTGGCTAACCGTAGTGGTCCCTCCCGGGCTTTCGCTCTGGCGGCCGGCGCCGGCGCCGCCGCCGCCCGCCGCGCCCGGCTCGCACTAATTGGCTGTTGTATTGTAGTCATAGATAAACAGATAGTACCTATAACGTTCAATCACTAACCCAATGCATCCAGAAATCAGGAAAATTTTTCACGATTCCTTTCGCTTGCTATACAAATACATAAATTGATTTATATAAAACTTCTTAAGTAATCAGCACAATAATCATTACTAACGTATTGCAATGTAGTTATTTATTCATTATTTACCTATTCACTTTAGCTTTCTTTAGATTAGTTATGTATTGTTACTACATAAATTGTCATAATTATTATACTTACATAAGTTTTATTCAGTAGAGTTTTATTAAAAAATGTACTTTATTATCGAATAATTCACACGTTTCATAAAATTTTGACTAATGGCAAAGTCATCACAATTGTTAAGAGTGAAATTATTTTTGTGAGTTTTAACGTTTTCCTATGCATATTTAAATCAAAATTAATCCCTTTTAACGGTCCATGGAACCACGAGACTTGAAGTGTACTGGGCTCTGCCCCCGCGCTCCCCCCCGCGAACTCCGCGCCGCCCGCGCCCCGCCCGCGCCCGCGCCGCGCTTCTGCAGGCGCTCCAACACACTTCCTATTTAGTTTTGTCGTTGAATAAATCCATCATTGATTTATTAGGGCATTGTAAATATTTCATATAATCTGTCAATAGTAATTTCATATGTTTTCTAAACATAATCTAATTTATTCTGCGACAAAAAGGACCACCGCCTGTTATTCTTTATTTTATTTTTTGAATGATTGTGGTCGCATAAGACATACATAGCTCGATGATAATATTTTATTGTGAATACTGAGTGTTCTTATGGATATTTTATTTGGATGATTGTTTGATGTTTCTTTAAATAAGTGTGGGAACTGTAAAAGCGAGGTTAATGAGTCTGCTTACGTACTAAATAGAGTAAAATCGTTCTTAAGCAACGTCAAATAATATTTATTGCTGAAAATTAAGACGAATGCGAAGTATAGCATGGTAGCCTCGCTTTTAACACGTCTGTCGAGGATTGACTGGCACAGCTAGAAGTGCGTGGAATGGTGAACAGGGCTCCGGCGGGCCCTGCGGCGGCCGAGGCGCTGCGGGCCGGGGAGCAGCGGACGTGCGGGCAGAGAACGCCCTCGACGCGCTACTAGACGAGCTGCAGACGTTCGCCAAGCCGTGCGAGCGCGGCGAGGCGGCCGAGGGCGCGGCTGGGGCGGCTGTGGCGGCGACGCGCGGCGACGGCGCGCTGCGGCGGCTGCACTCGTACCCCAGCGGCAGCGACACGGACGCCTCGCCGCCGGTGCGCGCGCGCGGCCAGCACCCGCCCAAGCCGCCCGTGCCCGAGCGGCACCCCGAGCTGCTGGCGCTGGCCGCGCGCCGCGCGCCGCCGCCGCCGCCGCCGCGCACCACCAGCCGCTCGCCGCTCGCCTCGCCGCCCTCGCCCGCCTCGCCGCCCGCCCTCTCCGACGCCGCCGACGACCAGGCCGGCTCTAGGCAGGCCATACTCGAGCTGCGCCACCAGGAACTTCTCAAGAAGCAAAAGGCCCTGCAGGAGCAGTATGCGCGGCTGCAAATGATTCAACGCAGCGGCCCCGCGTTGCCGCCCAACGCCCAGCCCGATCTTAAGAAAACCGGCAGTGAATCCAACTTGCTTACGAAGATGAACCTGAATATGTCAGCGGTGGCGGTTTCCGGCAGCATGACGCACCTGCCGGGGGAGGGTGCGCCCGTGGCCGCGCTCGCCGCGGCCCCCGCTACCCCCGCGGCGGCCCCCGTTGCCCCCGCGGCGGCCCCGCGCACCCTGCCCGATCCCGCCGTCGACACCTACGCTACTACTAACAAAGTTTACGAGACTGATATACTGTGACCTTGCCGGCGTAGTTTCACTGTATCAGTGTAATTTTAATAAATTACTTTCGGAAGGCCTCTTTTACCAGTTTCTGATAAGGTAGTATGTCATCCAGCCATATAGTGCTTATATCGTCCTAGCTTCAAGACAAGACAGGCATTTGTTGAAGCAATATTTGTTGTCCCACTACATAATATAGAACATAATTTAAGTCGATTGCTTGCTGCCCACTATTTTTGTCAGTGTACTGCTTTATCCGATAAACGGCGATATCAATAATACGAGTCAAGTCACAGCCGCAACGCCCGCGCAGCCGTAAAGTGCAGTCAGTCCCACGTTGGGCGCCAATGTCGCGTAATACAACGTTTTTCAATACTGACTCTGCTTAGCCTTTCAGACACCATTTTCTTTTACAATTTATAGTTTGTTCCCAGTTTAATATCTTGTAGAAGTATGATCATATTCTTTGCGTCCGCTATTTTACGATCAATAATCACCAGCTATTCTACTAAAATCCTTACAAATATAATTAGAACCCAAATTGTAACCTACCATACACCATGTTCCCGAAAAAGTATTTACTATAATAATAACGTCACCGGTGATCAGCACATCTCAGTCTCGATATATCATTTATTTTAGCACTAAACGAAGTACATATTTATATAGAGTATACTAGTAAATGTCAATGAGATAAACAATATAATCCATAGCATAAGTATATTTTGTGTCGTATGAATTAATGTACCTAATTCCCAATAGCCCCCACGCGCCGCTCGCTCTCGGTGAATATTGCACGTTTAATACTAATACGATACTTACCTGTCATTATCAATAATTACATGTAAATAAATCAGTATTTAAGGCATACCATAACCTAGACGTTAACATTTTCGAGTATTTATAATACGAAGCGTATATTATTTACCCTGTAAGGTTAATCTGCATTAAGTGCCAAAATCAACACATACTTTTAAGTAGATACACTCGGTTTTATGACGGCGACCCTGCGCCACGACTTCTTCAAATTGTAGTTCTAGAAACATTCTGCCATACATTTTTTTTTATTATTGGTTAAGGTATGTGCATTTCCATACAAACACCGGTGCGCATTCCCACCACTATATTCAAGCTAATACTGTATTATAAATGAAAGCAATGAAAATTTATGCTAGGTTTTAGTTAGGTAGGTACCTACTTATGACAACTAAACCCTGTTGGAAAAAAAAGGCCCTAGGGCAATTTTTATACAACACACAATTACAATTTTCTTTAGGAACTCTAGATCTTCTCCATCCATGCTCTAGATATACCTATGCATAAGAGACCTCCAAGTTGTCTCAATTGTATGAAAATTGCCCATGTGCCCGTTTATTCTGTTTTGCAAGGGAGTGTAGTTTTTATTGTAATGTTTTCTAATATCTAACTAGTTTTTCTGTACGTGTGATGCACAGGCACTTATGTATGGAAATGCAACTAAATACCGTAAAAATTCATGCCTACTATACATTTCACTTTCACAACGAAATTTTAAACTTGACTACCTGACTAGATACTAGGATCGAATCTTCTATCTATAGCAACTAAACTATTTAATATTTTTGACGGCTCTGTCTAATAACTCATCTCTGGTAATATTTTGGAAAATAATTATGAATCGACTGTGATAAAAGTTACCTAGTTAAATGCATAAGAATTGAATGAAATTTTAAAATTACATATTCTCTGTCATCAAACTTGTTTCACTCTGGCATCTACAACTTGAGTAGTAGGAACTCTTCAGACATGATTTTCTCTTGCAGAGTGGTTGCAAATCTAAAATGTAACTACTATTCTACGTAGAGATAAACTAGTACTTACTCGCATTTCAAAACCGTCATTAATATTACTATAGTTAATACATGTGAGAGGATATAATATAAAAAATATTACTTGAAGCAAAATAATGAATATAGAAGTGATATTATACAAAATTTTCGTTACGATATCCTTATTTTTAGACTCGAAATATATTATCTGCATTAGAAAATGTATAGAGTCTAGGTTTTAGCTATAGGTAACATGTACAACAAATATAAATGTTTGCGCTATTTAAATGTTCGTTGCAATACAACACTTTTAACTTAACGTTTAATTATAATGTAATATGCACAATCACTAAATGGAGCACCTCACACCTAGCACTGCGTCCGACGCCGCCGCTAGGGTCGGCCGGCGGCCGGCGGCCAGCGGCCAGCGGCCACTAGCGACCCAGGTCCGATCACTAGGCTTTCGTTCGGCGACTAGATAGCATTACCTAAATTAAAAGTAGATACTCCTTACGAATCCGTATTGCTGTATCAAATAACTACATATTTTAATAATCAATATTTTTAAAACTAACGTATTATCCCCAGATAGAACAAAATGGTTTCCACAAAGGTTCCAGTTTCTATATTTACTGATCGTCAACTCTTAAAGTAAATACCTAGAAACGTATATTATGCAATGTACATTAACTGTAACTTTATTTCTTGTACATTCCTATGTTCATATGACTAGAGAATTAGTTAATTTGTGTACCATTCTGTCTTTTTCGATAGCCTTCACTTTAAGTACCTGCCTTTCTAGGTATTACTAAAACTAGTGTGCCAAATTAATATTACTTACAAGTTTTCAATAAGTTTTTTCTTACACACCTAGCTATATATTACCTTGTTGTACTAAATATCAATGAAGATCAATTGTGTCATTATTTCATACATAATATATTGTTAGCCTAATTTATTTCTTGTATTATGTTACAATTGCACGTTTATGTGTTTATAATTGCGAATGTAAAAGGATACAGTTTTAAAAGAAAAATACTTAACTATATACTTAGTTCAAATTATTAAAGTACCTACTTGTAGCTTAAAGCTTTGTATAAGATTTGTTGTTATAAGTTTTATGAATTAGAGTAATGCACCCACTTATTTACATAAGTCTACAACGTTGAGTTTGAGAAGGAGACTGGGCAAAGGTTCCTTTGCGTGCCTTGCTCTCGCCGCAGTCTGCCTGTACTATCATTTATTTTCGTTTAATTTCTAGGCAATCATGTTAATGTATAATGAAAACAAAACAACTTGAACAATGTTTTAATGTGGAATTAAATAAATATATACACGTCAAGTTACATCAGTGTTTTAATTTTATCAAATTCGCTCTTAGTTTCTTATAAATAGTAGGTACCAAAGTACTTAAATAATCATCTGACTGTGCATAAATGCATTTCCATTGAATAGTGCATAAAACTATTAATTTATTATATAATTATAAAATAGTACTCGTTCAATATGTGGTTTTGAATAGATACCTATACATTAGTCTATAAAGCACTAAGTACATTATTATTTTTCTTATGTGCTAGGTATTATATACATAACGCAGTTCAAATGCAGAATGCTTCTTTGTCATCGTAAATAGCAGTCTAGTCTTCCAAACAATTAGGTAGTAGAGCTATTAAGATATTCATTAATCGCTCGTCTTCCCTACCATAAAATCTTTTAGACCACCGACTCTCTATTGAAGGAGACATATCATTCATAGCTTTGGCATCAGAGCGACTTGGCCGTCACGTGACAACGTTGTGGTGCATTGTGAGTCCAACTCACGCCTGAAAGGAAGCAAAGAAATTTTTAGAACTGTCGGTAGCACAAACAACAGACAACATTATTAATAAAAACCCGAGTTGCTACTATCGACGGAAGACTTAGTAGGTCTTCAAACGGAAGCGGGTTTTCAAACGAAACCCGGTATTTAATTGAGTTGTACGCCACAATATTGTTTGAAATAGTTTTTATTATTTTTACAGGCATTTGACCGCCATCTCACCTGTTGGTAAGTGACGATGCGGTCGAAGATGGAGCATGCCCGTCTTGGAACAGCCTATTCACTCTAGCCTTGAAGGCATCCAGATTATTTTGATTAGGGAACACACCCGCAGGCAACGCGTTCCTTTCCTTAGCCGTATGCATTGTAAAGGTCGAGCCAAAGCGGCCCGTGCGGATAGCTGGTCAGTTCAGTTACCGATTTCCTTGGAATAAGATTCCTGGAGTCGATGTAGTGCTGCAGCGCGAGGAAGATGAAGGCGTACTGCGCGCGGTTCTGCACCATGCCCGTCCGCTGCGCGCGCAGCCATCGCACCGTGTTGTGCACGTCGATATCGCAGTTGAAGCCTGTACATTAGGTATATAGACATTAAATTTTTTGTGTTACGCAAAATATCAATAGCGCTCACAAAACTTGGAGAGTGGGTACTCTAGTGTGGCACCGACAACCTAACAAACACACCATACTATAATTTCCGATGGCTGCCCCGGTTTCACAGAGTATCCATCATCACATTCTGATACTTTCCTTACAGTTAGATTCCTACGTAACAAACTATATTTACGTTAATCTTGAGGGTTTTCCTCGATGTAATCGATGATGTAATTTCCTAAATATTGTAATCAAATCCTGACCTGATGAAAATGGGACCACCTCAGGAAGGTATTCCCATTCATACATCACCTTAGCCCTAGATACTACTGCGTACTAGCGAGGAACTGTAATTGGCTTGTTGGTTCTAAACTAATATATATGTATTATGTTTTAGCTGTTGATATTCCAATAAATAAATAAGTAGTTCCTGTCGATAAATTTCAGTACTCTTCCCTAACTCTTAATTGTTAAGGAGTTTTATGGCATCATCATCACAGCAGCATCAGATGATGACACCCTGAGGCGAACACTTTACTTACACATGATAACGTAACAAGTACAGCATACGTACATACATTGGCCGTGTAGTGTCCGGCAGAGTAGAATAGTGCCAACCCCTTACACTCGTGGGAGTCCACGGAATCGGTCCACAATTGACGGAAAATTCGGTGGGCATACATAAAAAATGGACCACCATATAGTCGAACATAGAACCTACTCCTTCTTTTGTTTTTTGAAGTCGGTTAAAAAGATATCGCGGACTTCGAGCTATAGGGGCGTATCCCAAGAACCTCTACTTTTCAGGAGAGACATAAAATGATTTATCTTTTTTTCTATGCAGATATTGAACTCTAAATTTGCAAGTAGCTGTTGTAGCTAAACGTATAAACATATTTCACAAAATAATGAAATATCACTATTATACACTGTAATTTTCCGTTAAATCTAAAATTTGAATAATTTTCCTTTTTTAACAATTACATTTTTGGGAAAATAATTACAGAGCCATAAAATGTTTATATACGTCCATACGGCGCGTCGCTAGACAATTGTAATGTTCTTACGACTATCGCACGTCTTGAGTCATTCAGTTTCTATTTAAAAAGTATTTTGTTATTTTCTTAAAATAAAAATAACATTAATGTAGAGGATAAGGATCATAATGGAGTCAAAACATAAAAAAATAAAAATTCGCATTATTGTTTATGCGCCCCTATGGCTAAAAGTTCGCGATGTCAAACCCCACCAAAAAAATTTCATATAAAATTGGTTGCCAAGCCGCGTAAGCTCGTAACGGTTTCACTGTGAAAAAGTGAGAAGCCAAGCTCAAACCTCTACTAGTCCGGCAGATATGTAAAAGAATTGCGCATTTAATTATAGAAGCACCCAATTTGGAAAACATATACTTCATGTATAAAGGTTTAAATTTGGATATGAGGCCATCTAAAATTTTTGCCTTTTACAGTAAGGGCGGACATTTAAAATGGCGGCTTCGGAGAGTTTGATAAATGCTACTTTTAAATGTTCTTAGATGATGTTAAATGATAAATAGTATAATAGTGGCAAGTAATTGTTGTCCTGTGCGTAATAAATCTTAGTATAAAAAAATATAGACACATTTTGTTCATAATGTGTTACTAGTGAACCCGGCGCGGTTTCGTTCGCGTACACCTACTTTACCCCTACCTACCCTTTGTTAACTTACTTATAAACCTCCCTCATGAATCACTCTATCTATTGTTGAAAACCGCATTAAAATTCGTTGCATAGTTTATAAAATCTAAGCGTATGTGGCGACATCTATCGCACTACCGCTCAAATAGGGAAGACTCAACGATACTCACATTACGAGTAACACGAACACAAGGTTGGCAAGCATCTGCGCATAGATGGCGCTAACTTTCCTGCATCGCGCTAACGGAATATGCCAACTCCGCGGCATATATACAACTTCCGACGATCCAATGTCGGACCCTTGGTCCCCTGGTCACAACACCCGGCCAGGTGGGTAATTACCCTTTTCCACCTTCTCACCATCTTCGCATGCCAACATTGGCGGCAACCTTAATTCCTTACCATCGCCAAAGTGGTGACCCCGACGTGATACTTACGTCTTCCCTACCGAACTACCTACCCTACTACGACCATAGGCGGCACGGACGCGTGTTTCCTGTCACTACCCTCGACTGCACGGACGCGTGCTGCTACCTAATCGCTCACTCTCACTGTCCCCACCCAGTCGCTACTCACTGTAGGCTTGGGAACAGACTCGCTACGGCACACAGCTCACGCTAGAGCTTCGCCACTACTCACCGCATCACTACACTGACTACGCTACTCTAGTCAGCTTCTACACTTCTCGCTTCAGTATCGACCTCCAGTCTCCGGGGGGAGTACTGTGGCGACATCTATCGCACTACCGCTCAAATAGGGAAGACTCAACGATACTCACATTACGAGTAACACGAACACAAGGTTGGCAAGCATCTGCGCATAGATGGCGCTAACTTTCCTGCATCGCGCTAACGGAATATGCCAACTCCGCGGCATATATACAACTTCCGACGATCCAATGTCGGACCCTTGGTCCCCTGGTCACAACACCCGGCCAGGTGGGTAATTACCCTTTTCCACCTTCTCACCATCTTCGCTTGCCAACATTGGCGGCAACCTTATCCCTTCACCCGCCAAACGTACATAAATACAGACGGTGGGAAGACGCTTTGTTTTATACTATATACCTATATATAGACATAGATGCTTAAATTAACACATATGTTGCTTAAATAAAATGATTAACGAAAAATTTAAAAGTATGGTTACTAACTTTAAATCGTTATTGATCCTATACGGTCATTATAAATAAAGAAAGGTGTGAGAAACTTAATAATTATTTTTCAATACCTATTCACCGATACATGACATAATTTGTCGACATTCATTTTTTTATTTTTTACAAAATGGCGGCTGGTAGTCGCCATATTGAATTTTGATCAATTATAAGTCTTCAGTGACACTCGCAAGATTAAGACAAATCGATAGACGTAAGAACCATCAAAATCGGCCCACGCGTTTAGTCTCTACAGTGCCACAAAGGAACAAATACATATATACATAGACTGATAAACAAATTACCCTTCTTTGCGTCGCGCAGTCAGGTAAAATCAAAGGTGCGTACTACCTGTTATTGAATAAATGTATAGTTATATCACGCATACATAGTTTAAACAAATAATAATCGTCAAATAACAATAAAACATTGGTGTATAACAGTATTCAGAGGTCGCCATTTTGAATGTCCACCATTACTGCTATAGGGAAAATCAAAGATGGCCTCATATCCAAAATTAACCCTCTACATATGTACTATACGTGTAGCAAGTTGTATGCTTCTATCATTAAATGCGCAATTCTCACAAAAAATGTCACGAATCAGCCGGACTATACAAACTACATTTTGGCCAGAAGATATGGCTTGTTCGTTTTATAGAACTATTGCCGTTTTACAAAACATTCAACACAAAATATGAAATTATTTTACCAATAAATAAACTGCTATCGTATCTGAATAGTTGTTTACAAATTTGTGTTTGACAATTAAATTGCTTGTCAAGCTGACGTGTGGCACGCATTTTGTCTATGAGGGCCGCTCTACTTGAAGGTAGCTAACTTTCCAATCTGTTTGCATGACACATAGGCTGGATTCAGTCCTCACTTGACCGACACGACTATTAAGGTTGATGTCGTCGTAGCTAGTATCAGTTGATCATTGTCTCTGATAGAGCTACGTTTGAATCTATGAAACGACCACGCTATACCTTCTCTCCAAAATATCGCTAAATCTGATATATTTTTCACATTGAAACCGTTACGAGCGTACGAGGCTTGGCAACCAATTTTAAATGAAATGATCTATATCGATGCAGGTCTACTGAACGCTTTCTGTAGATAGTCATTCAATTATGTATGAAAGATTAGCGTTCTGACCTGATGTGTTGATTTTGTCAAGGAGCATATCCAGCGCGATGAAGGTGCCGGTGCGGCCTACTCCGGCCGAGCAGTGCACGCAGAGGACGTTCTGTTGAGTAACACCGTAATAAATCCAGTTATTGTGAGATTAATGTCAACATTCGGATGTAATTTAGGCCCAGGCCTTAAGGTTTAAATCACATGATCCACTGTGGTAAATTTTACTGTTTAGCTCATCGAAACGACAACTATAAGTAGTCCACATAATAATAAATCTTAAAAGACATTAAGTTCCCGCGCGGGGGCGTCCTGCGTTCCAGTGACTTGTGCGTGTGTTTCGGATGACCAATGCTGTCAATCATGCAACCACAAATTGTTTATTTTCATGTACATGTACAAAAAAGTTCACGCAATATAGATGTTGATGTCTTTATGGATGTAGGTAATTTAAATTATGTGTAATTAACGGCTTTGTCTCTAATTTTAATTGCGGATAAAGGCCTAAAAATGCTATTTAGAGTTCCGTACCTGAAGGTTGGAAAAGGAACCCTGTTACTAAGTCCCTGGCAATATATTTGGAACAGAATACGTGTTTCCATACCGGTATGATGAAAATATTGTCAAACCTGTTCCGGACAGTCGTCTTCTTTCGATATTTCAAACACTCTCCTGTTGACATCCTCCAGGAAAGCTAGCAGCCCGCCCACGTCGTCCGGCGTGCCGTGGTCGGGCCACGCCTGCAACACCCGCATTTGTATTAGTGCAATAATGAAATACTTAGCCTAGGTAGCCTAATATAGTGATGTAGGTACCCTGCAATCTGTCTTGAAAGCTGTGACGTCATCATTATTTCTCGTTTTAATAAATAAAAAGAATGTGAATTGTTGACAGTATCGCTATAGTTCTATCTTACACGCTTGTATTTTAATTTGCAATGCTTGGATGTAACCTGGGTATTTTCGGGTCAAATCTTGCATGGATAACCATGGAGCTGATGTGATGTTGGAGTCGGAAGGCGGACATAAGAACTAATGAACGCAACCGTTAATCCCACTTTACCTCTAGCTGATATTCAAATTCTGATGATGATGACGGAAGGTGGTCAAAGGCACTCATCGTGATAGGTATACCTACCCATCGAGTTTGGGGTTATTTAATTTGTCTTGACAAGATCTGATCGTTGATGGTCTCCATTTTAAATAGATCGCGTATAAAAAGAAGCTACAAAAAAAAATTCTCAAACCTAACTCGTAACGCGAAACATCTACAGTTATTCAATTCCGCATCGTCTATTCCGCTATTGTTGTTATTGTTGTTTTAATGAAGTGTATAAACAAGAGCATTTTAAACGTCTCCACTAATCGTGTTCGAGGTTGCGCGTACCGAAACAATGAACTACTTTGTGTCCGCCTGTCTGCGGACAGCCATAGCCGGACGGGCTACGTGAGGGAGAATAATGATAGTACGGTGCGACTGACTGGTAGGTACGTTGAGGATGACGTAATGTAGGACGTGCGGTACCGTGTACTGGTAGTGGTAGAGCGTGCGTCGCGTGCGGCCGTCGGAGAGCTCGAGCCGGCGCAGCAGCCCGCCGCGGCGGCGCGCCTCGCCCGCCGCGCGCACCGACAGCGCGCCGCGCCGCTCCTCCGCGCCCGCCTCCGGCCAGTAACGCTCGCATTTCCTCTGCACGATCACACAGACATTTATTTTATTGGTCTTTCTGGTGGTAAGACCTACTTACAAAGATTTTTACATAAGCAAAGTTTGTATGCACACAGCACTTGAGGTAGTCAAAATATAAAGAAATGGTCAAAAATAGAAATGGTCCTATGTAGAACAGGCCTAATGAAGAAATAGGTATACAGCAAGTAGCTGTTGCAATGTAACGGTTATATTTATAAATTTTAGTTTGTCTAGGGTAATGAAATACTAATGAAATATGATTTATATTTGACATGTCCTTAGTGTCAAACATAAGCTTGACCGACACTAAATAATAGTAACCTGTCGCTACTCGAGAGTAGTATCCAATCTCGGAACAATCTCATTGTTGTACTTCTAATCATTTCGACCGTAAAATGCCAATGAATAAATAAATAAATCATTGTAATCTTAAATAAAATGTTCCCGCTGTTATGTAAACAAACTATGGTTAAGAGTGCAAATCATGGTTATGATTATTTATAGTGCTTGACAAAGTAATATGTAGGTACCTACATACCCAAAGTCACTTACTCTTAACACTGTCGGTTATGCGCACGTTATTATTAATTTATTACGACGGGTTATTTAATAACTCAAAAATAACAGTTTTAATTGTCATTCTACGAAATTGGTTGTAGATTTCGTTATCTAGACCCGAAATAATATACTCAATACTACAATATTGCGACAAACTACCTTCGTTAGTGTACAGAGGTTTCATAGGAAACACAAATAGAATATTCACTACTTACTTTCGAGTGTAGTTTCATTTAAATAAAATATTTCAAATACAAATATCAAATATCTTACTTTTCCCTTTTCGATTTCATTAGTGATCATGACTATAACTCTAACGTCCTCTTGCCACAGCATCAGCCAGAAGTCGTCTATAGTATGAGGCAGGCAACCTTGGGTGGCGATGTACGCCTTGCCTTTTACTGAAATAGAAAGTAACCTTCCTAAATAGCTAATAAAATCTGCTTCACCAGATAAATATGCATGAAATAGAGTGCAACGATAAAGCATAGGTCGACTCATAATAATTGGTATGTTTACTTCAATATCAAATATTATAATGCGGTCTATATTGAAAATTACTACTTACCCGATTCACGACATAAATGACTATTGATTTGGTCCAGTTTAATGCAGTCCTTCATTTCCATAAGGGCATCGTCCGACAATGACTTCGAGACTAGGGGAGTAGGCTTCGGCGGCTTTTTTGAATCTTCGAGCAATATCAATGCTGAAATGCACGAAAATCAAAATATGAACGTACACATACCTATATGATGAGTGGTTATATAATGAGATTCTCTTCTTTCATGTAAATAAGACTATTAAGTAAAGACAATAAAGACATGGACAACAATACTTTAATATCTGGCCGTGACTACATGGATAAAGGAAGTCAAAGGTGTGGTGACGCATAGCCGTTTGGGCTTTGTGGGAAGTTAGCGCCGCTGGCATTATTTTGTTTATCATGCAGCTCTCGATCGTACGAATAGGAAATACGTGCGTATAATAAGATATTAAAATTATTCCATTATTTGCCTTACTGAAGCGTTAAAGCATTTGAAAACACACTGCTCGGCATCGATTTCATCAAACACTGCTCTTGTTCGAGGCTCGACTCACATTGCACACTGTGCAGGCTCTCGTTGGAGGACTGCACCGAGGGGTCGGAGTCCCCGAGCCGCGGCGGGCGCACGTGGCTGGCGTTGATGTAGTCTGAGGGCGCGGGCTGCTCCGCCCCGCGCTGCAGCACCACGCGCGTCCTGTCGTCTGGAATACCAATGTTTGTTCATTGTTGATTGATAAATAACCTAATTAAAATATCGTAGCTCCTGTATGTGGGAGTGGATGTGTTTAAAAAAAGTGAAGTTCCACAATACTTATCGCTGCATAATAAATATGAATTAAAATAATTATCAGAATGAATAGTTCTTTTTTAACATCGAGGACATACCCAGTTTTTTAATTACATGCCGTGAACATCATACGGGCGTTTAACATTTACTTACAGGGCAGTATATTTCTATATCTGTTTTTGGTGGCGTTATCTGCGCGCGCGCCTTCCTCCGCCGCGTAGCCCAGGCGCTCCTCCGCCGCGCGCAGGTTCTGGAACTCCCCGTCAAAGCCTCTTCTGCTGTCCACCTTCTCGTCCATTCTCTGGTAAAAATAAGCATAGGGCCCATTAGGCTCATTAGGCATAACATTTGTGTGTGAAAATTTGAGTTTAGCTGGCAATGTTCCTTTTCACCTGTGAGTATTTCGAGGTCCATATCAGATCACTCTCCTCATTTACTATTTCTTAAATGGTCAACAATGTAGCAATTTATTTAATTTTGTATTAATTTTTTTTACAACGTGCTAATTTAGTTAAAAATTGTCACATCCGCAATAATAAACGGTGCCCAAGTATGCGCGATCTTGAGATTGCTTTTCGTAGTCCTATCTGCCTATTTAAGACATTTAGATTCGATATTTGTTCAGAAGTTCAGTGAAGTCGATTACAAGATCGCTTCAGTTATATATGTAGGTACTACGGTTCATTAGACCCTTTTACATTTGGTTGTTGGTGCGGACCTCAGCGCACCACAAGTGGTGCATAACTACCTACGCTGTCAATTTATGAGGTGCACAGATCGCTTTTCAAAGCCATTGATACGAAATAACTAATAACCGTACTCCATCAAATGCCAGAGCCACATGACTGACCTTCATCTCGTGCACCTTCTTGTCGATCTCACTGACGCGCAGCCGCGTGCCGCTGAGCGGCTGCAGCAGCCGCAGCACGTCGCCGGAGCTCTCCACCAGCGGGTAGGAGCGCACGTGTTCGATCAGACCTACCAGATCCTCGAACTGCTCGCCACTGCCAACGTCATATTTGTTGTCCTGAAGACAAGGGAAATGTAGTTAGTTTAAAATAAGAGTCTCGTGAAATATGATCCGTGGTCAGTGTTCCGTATAAAATAGAGCCAGTTTTACGACGATTTACCCATAAATATAACGTTCACTTACTGATTCGATCAACAGCATTAAAGGGAACGCGTATTGTCAATAGTAAATGTTGTCAAACTACCCATTGTGTGGCATATTTTGCATATGTGTACCTTCGTAAATCCTGCGTTTAATATTCTTTAGGCGTACCGACCGACGAGGACAATTCTCACGATATAAGTGTCTAATGGTGTGCTCATGCGCATAAAAACCACAGTTTTTTAACAAATCGCCCTTAAAGTGACCAATTTGATGGCATATGCGGGCGCGCTCGCCTTGCGTCGTGTGACGAATCCCGCCAAAATCAAGGTCGAAAAATACGAGTAGTACCGATCTTAACATGGTCACGTAGACCGCTGTAGTACCGGGTATGCTTTTTCCGTTTACCCATTTGGTATTTATTCAAACAACCTACTTAGATAACATCAACAAGAAATAACTTCTCAAATGAAAAAGATAATTCAGAATAAACTTTTTATTTTTCGATCTTCGACACAAGAACGCCGAGAAGTGGGTGGGATTAGGCTCGCCAAGACTTACAAATGAAGTTAAGCTTCATCATCAGACCAGGGGCCCTATTTTTAAACCTTTTCTGCATGAAAATTCAATATTGTATAATTTAAGAACTGTCCGCTTTCGGTGTTGATCATGTAATTGAAAATAAATTGAATTTTTCTTGCCTAAAATCAAAGTTGAAAACCGTTTGGCTCAAAAATAGAGCCTCTGGTCCATAATACCATAATCCAAGTTACATAGGCATACAAAATTTCAGCTCAATCGAATGCCGGGAAGTGGATCAAATTAAAGCTTGCAAGATTCTAGGACATCAAGTGAAGTTAAATAAAAGCTTGTAAAATAAAAATAAAATAAACAATTCTAAGTACCCGATCCGCTCTACGGAATTTTAGTGTACTTAGTTATTATAGCAAACATATTTTACATAGGTGTCATTATCTTAAAGCACAGAATTACAACAAAAACCTTTGCAATGTCAGTATCAACGGTCCTTTAATAGAGTCTGCACTTGTAAGCCAAAAGCCGTTCGGGATATGGCAACACACTTCGTCACGTGTGTCTAGATGAGCTTTTGGCCCTCCATAGTATCTAGATTTCCAGACGATCTTACTTGAGAGTCAGAGCCAACCGAGCTAATCCAATTCATTTGTCTGTTGTATAAGATGTGTTTGATCTCCAAACCCTCAATATGTCCGAGCTACAGCAGTGTAGTGGCCGAGGTAGAGTATGGGTCTTGTACCTCGTACAAAATCTTGAGTTTTACTTGATCATCGAAATAGTACCTAACCTGTATTATATAGGTAGTACAGGGTAGGTGCAGGATAGGTGTAGGGTAGGTGGAAGGTAGGTATTGGTTAAGGTAGAGTAGGGTAGGATAGGGTAGGGTAGGTGTAGGACATTACGTGAACGAATTTGCGCCAGGCTAACTATTGCTTTTATAATTAGTAAGTTAGGTAGTATATACTCGAAAAGCAAAAGCCTCGGTGGCCGAGCGGTTAGATAATCCACTCGTAAGCGAGTGATACCAGGTCCGAATCCCGCTACGGCCATGTACCCATGACTATTTTCTGAGTTATGTACATTAGTTGAATACTAACCGATGCTCTTACGGTGAGGGAAAACATCGTGATGAAACCTGCACATTCAGGCGACTGAATGGTGTAACCATGATCCAATCTGGTCAGGCTCCCCTGGTAGCAGGATCACGGAGGTCAGATAGCAGTCGCTCCACTGTAATTACCTGATCTGCCAAATCCTAGATCATGGTCAAAGCGGACCCCGGGCCCTCGTGCGCAGGAGCACAACCGGGACAATAGTATATACTCGAATTACCAAGCTTTTTATCTGTGTAATTTAAATCTTATTAACTTAATTTATAACAAATATATAGCATTTTCCCCTACACTAGAAACCGATATCAAGTTGTAAGAATAAGATTTCGCTCCTCCTCCTTCCGTCGTATCTCAATGCTAAAGGTCGTGACTATGATCTCGTCCGTCCCACACCGTGGTGTTTAATGTGGAGCGAATTTGATTTGAACAGCGTATTGGACTTCGGCCTCTCGACAGCTTTTTCAGGTTGTCGCCGCTATAACTTGTGACATCAACATCAAAGACTCTCCGAAGATGATGACACCACATCTCGAAAGCCTCAAAGCGCGAAAGGTCTGCCTTTTTTAGCGACCGGTTCTATGTCATACAAAAAGATGGAGAATAAGGTTTAGTAGGTACCTTAATATGCATTGTACACTAAACAAAGACAACAGGAAAAACTAATGGGAAATCGAGAAATGTTCGTAATCAATAAGCAATTACATGCGGCGCACGACGTGATCTCGTGATTGTCTTGACTATCTGATACGTACACGCCAGCCATGACAGCCATGGCTGCAGTCTCTTTCATTTTGCTTGTACCTGAAGATCATGTGTTATTTAGATACAGCTTTTCAGGTAGAGTCAGAAAGAAATATAGGTATTAAAACAGAGGTCCAATGTATAGGTACTATACATATACCTACATGCAAGAGGGTATAAGGCGATTGTAAGAATAAGTAAAGCCTCTAAAGAGTCTAGCTCTCTGCCTATGGGTCTACTCCGGGGTTACTTTTTATTTAGTTATTTAGGAAAATCAACAGCTACAATAGCGTAGCTAAATAAATATCGATTTTCACAGTTAAACATAGATGTAGGTAATTCAGGCCTTTATAGAGAAATCGTTAGAATACACATTATTTTCTAGCTTACGAGTATCTACCTACCGCCAGACGTCATGACAGATAAATGTTTGCCTATATATATCCAATACTTACATAATATATTTTAACCATCTACTATACTGCGCTAGAAAAACGGCCCGCCTGCACTCTCATGGCGTCGCCGATTGACACGCAACAGCAATTTGCTTTTCCCAAGCATCGTTTCATTGTTTTCTTGTTTAATGCTTATTTTGTATTGGTTCAGAGTACATGAATAGTTACACATATATATTACATTGAGAATAAAAAAATCCCAGAACATTAAAACATTAACTAAAGTAAATCCCATATATTTGTCAGAAAGAGTATATATTAGATAACATACTGTTAAGCGTGACGTTATGTACCTCATAACGTCACTCTTAACAACATACATAGCATATCATAATAGCTATAGCATAGGAATTATGTCTGCTCGTTTATCACGATGATGATACATCTATGACATACTTATCTACATAATCATTTCACTTTGCCTTATTAAAAGGACAGACCATGCCATTGGGGTAGGGGATTTTTCCCGCAATCCAGTAGGATCCACTGCCAGATCTTCCCTATACATTGTAATTTTCTTACTATTTTACCAACCATGGATGGAGATGATTGTGAGAACGATGGAAAAAAATATTATAGGTAGGTAAGTACTTAATATAGTATATAAATGTTGCTTATGATCTTCAAGGAAAAACAAACAAAAAGAAACTCCGGGAAGTTAGCTTTGCGATTCGGAATCAGTGTATGAATCGTAATAAGTAAAAATATAATAATATAAGCGAGGTAGGTACGGCCCATAACGTCATACATTTCTCCATATAAGGTATTTTAAGAAGATGAATGATATGAATCATTTTTCAACAAATGTTTTCTAAGAACTTCTGACTTATCTTCCTACGCCCCGTACAACCCTCGCGCGTGTCGTGAGTGATTCACAACAATACAACGCGAGACGAGAGATGATTAACCAATGGGTGTTCTTGAAAATACCCTTTAGGAAAATGTAAACAGATCCGTAAGGTACCTACTGCATCCTGAACTGCTTACTTTTAAATAATTTTTTGAACATAATGATCCGTTGCCACAAACGCTTCGACGTGAGGCTATAAAATCTAAGTATTTTGTATTATGTGTTCCGTTTGATGTCAGAAGTCCATTTATATATAAAACGTCTGCGTTGTTTCGAGAGTAAAAGTAGAAAGTTCGTTAAAAGTATCTAATGGTATTAGTTTTCCGGTCCGGGTGAATTTTAATTTTCGTTTTGGGCAATGGAAAATAACCCACACCTTTCCGATATCGAAAATATCGATGCCGACGGACTTCTTGTCGCGTCCAAGTCCAGGTAATGTCTTCCTGGTGGAACATTATTATGAGACGAACAATGGGGAAACGCAACTAGGTGGCTTGGCAGCAAAATAGTTTTAGGACCGGAAACAGTAACAACTAACGATCATAAGTGGAACGAATGCGATGTACTGTCTCATAGGTAATAGACTTAGGACATATTTGGAATCATAATAACAATTTTATTATTTTAAATAATATTTTTTTTCCCGGACTCGTGTCTTTAGATGTACAAATGTCTGACCTGATCAAAATCTGACCTACATTGCCGAGTGCATGTCTATTAGTGAACAAAACGACAGATATGATACCTAATACGAGGATAAAAATGTATAAGTAATTAACATTATGCATCTCGTTATTTTAATTAAGGAGGCTTGCTTTATTAATTGGTTATTATGCACTGTAGATATGTTGCTCTTGTGATAGCATCGAAATTGTGTCAATAATAAATGGTTAATAATACGACCTTCCTATAGGCGATGGTCGGCCTCGGACAAAACAAGCGGATGTTGAGAGATGGTCTAGGATGTATTCTACCGACCTACCGATAAATTCTCATGAATATTTAGGATTTTTTATTTATAAATATTCAGTTAGAAACCAGTTGGTGCCTCTCGTTTACGTGTCGGAAACCTTAACCACTCGACCACCGGCGCTCTAATATAATTATAGGCCTATTATTATAACATAATCATGGAGTCGCCGCGTTGACGGGCCAGTTTCAGAATCCAATCTCTATCTGCCGTATAATAGACATCAACGGGATGCATTTCGTTAACCTAAAAAAAATTCAGTTAAAGTAAACTTTTGGAATTTAATTAAGGCAAAGAATCGTAGCTGCGGTAATACCCACAAAAACAACCATCGGATCAGGTGATTGACATTACTTTTGTTGTACCTTCGGAGCTTTTGTTCAAAATACAATTTTTTTTCCTTTTAACTGCCACTGTACCTAATTGATATTTATTAAAAAGTCGTTAAGCGTGTTCAGATCGAAATCGAGGTCGAAAAATATGTACGAGGGGAGATATCAAAAGTTACGACATTAATGTAGGATACGATAATCCATATCTAACTCTTGACAGTATGCAGAAAGCTGGTACCGTCGTCTATCACATCGTACACACGTACCTACCTATAACCTGTGGGCTAAGTATACGTATAATATTCCTATTATGAGCAGAATTAGCATCACAAATAGATTCAATGACAAACAGCCGATAACCTTGACGAATTTATTGATGGTGTTTATCACGTGCATTTTGCATTGGCTCAAACAGACATCGAGGACTGCAGTTTATTTAGTTTAATCTACAAGTTGAGATATTAAAAACTTACATGTAAGTTTGGCAGACGGCGCGCGGCGCTGCGCCTGCGACGGTCCTGCGTTTAAGTGCGCAATAGCCTCGTAGAGCCGATACTGATGTATTAGCATGTGTAAACAAAGCACCCAATGACGACGCGGTCTGCGCACTAATTCATATTTTTCAACAATCCTTAAAAATTCGTAGTGCAAATGAAATATTTTGTTCCTTTCATATGAAATAAGTATAGTTGTTTTATTTAATTTTTAAGGTAGTCGCTGCCGGGAATAATACATTTAGGCAACTCTGTCAATGAGTCTCTATAAGTCTAAAATAGGTGCAATAAGTGCCACTTCATGACACAAGTGTAATAATTTTACTTACTCATGTGATGGGCGGCGGTCTTCTTTTAATATTCAAATGATAATGTGCGCCATTCGAGACGTCCATGTGTCACAAATATCTATTTTTAAATCGAGTCATCAGTAACACCTACACAGGTTAATATCTGCGAAACACATGGATATTAACTGGAACAAATATCAACCGATTGTCACGGTACGGTTGTTAATTAAAATTGTTGTTAAACATGTATACGCCACATACGGGATAAACATTACAAAAAAGGTATATTTGTCTGTTTGATTAAAGACTTGCTCGAGATATTGACAGCTGATATACGTTTTTCGTCGAAGTAAATATTTTACACAAACAATGCGTAGGTTGATAGGTCGAGTACGCGTACTTATGTTGAGCTCTATTAGACAATGCCTTCCGTATCAAGGGCAAAAAAGGTTCCCATCTGGTGAGAACCAATTTAAATGTGTATAACTAGAGACCCGCCTCCGCTTCGCACTGATACCGAACTTCACAGGATTATCGGATGGGCTAATCGGATGATTGCCTGAAAATGTCATAAAAATCGGTCTAGCTGTTTCGCACACATACTATACACATTATACCTGAATAAGAAGAATACAAAATGGTTATAAACGTAAATAGGTAGCCTAACCTAATGTAAAAAGTGATAGCTTTAGTGAAATGCAATGACAAAGAAAGCTCAATTAGCTAAGTCACGAGTGCTATGTATGTACCTGTGTAGTTTAAGTTTGGTTGGGAACACTTAAGACATTTCTAGGTGCTTATTTTCATCGATATTATTCAATTGTTCTCAAAACTTGTAGCGCAGCACCAACACGACGCCTGGTCATTGGACGGCGGCGGCCGCGTGGGCGACGCCGGGGTCTCAACTCGTACGCATGAACAAAAACCATTTTTATGACTACGCCTTCAGACCCCGACCAGTAATAAGTGTATCATTTGTAGCATTTTTTGTTCGTTAGCAACATTGTATTAACAACCTATCTAATAATGTTAGACCCCCATAAATGGTTTGCCACCATTCTTCACCATGCTGATGCTGTTTTACATAAGTCTTCATTGACATTGTTTTAAGACCTTGAGCCAGTAGATAAATTATCAAGTTTATGTATCAAGCTACTTTGGGGTAAAATCAGCGATAATTAAGACAAGTAGTTTTGATCATAGATCATATAATACTGTTAGTTTTTACTTTGTAAAATGTAACATCCGAGAATCGTTTTTGTTAACTGATAACTCTTAAGAATATCTAATTAACATAATCACAGAGAAAAACATAATTAAACATAAGTACTTGACATTTTTGTAGAAACCATACACAAGTACCAAAATCAGGTAAATATAACAGAGAATAGGTGAAATCTGCACTGGATGTGTAACCATGATCCAATCAGGCCAGGTTCCTCTGGTAGCAGGGTCATGGAGGTCAGATGACAGTCGCTCCACTGTAATTACCTGATCTGCCAAATCCTGGATCGTGGTCCCGTCCGTCCCGTCGCACCCTTGTGCGCGAGAGCACAACCGGGACATTAACGCCAAGATGATAAGAGAGAATAGTTGGTTTTGCCTGGTAAGTACAAAATATGAAGACTTTATCTCGTATCCCCTCCTTCAATCCTAGATAGATATGGTGCACTACCAGATACCCTATAGTTCCTGCTATCCCAACTCCTCCAGGAAACGTAGCAACCCGTAGAAGGGTTTGTGGTTGTCCGAGATGCTCAATCCTTCAATCCTAAATAGTTCCTATAAGTAAGTGGGATGTCAAACTGTCAAGAACGCTTAACACCACCTCGGCCACTACTGCGCATTAACTTTACTAATGCACAAAACAATCAGGCGTCAGACATTATGGGCAAAATATGGTTATCGGATCATCTGCATGGCGACAAAGTCACGCGCGCATAATTCTTCTATTTATTTATTTATTTGAGTACCAACAGCTATATAAAACATAATAAATATTATATTGACGTATCTTATTTTGATGTCTGTGACCCTGCTAACTAATATACCTACTTTCTGCCAAATCAGCTCTCAGCAGTGTAATGTAGTCTATGGTACTAGTCTTTTAGAAACCCGGCTTGCTCAAGAGGCTAGAACGCTGGAAGTCATTAAACCTGTGAGAGACAATTCGTAATGACTCTCGAAAACTTCTGTGCAGCTTCTTGTTTTCCTGAGTCGTTTGAGAGCCATACTAATCTCATACAGGCGTCCATCTTTCATCATATTCCATCTTCGGTATAGTATCAGGTTAAATTAGCTCTAGTGTCTTTGGCCACATTAATATCTAATACACGCGTTGTCCTGTATAACCGCCCGTCTTACTTCTCAACTTGAATAAAACCTTCGGGCTTGGCCGAAACAATTTTTCCCTCATCGGTTTTAGCCTCGTCTGTTACTCATTAAACTCGTAACTCGAATCGAATTGAATCATTGATGAAATTGTTAGTGATGTTGAAATTGATGCACATTTTAGCTTGAAATTATTATTTGCAAGGTTAAATATGGAAACGACCCTCATAAGGCGGGCAAGGACCACAACATAGCGTACCCTGTTATTATACCTATTTCGTTGAAGGAAACAGTATCACCAACTGTCACATTCGTGCGGCAGGTATATTACGACATAGTATCAATTAATAACATCATCTCTGAAACGTTTTGAAGGTGTAAGTTAATGTGTCGTGGTCGCAGCCGGGCGCCTGAGGCCGCAATTTGACTTCAACCTTGCAGTGTTCATGAACAAACAGCAACTTGCTGTGCCCAAGTATTAGCGTATCGCGCTATCTATAACTTGTTGTTGTTGTTGTTGATACTTTAATGTAAGTATAACCTATTTTATCTCCCACACATACTTATTTATTGATTAATTAAATTTGAGTAAGTGAATTCGTACTTAAAATGCATGTCCATCACCTGCTAACAAAACATGCGACGATATTATAATTTTATACGTAGGATACATCCATACCTACTAGTGATGTAACGTCTATATATGTATATTCGCTTTCGCATTCACATTCGTACCTATTCGCAAATATATTGCAAATATGAGCAACATAAATTGCTTCAAAGATGCCGTTCCATCCACCATGTTCCAGTGGTGCTCTCTTGTTTAATCTTGAGAGGTTTTCGATTAAGACTTTTTTGTAAAATCGTAAGCTCGTCATGAGTAGAAATTCGATTGATGAAAATGTGTTACCATCTTTTTGCATTGTACATAAAAAATGTGTACTATTTTGCTCACAAGATGACAGTGGATACTGTTCTTCCTAATAGTTATAAGCAAAAGTATCGTCGATCGACGAAGTGTCCAAACCAAAAGTACTCCGCCCTTCGACGTACTGTAACAAGGCATCATTTAAATTTCTCGTCTGTGAAGGTACTGTCAGCGAACGCTACTGTTTATCGTGTCATGTTCACACAACGCAGTTACGTAGTTGTGTTTCAGATAGATGTTTGCTAACTTAGTGGTATAATAAAATGAATAAAAAAGGTGATTGCTCTGTTTTGCACTACTCACAACTGAACATGTACGCCTACAACGTGAGCGAAGTCGATGACATAGTCAAATAAAGTTCCTTTTTGTGTAATGTGTAAACGCGGTACCTACGGAAGAAATAAAAAGTGCAAATGAATACTAAAAACGCCAATTGTAGTGCAAACGAACCTGGCGGCGTATGATGACGTGCGAGACGCGTCCGCGCACGCGCACCGACAGCGCGAACTCGCCGGGCCGCGCGCGCGACTCGCGCACCAGGTACGACCCGTTGCGGCCCTTCTCCATCATCAGGTCTTCCGCCTCGCGCGCCGACATGCTGCCGTGGAACCACCTGCAATACCCCAACTCTGCGTTAGTGCCTAGGAATCTTTTGTCAAGCAGCAGGAAGCTCAATATGGGAAGGCCTCCGTAACTTCCAAGTACACACTTAGAACTACGTTGTCCGGTGGAGTAGAATAGCGCCAACACATAGTAATTAATCACTAATAACCCTGGTAACCCTGGCTAACACTGGTAAGCATAAATTTTGTATAGGTGTAGGAGTATCTTAATAATTCTCTTTCTAGAGTGTTATTATATAGCCGACATTAGAGAAGTATGTGATTCATAAATCGAATAATTAAACATTAAGATTCTGTGTGGATGACGTTATAGGGCAACCGAATAAGGTCAAGTTGTGAAAAACGGAAACAAAGTGCAGGAAATATTTTGACTGTTTTCAAATATCAATGTCAAGAAATAAAAAGCCGGCCGCGAATTCGTTTTCAATGGCAGTGATTCGACATTCAGATTGTTATACAATATTGAGTAAACAAATGATCTCTTTCGTGCATCAGTAGTCAAGCCCTTGGCGCCTTTGCAGCCGCACTAACGTCACCGGCTGCTTATACTCTGTAGCAAACAAAGGTTAATGTTACCATTCCTTCCTGTAAGTATCAATCTCTAAAGCCAAATAAGTAGCAGGTACAACTAAGATTTTGTATTACCAACATAAGGATACCAACATAAGAATACAACTAAGATTTTGTAAGTAAAGAATGCATTGTACTTATACATCGCACTCTCATCATTTATAATCCTTGCACGAGCGTACTTACCTTACTCAGACCGATGACGTCATAGGAAAGTTAGATGTAAAAACACCAGAATTGAAATAGGGAAGCCCCGTTTCCTCGTGCACCTGGGATGTCGCCGCAATCTGCGTAGTGGTGCATGCACCCGACCGCGCCATACCTACTCCAAACCAAACCACCATTTGACACACTGACATAGTGGCAATTCTACTAATAGGTTCTGAATGCCCTTAACCTGAGGATCAGGCGGGACCTACTTCTCTCCTTTTGCCATGGCATATAGCAGGGCGGCGGCGGCGGCGCGCGCACCCGCTACGCGTTGCATAACCGCGGCTCCCGCGTGTCGTGCCGCTCTCGTGCATAAACCGGTCCAGGAATGTACCCGCCGTCGGTCGCATGGACTCGGAATGCATTCATACCAGCTTTTAGACCAGTTACTGGAGTATCATAAGGCCCGAGCGATATCTATCTCTGTCCAATAAAATACCTACTTATCGACACAAAACAAACACAAACGAAGGTAGATATTATTTAGTATCCGTCAGTAACTCATTTTCAGAGCCGAAGTATTCTATTTACATTACATTAGAATTAAAATATGTAAGGCAGTACAAGGCACAGAAATTTCGCAAATATAAATTAAAATGTTATTCTATTGTTAAGTATGTGAAGATATCTTAAAGTATAGTTAGCGTGTAATAGTCCGTAGGTTATAGTGTAGTTAAAGTGTTTAGCGAAATTTTGAATAGAAAACTTGTTCAGAAAATTGTAGAGTAGTGTTGCCAATTCATGAAAAATTATGGAAGAAGGCACGTGCAATAAATTGAGGAATCAAGAGGAGTCATTGGACAAGTGCTTACAAATGAATTTGAATGAGCAAAGTGCTTTGACAAATATAGTGTGGTTAAATGTTTCACTTTATTGGAAGACAATGAGTGATATAACTGCTAATAAGCGACTGCCAACTGAATAATGCATTTGTATACTCTTTTTGAGAGCCCTTAGTAAGGAAGAGGCGATGCAGTATGAATCTATATTTCGCAAATGCCTGCTTAGTCAAAACAATAAGCCAAATACACCTTGATACACAATTGATACTTGTCTTCGGTGTTGGGTATTCTTGATGTCATGTCCCAGGTAGCCTTTCCCACGATGTCCAGTCGTGAGCAACCTACCATAAACATTGCGCAAGTGGTACCTTCTTTCCACCGGCGTGTTGTAATATTTAATCTGCATAACTTCAACGATATCATCTGCTTTGACACTCATGGTCAATCTTGTTTGCTTTCTCCAATGTCCGTCGTTGTATTGTGTGGACACTCTTGATTAAAAGTCCCCTTGGGTGCTATCATTTTATACGAATCAGTTCCTGAGATACGATATATTTTGTACAGTGCACACCTACAGTATGTGCTCCTGGAACTCTGCGTTGACCACTGAACCACTCAGGTCGTCAGATATGACGCACGATATTATCTCATTTACATTTATAAAGGATAATCAGCCTTGTTGTTTTTGAAGCGCAACTGATCCAATCTTAGGGTGATAAACCACTTTCATGGCCGACTGTACCTACATTCCAACCGACAATGTAACGAGGAAAAATTCTGCGGTATAAAGTCCGGGTAAGAAAAGGCCGTGGCAACCACCAGTATCCGCAAATGTGTTAAATGAATTCGTAAACCTACTTAAAACAAGTAACAACCAGGATAATGAGTGAACACAAGGGCATGAGGCATTTAGGGCGCCCTGAAAGGTCTTAAAATATCGTTTTGTAATTGTGTTGAATTTATTCAAAAGAATTTTCTGCATAAATGCTAGTTTATTTCTACAAACTAGCGATATAGAAATAAAGTAGCTGAATCGACATCTAAAATGTAACATTTAAAGCTGGCGAGCGTGCACAGTAGGCGTTGACGTCAATCAATCTCTACTTCACGCGAAAATGACTGAACGAATTTTGATAAAGTTTGGCAGCAATGTAGCTATATCCCAGAATAGCACTGAGCTAGGCTATAATTTATCCCGTAATCCAATGTGGTTCCCGGGTAACGGTAGTAACGCGTCCGGAACGTAATAACAAATTTTTAAACAGTATTATATTAAACATTCAGGCGACTGAATGATGTGCAACCATGATCCAATCTGGTCAGGTGCCCCTGGTAGCAGGGTCACGGTCACTGCAATTACCTAGGCTGATCTGCCAAATCCTAGATCATGGTCAAGGCCGATCCCGGGCCCTCGTGCGTGAGAACAATTAACGCCGAGATGATATTAAATGAAGACTATATTTTCATACTTATTCATCTATAAGTACTAATATTATAAAGATAAATGATTTTTTTTTGTTTGTAATGAATAAACCCATAAACTACTGGACCGATATTAAAATTTATTTCACTAATAGGAAGCTACGTTATTCCAGAGTGACACTATCTTACCTTTTATTATTTATTTCATACTTTTTATCCCGGGAAAATAATAGGGTCCCGCGGAAAACTTGAATGTCTACAGATATCCGAACTGTGCGCAGGCGAAACCGGCTGGAAACGACTTTATATTACTTAGTAGGTATTATAAATTTCATAAAAATCCGTTCAGACGAGTTTTTGCGTGAAGTAAAACAGTACTTACAAACATCCACCCATACTTACAAACTTTCGTACACACAAGCATACATATGAATGTTATACATGCCAGCTTGTTATTACTGGCCTGTATTACAACCAGGTGGTGATGGATGTATAGCAAGTGAAGTATTGTTGCTAAGATTGTATTGGAATAAAATAGAAATATGTATGATTTATCATAAAATACACATAATGTGCACATAAAAAGCGATATTTACGATTATTTCTACCTATACCTACACAATATAATACGTTGCATTGAAACACAGCACAAAAGAAAATGATAGAATGAAACATTTGCATTCTTAGCTAAATGCCCCTATTAAACATAACTTCATGTAATACTATAATTTGATGTATCTTCTTGGCTCGCAGGCTACATCTTCTACCTCATCGTCGCTTTCCATCACGTGAGTTGAGGTCAAATGCAAACATATTGACAAAAAAAACATACGGAACCCGTATGGCGGGGCTTCATTCATTATCTCCATAACACGTGAATTCATTCCATTTCCCGGTGAATGCAAATTTATTATCATAAATTTGCTGAAGTTGACATCCAAAATTGATGGCACGACGCGTAGAGGCCGTAGCCCGGAGAGATGGCGGGATGAATACCCTACCAAATTGACCGATCAATAGGCACGTGAAAAGATTTACATTCTACTACAGAAACGGTGTTTTGTTTACATGTGTTCCATTTTTAGCACGAACGCATTTTAACGCGATATAACTTGTAATAGCGAGGAACTTGTTTAGTAGGTATCTACACAAATAAACAAGTATAATTATACATTTTCGTTACAATCTTAGTTGGTGGCTCTTGCCATCAGGTGGGCTGTTTGTTTACTAAGTTGTATAAAAATACTGAGACTTTATTGCGAAGATTAAAAAATATTTTATAGCTTAGATTTATTTATAGATCATACCTTGAAATTAAAAACTTGACAGCGCGCCTCCATTATTTTTTATTTGATCTGAGCATCATAGAAAATTTTGCTAAATCTTAACAGGAACCCAAGTAACGCAATTATCACGCCAGGCTGGTATGCAAAGTACCCCAACTTTATACCCAGCAGGTCGAGATATAAATAGAAAATTATATATTTTTTTCTGTAAAAGTAATTTTCTCGACATATCAGATGAGAGTGACTAATCTACTCCCTAATCAACGACATCAGATATTATAGCATAAGACAGAGGCTGTTGTACGAATTTCCTTGATATGAAAAATGTGAAAATTTTTACTTGTATTGTAAGCATGTAAATAATATTCAATAAGTATTAAGTGACCGCTAGTAATCTACCTACAACTTAATTTCGACCTTTGCAGAGCACTTGAAAAGTTGTTTCGGCATTGGGAGATAAACATAAATATAATTCAGAAGTCCGAGACGTTAACAACTGTTTAAATGTAAAACAGAATGAACTCGTCTCTTTCGAGGATGGTACGCATCAGATTCTCTTGTAAATTTCAGGTGTGATTTGATAATGAAAAATATTTAGTATTTCTGCAAAGAAATATGCAAGTTTCACTAGAAATCGAAAAAACCAACCTACGGAAATATTAAAATTGATTCCTCAAAAGAAATGACAACGTAATTACTAAAAAACATCAGCAACACCAACACATATTTATGATGCTTGGAACTGTAAAGCATATAAGTATAACTCTAACATAAGCAAATTTTAATTAAAGAAATATACAGATTGGTAGATGACCTCGTGTGAAAATAAAAAAATGCACACCTTGCCCTGCATGTGTTATCTGATGTGACCAAAACCTTCGCCAAAACGATCAATAAGATTGATTTTTTTCTAGAGAGTCACAACTTGCAGCTTTAGGCTGACACCACACGGTCGTTTACACAAAACTCGGAAATGAATCTGCTTCGCGTGTAAACCAAATCGTTATTTTGACTACGCCACCGAAATTACGCTGGTGTGGTCAGCCTTTATAAGGAGACAATCTAAAAACTGATTTATTGACTAAAAGCAATTCGCACAAGCCTTATTTAAGTAAGGAAACAAAGTCGAAATTGATTTTTTAGTGTTATGGGCAGTGCAACCTCAGTATTCGTTCGAGTATAATGACAGAAACGAGCGTTTAAAATGTAATGTTTGGATGTTTATCGCAGCCGGTATGAGCGTAAGTATCCTTACTTCTTAAGCATGAAGGCCTTGCTGAGCTCCTTGAGCACGGTGGAGACGATGGCGCCGGCGGCGGGCACGGCCAGCACGGAGGCGTCCATGCACGCGGACAACGCGGCCGGGGCCAGCACGCCCAGCCGGCTCAGTCTGGGGCTATCCTTCGACATCGCGCGGAACTCCGCAGACAGTTTGGCAACAGGCACTATACACGACCGCAACCGCTGAGCGATCCGCTTCGCGCGCGCCTTCACAACCGAATGTGCGTGCGCCGCCGCGCCGGCCGCCGGCCGCCACGAGCGACCCTGCGCGCCCGCCACGCCCCACTTGCAATTACCTCTACCATCCTGTAATTCCCCAGTTTTGGGTTTCCTTCTCTTCATATCTTTGACGTTTCCTTGGAATCGACTACTTTTATTTTTATTTTATGCATTCAGCGTATTCAATACACTGGCAGTAGGTATTGAATTTTGTTGTTGCGAATTCCCAATTATGAGAAATCCCGTTAAAGCTACTATGCACCAAACTTAGGCGACTCCTAAGTTGCGGCCTTAAGATATTCCAAGCATTTAAAGATTATAAAATCAATGTCATCAAGATAAGAGCGACTTAGCGAGATAAATTTTTACTTATGCTTTGTATTAGTTTATAGCTTTTTGTTTATTTATGGTTAATAAAACCTCATTTTGTAAGCTCTAATATGTCACCATTTTTTAATTTGGAGCTCAGAACGCATTTTGTTTTTCAATGGTTTTTGCTTACATTTTACGAAGCATTCAAATAAATTTTGTTATGATCCTGAAAGGATAATTTTATTTTTGGGAAATTCAGAGGACTTTGGGGACTCCCTTTCTTCATGGTCCTTCGATACCGGATACAGCGCAAGTCGATGTTTCGCGCAAACGGCTTATTTTTATGAAAGTATAGAAATCAGTGACGAGTTGTTACTGAAATACTACGAAGCTTCTCAGAAGTACGCTGTAGTATTGGTGAGCGGTGTAAGCAGAAGTTTGTTTGGAGTCAGCAGCTTTGGTAAGAAGATACCTACCAAAGGATGCAATCAACACCGTCACAGGAGTGACGTCACAACAATTGGCAGTAAGTAAAGTGCGCAACTGTAAGTAGAATTGTTTACATTGACTTTTCGAGTTCAACATATATTTTAGACTATCAAGATTCATAACCTACAGACTGTGAAACATTGCTAGTTTGATTTGGTATTCTAAAGTTATTCAACTTTAAGTAAAATTGTGTTCATAAGGGGAATCTATGCTCTAATTTTGCTAAGTATTTTATATTTGTCAAACACTTGTAAAACATGGTTTCTTTCAACTTTGTTCTATTGCGGTGTTAAAGTTTAGTTAAAACAGGCAAATATAAAATTACAATGTGACACCAAAGAAATAATTGAAAATTGAAGGCGAAACTTCTCTAAGTCTCCAAAAGAGCGTTTAACACAGTCTTATATTGAAACTCGATTAGAAACTTTGAACGATCAATGGAAGTCATTCGTATCCACACATCGAACTATAGTTCAACATGCAAACAAAGAGATTTTGAATGATGATTATTTCAAGTCTGATTTTTATGATACAACTAAAGAACTTTACATAAATTATAAGTCAGAATTAAATATTGCTTTATGTAAAATTGAAAGCAGTAGCTCTGTTTTATCATCATCTCCTCTCTCACCAGCATGTGAAGTCGGAAATGAATAGACAAGTGTTAAGTTGCCTACAATATCCACACCATTACTTTTCGGTAAATATACCGAATGGACTTCTTTCAGAGATTTGTATGTTTCGTTAATTCACAATAATAGTACTCTTGATAATGTTCAAAAATTACATTACCTTCAGGGTCAATTATCTGGTGAAGCAGAACAGCTGCTGAGACATACACCTATTACAGCTGCTAATTATGAGCAATGTTGGTCACTATTGAATAGTAGGTACGATAATAAGAAGTTATTGTCAAACTGTATTTTAAAGCGATTGATAAACCAATCAAACGTCATGACGGAGTCATCAAATGCAATAAAAGAGTTTTTAGATAAGACAGTTGACTGTTTGAATGGCCTAAAAAACATTGGAATAGACATTACTTATTAGTTCCTCCCAAGAGTTGCCAAAGTTTGAGGAGCTTAAAAAGTTTTTAGAATCGCGATTTCGTGCATTGGAATTTTTAGATAATAAATTCATGAAGTCTAAGTCAGCCAATTCAAACAGGCCAAAGGTCCTTCATGCTACTGATTTAGGTAATTCAAGTACTGTAACATGTCCATTCTGTAAGGAAAACTCAAAATTGCAAACTGTAAGAAACTTGCCAAGGAAAGCTGTGAAACTCGCCGTAACTTTGTCCAAACAAACGGATTATGCTTCAATTGCATGAGATCCAATCATGCTATTAAGTTTTGCCATGTCACATCTACATGTAATATATGCAAAAGGAGACACCATTCGTTGTTACACCCCAAAGTAACCTCAACCACAACATCATCGAACCAAAAATTGGACGTTGATGGTGATGGTAGTTCAGCGATGTCGGATAAGACAACGCTAAGAGTAAGCGATTCATCATCGAAAATAGCTACACATTTTTCAAAACAAGTCACAACAAATGAAGTTTTGTTGGGTACTGCGCTTGTTGAGGCTCAGGCACGTAACGGTTGTACACAATTGTTGAGAGCGTTATTGGACCAGGCTTTGGGTTGGGATCCCAGGCTTTATTCATAACCGAATCAGCAGTGCAATTCCTTGGACTTAAAAATAACTAAAAGGAACTAAAAGTATTATTTCAGGATTAGGAAGTGATAAGGGGAAAGTGTCCTCTAAGTATACCGTGTCATTGACAATTCAATTACGTCTTAATCCCAGTTTCCAAGTCGATATACGAGCATATGTTTAAGGTGTAATCACTTCGTTGCTTCCTCAAAGAAAACTCACTAAAGTAGATTGGTCTGAACTGCAAGGCATTACCTTGGATGATCCGCAATTTCACACACCAAACAAAATTGATGTGTTATTTGGTGCTGATGTTTACAGCAAAGTATTAAAGAATGGATTAGTCAAAGGTTCTGACGGTGCCCTTGTGGCACAAAATACAGCTTTCGGCTAGATTGTATCCGGTCAAGTAAGTGAACCCTCTACTTCAGTTCATTGCACAACGTTATAGTTAGCACGCATAGTCAAGTCAATGACAATGAATTACTGAAAATGTTTTGGGAAATAGGATCCCCAACCTTTTCCAAGAAATTACTAACAGCTGAGGAGCAGAAATGCGAAGATTTGTATAGTAAGACGACAAAAAAAAATTACACTGGACTTTATGTCGTTCAGCTTCCATTTCGTGATGAAGATCCCCAACGCAAATATGGAAATTCTAGAGATATTGCCGTAAAACGATTTCTACTTCTTGAGCAAAAATTCAAGAGGAATCCAGAAATCAAAGTAAAGTACACTGAAGTTATACAAGAATACTTGGACCTTGGTCATATTCAGCGTGTGCAGTACTCTGCACTGCACTGAAAGCTCGAGTCAAATAGAATCAGTTTACCTGCCACATCACGCGGTTATCCGTGAAAACAGATCTACCACCAAGACGTGTAAGAATAATAATGGAGTATCTCTCAATGATACATTGTTGGTAGGCCCAATCCTACAACCAGATTTGCGTCACATCATACTTAGATGGAGACTTCATCCGATTTGCATTAGTGTAGGTATAGAACAACGACCTGTGAAAGTTCATGTAGCTGTTGAGTCTGAAATATATGAAAATCCAGTATGGAATAAGTTTTTATCGCTGCAAAAATAAGTTAGAGTTATTGCATACTGCAAAAGATTCCTAAATATGAATCGTTTCAAGGCAGAAAACCGAAAACTGAATTTAAGCCTTACCTGTGATGAGTAAGACGATGCTTTAGCGATATGTTTAAAACGCTGTCAGAAACAAGAGTTCAAAAACGACATGCAAAGTATACTTAAGGCTGGAAGAGTAATAAATTCAAGCAAGCTGAAACCACTATGCCCTATAGTGGATGACAAAGGCATTCTACGTGTTAGAGGTCGAATTCAGCATGCGAATATCAGTAAAAGTTTGAAGCATCCGATAATTTTGCTACAAAAACATCATCTAACCAAATTAATAGTAGACGACGCTCATAAAAGAAGTCTTCACGGTGGTCCTATGCTCATGCAAAATTATTTACGCTCTAAATATTGGATTATTCCTTCGAAGCGTGTTTGCAGAGAGCACTTTAAAAAATGTGTTATATGCACCAAATGTTCACCAACGTTTCACACCCCATACATGGGCCAACTGCCTCGCAGTCGAGTCACACCAAATCGTGCCGTTAAACACTCTGGAGTTGACTTTGCTGGTCCAATTGACATGAGAGTCTCCAAAGGACGAGGTAATAAATCATACAAAGGCTACATTTGCTTATTCATTTGTATGGCAACCAAGGCCATTCATCTCGAAGCCATAAGTGATTTAACCTCTTATGGATTTATAGCTGGGTTTAAAAGATTCGTTGCTAGAAGAGGATATTGCAGTAATATTTGGAGTGACAATGGTAAAAACTTTGTCGGCGCTGCTAAAGAACTAAGCCACTTAGTCAAAGCTGAACAATCTTCAGTGGCTTATGATATCAGGAGCTGGTTACAAACAAATAACGTTACCTAGCATTTCATTCTGCACCAATGCACCAAACTTCGGTGGATTGTGGGAAGCTGAAATAAAATTCACAAAGTTCCACTTGTAACGCGTGATAAGGAACTCTACATTAACTTACGAAGAAATTTCCATAGTACTTGCCCAAATTGAGGATTGCCTCAACTCTCGGCCCATTTCACAAATTAGTACCAATCCTGATGATCCTTTGCCTCTTACACCTGGTCACTTACTTATTGGTGAACCATTAATTACTGTGCCTGAGCGAAATTATGAAATTTCACATGAGAACAACCTTAAAAGATGGCAATTGACCCAGCTTATGGTTCAATGTTTCTGGCGTCGATGGTCAGAAGAATATATGACACATCTGCTGCAACGCTATAAATGGACTAAGGTCAATCCTGAACCACAAACTGGGGAAATTGTTTTGATTAAAGAGGATAATTTACCTCTTTAGGTTTTTATTTATTTAGGTTCTGTTAAGAGACCTATTAGTAAATTATGCATTTTACCTGTTGCAAATTAAAATGTAATTAGGTTAAGAAGTAATGAGTACGGAGTTTTCAAACAAGTAGTTTTGCAGTGAATCTGTTATTTTTACTGTTATGTTTTGCAAATATTTTGAAATATGGGTGAATCAATCAAAACTATAAGTGCATTAGCGTATCTAGGGCTATTTTCCAGGAGGGGTCTTACCCCTGAGGTGGCCGATCAATCGCCAATGTACAGCCAGTGAGCACGAAATTTTTCTCTTATTTTTTTTACCGTCTTTTGGAAAAATAACTCAATCTTTCATTGTAAAAGCTCTCATTGTAATATAATTTAATTGTAAAATTGACTTTTTGTTTAAAAAAATGCGATACTAGCTGAAAAAAGCAAAAGTCAGGCAACCAACCTAGAGTCGAGGTTTTAGTCCACCACTATACAATATATACCTATACTCCTTTGAAAAAAAGTAAGTAAGTATGTTTGTGGATTCCTCGGTTAAACTTAATTGAAATTATGTTTGTATGAAGTTTTTTATGTGTCCAGCCCAGAATTTCAACTTTTTTTGAACAATTTTTCCCACAGAAATTCGTAACTAACCGCTAAAAGAAAAGTTGTAGAAAATAAGAAATGCTTTCTAACGACATATCACCTGAATTGTCCGGACCTTCTTTGTGAGAGAGATCATTAACTGTGACGTCGTGTACAAGTTCATGCTCCTTTTCGGTTTCGGAACCCTTTTAGTTTCACCATGTCCGTCTGGCTGTCATTCCGAGTTTTATATCAAAACTATTGGTACTAGAGAGCTGAAATTTTGTATTGTTATATATATTATTCACGCCGACAAAGTTGTGAAATAAAATCTTTTAAAAATATCTATTATGAATTTATAGTGTGCAGGTGTCAAGGTTGGTTGCAGGTACTTAAAGCTGGCTGGTTGGTTTTATTTGAAATAATAACCTGGTTTCATAATTTATATTGACTAGTATCAACTCCTCAATTGTCTGTGTAATGTGATGTGTTACATCGATTTACAAGGGAAAATCCTATCTATTTCGTTTATAATCATCATCAGCCTTTGCTGGACATAGGTCTCCCTCCTCAATCTTGAGCGCCAATAAACCTTGTCCTCGGCTAGCCACATCCTGCCTGTAATTGATCGTAAGCTACACGACTACTCTTGTCGTGTCGGGGTCTCAAAAACTCACTTACCCCAGTGGTTGTCGGTTGTTGGGACAACCCGCTGTTACTTTAGCTCATTCTTTATGTTGGTATCTTATTTTTCAGAGAGACTCCTACCACTGCTTTCCATTTGTGAAAGAATTGCGCCGTGTGCCACGGCACTGTTGGTCATAATTATAACAAGTTGGACGCACTAGTTAACCCGGCGTCTGTATGGTAGAAGATCAGTACAAGGACTGTATGGTTTAATTATTTTTATATAGCAATTAATTTTTGGGAATGATATATTAAATCAGTTTAAGTGATGTTCAAATTACTATATTATGATGAAAAACAATAAAAAATAATACAATATTAGGAACTTGTTGTGTATTTACGAAAGCTCTATAAAATCTATAACAAAATATTTTACTTCTGTAATCTTAGATACTAATAAATAAACAAAATTATAAATTTTTCAATTTGTTTCTTTAATTTTTGGAATATCTAATGTATGGAATAAAAATCTTTGACACTCTCAATCTGACCGTATAAAGTCCTATGTTATAGCAGTGCCTCAGATGTGTTAAAACTTTTTTAAATCTATCGGCAGTAGCTACACATGAACCTATTAACATTTTCGGCAGTATCTTCAGGTAAACGGCTCATAAATATGTATAGGTGAGTATTATTTGAATACTCGAGTATTCGGTATTCAGTATTCGGAGTCGATCGTCTCCATTTTGCACGCCAAACCTAAGCGGTATGTCAAATTGTTGTGTTACTGTCTACATAGGCCAGTTAGCGGTCGTAATGTTTCATTCATGCGTCTAGTTGACACAGCCGTACGAGTCTAATAGGGATAGTTTGATGACCATTCCTCTGAGACGATGGCGCGCGCTGTGATGAGAATACATTAGCACCCAATTCGTCCAACAATAGCTCTCTGCATAAGGACGTGTGTCATCTTCTTAAAGGTCGACAACAAGACTAGGGTCACGTAGGCCTCCGCCGCGCCGCACTTGTATCTCGCAGTGACTGTCGACGGCCAGGGACTCTATTTTTGAACCGCCCGCCTCAAGTTGAACGGCTATTCATTTTGATTTTAGTTTACTTTCGGTGTTAACAATATATTTAGTTAGTACAAAACAAAGTCCCTTCCCATGTGTCCCTCTGTATGTATGTAGATCTTAGATACTTTAAAATTTTAAAGCGGTTCTCAGCAATATATTGAGTGTATTGTGAGGTTAGAGGAGGAGGTAAAAGGTTTATAGGGTAGGATAATACGCGAATGAAGTCGCGGCGAGCCAACGCGTTAAAATATGTTTCTTGCCGTAAATCAAAATTACAACCGTTCGATTTGAGACGAGCGGTTGAAAAAGAGAGCATCTTTAGTTTTGTGGGGAAATTACACGTTTATACACCAAAATTATTATAGTCGTATTTTTTTATTTTTTACAAAATGTCGACTTTGTTAGAAACGTAATACTACTACAAAGAGTAAACTAACATTTGACTAGCACATAACAAACAACGTTCGCCTAAAAAGGTCTTTTATTTAAATAAGTACTATATTATTACTTATCCTTGTATCCTTATATGTAGCAATTATAGTGGATCTCTTTCTTTGTTATTTCATCAGAATTTTTTCTGTCTCTGCTGATGCAGTCGAGTGATTTGCTTCTTTGCTTTTTGTTATTGGAAAAGTGTAATCTATAATTGTGTTCTAAATATTGTCGTCTAACAAATGTGTAGAGCCAGTCGTCGGAGTTGTTTCGTTTCTTGGGTTCTGCGGCGAGAGAAGAGAGGGCGGCGAGGGAAGCGAGGGCGGTGAGGTCTCCGTCGGGGGTCGCGGGGGCGGCGGGCGGCGGCGGGGCGCGCGCGCGCGTGGCGCGGCCGCGCGGCTCCGGCCCGGCCGCGCCGCGCTCCGCTTGCTGCCGCCGCGCCAGCCAGTAGTAGTGCGTGATGGGGTCGCGTGGGCCCCAGTGCCGCGACGGCTTGAACGAACTTTTCAATTTCTGCCAATAGTAAATCCATTATTATACTTACCTACCATAAGGTATTATTATGAGTAAGACCTCTCATAAAAATACCTTGTAGTAGGTTTAAAACGTATTTTAAAATTCCTTATTCATAAACGTTCTATAAATCTCTCTTACGTCTAATAAAATACAGATTGGCATCATCATGTTGCCGCTCTGATGAATTTATAGCTAAAAACTTGAAATCGTTTCTGGCTAAGTCTCAGAAAATGTGCTGAAATTTGCTATCAAAACGGAATTCCAAGGAAAATGATAGAAGTCATGGATGTATCCATCTCATATCGTCTTCAGGATAAAAGTCAAGAATGGAGTCACGAGCCGATCACAATCAATCACTAACCGAAATAAAACCAGCTGTTTGTGTGACGATAGCCCAAGTTTGTCACTAATATAGATTTATCAGAGGTTTATAGAAGGGACCAGCCTTCTATAAGTTATGACGCCGATATTGAGCGTTTTAGCGCTAATCATCATCATCATCACAGCCCGTAACAGTCCACTGCAGGACTTAGGGCCTCTTCCACGAAAGGGGACGTTATTGCCATAATCTCCACGCTTGGCAGGCGGGTTGGAGATCGCAGTGTTTTAATATAATAATGGAAAATGCTGCTGCCCATTTTCCAGCCTACGGAGACTCTTGATCTTTTGCCTCGAAAACATTAGTCGCCTTGTACGACACCCATGAATGTAAGGGGTTGGTGCTATTCTACTTAGCGCTAATACGGTTCATGAATAATGTTTTTCAAGAACCAAATTCAACAAGCCTAAAACCTTCTATATATCTCCCATAACTTTTTATGAGTAAGACCGTTAGTATACTAACTGCCTCTACTTCCTGAAGGATGGCCAACAAACAGGAAAAATATTTACGCTAATAACAAATAATAATTCTAAGCACATAAGAGTGCACTCATCAAGGAATAGGGAAGACCTTCGAGATAAGTAGTAACTTAAGGAAAGGTCTATCTTATTAAGGTTGTTAAATGACACTTGTAGGTACGATAGGCAGTGTGCCTAAGTATAGGTACCAAATTCTAGCAACACGGAGTTGCTTAACATGGAGGTATTTCGTAGACAAGGAAGAGTGCCAAATATTTTTTTCATTTATGTCTTCTTTACCGCTATTTCGTATTATATTCGATTGTGGTGTAGTCGGCTTTACCATGATCAACTACACCACCTAAAATATTATTCTGCAACTTCACACTGAGTTCACGATGTGGATACTTAGATAAAATTACGTGCTGCAGGTTTAGCGCTTAAGTCGTTAGATTCATAACGTATGGGAGTGGCACTGGAGGTGATTTATTGGCCGAACCTTCAGTCGGTGTCGCGCGAAAGTGCTTCCGTCAGATTTTACCTCCTCTCGTATATCTATCGCTCTCATACCCCAGGTACCTTAATAAGGTCACCACACGAATGCCTGACCTCGCCATCATACATAGCTTAAGAACCGTAGCTACTCACCGAAATGAAGTCGTACTGCAACTGGTTGGCGACCGCAACCGCTGCGCCGGCAACGATGACAATCGTGGCCAGCACGGCAGCCGCGACCAGCGCCCCGCGCGCGCGTTCCGGGCCCGCCGCCGCCACGTCCGCCACCCACCATACCCCGAGCGGGGCCACCACCCCGGGCGCAGCGCACCACCCCAGCACCCAAAACTTGCCCAGCTTGTGACCAGTCAGGAACTCAACGTCTTCCACCAATATTTTCCAACCTGCGCGCGTAACCATGGTGGTGAAAATGGCGGTAGTATATTTCACAAACATTGTTTTGTCACTGCTCTGGGCTCTATTTTTGCGATTATTTTTGGCCTGCCAAAGTAGAGAAAGCTACAGGGGCACCTTTTCCTACTTTGGCAGGACACGGTCTCATTCAACTATTGGAACACAGTGTGTGTGTGAAAGCTCTGCTAATGGCCCATAAAGCTGCAGCCGTGTTATTGGCGCATAAAGACTGCCCGAGGCGAATTAGGTACTTATATCCGTATCCCCTATATTAACACACATAAAAATGTCTCAAAAAATTAATCAACAAGCGTGGCGTAAAGCGATCCTTACCAAAACGAATGGACGACAAGTGAGGCTCGGAGAGACAAAGTCTTGGGATTACAATATATAGAACCAATGGCAATAAAAACACACCGTAAATGAAAATGAAGACGCTGATTTCAAGTAGCGTGGCCACGGCGATGAGCAGCGGGATCATGACGTCCTCTAGGAGGTGCAGCACGTAGCCGCGGCCGGCCAGCGCCAGCAGCGCGCCCGCGCCGCCCGCCGCCGAGTACGCCGCGCACGCCGCGCGCCGCTGCCCGCCCCACGCGTGCCGACAGCGCTCGTACATCGGGAATACTAGCGTCAACTGACCAATGGAGAAACAATATTCAGAATTAACTTATAATCCGCCTTGATCCATTTTCGGAGTCAGGAAATTAATGTTGAACTTAGAAATATTTTTGGTTTCACGTGGTATAGTCCATTATATCAAAATATCAACAGCATCACAACGCCACGTAACAAATCGGCCGCTTTATCAAAACTATATAATCGTGATCACTGTATCAGAATGTCTACTGTATCAGAACATCCACTGCATAAAAAAGTCGGAGTAGGTTAGAGTAGGAGTAGAGTTCATTAGACTGAAACAAGTCACTCTGCAAAGCTAAATAATAGCCTATTGTTTTTACCAGACTGCGACAGACGGCGGGTTATGTTTTTCAGGCATAAGTAGGTATGTATGTATGTCAATTTCTTTGACACTGGCTACAGCCCTAACGGCTTAATGGATTTCAACATATAATGTGTTGTTAGGTTCGCCTTGGATGCGCGAGTAACAACAAGTAAATTAAATATTTTTTAATGTAAATAGCTGATTGTAGGTGCCATATTCTGAATTTCGAAAATCATTTTTCTCTAAAATCAATGGGGTGGGGCATCAAAATAAAGGTCTTCAAAAGGCGATTTGAAAAATATAAACAAATTATAAACTTAAAAGCAGATCTTAACAGCAGCCGGGGTTTTTAGTTTTTGAACTCCTTACTTGATACTGTATGTGATCCTGATGTCCTGATGAATAATAAATATATTTTACCCTTAAAGTAATAAAATATTTACAGTTACAATACAAATATATCTATATACCTACCACTACATATACGTATTCATTAACACATAAAATATATATAAAAAATTAAAAAAGTCGTCCACACCGCTGCCCCCCGGGTATGTTGCCCAGAAAGCTGGCTGCGTTGCCTCGTTGAATACCCTTGTACGGAACTTAAGTTTATGGCATGTTTGATTAACCCTTGATCCGCTCTCAAAAATTAAAAATTGTACTTACACATCATTTTAATTGCATTCATATAAAAGACATCAACGGGGGCGCCGCTTGCGTTGAACTCTTTTGTATGAAAGTCTATATTTTTTTTAATTACTTTTATGTTATCATGTAGTTGTAAGATTGGATTGTAGACATATAATTTTTTTAAATAACGCGTTTTTTGATTCCGTTTTCATTTCTCTTTCATCTTAATAATTGGTGACCCCTAATGCTAAAATGTTACAAAACTAGGCCATCGGCTTTGGCGCATTAAATAAGTCAATTTATTTAGATATTGGGGAAAATACTTGCTCTAATTTTATTGTTTTTTACTATTGAAACGTACGTAGTTTCGAATGAGACAGAACGAATATTAAATTAATTTTATAGAACATAAGAATTGGCTCACCATCGTTAATACTCCTGAGCAGAACAGCATGGCAAAAACCAGCATCGGCCACACATTGTAGAGGCTTTTCTCAACAGCGACGTTAAACGTCTGCATGAGCACCGCCAGTACGGAGGTGTCTTTCTCGACCTCGCCGCCTATGCTGAACCAGAACAGTGAGCCCAGCCAGCCGAACACTATGTTTAGGCCGACTATCGTTATCGCAGTCCTGTAAATAATCAACAAACAACATAAATTGAAGATTAGCAAACAATTACATTTTCATTATAACAATGTAGCCATGCATGATATAAAAGAACATACGAATACAATGTATTGATTGTTGATATTTGTTTTCAGATGCACTCCGGATGAATACATATACAGGATCCGTCACTAGAACTGTTACCAGTTATAAATGCACTAATACTAAGGCCCGGATTATAACAAGCGTCGCCGACGCAAGAAGCGTCGTCGACGCTCCCTGCGTCTCCGACGCAGGTTGCGTTATGCTGTCAACTCATAATTGTATGTATTTCTAATGCGCGCGCCAAGGTAGGTAGCGTTTTTGACGCTGCTTGCGTTTTAGACGCAACCGGCATTATCGACGCTCCCTGAGGCGCCGAGGCGCCTTGCGTTAAGCTGTCACTCAAAATTGTATGAATTTCAAATGCGCGCGCCGGCGCAGGTAGCGTCAATAACGCAGGTCGCGTCGGCGCGCGCATTAGAAGTTCATACAATTTTAAGTTGACAAGATGCGTCAATAATTCTAAGGCCGGGCACAGACCTATCGGTCAGGGCCGGGCTGGGCCGGCCCGGGTTCAACCTAAAGGTCGACCAACAGGAGATCTCAAAACCGGCCGTCGCACGACCATTTATCAGTTAGGACAGCGGCGTCTAGCAGTGGAGTGATATGGATATGCGCTGTTGATGATGATGGACGTTGCATGAAGATTGAAAATTCAATTTTTTGTTATTTGTAGTTTTACATAAAATGGCCCAGCTAACTGGAATGTTCATGGTACAGGACCCACTCTTTTAATGCTTTTACGGCCACTACCTCGCGCAAAGAATAATCATGGCTATTCAGAGAGGTAATACTGCCAGCATCTTGGGTACCTACTTCCACAAGGCCCAAATTTTTTACATATTTTAAGTTAGTTAATTTTTTTATTTTTGTTATACATGTGTAAAGAGTTCTTATATGGCAAGACTCTTTAAATTTATTTTTCTTCAGCTGTCTTGTCTAGACATGACAGCTGAATAACAAGATGGTGTATGTAGTGTGTGTATTGTATCGACTATAGAACTAACATGTAAATAATAAAATGAATCGTGTAAGAAATGGACTTTTAATGTCGTTTCTTTAATTTACAGGTATGAAGTGTTTTATATTTTGGTTAATTTAGAATTAATGTTATTATTTAAATAAATTTAAAATATAACTTTAATTTACAGAGAAACACATTTTAGTTTCATTTGAATAGAAACATATTATAAAACGACATTTTTGTCTCAATTATTGCCGAAAATGAAGAAACTTCGTTTTGAATTTACGCTGTTACCAGGAAAGGATGGAAAAACAAACGTTTATAGTATAACCTCAATATCGACAAGTGACAGTAAAGTATATGTCATACCAGAGGAATTACGTCCTGCAGCTCTACACACAGGCATTGCACAGACAAGTGCATTTGCCAAAGTGAAGAAAAGATTGGTCAAAAGACACCAAATACGAAGGGTGTGGATCACTCTGACCGAAGAACTCAAGAGTACATACCTAGATGAGGGTGGTAATCTGCAGTTTGACGGTATATTTCTAGAAGAATATGAAGAGGATTTTGCCCCAGCACAACTAAACGAAGGTACTACACTAGACAAATTGCTCGAAAAACTGATAGAGAAAACACAGGAAAAAAGACCACAGAACTTGGAAAATGTTGCTGAACGGTTTATACTTGAAAACTTTACTAGTAAAAATATGAATGCGAAGCAGTGGATGACTTATTTTGAACAAGAATGCGAACGCTTTGATGTGAAGACTGATGAAAAGAAGATTGAGATATTAAGGCTGTTTATGGATAAGGGTTGTGCAGACTGGTACAGTTCCATGATAGTAAAATGTACGATACACTCAGAATGGTCTACTTGGAAAGAAGCGTTTTGCGAGACTTTTGCTAACAAGGGATGGAGTGCAGTTACTAACGCATTGTCTTATCGATACAAAAATGGCTCGTTGATTGATTATGCTATAAAAAAGGAAAAACTGCTATTGGAGATGAGAAGCTCTATGGATACCAATACCATGGTGGACCTGATTGCAGCCGGTTTACCAGAGTTCATACTCAATAAGATTGACAGAGAAGCAATAGTAGACACTGAGTTTATTTAATGAGGTGAGAAAACATGAACAAATGGTGAATAAAAAACCTTACGTGCCAAAGAATAAATACGGAAATCTAAAAATAAATGTTAGAACAGACGAGCACACTCCATGTAAAATTTGTGAAAAATTAAATATGGGTAATCGTTACCACCCAGAAGACACATGCTGGTTTAAAGTGAAACCAGATAATAAAGTGTTTTCTAGAAACATAACGTGAACAATACAAAAATAGAAGCGGAGTTAAATGATACCGACCAAAAAAACGAACAGTAACACCATTAATAAATATAAAATTGCTATTAAATGAAACATTACAGGTATATGGAGTTTATGATTCGGGATCGAATGTTTCTCTTATAAATTCAAAATTATTAAAACTAAATGGAGAAACAAATAACAAGAATGAAACAAACCTCATCACAATTAATGGTGTTAGCAAAACAAGTGGTGTGACAAATTTAAAAATAAAAATATTTGATATGGAAAAATGTGAAGATGTATTCATAATTGATGAACAAAATTTCAACTATGACTTTTTGATTGGGTTGGACTTGATAAAAACATTCAAGTTAATGCAAGATGAAAACTTAAATATAAAACAAAAATCAGATAAAGAAAATGAAGACATATATATACATATAGAAACAAATAAAGATATACAGATTGAAGAAGATGTAAATACATCGAAAGAAATAAGAATAAACTTTAATGAACATGTGATAGAAGAAGATTTTGAAGCTATAGTAAATCATTTGAAAGAAGATGATCAAACACAGATAAATAGACTGATAGAAAAACATAAATCAGTTTTTGCAAAGAACAATATGATGAACAATATGATGTAGGAAAGGTTAATGGATACGAAGCAAGGATAGACCTAACAGTAGACAGATACTGCAGTAAGAGACCTTATAGGTGTACGATTGAAGATAAGAAAGAGATAGAAGAACAAATAGGTAAACTATTGGATAACGAAATGATAGAAGAATCGTACAGTCCGTTTGCTGCGCCTGTTACTTTAGCATTTAAAAAAGAAGATAACAAAAGGTCAAGACTATGTATAGATTTCAGGGATTTGAACATAATAGTAGTCCCTCAGGCTCAACCATTTCCATTAATAGATGATCTGGTGACAAAGACGAGAAATTGTAAATATTTTTCAACTCTTGATATAAACTCGGCATTTTGGTCAATTCCTTTACGAGTTGAAGATCGGAAAAGGACAGGATTCGTGACACAAGATGGACATTATCAATGGACATGTCTACCCTTCGGATTAAAGACATCACCAGCTATATTTCAGAGAGTTCTAAGTAATATACTGAGAAAATATAAATTAATTATATTATAATTATAATACCCTGTGATAAATTAACTGACTTTGCAGTTAATTATATAGACGATATACTCATATTTTCGAAAACATTTGATGAGCACATACAACATATATCTCTATTATTAGAAGCAATTGAGAAAGAAGGATTCCGGATGAAAATCACAAAATGTACATTCGCAGCAGATTCAGTGAAGTACTTAGGTCATGTTATTGGAAACAACTCAGTAAAACCATTGAAGGATAATTTAATTTCAATTCAGGATTTTCCTATTCCCAAACACACAGAAAAACGTGAGACAGTTTTTAGGGAAAATAAACTTTTATCACGAGTATATTCCGAAAAGTGCCATAATTTTGGATCCGTTGCATAATTTGCTGAGAAAAAATCAAAAGTTTGTTTGGTCAGAAGATTGTCAAAAAACATTTGAAATGATAAAACAATTACTGTGCACTCAACCGGTCTTGGAGATTTATGATAAAGACTTACCAATAAATATTTACACTGATGCTTATATCTTTAGAAGGTGTTGGAGCAATACTGAAACAATTACAACCTGATGGAAAAGAAAAGCCGGTGGCATATTTCTCAAAGAAATTAAATGGAGCACAAAAGAAAAAGAAAGCGATATATTTGGAATGCCTTGCTATTGCAGAAGCGGTGAGATACTGGCAATACTGGTTAATAGGAAAATCATTCACTGTTTATTCAGACCACAAACCGCTTGAAAACATGAATATGAAATCAAGAACTGACGAAGAGTTAGAAGATATGGCATACTATTTATCACAATATGATTTCACAATAGAATATGCACCCGGAAATCAGAATTTAGAAGCAGATTGCCTGAGTAGAAACCCAGTAAACCAAATTCTAACGAAGATGAACAATTACAAGTAGTAAACTTAATTAAACTAGAAGACATAATAAAAGACCAGAAGAACAACGATGAATTACAGAAGAAAAAAGAAAAATATATCGAAAACAACAATTGTACTTTAAGAAAGTAGGGAACAAACATAAAATAATACTTACAGAAGAATTTAGTAAGAAACTATTAAAAGAAATACATGAAGACCTGTGTCATATTGGTATTGGACAAATGCAGAAATCAATAAGTCCATACTATACAGCCAGGAATCTGACAAATAATATTAAAAACATTTGTAAAAGATGTGATGTTTGTATAAAAAACAAGTCGAGAGGACATAACAAATATGGATTTATGTCTCAACTGGGCCCAGCTACAAGACCATTTGAAATAATGTCCATTGACACGGTAGGTGGTTTCGGAGGTTCAAGATCAACAAAGAGATACCTTCATTTGCTGGTCGATCATTTTACAAGACATGCCTTTGTAAAAACATCAAAAACACAGAGTGCGAATGATTTTATTAAATTAGTCCAAAATATAGCAGAAACGGAAAAGATTGGTATGATTCTCACTGATCAATACCCGGGAATCAATTCGAAAGAATTCAAGACATTCCTACAAGACAAACAAATACCTATGATATTCACAGCAGTAAATGCACCATTTTCAAATGGTTTAAATGAGAGACTTAATCAAACACTAGTCAACAAAATAAGATGTAAAATTAATGAAGAAGGGAATAAAAAAGCATGGACAACAATAGCACAAGAATGTGTTAATAAATACAATGAAACGGAACATTCGGTAACGGGCTTCGCACCAAAATATTTGTTATATGGAACAAATGTTTCGATTTTACCACATGCAATAAAACAAGTAATATCACATGAAGACTGGAATAAAGATAGGAGAACAGCATTGGAGAGCACAATAGAATCACACAACTACAACAAAAAAATATTTGACAAAAAGCAGAAAAATTGGAATTTCAGTGAAGGAGACATGGTGTATGTAGAAAATGGTAATAGATTGAACAGGAAAAAGCTGGATGAACTAAAAGTTGGACCATATAAGATCATAGATAAAATATCAAATACAATATACAAGATAGATACTGGTCATCAGAAAGTTGAATCAAATCTTTACCATATTACAAAACTCATGCCAATTCCTGTATTAGAAGATAATGAAACGGAAGATAAAGCAGAAGAATGAATGAAAATTCTATGGAGAATTTTATTTCCTTCGAGGGGAGATGTAAAGAGTTCTTATATGGCAAGACTCTTTAAATTTATTTTTCTTCAGCTGTCTTGTCTAGACATGACAGCTGAATAACAAGATGGTGTATGTAGTGTGTGTATTGTATCGACTATAGAACTAACATGTAAATAATAAAATGAATAGTGTAAGAAATGGACTTTTAATGTCGTTTCTTTAATTTACAGGTATGAAGTGTTTTATATTTTGGTTAATTTAGAATTAATGTTATTATTTAAATAAATTTAAAATATAACTTTAATTTACAGAGAAACACATTTTAGTTTCATTTGAATAGAAACATATTATACATGTTTAGTTTTTACGGAGTCTATAGGGAGATATCTAGGTCCAGCAAAAGAATGACAACTATAATTTTGAATTATGACAAATATATCATGCGTGTTCTAGTTAGGGCGCGGCGTCAGTAAAAATCCAGGCCCCAGGGCAAAGGTCAAATATTAAGGTTCGACCCTAGTGCCGCCATGTAGTTAGGTAAAGTACACGAGGTAGTTGAACACTAACAAGTATCAAAACTATGGCGTTGTACTAACTTATGAAATCTAACAAAACATGTAAATATTCTTGATTTTTCGGCATCTTTCTCTTGTTGTTTTTGCTCAGATTTGGAAATTATGCCAAAACAATATCTTCCGCCCTTTGGTTTTTAATAGTTTTATTCATTTTGAACATTTTCAGGATCACACATTCTGTTTAAGGTTCCTTCACACAGGCGCGGCGGGATAGGCGGTACGTTTGGATTAAACGCACCCCAACCCGCCATTCATTCAATTTTTACATGATTGACTTTGGGCCAATTTTTAGATTTTCTCTTTAATTTCCTATACAATACTTACTCTCCCAGTTCGGGAATTTGTAAAAATCCTTTCCAAGCGGCTTCTCTGTTCACTCACACCTATAAGATATGCATGGAAGTCCCAGAGAGGTGGCGCTACCCTTTACGGGCAACCCTGGCGGGTAGACTGACAATATTATGCTCTTTCATTACTAACCTACTTGTTTAAAGATACTACAGAGGTCAAAGATTCAAAATATTTATGTGTAAGAAATGGGTATTACAGAGGGTCATCGAGCATTTTGCCTCAGACTTCCTGGGTTTTAGCCAAGACTACGATATCGTCAGCAAATCAAACTTGTTCTCCTTTTTCGTCGAGTATATTTTCGAAAACCTTAGATCTGGCTTGCCTAGAAGTCGGCCACGGCAACGGCATTATCAGTCGCCAGGAACAATTCCTCCCTACTGCAGGCAGCAGGATAAAGAGGACAAGAGAGCAGATTCTCCATGGTTTGGGATGGAGCTCCACAGTCGCATCGCTGCTGTGTCTGATCGATGAAGCCCCACTTAGACAGAGAGTCTTTGCAGCGGCCAACTTGTGTCCGTAAACGGTGAAGTGACTTCCAAGTTGGCCACTGCAGCTCGTGTCCTGGTGGCAGGGATTTGGAGGGTGTGATGGATCCAGGAGGCGCTGGGTATTGGGCACGCCACAGCTGCGCCCTTGCCTCCCTAGAAGGCTCGTCAGAGGAGATGGTAGACCTCAGGAAACTGCTCCGGCTTTTAAGGCGTGCAGGGGGTATTACATGACCATTCAGTGGGTGTCGTGCGTATATTTCCTGCCTGAGTTTCTCCTCTACACAGGTCACTTCGCGCCGTACACGTGGAGGGGCAATACCTTCTAAGGGATATACCATTCCAAGCGGTGTAAGCTTGAGGCAGCCCGTTATAATACGGCATGCCTCGTTTAAGGCCTTGTCGACTTCCTTCGCATGAGCGGATCGGTGCCACACTGAGCACGCATATTCACCTGCCGAGTATGAAAGCGAGAGGCCCATCGTCCGGAGAGATTATTTCGTGTACAAACTTTTTGCCTTGCATTGCTTCGTAAGTCAGGGAAGGAGTCTAGCGTAACACCAAGGTAACGCGGGTGCGGGCAGTCCTCAATGTTGACGCCTCGCCACGATCGTTTGAGAGCTCGGTTTGCGTTTCGGTTGCGCAGGTGGAACGCACATGATTGAGTTTTAAACGGATTCGGCCTTAGGGAATTTGCATCGTTGTATTGGTCATGTGCTACCAGCGCTGCCTTGAGCGATATTTCGGCTTGCATCGCGAGCAAATCTACTGTGAGTGAGGTACTCGCCGTAAATACTGAGCTTGAGCGAGATGTAAATATGGTTTAAGGACTAATAGGTATTATGCTAAGTGATTTTGACGAATGGGTAAGGCTAGTGCCTAATTCTCGCGATGTCACATCTCGAATTGGCCATTTTTTCTAGCCGCAAATTTGCATTAATAATGACATTTAAATGTCTATTGCAGCCATAACATATTTGATCAACCTGTCTGTCGACGATGCGTTTCTCAGCACAAGTGTATATTACCTTTAGACTATTTACATCTGTACGATTATACCTGTTTGAACGGTTGACTCTAGTGTTTGACAGCCCGACGCTATCTGCGTCGGCGACGCAGGATGCGTCGGCGACGCAGGATGCGTCGGCGACCCAGGGAGCGTCGGCGACGCTACTTGCGTTATTGACGCTCCTCGCTTCGGCGACGCTTGTTATAATCTGGGCCTTATATTAGGATATCAAACAACTTTTCAATGTAAAAAAAGTTCTGTTATTGTTTAATGTAGCCACCTTTTGCGTCGATAACAGCATTGTGTCGGTCCCGAACAATTCTCTCCTTGAACAATGTGGTTTGATGGTATTTTGTCCCATTCTCGTCAAAGACCGATCTTTAAGGTAGCAGCAATCACATATTGTTTAGCTAAGCGCATCGGTGGCCGGGCGGTTGAGTATCTAACTCGTAAGCGAGAGGTACCGGGTTTGAATCCCACTGCGGCCATGTACCAATGACTCTTTTCTGAGTCATGTACATTAGTTGAATTCTAACCGATGCTCTTACGGTGAGGGAGAACATCGTGATAAAACCTGCAAATTCAGGCAACTGAATTTGTAACCAGGTGCCCTTGGTAGCAGAGTCACTAATGCTGAGGCTTGCTTTTAATTGTGCTAAATTGTCTTTTTATTTATGCTTTAATCACACAAACTGTAAAAAAAATTGCATCGGTAAAGACCAAATTTTCAAACGTTCGTGCAGCGAGCGAATTCTTCGAGATAAATTCGATGCTGTTGTGCGCGCTGAGCCTACATAAAACAATAACGTTTTTTTGTTTTAATCACACATATTATTGATATACTGAAGTTTTTGAATGGGGGAATAAATACAGAGTTTTTAATAGGAAAAGGACCTTGTATATAAGTAGGTATATACATGCGTGTGTGTATACTCACGCCCGTATCCCTTAGGGGTAGGCAGAGACTATCGAGTGCCACAAGCTACGATCCTGACACACGTTACTTGGCTTCTTCCACATTCATACATCTTCTCAAATATTTACGCCGGTTGAAGGTACTCCTGACCTTTTTAAGAAGGTAGTTCTTTATCACTAACGAACGTGACGATAGAATCACCTGTTTTAAACTAAGAATAAAATTAATTTGTGTGTGTGAACACACAGCAGACTCACCATTCAACATTGGCGTTGGTGTAGACGGTGTCGCTGGCCGCCACAAGGTAGCCGCCCGCCACCTGCGCCGACCACAAGGCCTGCATCAGTGCACTGTACCAAATCGTCGGCTCCAAATAATTGAGCCAGTCTTCTCGGGCTTGGAAGGTCTCCAAGCTGGCCAGGTCGCCAATGTTCGCTGTTATAATGATGGCCAACACAAATACGAGTGGAGTGAACACATAAAACAAACGCTTCATTATTTTCACGGGGTTGTGCAGAAGCCTGGAAATAATAAAGTGCCTAGTGGTTTATTAACACCTAAAAATGAAAATTATAATATGAACTCTACAAACCCGGATATATATTTAATAAAGACGTAGAAATAAAGTAATTGCAAGCCAAGATGTAACATTACTTAAGTACAGTGTACAAAACTCACAACCAACACTATGACGGGTGCATTTTTCCACATTTTCTGCGATTATCTTTATTATCTGACTAGAATTCGCTAGCAGCTGATGGTGATGAATCCTCATAATCGTGAATATTTTTTATGCAAACTTCGCTACTTAATTAATAGATTAACGGTTTTCGGTCCAGCTTTCAATTCAGCTATTGAATTGGTCGTAAGTTCAGTAACACCTGGCACAACCACCCCTTCGCTCTAAGTTTGCTGCGGGTACTACGGATAGTCTGGTTCACGTTTCGACGATATACAGTTCTAGCGGCATTTTGGATAACATTCGGCCTAAACTTGTTTTTACTAATTTGGACCTGCTGCACACGAATTTTGATGTAGGCATTCTCGAATTTAGACCGAAAGAGTTTAAGAAAACGTACGTTAGTTCAAAAAAATTGTGAACATTCTCTCACACTGAAGTTTGGTAGTGACTTCGTTATACATTCCAAAAGCGCTGCTCTGGTCGGCGGCAGATATTCCAACTTTTTATATTGTTAAGTTCCACGGACCGGCAAACTTAGCGCAAACGGGTAGTATCAATTGATTACAACACTGTTAAAAACTCATGGTTTCATACTCACACAAGAGGAAATGTAATCCACAAGACGACGGTGATGAAACCCACAGCGAGGTAGTATTCAGGCCCTTCCGCGACAGTACCCAAGAATGTGGAACTGTAGTGCAATTGTAATTTATTTATGTCATGAAGATTATTCAGACAATACATTTCCGTAGAAAATACTTACTTGAAGCACAGTGAAGAATTGTAGACATCTTTCACTTCGTTTAATTTCATAATATTGTCGCGCTGGAAATACATACATATTTTTACTTAGGTTTTAATTCAGTTTACCCTACCCTATAAATAAACTAATCATACCATAGGCTTACGCAGAAATGAAGTAGGTATGAGTCTTGCCCACTATTATAGCTATTAGTATTTACGTACTACGAGGGGATTATTCCGTACTAGGTTACCCTTCTTAGGTTTACCTCACACGCAGTCTGCAGACCAACGGACGAGGCCCTGAACTGGCTTTTCCCTAATGGGTTCTACTAGTCAGATGGCAGTCGCCGCAAGTAAAGAGCAAAAAAAAACATAAATATTCAGTTAGGAATTCTTGTAGGTAAACGCTCTCAATAAATCTGAGACTCTGGCTGGCAGATTTACCCCTAGCCGCTGAGCGGGTATTTACCTTGGATGAAAAAGAAGAAGAGTAGGCATGTACGTACTGCCTCGTTACTACATATTCAATAATCTAGATATTTATTCAACTATGTATTTATTACTACAATTTCACTTACCATCAGCATAATTTCTTGATTGCAGATCAAAAAATTACTATTGATTGTATAAAAAAAGAAGGTCACAGTGAATGACATATAAATAACTGTGTTCAACGAGGCTAGATATGATATGAGCAACCTCAGGTATCCTACACCTGTAACAAAATAGGGATTGTAAGATATATTATACAATGATGATGATAAGAAAGAACTGATAAGAATGAAAACGGCAACGCTATGTTATACTGGGTGGATATTTGAGACGGGGCAGTAAGAGCAGGTACCTTAACCGTTGCAACTAGAGGGAAACATTCTTAAGAGACTGTCTTTCACTTTTTGAGACAGTTTTACCCCCATTTACAGATATTGAAAAAAATTTACAGACAGCAAGAAAATAGACCATTTACACAAAAACTTTAAGCTATTGCATAGCTTTTATCGCGGGCTTTGAGCGCGGCGACCGAATCAAGAAATTCCGTAACGAAAATAAACCTAACACCCCCCACTCCGACCGGTACAGCGGTGCGGCGTTGAAAGCCGTGCATCGTCTAACGTCGTTTCAGTTCGGCAGACTTCGGCACGGTGTTTGTGTGCGTGCGACTAGACGTATGCATGTAGACTAGCTGCTTACTGCTCATAACTGATTCTATCTCTTTTAGACACAATGCTAGCTGAGACAGCGTGCTTTTTGGCCGCGTCGGGGACTGCCGCGGTAAAGCTATTGCATAGCATTTTTTATCAACTTATGCAATTATAATTATTTACTTATTTTATTTATGCAATATTTTTTTTTCTTTGATATTAATTCATTAGTGAGTAAAAAATGCTATGCAATAGCTTTACCGCGGCAGTCCCCGAGAGCCACACGTATTTTTTTTATGTCAATCGATCCTGTTTCTTATAAAGATAAAAAAAGTCTATGAGACCAACTGAGCTTAGAGTACTAGAAATGTCAGAAATCGCTAAAAACTTCTCCCACACATTTTGCAAAAATAAGACTCAAACTAAACATTTAATACCTAACAAAACTTTTTACGATGCATGGATAGACTGGTCGGAAAATAATTTTTAATTTCAAATGAAATTTCTTCGAACATTTTTTAAATAGTAATCTGCTTCGAAAACAAAAAAACTAGATTTATGATTGCTTTGCTTTGCTCTGCTAACATTCTGAGTCATAAATGACCTCTAATTTAGGACGTTTGGACTTACTACAAGCATATTGTTTAAATAATAATAACCCAACAACCGCTTTGGAGTGGTACAGGATCAAATATCCAATGAGAGTAGTGCCAACCAGAAAGGTTATTATAAATCTTTTAAAGAATCTCGAAGAATGTGGCTCGTTCATGAAAGTGTTTGTACGACATTCATTGGTATTGGATGAAGATATGGTAATTGCAATTTTATCACTAGTAGAAGCTTATCCTGAGATATCTTCAAGACATGTCGCTGCTGAAGTGGGTGTATCTCACTCACTTGTTTTGAAGACATGGAAGAAGTACGGATATAAATGTTACCGGCAGGGGCGAATAGTTCAGGCATTACATTCTGGAGATGATATTCGCAGAATTACATTTTGCAGATGGTTAAGGGGGAAAATAAGTAGAGATAATTATTTTATTAGCTACGTTTTATGGTCTAATGAAACCAATTTCTCCAACAATGGCATGTATAACCGGCGAAACCACCATTATTGCTCTAGAGAGAATCCTCTTAGATATCGAGAAAGCCATAATCAGATTCGTTTCTCTTTTAATTGCTGGTGTGGTGTAATGTCAAACCGAGTGGTAATGGTGGAATTTTATGAAGGCACCCTGAATTCCGACACTTATAACAACATAAATCTCGAGAATCTCCAAAACCAGTTAGATGAATTGCCACTGTCTGAATCAAGGAAAGTGTATTTCCAACAAGATGGCGCTCCGCCACACAACAGCCGCCATACACGTTCTAATCTGAACCAGCATTTTGGGATACAGTGGATAGAAACACATGACCCTATTCAGTGGACACCTCGGAGTCCTGATCTTACGCCTCCAGATTTCTTTATGTGGGGTTATTTAAAAAATAAAGTCTACAAAAAGAACTACGACGGTGTTGAGGAGCTGAAAGAGGCACTAACAACGATTCTGTATGGAATTAATCCAAGTACATTATCGGCTGCTACCCACTCAGTAGAAAAGAGGGTAAACCTATGCATCCGCCAAAACGGCAACCATTTTGAGCACCTCATATCTTAAAACCTACCTATGTAAAATTCCTTGTAATCTTAAATGTACATATTTTGCCATATTATTTTAAGATGCAAAATATGTACATTATGTCTTACATGCCTAATCGTTTTCAGTTCCCTATTTTTGTTTATTTCAGTACTTAATAGTATGTAGATATCATATCGACGACGACGCCACAAACAAAATGTATGTTAGAAGTTTTTTGCGATTTCTGACATTTCTACTACTCTAAGCTCAATTGGTCTTGTAGACTTTTTTGATCTTTATAAGAAACAGGATCGTTTGACATAAAAAACAGTTTTTGTGTAAATGGTCTATTTTCTTGCTGACTGTAAATTTTTTTCAAAATATGTAATGGGGGTAAAACTGTCTCAAAAAGTTAAGGACAGTCTCTTAAGAACGTTTCCCTCTAATTGCAACGGTTAAGGTACCTGCCCTTACTGCCCCGTCTCAAAAATCCACCCTGTATACCTTAATGCTACGGTATAGTACCTTTTGCAAAAAAACGATCTCCGCCCTCAGAGCTTTGCACAGTAAACCAATTTCACTTTTCCCCATATTAAATATAGGGCAAAGGTAGGCAAGACAGACCACTTAAGCAAAACACAATATAATACATATGAACCACAAATGCTTCTTTTAAAATTATCACTAATACTATTTATATATTTTTCGGCGATATCGGCCCCGATGTCAGGGCTCGAATCTCCGCAGCTTGGGACAAATGGCGGGAGTTCACGGCAGCCACCTGTGACCCTAAAATCCCAATCAAGCTTAAGGGGCTAATATACAAGAGCATAATAAGGCCTGTGATGCTTTACGGCAGCGAAACCTGGTCGGCGCTGACGAAGCACGTCCGCGAACTCCACGCCAATTAAATAAAAATGCTGCGGTGGATGTATGGTATTACGCGACTTGATTAAGTGCGTAAGGAGTACATCCGTGGCAGCCTTGGCGTAAGAGATATCGCGGATAAGATCGAAGAGGCACGGCTGCACTGGTATGGTCACGTGTTGCGTAAGCCCCAAGGATACGTGGGAAATAGGTGCCTGAATATGCCGATATCAGGCAAGAGATCCCGCGGAAGGCCCAAGAAGCGATGGATTGACATCGCCGAGTCGGGCGCGAGAGCCAACGGCTTACGACGTGAGGATGCCGAAGATCGGGCAAAGTGAAGAAAGCAAAGCAGGAAAGCGGACCCTGGCAGTAGCCGGGATTGACCGCTCGGATGATGATGATGACTAAATATTTTTCTTATTTAGTAGTAAGACTTTATTTAGTACGAGAATCACGGATATTTAAGACGATTTCAAAAATTACCATTTAGACCGTTTTGCCTTCTATAGTGAGAACCGTTTTGCCTCACTATAGAAGACAAAACTATCCCATAAAATATTACCACTCTTCTGTTGCCGTGGTGTCCGGCAGAATAGAACCAATCCCTTACACTCGTGGGTATCGTACAAGGCGACTAATGTTTTCGAGGCAAAAGATCTGAGTCTAAGTAGGCTGGAAAATCGGCAGCAGCTTTGTGGCTAAAAAGCGAAACTGCGAAGAGGATGTGAGGCCGGCCGGTTTTTTTTACTTCTAGAACCCACACAAGAGGATATGTAAGTACTATCGCTTCGAAAAGTCAAAGTCATGGTACCTACTCACTTGTAAAACTACCGTTGTTTAGATGGAAGTACTTGTATAAGGTATAAGTAGTAAAAATAGCCTAAGGTTAAATGAAATTAGAGGAAACGTTACATAGCATAAAAATTACATCGGTGTAAAAATACTTCGTACTATCTTTGCTTAGATTAAAGGTTTTCGGTGTATTAAAAATCGTACAAACAGCTTTAGACCCCACGTAAGTAACCCCCTACAATGTATTGTTGTCTGGGCAAAACTTGGTCTGAACGGAAATATCGGTGAACATTTATAAAATAATTTCCAATATTTTTTCTTATTTGAGTCATAGATATTCTCTCGTATAATGCACGATATTTCTGAATAACAGATGAGGGAAGATACCTATCCGTCAATAAGCCGTCAAAGCCGCCTGCTAATATTTTGAGACCTGGATACCTTTGAAGAAGGGCACCGCCCTCCAGATGCCGACGGCGTCCTGCTGGCAGAGCTGTCCCACTGCCAAATGCATGAGCGTGAGCGGCAGCGCGACGGCGAGCGCGGCGGCGGAGACGGCCGCGCCGTACGCCGCGCCGCCCAGCGCGAACGCCGCGCGCGGCCCGCGCCACCAGCTGCCGAAGCCCGCCGACAGCGCCACCGAGCAAGCGCACGCGCTGCCCACGCGCAGCCACCCCTGACAACCACCTTAGTATTTACGACATGCCATCAAATCGCTAACAAGCATTTTTGCTAGTTTTGTGATCAATAAATTGCATAAAATAAATGTTTTAAATCATATATTTAGTTATGAAGGTACACCGCATTTCGCATTGCTGCCGCAAAGTCCTGTCTTAATAGTGTTTAATATATTAAAAAAAGTAAAGATCAACTGGTTCAAAATAATCACGTCGCTCGTTAGGTTAAAGGAAAGACGATTCAACAAAAACGTTTGTTCTCCTACGGAAAAGTTGCAAGGAGATTAATGTACTAATTTGGTTAGAGGAGAAGCGTAAACTTACCTTTGCCCTTGACGATCGAATCATGATTTTTACACTTTCACTTACACTTCATTATTTCTCCATGTGTGTATCTACTAAGGAGCTGCATCAGTAAGTGACCAACATTTTGCAATGTCCAACCTAATCTAGGTTCAAGAGATAAAGTCGATAACGGGCTGTATCTATTTAAGAAAAAACGATGTTTAGCAACTTTTATCTGCGCGGCTTGGAGCTCAAGTGGCCACGATGAGCGCCAACGACCCAGCATGAGAGTTTGTCAACATTTTACTATGGTAAATGTAATATTTATAAACACCTACAGTCAACTCGTGCTAAGCAATTTCACTAAACAAATACCGACCATGTAAACATTCATAGACTCATCGTCCTATGTAAGAAAAATATTAATTAAATTACTATCGTTCATGACCAGTAAAATAATAGAATTCCGAGCTATCAGCTAATGAATACCAGCCCTCTTTTTTCTGCGCTCTGACTTGAAAAGTTGTGGGGTGGATCGATACACATTCGAAACTATATTTGTGGGGCAATAGTTTAAGTTTATACCAGCATTTTCGGGTGATGGCTTTTGTTTATCTTATGCACACGATCAAAGCCGGCGAATTCTATGGGAAGGCTGTAACGTGATGAGTCAAACATCTCCATATTTGATTAAATTGGAGGTTACTGTTTCTACAGATGTACGATGCTGTTTTCTTACATACACTTTCACGTATTCAAATATATGTTTAAAATTTTTTATACATTTGTAAATAGGTCCTCTGAGCAAACTATATACAGATTTTAAGACACGTTTTGTCGGTGTAGAAGTTAAGTATCTAAGTAATTGTAATTAATTATCAATTTGGAGATTTTCAACTTATCACGTTACGGCCTTACGGCGGGTTAGATCTTTAAGACTCCGCTGGATCTCATTATGGTATTGACCTGACGTTTATCGGTGTGGAAGGTACTAAATCTTATAATTACCTTCCACATCGTCAACAGTCAACGCTTGTAGCTGAGACGATGACGAGCTGATGTAACGCGAATAAAACGAATACCATTGTTCCCGACCTGCGTGACGAACGTGTCTGCTTATATAATATTTGCAGGCGTTTATTAAATTTTCGTTTCAGTTTATCTGGTACAACTAAACTGCTGGATCGGTTTTGGTGATGAATTTGCTAGAGAATTATGTAGCCCTGACAGAGACTAATCTTTTGCTCTCTACTCTATGGTTAAACAATGGTCAGTGTAGTAACAGTTTTAGTGGATGCCACCGCCGCCATATTATTGGATTGATACAGCTTCTAAAATAATGCGCGGCGGCCGGCGTCGGGTGTAGAGTTCCAAGCCGTGGGACGAGACCGCGTTAGTCGTAACCGCGACACACAGAACAGTACGTTATACTTATACGAGTTCACTGTCAGAAAGGCCATACCATTCCAAAGGAAAATAGACTCAGACACGGAGGTATTACATTATCTTCCCCACGACCACTGAAGGCCAGCGTTCCGCAAGACTCTGTACTCTCCCCTTCTCTATACATCGTATACAAACGATATTAACGTCGCTGATAACGGCGTACAACTGTCCATCTTCGCCGATGACACGCCAATCTACGCCAAGGGGCGAAGGCTACCGTTTGCATCGAAGTTAATCCGGAGAAGAGCTCCGCGGTATGCTTCGATGTAAAACGCAGACGGGGCGGCAGCGAGTCCCCTCCCCTCCGCATGCAAGGGAAATTAGTTCCCTGGCACGCGCAGTCAAGTATCTAGGTGTAATGCACTTATTACATTTGACTAAATTCAGAAGAAACTAGCTTCTAAATTTAGAAGCTCCTGATTACACTGTTCTAAATTCAGTTACTAAATTCATTTACTGATTGAAGTGTCACGAAGTCGGACGTGTTGTGTACGACAATGGCTGCATACTTTTGAATTCCCGCCAATCTATTTTACTTTTTATTTAGATGTTGCGTTTGAAAACTAAACTGCTTGACATTTATATGAAAACTAAACATGATTTTTATAAGTAAGCGATCATCTTGGCGTTAATGACGCTATCGAATAATGTTTAGTAATATTTATTTTAAATATGATATCTCAAAAATGGCAGTAGTATGATTTGTATACTTATTTTCATTGATAAACATACAAAATAGTGTACCTAATGTTACAAGATTAAACTTACAGTTATATTACCAGGCAAAAATGAGTTTCTGAACGTCCATCTGAATTATGTAAGTTACAAAATGCTATTACACCTTCCAAAATGCGTTTTTAATTAGGCTTCTAAATTCAGAAACACTACTTCTTTTAAATTTAGCATCCTAAATTGCTAAATTCTTCTGAATTTAGTAACTGGATCATTTCTATATTTCTGTAAAGGTTGCCTGGAAGAGATCGCGTCTAGCGATAAGGCCGCCTTTGCTCATATGTATTCTTTGTTACTGTAAGTGATTAACTGTTATGTTTTATGAGCAATAAAGTGTTTATCTATCTATCATTTAGTCTACTGAATTTAAGCCTAAGCCGCCGGCCAGACTGAAAAGACGTATGACGCAGACATGGCACAGACGGCACCCGAACGCGACTTTGTAAAACATACAGAAAAGACAGGGCACGGACGCGTCAGCGTCGCGGACTAGTCAAGAACAGGCAGGACAAGGACAGCAAGCGCTGCGTGCGAAGCCCAGCTCCCCGCGCCCCGCCCGCACCCCCGGTCTCGCCCGCGGCGCCCGGTTTTGCAGAAGGGCGAAGACGTGTCTGCGTCGCGTCCACGCCCTGTCTATGCTGTGTGTTTTGCGTCGCGACGTTTCTGTACATTTTGTATGAAAGTAAATTGAACGGGCGTGTCTGCGTCTTACGTCTTTTCTGTGTGGCTGCTCGCTAAGTCTTGACAAGAGACTCACTTTTGAACCTCGTGTCAAAAGACTGTTGCACCGCCCGTTTCTACCTGAGTCGCCTCACCTGCATGTTGGGGAGGTTTAGTAGAATGTCACTACGAAAAAGTCGTACCCTTTTCAAGGTATGCATCTGACCGGTGTAGACATAGGCATCCCCCGTCTTGGCTGATGCAAGCTCCCACACCATAAAGAAACTACAAACAGTGCAGATTTTTTCTGCGGTGGGGCTACGGCAGCTCCATGATGGGCCTCCGTCGCATGGTGCGGAGACCGAGGCACGTCCTCACCCGACCCCCCCGACGAAAAGTCGAAAAGCCTCGGTCAGCTAAAACTGACCATGTTTGATGATAAGTAGGTCAATCCACATTTGGCTTTATTATTAATCTAGGTGGGCACCGGATATTTTCATATCATGAAGTGATCAATTTTGAGATCTGGCTACGACATATGCAGTAAATAGGTAGTTATGTGAGAAATCATACAACGTTTCATGTTTAATCGGCTTTATTGCAAAATTCCTTAAAGCTAATTTATAAACTTACTATAATTACATACATAGAATTGCTAGGATGCACGTGGGCGTACGTGACTCTAACGTATGTAATAAATTAATAATATACTTGAACAATTTCGTCGTTGCATACAGATACCCTATGAAAATACATAAAGTAATTGAGTTACTGTGATGACGGATGGATGATGGAACAAAAATATCCGATCTTGCGTTGTACGACGAATTGTTCTGTGACTAATATTATCTAGGTTGTTTTTAATTTAAGTTTACAATCTATTTTAAACAGTTGACTCGTTTATCGACGCTAAACAAACAATACTGACCAAGAACTGATGGAAACACGCGCTTTACAATTTGATAAGAGTCCTATTTTCTGTTATACATAATGTTATTTATACAATACACTCGACCATTGCCATTAGTTATGGGTAGTATTGTAATTTATATCTATAGTAACATCTCCGATCAAAACTAGAAGCAGGACTGAATTGGTGATGCAACAATGTTGGCTTACTTTTCATATTCCTAAATCTCCATAAATTAATCTTTCAAAATGCAACAACAACACCAATTTACAGTATTATAGTTGGGGAAAGAGCCGTAGGGCCGAGAGCAGTAAGCCCGGGGTATACAGAATTCTCATACATAGCAGATACTAGAACACATTCCTCTTTCTATATTTACTTTACAATAAGTATAATCATTAAATCTCTATAGGTAAACAATTTCTGTGTATACGGACATTTTTATGACATAATAAATTGATATAATATGTATTGTATATCTATAAAATATAATCCTTGCTACGTGGACGAGTATTTGCAGATATTTATTGAGAACATTATAGCGCGAATAATGCTCGTTTTGTAGCCCTAATTGTACGGTAATACTATTAAATTACTTGTAGTAGTAGTCACAAGGATTTGGTGTGATAATGTTATTGTTAGTAAACCAACAATGGTTTACATCTAGTCACTAGATAAAACCACTGATATGTCTGTCTCCTGTTAATTACTAGCTGTATATTTGACATGTAACATTGCTTAAACCACTACTTCGGTTCGAGTTTAGAAGTTTCTAAATTTCAATTCGGAAAGAACTGAACTATGGTAAGGTACGATATACAGATAGAGGGCAACCCTATCGCCGTATTTGCTATAATCATCAATATGCAACTTAAAATATACCAATAACTGAGGTGACTGAATTCAATCAGAAGTCGTTATATCAATCCTCAGATATATTTTCGTCCTAATTACCGCAGTGTCTCAAGACGATGGTCTTTGACCAATGTGTGTTGCCAGTGAAGACCTACGGAACAAAAACATGGCCGCTCACTATGGGCCTTATAAGAAAGCTCACTGTTTCCAAAAGGGCAATGGAAAGGGCTCTTCTCGGAGTCTCGTTGTGCGATCGAATGAGAAATGAGGAGATCCGCAAGCGAACCAAGGTCACCGACATAGCCCTAAGGATTGCCAGGCTAAAGTGGCAGTGGGCAGGGCACATAGCTCGAAGAACAGATAGCCGGTAGGGCAGTAAAGTTCTCGAGTGGCGACCACGTACCGAAAGACGCAGCGTGGGTAGGCCTCCCACAAGGTGGACCGATGACCTGGGAAAGATCGCAGGTACCACCTGGATGCGGAAGGCACAGGACCGGCCTTTATGGAGATCTCTGGGGGAGGCCTATGACCAGCAGTGTGCGTCTTTTGGCTGACATGGTGAGATAAAATATATATCAATCTGATAAGTTATTATGTGTCTAAAAAGAAATCGAGTGGTTACTTCATATAAAGTGAAGAATTATAGTTTGTGTTGATATGGTAGTATATTTATTTATTGGACAGATACAGATCTGGTTACTGCACTATCACACACTATTTCATTATAAAATTTTAGAAGGTGTACAACCTGAGTTCTTGGCTTACCTTTACATATTTTGGTTCGGAGATTATCGAAATGACTCGAGGATAGACAGAAACAAACAAACATACAAATAAATGACCTTGAATATTAATAGATAAATTTATGTCTGAATGAATATTGTTTAGATATTTCATCCAATCAATCCATGAAGTTAATTATGACAATAGTCAACCAAATTTACAATGAAGCCTTAACAAAATATGAAAATTAATGAATAGTGAATTAAATGCGAATAAAGTAAGTAATAATTTCACCCATGCTTTGTCTACGTTACAACTATAATAGTAACGAATAATCACAGCAATATAAGATACAACTTTTTTTCACCTATTTTATTAATTGCGTATTTGAATGCTTACAACCGTCTGTTTAGGCAGCAAGTAAATAATTTGTTTCAGAAATAAATATGTATATTCTATTTTAGTCCTAGTTCATCGAGTACCCCTTCACCGGGGTTATACTGTACATGTCGAAAGGAATCTAAATGTAATCTTTTATACACAACCAAAGGCAATGTTAAAAAGCGTAAATTGGTTCGGGTAAAGCGTGTCAGACAGGGGCAAGTCGCGTAATTTTCTGTCGGCGGCCAAGACGTACGTAGTGTAGTTGAGCCGCCGTAGTAGGTATGTTGTATTGTTCCTTGTTATTCGCGTGGAAATTAGAATGCATGTGCGTGCCGGCACACGCCGCAGCCCAGCGCGAACTCCTCGCCGGTGGCTGGGTGCTGCACGTGCAGCGGACATTCCTCGGCAGAGCCCGGCAACTGCTCGCCCTTCGGACCTGACCGTGTAACATGTACAATAAGTAATGAAAATCATTTCTTTTTGTTGTCTCTCTAGCTAGCCAAGATGGCATGGCATACACACACAGGGTGAGCCATCCAAATGAGTCAGACATACAGCAATGCGGATATTGAAACCGACTTAAATTCATGTTGTTGAAGTTTAGTAATTATAATGAGTAATTAAAATGGAATGTACCTGCCGGACACTGCGGTAGAGCATGCTTCGGTATGTTCGTCACCCGCTGGAAGTCGTCATGGCAGGCGTTACAAAAATGCGACGTGCCGAAGCAGAAGAATACTGCTACCTATAAATTAAAAAAGAAAGAACATATTTAAACCATTTATCTACACTCATATTATAATTACTTTCTTCTCGCCGATCTTTAAAATGAAAAAAGCATTTTTCTATCTATCAGCATCAGATAACACATAAATTTCGTTTTTTTTGTTCGGTTGCGGTTAATAGGCTGAATACCAAACTATACCATTATCTGTAGACAGACGCGTGAATTGCGCAGTTTGGATTTATTTTCTCACCGACAAACATGATAATAATCGTGTTGTAACATCCAGTAGGATACTCACAGAGCAGCAGTACCGGCACTTGTACTCGAGGAAGTCCGCGCCGTGCTTGGGGCAGGTGCGGGCGCCGGCGACGTCACTGCACGCGCCGCAGACCAGCTCCGCGGGCTCCCACCACCCGCTGGTCTCGGCCTCGCAGCGCGCCAGCCCGCCGAAGTACGCCTGGGGGTGCGACCAGCGAACATTAGCGCACGTCACTGTTGCTCAATGGGATCATGGGATTTTATCTACACTCATAGCGTAATGATCTAATTACATATTTGAAAACAGTTGTTTAAGGATACACTTTTTTCAAGCCAGTCTATAAAATTAAAAAAATAGTAGTTTATGCAACTGTCATATAATACCTAATTATATGCAGTTGCATACACTACTTTATCTACACTCATATTTTCATGTTAAAATTTCGTACCTACAATTTTTTAACTTTGCTGGAAGTAACTGCGAGTCAGTTCTGTTGTATCTACGCGTCGAGGATATCAAGCGAAATTCACTTTAGGTACTACTTTCACATTTATCTATTTATTTGCTTCAAACAAGAAAAAACATTTACAAACACAAATTACAACAATTAGAAAAAATATTCTGTTTAGCGGGAAAATAATTCCAAGTGTACACAATCACAGACTATGAACTGATCCCAAATATAAACAGGAATTTTGAATTTGTTGAAGACATTTAGGTATTCAGCCTACATTTAACCGTATCACGGCGCCCGACAAAAATTTAAAAAAGAAAAGTGTTGCATAATGATTAAAAAGTTATTTTTCGATACAGCTGTAATGAAAATAGTATGGGAAATGCTGTATCGAAAAGTAATTTTTTAAATTTTTATAGACTGGCGTGAAAAAAGTGTATCCTTAAACAACTGTTTTCGAATATGTAATTGGAACATTACGCTATGAGTGTAGATAAAATACTTTTCGATACAGCATTTCCCATACTATTTTCATTACAGCTGTATCAAAAAATAAAATTATAGGTACGATATTTTAATATAAAAATATGAGTGTAGATAAAGTAGTGTATTCAACTGCATATAATTAGGTATTAAAACATCCTTTTATATGACAGTTGCATAAATGACTATTTATTGACCTAACAGGTCACTGTCAAATATAGTTGTTTTATTATCATCCAACGGGCGTTTGTTTCTGACCTATGATAACAGATCTTTGAATTTCGGTCATTAGATAACCGCTCTGTGGATTGGACAGCTATCAGCATAAGCCTAGTCCCTTGCAAGGGTCGTAACTCCAACAACAGTGAGTTAGGTCACATTGATTCATCAAAATGAGTTTCTATAGATTCTACTTTAAACATCGTGTGCATTTTACAAGCTTTTATTTAACTTTTGCAAACCTGATTTGCCCCACTTCCCGTCCTTTAAATAACTTAAATTTGGTATACGTATGTAACTTTAGAAGGCATCCAGTTAAAATGGAGCGCGTACAAAAGTTTGTTACGAAAGAAAAGGCGACCGCACCATAAAAAGGGAGAGCCCAGAAGCGAAGAAAAGTATTAAAAAGTCTAGGGGGGAGCATAAAAAGTCGTAAAGAAAATATGCAAGATCACAGCGACACAATTACCTTCCCGCACTTGTGGCACACGTAGTAGGCGTACCGCTCCATGGCGTAGAGCGCGGGGTCTGCGGGGGGGCGGCCGCGCGCCCCCGCGCCCCCCGCGGCCCCCGCTCCCGCCGCGCCCAGACCCTCGTACTCCAATCGCATCAGTGCCTTGCGACGCACCTCCTCGCGGAGACGACGGATTGGCGTCAGCGCCTCTTCGAGGGTCCAGTGGTTTATGTCCTCCTAGTTATTGTGTTGGGACGACGAAAATGTTAGTCAGTATGGATTGACACCTGTTCTGGTTTGTTTAGAATTGAAACGAAAGAGTCACTTTATAGCATCGTTAGCAAATAAACATAGGTTTGACTTTGGTTGAATGTTAAGTAAACTGGATTATTCGGTGAAGTAACGATTTTAATATCTGATGAGATTATTGTTGCAAAAAGCGGTTTCCTGGAGATAAGGCTAGCTATGAAAAAATTCTTAATCTAGACTTTGGCAGCGCGAAATAGCCGACTGGGCCAAGAATGAAAAGTAAACTCACCTTACAAATTGGACACTGAGAGAATGAGAACGTGATCCGGGGCCCAGACCACTTATTGGCCAGCACATTCTTGCAGCAGTGCAGGTGGAACACGTGACCGCATTTCAGCTACGGAGAAAGTAAAAGTAAAAATTACACAAAACTGATATGAGTAATTAAAGCGGCTTAATAGAACTTGCAGTTAGGTATCCGGTAGAATAAAAATGTAAAGCCAACCCCGTCTGTTGACGGGTGTCAATATTGGCAGCTAGGATCTCCGTAGACAAGAAAATGGGCAGCAGTGTATTCTGTTGAGTATTTCTAACAAGTTTCATGTACCAAAAATGCAGGACCCAAGGTGCGTTGTATATTGAAATACCTCAATGTAATTGAAATATATTATGAAGTATATTGAAATAGCTCAATGTAATTGCGCTAGGTATGCTAAGTTGGTCAGCTATCCGTACCTGTATAGCCGGCGCCGCCTGTAGAGGGTCGGTAAAGCAGATCATGCACATATCATCGGCGTCCTGTCTCAACGGTGCGGCTTCGTCGGTCTCGGCGCCGCCGCAGCCGAACAGGCACGGCAGGCACGAGCGCTCGCCTCGGACGCCCCCGCATAGGTGGCTGCACGGCAGCACTCGACTGCACGCCTCCCGCCCGTATTCCTGTTAACCAAGTGTGTAATCGTTCAGCCTATTGGTGTCCAGTGCAGAACGTAGGCCTCCGCCAAAGAGCGCCGTCCTTCACAGTCTTGGGCGATCGGGATCCATCCACTGCCAACGACCCTTTAAAGGTGGACGTACCATCGTACACGATAATAAAAAATGAGTAAAAAAAGGCGACACGCCGCCAATAGGGAAACTATACAGAAGTCGGAATATACTGTTATGAAATGATAGACTTTCTATCGCTTTTTTATACAAACCTAGTGACTATCGAGCACACTACCTACATGACACCCATGATTCGTACATTTTAATCTCATCACGTGTTACAAAACAGCAGACCCGCAGGTATTAGAAATAGAAATAGAAATGGAAATATAAATATTTATTTGCCTATAAATTAACAGAATTGTATAAATGTTTTTAAAATAAAAGCTTCTAATAGACAAAAAGGTCCATGACTCAGCGTTTGGGTGAAGGTGGAACCCACACCCGCTGGTATTCTGTCATGGCCAGACTTAAGACTAAAAAACTAAAAAATTAAAACTGTCAAATTGTCATTACTGTCAAATTATTGATTACGGCAATAATCCTTGCGTTGTCATTTAAGCTATGGTATCTATATCTATCCATCCGGAGTCCTCACATTTGATAGAGTCCAACCGCTGATATCGTATCACAGATTCATAATTGTACCTAAGGATAAGTTTTCAAACAATATATCTTATATATTAAATGGCAGATAAACAGGCAAGCGGGCCACCTGATGGTGCGTACTCACCGCCTATGGACATCAGCAACACAGGGGTGTTTCCCTTAAACTACAACAACACAAACAAGCTCTTCATAAACCTCGTACCTGGCACTGTTGATCGGCGCACACGTTACCAATAGCGAGGAGTCCCGAGTTCCCTCGCGTGCCGCAGAACCGACAGGCGCCCGCGAGGCCGGGCGGGCCGCCCCCCGCGCCCCCCTCCGCCCCCGCGGACTCGCACACCCCGCCCTCCAGACCGCGGAACTCCGCAAGGGCCTTCAAAGTGCGCCGGTCCACCAGCAGCAGCAGCCAGAACAGCTTGGCGCGCCCGCACCCCTCGTGGATGTCCACGCGGATCGCGCTCTCCTCTTCTTTGCATATCTGTTTGGAAATTATAGATAGTGAGAGGTTTGTGTGTATTTAAAAGCGTGACTGGGATGTTGACGCTATGATATTTTAAAGAGGCTTTTGAGGTTGAAATAATAATACAATAAATTGATGGTGGTGTGTGGTGCCGCCACCTCAAAGAATAGCACCACCCCATCTCTTCCCGTGAGTGTCGTAAGAGGCGACTAAGGGACAAACCCGAAAGATGGGCAGCAGCATCTTTCTGGGTACATTTACATATACTGCACTGCGATCGCCAACGATAACGTGGCGATTATGGCAATTCCCCCCCCCGATGACAAGCACACACAGGCCACGGCCCCCAGTACCTGGCGGCCCCGCTATTACGGACCATGGTAGCGGTCACGGTAACGGCGGGGCAGGGGGTGCGAAAAATCACCGGACGCGACCAGGCTACCACAAAGCACGACCACTGGCCCTGGCAACATACAATGTCCAGACACTGCGGACCGACGAAAAGCTCGTGGAGCTGGAGGAAGTGGTAAGCAGATTACATTGGGACATTATAGGGATATCTGAAGTCCGAAGAAAGGGGGAGGACTCGATAACTCTGAAGTCCGGAAATCTGCTTTACTTCCGGGAGGGCGACCAACTGTCCCTAGGTGGTGTCGGGTTCCTCGTCCACAAATCCCTTGTGAACAACATCGTCAAGATCGAGAGTGTGTCGTCTAGGGTTGCGTACCTTATACTCAGAATTACCAAGCGGTATTCGTTGAAGGTCATACAGGTCTACGCACCGACTTCGACTCACTCCGACAATGAAGTGGAGGCTATGTATGAGGATATAACTACAGCCATACATACCTCCAAGACACATTACACCGTTGTCATGGGGGATTTCAACGTGAAACTGGGCAAACGAAGCGGAGACGAGTTGAGAGTGGGGCAATTTGGAGTTGGAAGTCGGAACGCCCGTAGCCAGATGCTGGCCGGCTTTCTGGAGAAAGAGGGACTCTTTATGATGAACTCATTTTTCGGGAAGCCGGATTATCGCAGATGGACGTGGGTTAGTCCCGATGGTGTCACAAAAAATGAGATTGACTTCATTTTATCTACGAAACGGCATATATTCAATGATGTCTCGGTGATCAATAGCATAAAAATTGGCAGTGATCATCGATTGGTAAGAGGCACATTGAATATTAATCTACAGCTGGAAAAATCGAGATTGATGAGGTCCACGCTCCGGCCTGTACCCATCTAAATCCAAAACCCCGAGAGCTTTCAACTCGAATTACAAAATCGCTTCGAGTGCCTAGGAGAGTGCGTCGACGTGGACGACTACAATAACAGCTTCGTGGAAACTGTCTATATGGTTGGGTCAAAGTTTTACAAAACCTGCCGTACAAAAAGAACAAGCAAAATCTCTGACGATACCCTCAAACTAATGGAAGAAAGACGCGCAATGACTCTGCAATCCCCTGATGATGTCTCTCAATTTAGGCGACTTAATCGACAGATCTCCAAGTCTCTGACTCGCGATATACGCCGCTTCAATACTATCAATATTGAGGCGGCGATCGAGCGGAATAAAGGCTCTAAAGTCTTTGCGAGAGATCTGTCGATTGGACAGAGCCAGTTGACGAGACTGAAAACGGATGACGGCAGAGTTGTTTCGACTAAGTCCGAGGTTTTGAGGGAAGTCGAGAGGTTCTATGGACAGTTATACACGACAACGCGGGCACCTGTTACCAGTATGGCAAAAGACCCTGGCTCTCAAATAGCTAAAGAACAACAAGGCGCCGGGTGATGATGGGATTACGGCTGAGCTTCTGAAAGCTGGTGGCAAATCTGTGCTTAAGACCCTTCAGAAGCTGTTCAATTCCGTCATCCTCGAGGGAAAAACGCCGGAAACATGGCACAGAAGTATAGTGATATTGTTCTTCAAGAAAGGTGATAAGGCTCTCTTGAAGAACTTCAGACCAATATCGCTGCTGACCCATGTGTATAAGCTGTTTTCGAGAGTCATTACGAATCGTCTCGCACGCAGGTTTGATGACTTCCAGCCTCCCGAACAAGCCGGATTCCGAAAAGGTTTTAGTACCATAGACCACATACATACGCTGCGGCAGGTTATACAGAAGACCGAAGAGTATAACCGGCCATTATGCTTGGCGTTTGTGGACTATGAGAAAGCCTTCAATTCGATCGAAACTTGGGCGGTGCTCCAGTCTCTACAGCGGTGCCAAATTGACTATCGATATATCGAAGCACTGAAGGGTTTGTACGAAAACGCCACTATGTCAGTTCGTCTCCAGGATAAGACCACAGAACATATTCAGCTGCAGCGGGGTGTTAGACAAGGTGATGTCATATCACCGAAGTTGTTCACCGCTGCACTGGAGGATATCTTTAGGCTTCTGGACTGGGACGGACTTGGCATCAATATTAACGGCGAGTACCTCACTCACCTCAGATTTGCTGACGATATCGTAGTCATGGCTGAAACCCTGGAAGACTTGGGCAAAATGCTCGATGACCTCTGTAGTGCCTCTCAACAAGTAGGTATTAAAATGAACATGGACAAGACGAAAATTATGTCGAATGTCCATGTTGTGCCTACTCCAGTGACAGTTGGAGGCATTCCACTTGAAGTTGTTGACGACTATTCATACCTAGGACAAATAGTCCAGTTAGGTAGGTCCAACTTCGAGAAAGAGGTCAATCGACGAATCCAACTCGGTTGGGCAGCATTCGGGAAGCTACGCCATATATTTTCATCCCAATTACCGCAATGTCTCAAGACGAAGGTCTTTGACCAATGTGTGTTACCAGTGATGACTTACGGAACTGAAACGTGGCCGCTCACTGTGGGCCTTATAAGAAAACTCACTATTACCCAAAGGGCAATGGAAAGAGCTATGCTCCGAGTCTCTCTGCGCGTTCGAATCACAAATGAGGAGATCCGCAAGCGAACCAAGGTCACCGACATAGCTCTAAGGATTGCCAGACTGAAGTGGCAGTGGGCAGGGCACATAGCTTGAAGAACAGATGGCCGATGGGGCAGTAAAGTTCTCGAGTGGCGACCACGTGCCGGAAGACGCAGCGTGGGTAGGCCTTCCACAAGGTGGACTGACGACCTGGTAAGGATCGCAGGTACCAGCTGGATGCGAAAAGCACAGGACCGGCCTTTGTGGAGATCTCTGGGGGAGGCCTATGCCCAGCAGTGGGCGTCTTCTGGCTGATATGATGATGATGATGAAATTGATGGAATTTTTGTTTACTCCGCAAAGAAAAACCAAAGAGAAAAGCATATTGACAGCTCCCGTCGTAGTCATGTGCAAAGCTCTAGTGATGCGACACGACACAAGGCGATGCAAAAAGTGTCTGTGCAGTAGAGAAAATTATGGCAACCACCCACATCAGACCCCGCGTAGACAACAAAATGGGCTTCAGGAACTTTTGTTGTACATTTCGACAACTACAATCCTGACAAGTGCGGAGATTATAGAACCCTTCAACACCACCACTTGTAAGATATGTGTATCAACGACTCTATCGGTAGAAACCTATCATTGGCTCTGTGCTGCCAGTATTACTCTAAATTGTAATCATTGCTGTTTTCCTTAAAGTGACATGGCTCAAGTCCAACAGTCACGCAGTGTCGGATCGATGTCACTCGCCTGTCGGTGGTGCGTGCGTGCCGACCGGTTGAGGTGCAAGAACCGGTCGCACTCGGCGCAGAGCGGGCCGCACGACCGGCACTCGATCACGGCGGCGGTGCACCCGTCGTCGTGGTTCGCGCACCACGGCCGCGCCTCGCCCGCGGAGTCGCGGCTGCGGGACTCGCGCTCGTTGCTGTTTACACTGGAACAGGGGATAGCCGATTTGTAGAACGCAACACAACCAGTCATTTTATTGGGAGAGGATAGTCTCATTATAGATAATCCGAATTTATAGCAATAGATGGAAACTGTGGGTATTTTTATAAGAAAATAAAAACTTATGTAAAGGAAGTGGTCTATGGCCAAATATCGGTATATTATTTACGTTTAGCACTCTCAAATACATCATTGTAAAGAGAGGCATCAAAATCACTCTGAAAAAATAAAGATGTTTATTCCCAAGCCACACCGAAAGCATGTAGTATTCTGTGACAGAATTCGAATGCCGCCAATAATGCAACATGGATAATAAGATTAATAAAAAACGTGGCGGGGAAAAAACGAACATGTCCCTAGCGTGAAATCAGAACAATGACATCTCGGAAAAAAGCCTAGCGCTTTCTTTCACGAAATTACGATTCTTGTCCAATGTTGACCAATGAACTGTTGAAAATTTTACAAATGACCACTCACAGTTCTAGATAGGACTGTTCGCAGACGCATAGCGCCGCAAGCGCCATCCATATGGTTGGGACGGCGATGCACCGCGCGGGCCGCCGGTCGCCCTCCGCCAGCTGCGCCGTTTGCGCTACGTACGTCGCCAACGCAGTGCGGGTCTCCAGTCCCCACACCGATGACACCTTGTCCTGTGTCAGTACAGTACAATTACAGTATGAACAGAACGTGATTTGGGTTACTTGAGAATAAACCGTTCAGCTAGCAGTTATAATTAACTTTACAAATTGAATTCTTCCAAACATAATATGAACGTAAGTCCGAACTAATTCAATGATTCAAAGCTAAGAACCGTTTAAACAAAAATACCGCATCGAAATCGGTACACACATAAAGTCAGCACCTCTCACTTTGCCACAGGGTTTAATTTCAAGCATAACTTTAAGTATGGATATTATCTCTAATAATAAAAGTTGTATTATTATTATTATGACTTGCCTCCGCCATATCGCAAAGCAGCTTCGCCACGAGGTGAGCGTGCTTCTTAATAGTCTCGCCTCGCATGAACCAGGCGGCGGGCGGCGCGGGCGTGACGCTTCCGCCCAGCGTCACAGAGCCCGTAGCGGCGCCACCTGCGCCCTTCACCTTCATCTGGACTGTTATCGCCTTACCGAGATAGCACACCAGGTGGTCCAGTAGCGTTACCCTGGTGATATAAATCCTCATGTTAGGAAAAAGACAAATTCAAAATATTGCGAATACATTTGAAGCACTACCACTCACACCCGTGCCAGTTCCAGCGACACAAGGTACATACGATCCCGTCTTCCACGTTATAACTTATTTTATTATATTTACGGCGGTTGAGGATAAATAAATCCTCCTAGGGCGCCTTCTGCTGACCCTTCCACACCTTTCTTACGTCCACTTTCATAGCTTTTTCTTAAAAACAAGACATTCCAAAAATATTTATCTTACCTCGTAGTTAAATCGTTTCCGAAATTGATTGCAGCTAACATTTTCTGTGGCGGTATTTCGGTGATCATTCGGCGCAGTAAAGATATCACCTGTAAAGTAGGTAGGTAAGTTAACATATTGACTGTTTGCTTTACTTCGTAAGCATAGGTTTGCCAAGTGCATTGCCAGAACATTAACGTTCAGTGTGTACGCCAATGCAAGCCAGTGTATATGCGCTGGCACCTGTCGGCAACATTAATGTGTCAGTGTGTAAGCCAGTGTGTATGCGTATGCGCCGTCACCTGTCGCTGCACTCGCTCGCTGCCGGCGTGCAGCAGCGCAAGCAGGTCGGCGAGCAGCTCGGTGCGCCGCGCGAGGTGCGCGCGCCCCACCGCGCTGCCGCTCAGCGCTAGCAGCTGACCAGGAACAACACAAATAGAGGTCAGTGCTGGACATGACATAGTTAAGAATTTGCGAGTAGACCATGCGGTGGCTATCACCGTAAGAGGTTAGAATACTGACTAATGTACATAATTCAGAAAAGGCCGCAGCGGGATTCGAACCCGGCACCTCTTGTTTACGAGTTGAATACTCGACCGCTCGGTTACCGACGCTCTTAGGCAACAGAGGCATCAAAGCACAGTATGCATAGTCTCGTCTCACCAGCGACAGCATTTCGAAGCAGTAGTTGTCCTGGTGGTGCGCGGCGCGCGGCGGCTCCTCGCGCTCCGCCTCCGCGCACAGCAGCGCCGTCTCCCAGTCGTCGCGGACGCGCGCCGCCTCGCACCCGATCGCGCACACTATGTGCGACATCACCTGGTGGAACGTTCGGGTATTTCAAGTTACGGCAATCGAAAGTCTATTAAGTGTTTGGGCGCTGCTGGGACCTCTCTTGGGAGGTCTTGATGTCAAACTATCAGAAGGGCTATTGGCTATCACGTGGCGCAACCATTGCCAATTTGAAGTTACGTGAATCGAAATTCCACTAGGTGGCGCTCCTGGGACCTCTCGGAGGTCATGATGTCAAAATACGATCAGAGCTAAAGACATAAAAAAATTTACACTACTCTAATTTGATACGACGCTATAGACAGTGGCCAACTTAGACCAACTTAGTGTAGATTTTTTTATGTCAAATTCAGTTTTCAACTGAGTTAGACAATAGCCCCGCAGATGGACTGCACGCCTAGAGCCGATAAGTTCACGTGTCACTGCCATGTATGCAGCAAGCAGTGGAAGTAATTACGAAATGCTAACCGCGTCATGGACAACTATAGTACGAAACTGCTGCTAATTAATGTCGATGATCGACTTCAGGGAAGTTCAAACTTCGAGTTTTTATAGTCAAGGACTGTGGCAAGTGGCGAGTACAACAAGCACAGTGACGAGCGCCCAGACAGTGACTGCCTTGTGACATTTCTCTGTAGAAATGGACGTGCAACATCAAAAAATACGTGCATATTTGCGCTACAAACACAATATACTAAATTTGCCTGTTTATACTATTTACACGCCAGTGACGAGTCAAGTGCCGCATGGGGTTCTAGGTTTGGATCTAGTTGCTAGTGACGCGGCTTTCAGGCCAAGTTGATACTTATCATAAACACTTGACCAATGTAAATCGGACACTAGACCCGTTGCGCTCCAATTAGAGCTCCCTCAATCTCACAGAATCTACGTCAGCGAGCGCAGAGTACCAACCTGCCGCTGCAGTGTAGTAAGCTTGTGTCCAGCGAACAGTATCCCCACGACGTGTTCCCGCAGGTCGCTGTCGTCTGTGGCGGCCTCCTCGGCGCCCGCGCTGCCGCCCTCCCCGTTGGACTCGCTGCCGTTGCGCTCCCATTCGAGCAGCTTGCCGAACACCTGTGGGTGAGAACGTAGACAAAACGTCCCGGATTTGGAATTGCTGTTTGTAGGCCAAATAGTGGGGCTATTAATGTAATTCATAAATTAATTGACTTCTGCGGATATGTAGTCGTATCTCATTCGACGTTTTAAATTACAACTTGAGATAATTATTTTACTTATTATAATGACACTAGCGATCCGGCCCCGCTTCGCACGGGTAGTAACATTACCAAAAAACATTGAACATTTCGGTCATCACCCACTTTCCGCCATTTTGAATAATACTTCCAAACGATAGGAAACTTCAATATCTATCGATCACTTTATGTTAAAAAATGTCGAAATCGGTATGTTTTGCGAGATATCGCAAGACGATGTACACATGCCGATCGGTTTAGTAAAAATAGGAAGATATTTGACTCTGAACAGACTTAGTAGGGGCTCGTAGTTTCCCAAATGTCTTTCCTCTGGAAACAGTCTCACATCTCCTCCGAAAATCGTATCACCAACCCACCTGCAAGGTGAGCCTGAACACCATCGAGCCACTAACTAACCTGCGAGGTGAACAGCCTAAAAACCGATTCACCAACCCACCTGCAACGTGAGCAGCCTGAAAACCATCGATTCACCAACCCACCTGTGAAGTAAGCAGCCTGAACACCTTCAGCGTGTCTGCCTCGGAAAGCGCATGCAGCACGTGCGCGGGCGAGGCGTTGCCAGCGGGCGCAGGCGCGGGCGCACCCAGCACGCGCACCTGCCGCACGCGCACCGCTGCCTCGGGGCCGCGAAGCTCGCACCGCACGCGGGCCGTCGTGCCCGTCAACTCTGCATAACATAAAAAAAATGAGCGAAATCGTCTTGGCGTTGTTGTCGTGGTTGTGCACCGCACGCGGCCGTCGTGCCCGTCACCTCTGCACAACGACATGACAAACATCAGCGAAATCGTCTTGGTTTTATTGTCCCAGTTGTGCACGCGCTCGAGGGCCCGGGGTCCGCCTTGACCATTATCGAGGATTTGGCAGATCAGATAGTTGATCATAGCGTCGAAATATCGGGCTACTCGTCTACAAAGGTACGCGGTAGGGAAAACGGAACATATCCTTAAAATGTTTGATAGTTTAAAACATTATGTAACATGTTTGGCGTTTATCTCGTTTTGTATCTAAGTAAGTATTTATTGGTCCTCCGGATCACCAGTACGCTAATTACGCAACAATGTTGCTAACAATTCTGTCTTCAATAATTGAAATAATTACTTTAACAATTACGTATGATTGATTTAATACTTTCAGTTTATAGCAATAGAACTTTGTTCGCAACTAGCCTACGGGTGGTAAACGATAATACGGATGATAAGTGAAATATGGTTGACCTTAAGGGCGTCCGCTGCATTGAACGTATGCCATTGTTGGCCTTTTAAGCATTCCGTTGCGCTCGCCACGTACTAAATCCGCAATTAATCAGAACATACATTTTCCGCTCATTACAGCGGACGCCCTACCTAGGAGATATTTAAGTAACAACAAGAAGTCTGTTAAGTAATGAATGAATAATAAAAAAATTGGGTCTTACTCGGCACCGTGTAGCATAGCCAAGTCGCAGTTTTAGGATCAACTTCCATATCTTGCATATGGAACAATTCGCTAGTACCGCTGCTGTAGAGGAATGATACTAGTAGAGTTTTGTTCTGAAAAAGAAATATAAATTTTACGCTTAATTCGCCCTAATAAACACATCTTACGTTCAAAAATGATGCAAGCAAAATTGGAGTTCGTAAACCAAGTTTTTAGTGTTTAGACGTTGCAGTTTCCACTGACCACGGTGTCCCTGGTGTTGTCGACGTGTACGCAGACGAGATGTGGGCGATCCTCGGGCGCTCCGCCCGGGTACGCAATCTGCACCCACTTCGCCTTGTTGCGATCTTCATCACCGGACTCCCAGAAGGTCTCCGAACTGCCGTCGGTGAGCGCGCCAGCCATGCCCTGTCGCGAGGACACGCTGATGTCGCACCACCCGGTCACGTCAGGACACTTCCAAACGTAATAATCCTGAGGAAGCACAGGCTCAAGTTCGATTATACTGTGTCGGCTTATTTGCAACTGGTGGGCAACTTGGAAATTACAATGATTTATTATTCGAAATGGAGTTTTCTCATTATTGTACAAGGGAATTATGTTTTATTTTATGGTAAAAATTTTTGAACATGTGATATTCTAATTAAACTCTCACTCAGAGTCAAAGAAGCAGAAATACAATATTTTTACAGCTACAAGCTACAGTGCGAAGCTTGTATTAAAATAAAAATTACACCACGTCCAGGATGCTTGTAATCCGCGTCCAGGCCATGCGACAGATGCCATTTTCGACGAACTGATTTCACATATATTCTGTTACTTATTGCATTACACATAGCATGTAGCAGGGAAACATTGGAATAAAATACCCAATTACATTATCAATCTAAAAAAAACCTTTCTCAAAAAAAAGACAAATAACTACAGATCCAGAATCTCAAGGCTATAACACAGATTTGCTATTGCAGATTTCACGAGCTTGGTATAACTTTTTCTACCATACCTTGGTGAGATAAGTATTGAAGCTCTCGTGGAGCGCACCCAATTCTCCATCCTCGCAGCTATCCTCAGAGTGCGACAGGATCTTGCTGATCACGCTGAACACTTGCGATCTGATCCCGGCCGCGTTAACAAGGCACAACGCACAGATATATCCAAATGTTCACAGAAGATATAGTTGGAAACACCAAGATGTTTAGTACCAATTCAAATGTGTATTAATTAGGTTCCTGCAGAACGGAGCGATACAGCCGGGCGCGTTTGCGGCTTGAGGCAATAGCATTTGACTTTTATTTGGGAACGGTTGCATGCTTTATGGTCACGAGTACGCGCCCGCACCTAACCGCAGGAATCTACTGACTTAATGCCTACACCTGTAGGTTGATTACGTAACTCAGTTGCCAACAATTCTCTGATTTCAATTATTGAAAATGTTACATACGATTACATATCATCGATTTCATCAGTTGCTAACAAAGTTCCACTACAACAAACTGAAACTATTAAATCGATCACACGCAATCGCTAAAGTAACAATTTCGATTATTGAAATCAGATCATTTTTAGCAACAGAATAACGCAATGAGCCTACTATAGTAATCAAAACTACACCTCTAACAAAATCTTACCTGTGCAAGAAGGCGCGATCATGTGGCGAGTAGTGTAGCGCCCAGCACCTCACGGCTTGCAGGGCGGCGGCGCTGGCAGGCGGTAGAGAAGGAGCTAGGGCGCTCACGGAGCCCAAGAACGCATGGAAAGCTGCGCGGGCGCCGCGGGCCGACCGCCCGCCCGGGCAGAGAGCGCTAGCAGAAGCAGTAGCCGGGTACGCCCGGTTCGCGTCGTGGACAGTGTTCTGGACGAATGAGTTCTGCATTTGAATGATACATACAAATAGTAGACAATCACATCAGTTTCCAGAAACATAAAAGACGCGATCAAAATGAAAAACAGATAGTGGAGTAGGTGTGGGTACAATATGCAATTAGAAACAATCTAGGCATAACCAGAAATACTAGTTCAAGTACATAGTTACATGAAATTTTGAAACGTTTGATTTGAAAGAATACCTTTTTTGACATCTCACCTCTTTATTGTCGTCGAGGGCCAAAGGTGGCGGTACGATCCGTGCGTACTGGTCCAGAGCATTGCAGAACCACCACATCACATCGTGGACGCACGTCGGTTGAGTGGACGACCGCAGCAACCAGTTTAGAGCCTGAAAGTAGTGTTAAGTACTAATTCTTGAGCACAGTCATAACCTAACTCCTAACACCTGTTTCTCACATTTTATTTATGATTTGCAGGTACATCTAAAAACTGGGAGATACTTTAGAGGCTATACCGTTTGGTCCTTCGAGCCGGATACAAAGAACGAAGCAAACGGACTTTAATTTTGTTTTCGCTAACGGATAAAGTGATATACAAGGAACTGAGGAAATCCCCTCTTTGCATAGGTATACTTGAATTTTATTTGGAAACAGTTGCACGTTCCATGGTCACGAGTACGTGCCCGCACCTACCAGCACGAGTATAAAAAAACAAATCCACTCACCTCGAACGCGTACTGGCGTATGGTGTTGATCCTGACGGCGGCGTCCATCTTCTGCCTGTGCGAGTGCAGGTCGCGCGCGGCGAGCACGAACGTGAGCACGGAGCCGTTGACGAGCTCTTTCGCGTCCAATCGCGGCGGCTCGAACGCGGAGACGCCAGCGCACTCGCGACCAACTAGACGGACGAGCGCGGCGCTCGGCTGCGAGAGCAGCGATGAGCCTGCGCCTAAGGGATAGGCGGTTGGTAGTAGTGGTGTCATTACAAGATTTAGTTGGAGGTCGTATTGGCTTCGTTCGTTGCAACGTTTGGAACAGTACACGTTTTGTTTACATCAATATTCTTTTGAAATCTTTTGGGTTTTTCTTTTAGTACAAATAGAGGATAAGAAAATGGTTTTTTTGGTTTCCAACAAAATATCCCGTGTAACCAAAATATCACTAAGATCATGAAAATCTTGTCATTCTTGTTGCCGTGCTTGTTGCTGTATGAAGTGCAACTGAACTTCAAGCTTGGAGTGATAAAGCAATTTCCTGGTCGAGTTTAAGATGACTAACGTCTCTCCAAGGATTTTACATATATCGCTAAACTATAAAACATTGATGTGTTTGTGGGTCAATCCGACTTAAGAACCATGTAAAGATGTCCCCCTCCCCCTTATTTAGCGCCACCTGAACCTTTCCTATGTAAAAATGCATCAGATATCGTATGATCGTACCGGTGAGCGACTCCTGCGAGTCGAGTATGGCCAAGCGGGCCTGCGGCGGGCTGGCAGCGGCGGCAAGGTTGCGGGCGCCCGCGTGCCCCATCGACACGGACCGCTGCACGCGCGGCCAGCACAGCGGCTCGCGCTCGCATGTGTACACCGCGCTCTGGAAAATAGTGGGAGATATAAACTAGCTCTTGTCGGTGATTTCGTGTGTGTAACATTACGGGCCCGATCTCGTAGGAGTCATATTGGATTTCGGGATACATCATAGGTCTTTGAGTTATGCCATTACTGCCAAATGTCATTAAAATCCGACAATACATTCAGTAATTGAATGTACAAGGAATAACAAACTTCCAAACATCCTAATCAACTATCGTAATTATTATATTAGTAAGATAAGACATTTTAAGTGAGAAACTCATTTGCTCCTTTTAGTCCTTGATAAAAAGGCATATCATAATGAATTAATTACACGAATATCAGTGTAAATACAGAAATATTATGAAGTTGAGCCGAAATGTTCAATAGCGCGGACATAATCCTATTTGGCAGCTAACATCAGAGTGGGAAATTTGATTCACATTTGTGTCACATTTAGGGACCTTACCATGAATTTTATAAAACCGTCCAAGTTCCGCGCGATTTAGTTACGAAAGAGACAAGCTTATGTGACACGTATAGCGCCGTCTCGTACTAAGCAGGAAACTTCTGTCAGGTCCTGTTATAAGAGCTCAAGGTAAGCCCCCAGTCAATGCAATTCGCTACGAAATGTGTATTACGAAAGCCATCTAGCGTCACTGAACAGCGGCGCAATGCGCGTGGCGAATGGGTATTGCGAAGAAGCAGCACCATCTACTGTCACTGACCAGTGGCGCAATGGGCGGCGGCGAATGTGTGTTCCGAAAGCGCGCCTCCTCTCTAGTATCACTGACCAGCGGCGCGATGGGCGGCGGCGGCGGCCGCCCCAGCGAGTGGTAGCGCGCGGAGTCGGCGTGCTGCGGCGGGCGCGGCGCGGCGCCCAGCGCGGGCAGGCACTGGAACGGCGGCGGCGGCTGCCACACGCTGCTCGGCGGGGTCGGCGGGCTGCGGCCGTCGCCGGACCAGGCGGAACGGACGCCCGCCTCTGCAACGATAGGAGCAATCTTCAACTATTCTTTCAACATCACAGTCCACTTCAGGACATAGGGCCTCTCCCGTGAGATGGGAGGTCGTTGCACATAATCGCTTGGCTGGCGGGAGATCGCAGTGTTATACATGTAACAGGAAAACGCTGCTGCCCATTTTAGAAGCTGCTCTTAGAAGTTTGGCCTCGAAAACATTAGTTTGCTTGCATAGGTTTTGTGCTATTCTACCCTGCTGGACACCACACGGCCAAGTAGTGTTCTTTATTATAAATAAATATAACTATTCTTGGACAAATTCACACAGCGCCTCCTAGCCCAAAACTATGCAAAGCTTGTGTTATTTTGTTACTTTACACAACTGATACCTTTATAATTTTTTTTAAATACATCCTTTTTATACATAGTTGGCCGTGTGGCGCCCGACAAGGCGACTAATGTTTTCGAGGCAAAAGATTTAGTATCTCCTTCCGTGGGAGAGACCCTAAGTCCTGCAATGGACGCTTATGGTATGTGATGATATACACAGAACGATTACATCGTTGAAAGCTTCAAAGTAGTTTACAAAGGCGAGCTTAACTCTGTAAGAGGGGTGTTACCAATGTCACGAGCATTGCTAACACATCATTCAACAGTCCACGCATGGACTCCACATCACCAAATTGTCAACTCAGATTGGAGCTCGCTGTATTGATTACGAACAACACAAAACGCTGTTGTTCAAAGCATTCTGACCTACGGAAGTCCTAGCGGATCCGCTTATGACCAAGTAGACGCATTGTGAGATACCCTTGAATTAGTACTAAATTCTAGTGTAACGAACACGGCCGATCCGCGTAGATTTGACGAAAGATTCATTTCGTCATTAAATCGCTGATGCAACCTCTAAAGCAACTGGAAAATTTTCCACCGAATAAATATATGAAATCAACATTCTAGGTCTAGATAATGACCTCCCACCTCAATATGCGATAAATACAGCAATAACATTTACAGCCGTCTGCTCGTGAAACTAAACGTGTCATTACTAAATATAAACCAATCTGAATATAAATATAGAGACTTGCCGGAATTAGTAAGCGGTGCCAAGTCGAGCAGAAACAGTGCGTTCTCCTTCATCATGTTGTGGTCGATCTCCGGTATTTGGTCAATGCGCTCGTAGCCTAGCTCAGAGATGGTCTTGGTCTTTGGTTGCTTGATCGAGGACGCCGACTTTATCGTCTTGTCGCGACATTTCTCGCAGAAGATGTACCACAGTTGGCGTGGTGCTGTAAGGAATTAAAGCATTTACGTTAGTCTGAAGTTTCACGATAGGCAATTGGTATTGGAGCAAGCGATATTATTTTTTTATACGATCGAAAACTAATCGCTTTAATAATTTAGGAGTTGCTAGGAGTTGTCTGCATAAGACGGGTTGTGCCTTATTTATTTCTAACGTGAAAAATGCTTTTTCATGTTCCACTTTGCAGAATAAGGTAGTCAATGACGACATTTACAGCTTTCCACTGAGGGGTACAGCTAGTTGATGACAGGACGGCATCCTGAAGTTTTCTTTATAACCAACTATCAGTAGTCCAATACAGTGGTGACACAACCAGCACGAAATAAAATGCCCCCAACATATCTGCTCAGTAGACGGCAGCGCTAATGAGGCTAGTTGACATATATATACTACATATTTAATATGGCAGGAGTGCGACATTTTGGTGCGAATGGTTGTGCAACCCCAAAGGTTGGCACAGAACAAAAAAAAAGCCTTCCTAGCCGTTTTCGGCTACAGCGACTGCAGCGACGACATTAGTTAGGTATTTCCTGCTGCTCCTGTCTGTCGTGCGCCCGCATGTGACTAGCGTAGCCAATTTTGGCTTTAAATGTGCGGGGACAAGTTGGGCAGGTCAGGACACCGCTTTGGAAGTTATAATATATAGCCGCAGGTGGTCGGGCTTTCGTGTCATCGCGTCTTTGATCGAGCTCCTTTGTGCGTCGATCTTCAAATTCGGAAATATTCAGCTTCATACGACGTCTCCACTCTGGACGGTCTGCAGCCAGCGATTCCCATGTACTGGGATCTACGCAACATCTCTTCATATGCCTCTTTTGCACATAACGCAAGAGCTGCCCGCCCTGCTTCCGCGTACCATCTTGAAGTTCGCTATAAAGGATGTGCTTTGCGACTCTGCCCTCGGGCATCCGGTACACGTGACCACACCACAAAGACAGACACAGAACAAAAATATTGTTGTCTCAAGACGTTTCTTATTTTACCGGTTATTTGACTTATCCCTTTCAATGCGTGTCCCTTTCATGCTACCCTTCCCCTATACCGTGGAGGCTCACTATATTATCGTCACGTTATAAACGCGCTAATTGGGGTCCGCGCCGCAAATGCAGCGTATGCAAGTCCCATGTACCCACGCGTTGCCGACCCCGTAAAAACCTTTTCACCCCTTTGAAGAACTCCATGTTGTACTCTCCAGGGAAAACCTCTCCAGGTAGTTCATTCCACAACCTAAGTGTGCGTGAGAGAAAGTTAAGAGTGTGTGATGGTACCCTGCGCCAGCTGTCCGCACGCGGTGTGCGCACCGGGCAGCAAGGGCTGTTCGGTGCCGCGGTAGACGCCCGTGCGATCGTAGCCCATGGAGACGGGCGCGCGGCACCCGGGGTGTTTGTTGCGCATGTGCGCCGCCAGTGGAGGGGGCACGTTTCCGCCGCAGAGCTCGCATTTCACTGGTGGATAATGGTAAATATAGTAGATTGTATAAGTAGGCAGCGTGGGTAGGCCTCCCACAAGGAGAACCGACGACCTGGTAAAGATCGCAGATACCAGCTGGATGCGGAAGGCACAGGGCCATCCTTCGTGGAGATCTCTTGGGGAGGCCTATGCTCAGCAGTGGGCGTCTTTCGGCTCATATGATGATCATGGTTAAGGCAGACCCCGGGCCCTCGTGCGCGAGAGCATAACCGGGACATTAACGAGATGATTATTTTATAGGTATAGCGTTTATTTTATATTTTGGTCTACATATTTACCTGCATAGGGAGTTTTTGAGGCAGTCGATGTCTTCCAATCCCTCTTCTTTCTTATGCCGGAGAATAATCTACCCTCCTCATTTTCATTCTTTTCGGCTGCTTGTTTTCGAAACCTAAATCAATGCGTAATATTTAGTAACGAAAATGTGTAACAAAAGGAAGTAAATATTAAAAAATAATATACTTTTCTGTTGCAGGAGCCAGTTGATCAGCATCATATAGTGTATCCCACAGGGCCACTAAAGCGCGTAACGCTGGCGGCAAGACGTTTACTACAGACGGAGATGTGCCTGTGAAGAAAATTAAAAGATACATTTGAAGGCATAAATAACGTTACAAATATATATATATATGTCACCGAACGAATGTAAATATCTAACGTATTCGCTAGATTATAAACTAGCGGTTTTTACAATCTTACTGTGACGTATATAACAGTTTTTCGAAAAGCAACTATTTTTGAATCTCAAAATCGTGCAACAGAATGGGGGCTACCGCGTCCTGCGTGACGCGTGAGTGGCACTGTTGTCACCTCACATCTGTTATCAAAACACGACTAAGTTTCGGTCAGAAGCATACAATGAAGGTTTACCAATCGCCAATCGGTGAGTGAGAAACGTGAGTCCCCATTCCTACAGCAATATACAAAAAGCAATATCAAAATAAATCAACAACATCCATACCCGCATCACTGCAATGTGCGCCCTCCTCCTTGATAGGGGCGTCCATATCAGTCTTGCGCATGCGGCTCGCGGCCACCTCCGCGCCCGATCGCGCCAGCGTCTCCAGCGTGGATGGCTGGATGTGCAAGTATTGGCCTGCCCAGCGAAAAAGTATCATTTAAATCTACCCTAGGAACTCACTGTGTAGTATCCGGCTGTAGAATTGCACCAACCCCTTCTACTGGGCGTTTTCAAAGGTCATCTTTGACCAGAAAATAAACAACAGCCTTTTCTGTTACTTTAATCACCGCGATCTCCAGCCTGCCTGCCAAGCGTGGAGATGTTGGTCCACTGACACGAAGGAGGATGGGGAATTGAACCAACCCCTTCGACTGGGTGTCGTCAAAGACAACTAATGTCTTAGGCCAGAAAATGGGCAACAGTGGTTTCTGTTGTGCACTTTAATCACCGCGATCTCCAGCGTGCCTGTCAGGCGTGGTGATGATGATCCACTGACACGAAGGAGGGTCGAATATAGCAGTGAAAGTTTATAGACTGTTGATATGTAGGTATAATCGGGAATTTCGAGTCTTAAGTAATTTGGCACTAGTATAATAGTAGAGTACATAGAAAACTGTTTGTACGAGGACCAATTAATATTTGATGATATATCGGCCATAAACAATGTTTATTTTTAACAAGCTTACTTACTTAAGGCCTGCCTGATGGTAAGCAGTCACCGCACTGTTATATAAAGAACGATTTTACAGTTCCAAAGACAAACCTCCTAGGCAGACAGCGGAAACTCAGATATTGGCTTCCATTGTCACTCCAGCCCACATCCCTACAAAATAAAAGCCTCACCAGCATTGGAGACCTCTACGGAGTGTCGCTGCGCCTGCGCTGGCGGCTGGTGCGGGGACCGCGTAACGACGCGCGCGCCAGCCTTCGGCAACTGCGGGTGGAACTTGAGGAACGCCGCACACGCGATCGCGTCGTGCACGATGCCTGGGTTGGAAAATTATAAAAACATTATAGAAAACTAGCGATCCGGCGGGAAATTGTGTGTTGCGCGAACGAAATTTGGAAATCAAAATTTGGGTTCTCAAAGCGAACATTTGCCGGTGAAGTAAATTAGTAAAAATAGTTCGATACTTATTTCCAGTATGTCCATGACTAGGTGACTTCGTTCGCGTGTTGTCTTTCGTGTTGTTTTATACTATGTATAGATAAAGTCATACGTACTGGTCCATTAAAAGATAGATAATACTGTGGGTATTGGGCGGGTTTTATTGGGTGGGTGGGGTGGCTGTGACTTCAGTATCTTTTAATGGACCAGCACGGCTAGCACAAGTGTGTCCGCGACACAGTTAGCGCCACGAGAGCGTCTGATTCCTTCTCTCGATACTAAGATGAAAGAGATAGCAGTATCTTTGTCGCGCCATTTCTCGCTTATCGCGCGCGATAGCAACTCGTGGTAGCTGTACAGTACAAAGTACTTAGTGTTAATCAGTGCACCCACCCTCATGCCACAGGAGGGAAGCGAATATCGCCCTTAAGCACTCCGCCTGCGCCGGGCTGAGCGCGTGTTTCCTGGGCGGCGGCGGCGGCGGCGCGGGCGAGGCGCGCGCGGGCAGCGGCGGCGGCGACGACCCGCGCCGGTACGCGCGCGACCGGCTCGCCAGACGGTCGCGGGTCACGCTCTTGGGTGTGTCCTAGGGGGGGGGAGCGGGATTTTTTATTTATTTAGGAGAACAACAGCGGTTGTTACAGTAAAAAAAAATTATAAAAATAGGATAACATAGCCAATAAGAGATTTTCTGGGAGCCGATTAAAACGAAAAAATAATTGTGATACACGATTTTCGAAACTAAATCAAAACGAGGCGAGAGAGAATGTAGATATTTTACGCGTTCTTCTCAGAAAAGGTACTAAAACTTAGTATCTTTTCACGAAACACTTCCAAATTCAATACTTAAGAATCCTGTCTACGCAGCGCCATCTAGTAAGAGGCACGATGAACTACACTTCAAACTTATTAAAGTAGCTGTCTGAAAATCCCCAATTATTGGTTGGCTATCTTAAACGATATTAGATCTTATAAGATATAAAAGTAAGACAATTACAGATATCCACGAATAGAGCTGGCTTCGGTGTGTCCTTGGTGGGTAACTGGCATCCTCAGGTCAAATAAGAAAAAAGATGGGGCGCTGTCAACAGTGACATAACGCCGATTTTGTAAACATGTGCGCCACGGCGTAGTTTGGTTGTCAATAGCAACCAATGGTTTGTTTGAACACAATGAGAGATTTCGCGATTATTAAATCTACCAGATGGCGCTACTGGTCCACTATTTAGTGGATTTTGGAATGGCACCGATTTTGATTCGATGGCAGTACATTACAAGAGCGGATTCTGACAGAAGCCGCGCTTTACCGGTGATAGTGGCAATACCTTGCTGCCGATATACAGATGCACGGTGGACATCATCTCCTCGCCTACGCTCTCTGGTGAGGTCTGCGTGCCGGTCTGCGCGAGCCGCCCGTCGAGTAGCGGATGCCCGTGGGATGCGCCGCCGAGCTGCCACTCGCCATCGACCTCTATATCGGTCTGGACAGAACACGGTCAAGGTGAATTACAAAGTTAACGAACACAAAATTTCTTTATTGATTAGGACGTTAAATATCTCTTTCAATCGTCAGAAGGTAGGAATAAGGAAGGAAATATATAGTGACGCGTTGGCCGCCCCATGGCCGGAGCATATCCACCCCACGCCGAGCAAGGCCGGACCGTGCCCGAGAGCACCAGACAGAGTCGGGTATTTTATAGGTATGTCTAGTGTACTTAAGAAAAGCAGCAGAGTGTGCTGTACTTTCTGTCTGTGCTGTTTCTGTAGGACTGAAGGTTTAGTCGAGAGCGCGCAACCCCAAAAACGCTCGTCGGGTGGTGGATCATTCTACTCTACCAGCACCACACGGCTAAGTATAAAGGCGCTGTCTGTTATTTAATTTTTACCTCTAGTATACTGTTGACATCCCGAACGTTATCGCTGGACGGCCGTAGCTTTATCGGCGACCACCAGTCGTCGCTGTTGCCGTTGCTGCGCCGCTGCGCCCGTCTGCGACATAAACACATGAATCAGCCATGATCCATACATAGCATTTGATCGATATTTAATTACGTCAGATTTTCATTTAAATCAAAATTCAAACGTCGCGTAAATATTTGACACTTTACTACTTTTTAGATTTTTGTTTAATCTGTATTGTTCACATCGAAACAATATTTTTTAGTTAAAAACCTATATGGGACCAAGCGCAAAAATACCGTATACTTAAAAATATTTTGATTATATCTAGGTATATACCTAAAGTAAACAACACTTACTTTGGCGAGGGCATGCCCACCAGGTCGTTACGAATTGATCGAGAACGTTTGCTCGGCTCAGCTCCGAACAGGAATGGACTTGAACCAATATCAAGCTGGAAAATATCAATGTCAGGCTGAAAAAATGCATGATCATATGAATTATGTGGTTCGACATTTTTGTTGTACCAAAATCAAATATTTCAACTGCATATTTAATATTGTGTCAATCATAGTCTGTTCATGTAACATGTAAGTAATTAAAACTTTTTTTCATACCTCATCAGACATATCACTTGTAATCGAAAACGGGTATCCTTTGTCGTCTATGAAGTTCAAATCTAAAAACAAACCATAATTTAAAGATTAGGTGATTGACAGCATTATACAGAATAATAAGATTAAAAAGGGCATAATAACAAATTTAGGTCGTTGTAAGAATGCAACTGTAATTGGACATAAATCACATTCTTAAAACAATTGCGAAAGTAGTGCAGGACTTCGTATTACATGCAGCGATAAATGCATGTAACACTTAGGTAAATAACTTACCACTAGAGGCAACATCAAGTTCATCTTCTTGCATCCAAGTGTGCATATCAGAATGTGCGTTTGCGATTCCGCTCCAAATGCCCGTGTACTCCATCTAAACATATAATTTTTTCCTAAAGACACTATATCATGACCTTATATGGTACTAATAGAAATTGCTCTACCGACAAACATGTTGTAAGTCAATAATGGTTTACGTTACTCAAACTTGAATCTTTACAAACCAGAAAAAATACATCGTTCAGAATGCTTTTATAGAAGTGGAAAGAGGCCGTGTCTTAGATGTTGACCAGCCCAAAGATTGGGTGAAGATCGGGACCGATGTGGAGGAGTCTTAACTCCAGGAGTGGACTATTATGTAATGTTGATATGTTGATATGATGGTCGTGATTTGTTTATTTGTTCTTGAATCGCGGTGATCATTAATTGAAGGTTTGAAAACACAGAAGTAGGAAGTAGACCACAAAACATGGTCTTTTACCCGGACTTGCCCAGAAGAGTTTATGTTTATCGAATGTACTTATTGAAGTAGTGCAACATGACTGTTCATATCGTGCATTGTCGAGTTAGAAATACAAAGAATAAAGTTGAGTAATTCATCACAGCCTTATTTCGGTTTGGAAACCGCAAAACCACAAATATACAATTAATAACACATTGTTTCTGATATCGAATAAGTAAGATCACATTTAGTATAAAATCGCAGATCACATCACAGCAACAGCCATAACAGTCCACTACTGGACGAGAGCCTCCTGCGTATTAGTAGAGATCATATCCTTCACGCCACGACCAATGAGGAAATTAACGAAGCAGGAGTACCCAGTTGGCCGTGTGGTGTCCGCCAGAGTATTATAGCATATTATAGCACCAACCCTTTACACTCGAGGGTGTCGTTATAAGGCGATTAATGTTATCGAGACAAAATATCTAGAGTCTCCGTAGGCTGGAAAATGGGCAACGGCATAGTCCATTGTTATATTTATATAACTTCGATCTCCAACTCACCTGCCAAGCGTGGAGATTATGGCAATAACCTACCCTTTCGTAGGAGAGGTCCCAAGTCCTGCAGTGGATTATTATAGGCTATGATGATGGTACAATAACCTCTCCTTTCGTGGAAGAGGCCCTAAGTCCTGCAGTGGGTTATGGGCTGTGATGATGCTATCTCCAGATGATACTGTATCCAGTGGTCCCAGACGCACCTGCGGCGGGCTCCCCGGCTCGACCGGTACAAGCAACGCACGGTCCAGATGGCGGTGGTGCTGCAAACACCAGGCGGCGTCCACGCAGCCCTCGGCGAACGCCCGCGCAGACTCCACGCTCAGACGAACCCACGTGCCGTCCTTGTTCACCAGCTGGGAACACGCAAGGCCGTCCAGGCGTAAATATCTAATGAATAGTCAATAAAAAAAATCGATCACTTTCCTGATACCGGCAGGTTCAGGCACCTATTTCCCAAGTATCCCTGAGGCTTACGCAACACGTAACCAAACCAGCAGAGCCTCCTCGATCTTATCTGCGATATCCCTTACGCCAAGGCTGCCACGGATGTACTCGTTACGTATTCGATCAAGTCGCGTAACTCTGCACATCCACCGCAGCATTTTCATTTCGTTGACGTAAAGTTCGCGAACGTGTTTCGTCAGCGCTGGCCATGTCTCGCAGCCATAGAGCATTACCGGTCTAATTATACTCTTGTATATAAGATTTTAGGGTCACATGTGACTGCCGTGAGTTCCCGCCATTTGGCCCAAGCTGCAGAGATTCGGGACTTGACATCGCCGGACTCGTGCATCACGGATCCGAGGTATTTGGATTTATCTGTCCTATTGATCTGCGCTGCAGCTGGCCATATACTCCGTTTTGGCGATATTCAACTTCAAGCCACCGTTCTCTAGCACATCCTTCCACGTGTTTACCCTGGTCTCGAGATCCTGCTTAAGCTTGCTCACCAGTACAATGTCGTCAGCGTACTTCATAAGCCAAAGAGGCATGTCCTGAATTTCCGCTGAGAGGGCGTCGAGCACAATGCAAAACAAGTAAGGGCTCAGTACAGAACCCTGGTGAACATCTACAGTAATCGGGAAAGGATTAGTATGGCCTACGATGGTTTTGACGACGGCTCCAGTATTGGCATACATATCCTGTATAATAGTAATGTACGCTTCGGGCACAGACTTTGACCTCAGAGCCCACCAGATAATCTCCCGAGGGACACTGTCGAAAGCCCTCTGCAGGTCGAGAAATGCGTAATGCAGGGGTTGATTCTTACTGCAGTGAGACTCCTGGAGTGCTCTGAGGGCAAAGATTGGATCCATGGTGCTGCAGCCCGACCTGAAGCCGTATTGGCATTCCGACAAGGAACATTCCTGGCGAAATCTCTGGTCCTGAGTAGCTTAATTGTGTGGCTCATTAGATTAATACCTCGATAGTTGCCGCACTCCTGCACACTTACAGGAAAGATTGGCGTAATAATATTTACGCGCCACGCGTCAGGTAAAAGCCCCGCGGCTACGATCCTATTGAATAGTTTAGTGAGCAAGAGTACGATTCGTGTCCCCATTGTTTTCCAAGTTTCTATGGGTATTCATGTCATGGCCAAGAGCTTTCCCGGTTTTCATATGGGCTAGAGACTTCTCCACCTCGTCAGGGGTAATCGGTCTATTCAAGCCAAGGTTTGCAGGAAGCTGTGGTGGTGGCACGTGGTTGTTGGCCTCGTTGGACAGTTCCTTTAAATGACAGAACCAACGGTATTTGATAGAGTTTTCACGATTTGCAGATGTGAGTTTGTAAGCAACACGCCGTCTACATCTTTTATGGAAACACACTTTGTCACATCTAAACTGGCTCGACTCCGCGACTTTGCCAGCTTGTAGATGAGCTTCTGCTCCTCCACAGAATCCAGCGCGTCGTAGAGTGGAGCCAGCTGAGCCGACCGCGCTTTTGCCACCTTCGTTTTAGCTCGCCGCTTTGCCACTAAGTACACCTCCATATCCGCAGGTGTGCTACTGTGCTGCCATTTCTTGAAACATGCCTTTTTGTCCCTAACTGCTTCCTGCACCTCACTATCCCACCATCCCGTGTCCTTCTCAATTCTTCGGCCGCCTTTCGACGTACCGAGTACTGTTCGTCCGAGTTTGAGGATGAACTTTTGCAAATATCCCCAGAGCTCATTAGTGGTTTTGCCCTTCGTGCTCCAATCGAGACGTTCGGCTGCCTCCATGAACAGCTGGCCATTGCTTTTTAGAGTCCAACACTTAATAGACGGCTTGCAACGGTTTGCAGTAGGCCGTCTACTACTTACTCGGACATTCATGACAAGGACTCGGTGCTGTGCAGTGAGGCATTCCCCCTGGATGATCTTGCACTGGGATACATCGTCGATGTCACGTCTTCGGAGCATCAGATAATCGATCTGTGATTGGTGCGGGCCACTTTTATAGGTGATGAGGTGTTCGGGTCTCTTCTGGAAGAAGGTATTAACCACGGCTAAATCGGCGGCCAGTGAGGTTCGGAGAATTTCATCTCCCTCACTGTTTCGTTGGCCGTAGCCAAAGCCCCCGTGCACCCGACCGAACTCCTCGCTCCTGTGGCCGTTGAGGCCCGGCTAGTATTCAACTAATATACATAGCTTAGAAAAGAAAAATAGCTACAACTATTTGAAAAGCTCTTTATACCGTTAAAAGGTGTTCTCTAGGTCAGGTCATAAAGTGGTCGAAGGTACGACGAAAAAGCAAAAAAAAGAATAGCAGTTAGGGGCAGGGGATAAGGCTGCCTGGACACTCAAATCCCAGCTAAATAAAGTACGGCAAACCTGTTAACATAAAAGAACAGAAACACCAGGCAACAGAAAAAGTATGCCGATTGGTGTCGCTGCTATAGATGTAGCTTATAAAATCTCTCGGCACAAGACAATCTCTCAAACTTTCCTGATATTGCAATAAACAAAACAACTTGACATATTTGTAACACCGTACAGTAGTAACTACACACAAACCTCTTCAACGAAGGCGACATTGGCTCCCGGCGGCACCCGTCCCAGCTCCTCAGCCTGGAGGCTGGGCGAGGCGCGCACCCGCAGCCCCTTGCTGAAGCGGCCGGTGTACCGGCGCAGCTTGGTGGGCGGGCTGCACGCGCCGGCCTGCTCGGACCGCTCCGCCTGGCTCTCCGGCCCGCCTTCTACCACTTCGATGGTCAACTCCTGGGTATCAACGACTTAAGTTACGCTTTTGACGTTTACTTACTCACTTACTGCGCTCAGCGACTCAAAGTGGATCTTGGACTCAGACACCAGAGATCACCACCACTTCCTTCGCTTTAGACGCTAGTGACGAATATTATAAGATATTTTTCTAAAAACTATGTTGCAACGTTCTATCTTAGAGACACAGGCTATATGGTAAGACATTACGATTCCTGGTGTCGTAGGCGTCACAAGGCTGAAGATATAAGATAAATGTATAATTCGATTACTGCATTACTGCCTATACAACAGTTACAGGAACTCTCTAAGTGGCAGATCGACATCACAACCACATAATCACATGGGTCCTCACGGGTATAGGTGTAATTTCAGACCCAGGTACCAGTATACAGATTCGTAAATTAGACTTCATAAAATCTTCTTCTTCATGAATGAACCTCGATGTAATAATGGAGTGTTACAAGCTTTTTAACCCCCGACTAAAAAACATAGATGTTATAACTTAGGTGTATGTCTGTGGCATCCAAGTTCCTGAACGAAAGGATCGATTTTGATGTGGTTTTCTTTACTTGAAAACCAGTTTAATCGCGATGGTTCTTAGCTTTGTTTCATTATTTCTTTTTTACGAAATTGATTCTGTACTTCTGGAAACATTCGAGTATATGTAGCAGACTTTGTCGGGGCCGACATATGTCATTTAAGTTATCAGATAGTAAGTTGTGTCATAAGAAACGCATGTATAACCTGCGAGGCCGGCTGGTCATCGAGCGTGCACCGAAAGACGAACGTGCCGGGCGCGCGCGGCGTCCAAGACGCAGTGTAGCTGCCGTCCGGTTGCAGCCGCACCGGCAACCGCTCCGCCGGCACGCACGCGTTGGCCGACAGCGCGCCAGCGTTCGCGCAGCACTCGCCCCACATGCCGGACAATACGCGAAGCTCCTCGAATGAGTAGCCTTGATAAGCCTGTCGGGAAAAGTAGACGGGTCAGCGGTACCTACTCGTTTAAAAAAAACCCATACCAGAAATAAATACCCATAGAAGGCTATTTCGTAAGTTGCATCATCAATTGCTACGTAAGCCAGGTTACTGCCCGTATCTAGTTCTATAGCATGGCTCTATGGAGACTATTTAACTGTATGATAATTGGATCGATTTCGTTTCCTTCGTTAAAGATCATTTCTGAAAATGAACGTGGACTTTTACGGAGCGCTAATGATGACGATGAAAGAAAACAACACCATAATAAAACTAAATCGACTCGTTTGTCATAGAATTAGATAATCACTCCACTATTTGACTTTAATTTGAAATTCTTGCAATCGGTTCTAACTTTTGATAGCTGATCAGTCTGAGGAATGTTTTATGTGTAGGTATTTCGAAAATTGAAGTGTTTAGTTTCAAAAGCAATTATTGTATCAGCTGTACGTAGTAGCCATACCTTCATCATGGTAATGGCGTGGAAACACATGGTCTCCCTGACTGTGGGGTGGTAGGGCGCGTCGGGCAAGCCGCTCCTTCGGGCGTCGGTCCCCGGCATGCGGATCGAGCGCGGCCCACCCTCTTCCAAGCGTTGAACAACTACCTGTAATATTAACAGACGATCAAACAAAAGTCTAAAACTAAATAATCACTCCACCATCGTCTCAACTGTAGGACGCCTATTGCTGGCCACCCCTAAGTTAATAATCCCTAAATATATATAATAATACCAAGAAAACCTCCTGAGTATTGCTTTAATCTCCAGTCTCCAGTCAATGGGAGACGAATTAAGAAGAATCTGTTAAACAATATTGACAATACACAACAGAAATCGGTGGCGTACGCTGTACGCTTGGCCGGTGGGTAAGATAGAAATTGCGGTGTTGAAAATATTCAACAGAACGCGCTGCTACCCATTTTCTGGAGAACGGAGGTACTAGCTGGTGTGTTTCTATAACATTGGTGGCCTAGTCAATGGAAGGGCTGGATATAATTTTATTCTGCTGGCCTTCACACGGCCTCCAGATACCAAACGGCTATTGCTAATCAAAGTCTTAAATTATGGGGCAATTATACGTAACGATATCTGTAAAAAGTCCCGATATGTTAATTAATGGAACTAGCAGAGCCTAATTACTACAAAGGTGTATTTTTTTCAAAGGTAAATTTGTACTAAAAAAAATAACGTCATAATCGTGACAGCTTCGTTTACAGAATGTTCACAGGTATACTAACTTCATTCTCATGCATTAAGGTTGCTCTGCTACATTGATCTTGAAATTTTTAACTGAAATTAGCAATTTTCACTAAATAGCAATTACAGGCGCAACTAGCAATACATGTGTTACAAAAATATTATACGAAAAGAGTAAGAAGAGAGTAAATTCAAATTTTTCCTGTATCTAAAGCGGGACCTACACTGAGTTTAACTGGAAATATCTCGGAAATGGAAGAGTTCTGTACTGTTGGTAAATCATTATAATTTTCACTAAGGTACTAGGAAAAGGAAGCGTTCAATACTGTTGGTAAATTACTATCTAATCTTTCATTAATATTCTAGCCATAGCCATAATGATTTTCATGTATGTGTCCTGCAGAATAGAAAATAATAGTACGGAGCTAGTCCATCACGAGAGTTATAAGTAGGAGTACGTACATTTTAATGCATTTATGTTGTCTCTATAAAAATTGTTTGTAAACACAAGTCCAAATCAATAACTAAAAACAAATATATTCCTTGTTCAAGTTGTATCCATGTCTAACCATTATATCATACTTAACTCTATTAAACATAAATATTACTTATTATGCCAGCTTATCGTTACGTTATGGGTTGAAAGCTGATCAGCACAACATTTTTGGAGATCGGACGAAACGAATTTACATCGGACAATTCCAACTATTTTTATACGATTTATAGATAACGATTATATAGATGATCTATGGTATACATCAATTTAGGTACCTCAGTAGTATTGTATTTTAATTGCACGAGGTAAAAAGTAAAACATATTTTTTTTATGTAGATAGTAGTTGGTTTCTACTTAGAGACCGTCTTTATTTACCTCGACTTTAAGCGCCGGCGACGCGACGTTGTCACCGTATTGGTCTCTGACGAGGATCGGCAGGGTGAGGCGCACGGCGGGGCGCACGGGGCCGGCAGGCGCCTTCAGCTCACACTTGGCAGGCTCCACCTGCGGCGTGGGCGCCAGCCACCGCGCCAGCCGCCCGCCCGCCGTGCTCTCCGCACCCGCCACCATGTCCATCAGGAACTGCCGCTCCGTTGACACACATCTGCAGCAAATGATTCACCTATATAATTTCTAGGTCAGACAATTGACCAGTTTCTCAGCTTCAGTTTCATATCAGATTTTAAACATTATACGGTCATTTGCGTTTCTGGTACAATGCGTCGAAAGGATTGTAACAAAGCAAAGTATTTTATTTGTGTTTTGTTTATCAATGGAACATTATACAGAGTTATTGGTTTAGTTAGTTATAATTGCATAGGCCGCAATTATAATGATTATCTTTGAAAAATCCGCTAATAATAAGTAACGTTAGACCCCTGAGCCGATTGCTACAACTTGTCTATTTAATATTATTATTATTAATAATAATAACGTTCAGCGTAAACTAATAGTGTGTAGCTGTAGACGTTTGTATAGGGCTTCTTGTATATTTTACTATTTGCAAGACCTTTTATATGGACACGTCAGCCGGCAATCGATAAAATTAGGTCGAGTCGGTGCTTATTAAGTTATCTGTAGCGAGATGCGTAAGCGCAGAGCGGGTGTGCGCTCGGCGGAGGCAGGGGCGCCGCGAGCGAGCGGGTGTGGAGCGACGCACTCGCCACCCGGCCGACTCTATCTTTGTTTAGCGCTGCAAGTGTGGATGGATTACAGTTATCGATAGATAAGGTCTATCGAAACGATATGAGTTGAGAATGTAACACAAAATTTATTTTATAAGAGATTTCATATTTGAAAACGGTGTCGTGTATAAAATCGACAAAGACATTTATTTGTTTAATCATTTATTATCAGTTTACAAAGGCCCGTAGTATGTGTATTATATACATTTTATACACATACGAAACTATGCACAGTATAAAACAAAGTCTCTCCCCGCCGCCTGTCCCTCTGTAAGTATGTAGGTATGTATATATTACGTATGTACGCATAGATTTTTTAAACTAAGCAACCGATTTTAATGGGGTTTTCAACAATAGATAGAGTGATCCAAGAGAAAGGTTTATAGGGATGGACACCACGCGAACTATGTCGCGGCGTGCAAGCTAGTCTAATATATTAAAATAATATTAAATCCTAAAAAGACACCACAATATCCTACTTATGGCGCCCATAGTGTCGCATCAGTACCACCACTGGTGACACGTGGTCGGCCGTGGCGCCTATAGACTACTCCTCAACTTAGGCCAGACGACCTTCTGACGTATGATCTCTAATCTGCAATTTAGATGTAGCAACCTGGTGACGTCTACGTGGTCGAAAGTGACGTGAGTCATGTCTTGTCACAAACATAGGCACGTCGTAGGGATCGATCTCCTCGAGTGACGTGAATGGTGTCCCAGCACGCAGTAGTAGCTTCGCTTCAGATATGTCCGGCTCCGAGAAGCTGGATTTACAAATCTGCAGGGCACATAACTACTTTTCAAAAGTCGCACTGTTTCTCTTGCTCTTGGCTGATTTACTATACCTACACTAATTTTCATAAAATAATTAAAACCTACATTTATCTAAACCAAATTACTAAGCCTCCGATTTATGATAAAACGCCTTGTCCTAAGGTTTTTATGGACTTAGCAGGTCATACAAATTATCAACATTGACGTCCCTAAATAGTTTCGTACGTATTAAAGGTCTTTGACCAATGTGTGTTGCCAGTGATGAACTACGGAACAGAAACGCAGCCGCTCACTGTGGGCCTTATAAGAAAGCTCACTATTATGCAACGGGTAATGGAAAGGGCTATGCTCAGAGTCTCGTTGCGCGATTGAATCAGAAATGAGGAGATCCACAAGCGAACCAAGGTCACCGACATAGCCCCTAAGGATTGCCAAGCTAAAGTGGCAGAGGGCAGGGACATAGCTCGTAGAAGAGATGGCCGTTGCGGCAGTAAAGTTCTCGAGTGGTGACCACGTACCGGAAGACGCAGCGTGGGTAAGCCTCACAAGGTGGACCGACGACCTGGTAAAGATCACAGGTTGCTGAATGCGGAAGGCACAGGACCGACATTTGTGGAGATCTATGGGGGAAGCCTATGCCCAGCAGTAAGCGTTTTTCGGCTTTTATAATTATGCACTACAGGGTTTATGGACACTCACATAGAAAATTGGAAAAAAGGTGGGTTATAGAGTTTTCGACATGTTTTAAATAATTATTTTACATCGAAATATTATTTGTACAAGTATTATTGACTTTGTAATTATTAATCTGACATATTTAATTCACTTTATTATAAATTTTATACTTAATTTTACATATTATTAAACCTATTACTGAAGTTGTTTAACTTGTATGCCATTAGCCGGTTGCAGAGGATCCACTGTATACCACTCTAACATCGATTTCACCTCTTTGTACAACAAATGAATTATGAATTGTGGCCCAAAAATATCGCGCGGCTCTCATTTCATTATTAGTACGATTTATATAAATAGGTAGGCGACAATTATTTTATATTCCCAAGTATTTATCTCCCGATTTGCCCTCAGGCAAGCCTACTCAGTATTTTCATTTTACCTATCGTTTAAATACCACCTAAAGATATATTTAGAACTATACAATTATATATTACGTATTAATTAATATACTTGCCTAATTAATCGTCGCCAATTACTAGTACGACCATGAGCACTAGGCAATATCATTAAGCTCTAATCGTCTCAAAAATTTTACGCTAATGAATGGCATGGCGTCATCGATATCGATAATTGGCGGCAGCGTAAATAAATGGCATCCCTAGAAGTGGGCGTCCGAGAGTCAGCCGGGTGCGATCATCGGCGCGGCGCGTCGTTGCTCGCGAACTCGCGGCGCGGAGGCAGGCAGTCAGTCAGTGTCGGTCCGTCGGTTGATGCCAGTGGACGCGCGGCAGCCGCGGCCCGCGCCCCATGTCGCGCCCGCCCGCCGCCCCGCTGGCGCTGGTCGCGCTGCTCGCGGCCTCGCTGGCCGCCGCGCACCAGCGCCTGTGCTCCTTGGACTACTGCCAGTGCACCCAAGCCGTGCACCCCTCCCGGACCTTGGTCAACTGCACCGTGCCCCGCGGACAGGTATGTGATGTTCTTGTGCCCAACGCCGCGCGATCATTCGTACGCAAACAAACAGAACATGTACGAACGTGTGACGCCAGAATATGACACACTACCTCTCGGTGGTAGTTCGCTCTTATTATCATTATCTCCTTGACAATAAACAATTTCTAATCATAAACATACAACAAAACAAACAACGGGGTATCTAATGTTACCTATACTAAAATCAATTTACACATATTAATAGGTATACTTAAATGTGGTAAATTAGTAGATAATAATAATGACGAATCCATTAAGTGGCAGTCTTGTAAAATAGATCTGGTAGATAGGTCCTTTTTTTATATTAATATGCCATATGAATAAATAAATAGTAATAATATATTTACAGTGACATACCTATTCGTACAGAGAACGTATTTAATAGGGCGTTACCTTGGAGTGGTTACTGTTTGTGCATTACACATTAGGTATAATAAATTAAAGGATTGTTGAAATCAAAAAACGTTAAACCCTGTCATCGATCATAATCTTCGGCGGATTAGCCAGACATAACGATATTAGATAAGATGTAGGTCCGCCAATAACATACTCGTACCAAATAAGGTTGTACGGATTTATACACTTACCTATATAAAGCCTGATTAAAATCACATTCGAAAAAAGTAGGTAGTACAATAATTGTGTTAATTCGTATTTCATAAATAAAATATAATCATAAAGGGGATTGTAATTTTTATTTAACCCAAGGAGATACATTTGAAATTGAATAACAAGCAGCAAAACTTCAAATACTTAGTAATGTACACGCGTCCATTCGTCAAAGTTAGTAAACAAAGAAACTGTGTGCCTACCTGGAATTTGCCAACCCTGCCCGTGCCCGTTGTGTCGTCAAAATCGTAAATGTTTTTTGGGTCTGAATAGAAGAGTATCGTACAGAACTCAAACAATGGATAACATAGCAGATGTTCTACAATAGTTTAAAATAAACATTAAGTTTTATTGTTTCTATCAAAATTGGTAATTGTAAACTGTAAACAAATAATTTTATTATTTTGTGAAGTATAGAATTGATTCGATCATTACAGGATTGTCGAAATAAGTAGCATATTTTTAAGTAGGTAAGTACATAGCACAACAAACTATGTAAGCGACGACTTCGGTAGAGGTCCAGCAGACAGACAGACAGAGAGACCAACAAACTATACAAATTGAAACCTACTATAGAAAGAATAAACATAGATAGGTAATTAAACAAGTAAGGATTAACTATATTTAAAGCATACAGCGACAATAGGTATCTAAGTACCCTTATCAGATAAAATAATTTAAATCCAAAGCGTTAATCAACAATAGGTAGTATTAACTTTATAAATAAGTTGTTTGTGCAGTTTGAATTGAATCCAATTGTTTTAGACGGAATAGCGACGGTACACGAGGTAGCCCATAGAATATGGTCCAAATTATGTGTACCTACGTAGGAAAACGGAAGTTAATTAACTGTATGATATTATGTCCGCGGCGAGTTGGCATTGTCTACAGACAGGGCCCTCGTGCGTGCTGGCTGGGCAGCTGCGGCGACCTCGTTTCACCTTGTTCATTACACAAAAAGCCAGTCTACAAAACTGTCAACACCCGCATAAAGCACTAACTTCCAATAACGTCATAGTATAGCTAAAGCGGGTATTTTAGATCAGTTAACACAACCCCACTCGTACGATTTTGTTACATTTGTGTGAGAACAACCCAAAAAATCTGTACAAAGCATGTTCCAGTAAAAGTAACACAAAAAGCATTTTTGTTTGGATACAAAGATAACTCCTAACTCCTGTCGAGCAGCGTTATCTAGCTCAAGATACAGATGACTTTTTTCATATCGAAAACCGTGCTTGCCAACCGACCAAACTTCAATGGAGATATATTAAAAAAACAAACGTGTCTCGAGCACGCATCGAGAACGTAGCAACATGTAGGAGAGCCGCGGGAGCAACGAACAAACCATAAAAAAACGTAATGAGAGATCGCTTCCTGCGACGCGCGGGCCTTCCACTAAGCTACAGATGAGCCTCTATCGAAAATTTCGTCGAGTTTTTAACGGCCCATTGTTATATGAACTTTAAAAATAAAAATAGAGCATGTGTCATTATTAGTTTTGCAGAATTGTGCGCTGATGTGATGACTGATGATGACGTACTGCCGCATGGAATAAGATGCTATTAATATGCAAAAAATCCTATCAAAGGAACTTAAGCTTCAAAATTTCGTAAAATATTCAACTTCAAAATATCAAATATCGTGCTATTACTTTCTATTATACCATAAACACTGAGCACATTGTACATTTCTACTGAAGTTATTTATTCTTCGGTATCTTGTTTTGTTATAATAATATAGATAGAACTTTTAGAAAATTTCCCCAGGAAACAAATGTCGCTTCACATCGTATTATTTCCGTAACAGTAAACTTTAACAACAACGACGACGTGTCAAAACAAATCCGCAGTGTAAATGGTCCAATGATTTAGAATAAGGTAGTCCTGCATTAGTTGTCCTTTCATTTATCGTTATAATAATTCCCATGATAAGATAATCATTCTTAGAGTACCAGTAAAAAACATAAATTCTCTTGCAACTAGTATGTTCGCGCGATAAAGAAATACATATCTACGAGTAAAACTCATCCAAATAACATATTGTACCGCATTATTATTGTCGTTAATTTGTTGCAGCAATGTTAAGGTATACATTACGAACACACTACCAAACCAAAATAAAATTCTTCAATGAATCGGATACTTTACTATGTATAGTACGATAGCTAAAATACTTCCATTTCATTCAGTTTTATTTTTTCTCTCGTCGGCATATTCATATTCCCGGAATAAAGTCTAATATTAAAATCAAAGGACGACGATGAATTCCTTTACAGCTTGTCTACCTAATCTGGCGCGACGCTCAAGCGGCCATGTTTTAAAATAAAGGCTAGAAGAGTTGTAAATTGTAATGCAGTTTCATAAAAAGATAACAGGAAATCACGACGAAGGATCCTACGTATAGTCATCTGCAGAGTGTCCGTTCACTATGCTGACTATACATCGATATTGTAAATAAAATCATTATTTGCGAATTACTTCAATAACACTCATATTTTTTACATTAAACCTTCTGAAAATATATATTCGAAATCTTTTAGTTAATACCTATTTCAATTTATAAGTGGAACTTCAGTAACGTGTAAACTTTATCACGACACACGGCGATCGATTATCGGCCCGGGATCCGCCTTCCTAATTCTGCTTATCCACTTCGCTCGTTGTTTGGCAACCTTGGGTTTGGTGGCATGCATGTCATCCCTAACAACGGCATTGCTTCGTGAAAGATAGCCCTTCTGTAACATAACTACGGTCTCACGAGCGCAAAGGCTACAGCGCAAACTTTGACGATTCGGACGCAGTCTTTGCGTCAGGTTCAGTTCCGATACGCGCAGCTCCTGCTTTGTGCCGCTATAATTGCTGCCGTATAGAAGGGCAGGTCTAACGATGATTCTTATAAACCCATACCTTGTTTTTTTTTATACACTAAGGTAGCAAACGGAACTTATGTGGAAAGTCCGTCAACGCGATATCATCAGCACACATGATCAGCGGCTGATCATGAAATCTCCGCTCCTGGCTGACAAAACGTTTAATGTCACAATGAACAGAAATGGGCTGAGCCCTGATGTTATAGAAAATGGGTTGGAGTCAACAACAGCAGTCCTAACTATAGAATCGGAATAATGTCTCGGACAATATCAACATAGACCTCAGAACCGCAAGAAATCTAGCCATATACAGAGGGACAATGACCGTAGCACCAAATTTGACCGTTCCATGGAATATTGCACATAGCGTAAACGATAGAGAACATACAAAGAGACAGTCTCTCCGGAAGCGTAAGGGATCTAAACTCTTGAAGTAGTGCTCCTTATAATGATGACGAACCTATACTTTTAACAGCAATCGTTTCATGCTAAAGCAGTAGCATGAAACGATGAACTTGGCTTTGTTTGGGCCAATTTGGCTTTACCCTCCATATGAATCCTTAATTCGGCTTCGTTCGAAATGTCGACGCCAAGGATCCCGATACTCCTTGAGGTAGTAATGATAACATTCTTGGACCGTGGCACTGCATTAAATGGCTAGGCTTTACAAATTATTGATCAAGCGTGAGCCATCCATTAAAAATAGGGGAAAATGTAATTTTTTTTAATTTAATTTGAATTTGAATTCATAACCAAGACTCAAAATGCCGATCCACTCAGTTTCATTGTATTTTTGGGACCGTTTGGATATTTCGGTCACATACTTTCCTAGCTTAAAAATACTCTGTTAATACAAAGTATATATAGGTATAGGTATATATAGGTAATCCTATCATCGAAGAAAAATACGAGTATTTTGTTAAGGGAATTTAAAATATTATTCCTGCCAACATTAACGTTTGCACTTTTAATTTTAACACTACGCACGAAACGATTTGACCTCGTTGATCTGTAAAACGTATCTTTCTTTTAAATTGAAATCAGAGTCGTCTCGTTCCAGTGGCGACTTAAATGGACCTATTACATTTGAACTCCGCTCCGTGTACCACGTTCGTTTTGCGAAATCGACTGCACAAACAAAATTGGTTGTTATACGTGTTAAACTTAAGGGCGCTTTTTTAATTTAACATATCTTGAAGGTAGTTCTACCACACTTAAGCAAGTCTGACGGATTTAAACACTAAACACACACAAGTTGTTTACATCTTCACTATATATAGACACACTGCATAGCATTACACTCTTGGAATAGCAAATACATTTTACAAAATTAGTCGAGTGACAAATGCGAAAATAAAGTCTACAATTGATGTCTCGGCCGTAATAATTCATGATCGCACCCACCTATTGTTCCAAATGACTTATACTCGATACAGTGAACCGAAAATCTCCGGGCATTGTTGTTAAAGAGTTTCCGTCAAGTACGCCTAGTTTCGAAGAGGTTGAAGCCCCTTGTAGAAACTAGGTCTCTTGTTGCTGTTTTAACCATTGGAAACTATACTTAACTACTCATTGCAAATAAAACACTTTCAACGGATTAATCGCAGTCTTATATTTATCAGTTTCTTGGAACGTCTGGGCATCGCGTAAACAAGATAATACTTCATTAATCTAGGCTCTATCAGAGCCTTTACCTATTAATTCCTCCGATGCACACCGTTTTAAAATATTTTAATTGCAAAAAGAGTACGAGATACTAGACAGACTAGAGATAATTGACCTCTACCTAGGCTACATGTAACAGTATGTGTGTATACTCTGTGTTAAAAGCGTTGCATATATCTCGTTCTTGTGTTGTTTCCTAAAATAATACTTGTATGCCTTATTTTAAAACGCTGTCGTTACGCAAACCTTCCTTTCAATAAAGTGTTACAGCCTGTGAAGGTATATTAATGTCACGACAGCAAGTGATATTTAAAAGGTCAATGTGGCGGTGAATTACTGAACAAGTCAAAAACTGCGATCGAAAAGGTATGGCTGACGGTATCTCGCGGTCATCACAGCGCCTCTGAAGCGGTAAAGGCGACCAACTGGTTTGTGAATGTGCAGTTGCAAAACGAAACTACACGAGCTGGGCTGTGACTCAGAATGGATAGATATGGCAAGCAATGTCTCATTAAGAGTAACTTAACTGTGCGATAACAGCCCTTTACACTCATATATGAGTCTCAGAATTCAAATATGTATCCTTAAATTTTTACTCTACATAATAATAACATCAAAGACGAAATAATAGAGATATGTAACTATATATTTTCTTATCCAGCAGGTTCAATTTTACGAAGTAGTTAAGATAGCGAGTAACATCATCGATAACATAATTTCAACAAAATACTTTTACCGCAATCGCGATTGACATCTGCCAATACTCGTAATCATACACCTCTTTTCATCGCAAGAAAATATAATGTAAAAATAGTGCTTATATATATTAGGTATTATCTGCACATGGTATTGGTTACATGGCTTCGCAGAGCGTACCTAAACAAAGACTGTTTTGTTAATGCTGAGATCCATGTATCCGATTATACCTAACCTTGTTTCGACATAAGACCATTTATTACCATATCAATTGGTGGAAATCAGTAATTAGCATATTTTGAACTACATACAAAATCAAAGAAATCATATTGTGATATTGTTAAGTTATAGTATTCCAAAAAATGTTTAAATGTGAGTTATAACCTTAAAAGTATGTATTGTTAATTTTACTAAATATTAAGGACAACATAATTACTTAATCTCAATTAATGATACTACACTAATGATCATTTGTTCATGAACATTCAAATTGTCCGCTCATAAAGTTATTGTAGCTATTCTGACCCGACAGCGTATCTGTGAGTCACGTAATGTTATCTACCGTTATTATTAGTATGAAAGAGAACGACTAGATAATATTACGCACAATACCGCATGCACAAGAGGCTTTTGGTAGGTACTGTTTCGAAATATAACCAATTATTGTAAATAGCAAGTTCGGACAAAAAATTGTATTGCTAAAACATGGCGTATGGATGAACCATTGAGAATAATAAAATAACAACTCTCTCTTTCGTTGCATGTTGCGTCACCACATGAACTATGTTCTATTGTGCGTTTTAACGCGAAGGCACCGCGTCGGTGTGCGGCGCGCGGCGGCACAGCTGTCGCTGGCAGTGTGGGTGTGCGGGCTCTGGTCGGCCGGCCCACCGCCACCGTTCTATCTAACTTTCCTCACTTTACCGGCTTGTTCAATCAACAACCCGTATCCTGGCGGAACCCTTCTTTTCTAGGAACACCAGGAACGCCAATCAAAACGTAGCTACTCTATTATTGCTTTGTTGCTACTACTTAGACCGTGGACCGATATTATTTTTACTTTCAACAAACAATATTATTATAGTTCAATCAATATTGAAAGTGGAATGCAAAGTGTTATATATACCTATGCAAACTTTTGTTAAGTAGAGTAGACCGAATAGTTAAACAAAGACATTTGCGCATTGTTCATAGGCAGGACGGTAGCGGTTGAGTAGATTAAGTCGTAAAATAATACACGAGACCCGTCGCTCGTCTTGGTGTCGTATTTCGGCATTGTTTATAACTTCTGAACATTACTTATGATGTAGGTTACCTAAGCCGATACAGGTGATATGTCTCTCCCACTGTTGTGTTACTGTACTCCACAATACATTGTTAACTCAGATTGAAGAATCCGTTACTGCGTCTTGGCCGTTTTTTATAAGCATGTGAATAAATGGTATTGTTTGCTTTGTCGCAAGGTCGAGAGGCTGGACATCCTGGCCGGGGACCTGCCCGAAAACACGGAGGATCTGACCGTGCGAGGCGCGCAGGCCGTCATGTTCGGCGCGGACTCGCTCTCGGGGCTCAAGGACCTGCACCATATCGGCGTGTTCGACTCAAACATCGTACTCTTCAGGGCGGGGACAGCCGTCAAGCTGCAGCTCAACAGCGCCTACCTCCGTATAGACAAGTGTGACGTCCTTCGTATCGAGGAAAAGGCATTCAGCGAAATAACGGGTAAGCGACAAACTAGTTTGCGAGTACTTTACTGATTACCTATGCAGGTAACTATAGGTACTATCGTAACTTGTTTCTATTACGCTGCTGTGCGAATTGTAAACTATATAGAGTTGTATTTATTCACTAACATTGGCAAATTGCGAATTGGCCAGCGCTATCGGTTTCTTTGTCTCAAAATGACCGCAGCTGGCGATGGGCCCAAGCGAACTTTCATGCTTCCAAACTTTCACTTAGTTATATACGTTTATGTAATGTGCTTCATGAGTCTCTCAGGTGGTATATTAGTACACAAGTGTACCTTTATGCCGAGTAATATTGAAAGTCATGTGAAATAACAGAAATATGAAAATCTAATACGTAGACTAACGCTACAAATGAGTGACATCGACAATAATCCTAAAGTAATTTGTAGGTACTACCATCGGCTGGGTATTCGTCAGTTACCGAAACATATTTATAAAAATATAACCATTTGTTGGCGCACCGGTTTCCTCTCTCTCTCGAGTCTCGAGTGACTAAAGTCGGCCTTTGTTACACTCGCAGTTGTTTGTTTTACTCATTAAAATAGGATATTTGGGTAGTTTGGTTTGGTACGCATTCGTAGTTTGTGTCATTAGTACCTATATCCTTAACAAAAGTAAATAAATTAACGAATAATGTAGACTCCTAGTCATCGGGGAATGAATTGAAGGAACCGAGCAACCGGTCTGGACGGACACTAGAGACGTGGAATCGTTCGTCTCGGGCGGCCGGATGCGCCCCATTATCGGCTCGCTTGGCTTCCTACTCCAACCAGTGGACTAGGGTTATTATAAATATTACACGCGTGCATCGTACTTACATGTGACCACAACAACGATTATACCTAAAGATTAAAACAAATATGACATTCTAGTACAAATAGTCCTCAGGAGCCGTAAACAATACGTAGCAATTGCCTGTTAAAAATAAACTGTAAGTCATACACTAACGAGTATATGAGTCACTAGGAACGTTCAAAACAAATATTCACCCCGGTAATTCAAAACAATAGGAATAGCGATAACAGTTCTCAATGCACGATCAATAAATACACAAAATAAAAGTTCGGTTGGTCTGTCGCACAAAATGTGCCGCATATTGAGTGAACATGTGGACAGAAGCTGTGCAGTGGTGACGCACGCGCATCCAGAACAAAAAGCTCGCCTGGTATAATGCTCTCTTGTGTTTGCATATCTATTTACCGCATACTGCTAACATTAAATGTCTAGTCCAACATAAAGTAGCTTCGATGTAAATAAATATTGTATTACTGATAACTTATGCGGTGCGTATGTAAATATGAAACATGTATCTGTCGTTAAAACTAATGTTCATTACTCCGTTTATAATGTATGTACTAGTTTTGATTATTATAAGTCACATAAGCGACTATATTTATATAACAATAATGTTGTGCAATAGAACCAATACAGTTTTATAATTCGATTAACTGCATGCATTCTCTCATAAATCGACATTCTAAACCTGTTTCTGTTGACTGTTATCTTTACGCTATATTTTCCTAGAAGTGAAACGAAAACCTGTTGCAGCAGCCTAGTATACGCAGAAGACATTATCTAACTAAATAATATCTACTAAGCAATTAACATTAACTTTGTCATAATAAAATGACTAAGCATTTTAATATAATAATATATCTTTATATATCTAGTATAATAACATAAATATACTACGTTGTTTGTAGAGTACAAACACTACGTTTTCGATAGCACCCTAAAACTAATGGACCAAATAAAAATGGAGCACTGGTTCTAATTTGATTCAAATACGAGACGTCCTCAATACTGACTAGGTAGCCAGCGGTAACACCGCGAGAGCAGTGTCCGTTCGCGGATTGGCATCTAAAAATACACATTTCCCCGAGCGCGTATTCGAGTTTCACAGGATAATGACTCACGAGACGGCCGCCGCATACAACGCCGTGAGCGCAGCTAGACAATCAAAACTCCGTAGGTGCATTAACACTTCGCTTTTTCGCCGTAGCGCACCTAAATCATTTGCTTTGCCTATAAATATTTTTAGTGCGAAACAACACGAATCTTTCACATCAACAAAGCGTAAAATCGCTATTTGAAAGGATTGACATACCAATTCGTAGCTTGAGATGCAATATATAGACTGACTGACACATAATGCTTTTTGGGTTTATTATAAACGTGAATAGTGAGAATAGATGCTTGAATATTTGCTACTCTTTCTCGCAAAAATTACTGTCTGATTTAGATGAAATTTCGAGGTTTTAAAACTTAAGTTATAATGCAATTGCAGATACCAAAAGCCAAATAAAATAAATGCGAGCGTTATTTCCAGGGCCGCTGTCAGTTTCGATTTCGAACTGCGACTCGGTGTCGGTGGAGGGCCCGGCGTTCTCCTGGCTGCTGAGCTTCGTGCTGTGCAACGCGCGGCAGGCGAACCTCGGCGCCGGCGTGTTCGCGCTCGACTCCACCGCGAGGAACGTCGACGAGCACGGCCCGGGGATGACAGTTAGTAACCATTGTCGATTCGATTCCTATTTTATATCCTACCTAGAGGGCGCATAAACGAACAACCTGATGGAGACCTGTTAGAAAGTGATAACCACATCCAAAGATTTCCTCAATACCTGGGCGGGTAATTGCAATATCGATCTACCTGTATTATGTACAGAGAAGTCTTCGAGTGAAAGTCAGGGCCTGGGGTTTAAAAATAAAACGAAACTCAAAACGTAATAGAATCTTGCTCTTGGAAAAATTAGTCCTTTTACAGCGATCTACAATCGGACTAACTGACTAGCTTATTCTTCCATATTATGACAGTGGTTCAAGCCAACACCTGCCCTACGCGTTTCCTTAACAGGTTGTGCGGGTCGCTAGTCACCGCACGCAAAAAGCCAAAACAACACAAAAGCAGCATGAAAAGGTAGTAAGAATTCATCCCGTGGATTACCTGCGATAAATGAGCCAGGGCATTCCTGCCACGCAGGGCTAAAGACGTGAGCGCAAACCAGCAGGCTATTCTTCGCCACCCTGAACATTGGCACTCGGGCAAGGGTACACGCTTCTGTACACCGGATCAGCAGAAGGTAGGAGAGTCGCCATTGTGGTGTGCGACGAATTCCTCCACAACATTTTGGAAGTGAACAGCCAGCGATCGTTCTCTGATCAACTTGTGGCGATCAAGGCGCGAATTGAGGGGAGAACAATAAACCTCATCAGCGCCTATGCTCCTCAGTCCCGCTGCGCCGACACCGAAAACACTGTCTTCCGGAATGGCTTTGAAGATACCCTGCAACGCATACCATCCTCCGAACGGATTGTGGGACCTCTACGGCCACGTGGGCCAAATAAGCGAGGAGTTCAGTCAGGTGCATGGTGGCTTCGGCTACGGCCAGCGAAACAGTGAGGGAGAAGGGAAGGGAGAAGAAGAGTGGCCATGGTTAATACCTTCTTCCAGAAAAGACCCGAACACCTCATCACCTACAAATTAAGAGGTAGACTTTGGAAAGTAAGAGCCAGGGGACCATGGAGGCAGCCGACTGTTTCGATTGGAGCGCAAAGGGCGAAATCATGTCGGACCTGGCCAACAAGGTGAACGACTACGGGTCACCACCACAGCTTCCTCCAAACCTTGGTATGATTATGGTCTTCGTGGAGAGGTCTGTCAGGCTTTGCTCCATAAGTCCCGAGGGCCCCTAAGAAGCGATAGATTGTCTTTTATTTTTCTTTGTTTTTATTGCCTTCGGAGGCGGAAGGACGGTCCACCTGATGGAAAGTGGCCAACGTCGTCCAGGACATTTACAATTTAAGGGGAACAGATGCGGTGCCGGCCTTTACACCGTAGACATTCCTTTTTGAAGAATGGTTGGAGTGCAAAGGAAAGACTTCGGGAAAGAATTAATTCCACACGTGTGCGGTTCGCGATGCCCGTACGTTATATTAATTGGATGCCAGGCATCTAGATGGTGTGGATGAAATCCCATTCCATTGAGGGTACAGTGGCGGAAAAGTGACGGTGGCACCAAGTTAAACAGTTCTTCGGAACATTCCCCCATTATACAGACGGCAAACTACACACAGAGAGCCAACTTCTCTCCGGAGATTTAAGGTATCTAAACCATCTGTGAGAAGGGGATCATCGACAATACGAATACCTCAGTGTTGGATAGAATCAAGTGGGAAGGAGTTGGTATTGGTGCACCAGCAGTCTCTCTATATGGAAAGGAATCTGCTTTGTACAGCTAAAGTCGATGCTCCGGTGTGAAGCAGTTTTTGGCTTTATTAAGCACCCCAAGATTTTTCGAAGCTAGGCTTTGCCCTCCAAGTGATCTCCTAATTGAGGTTCATTCGATATATCGACGCCAAGGATCCCGATACTCGAGATGGTAAGGGGAACGTTTTGGAATTGTAACACTACAAAAGTTTCTTTTTCGCGGTGAACGCACAAACTTGTGTATCAAATTCAGAAACCTCCTCCAGGGAAGTCTCGATTTCAGACACAATTTTGGAACTGCTCTAAGCCACTTCTGCGCGAAGGATATTTGCTCGACCTGTATAATAGGCGTCACTCGTACTGTAGCGCATTAATGATGTGCAACAAATCATTAATATGCAGAATGAACAGCGTGGGCGACAGCACAGAGCCTTGGGCAAATCCTGCAATTATCGGCAGAGTATCCATGCACGACCTGTCAGCGACGACTTGCCAACTGCCAACTTGACGAGTCAACATAGAAGCACACGTTTGAAGCACTGGTATGCCCGAGCCGACGTCGAGGGAAAACAATGCACGTCACAACAATCTGTTTATGCTGTGCGCAAATAGAGCACAAAATATCGGCCTCCTCTTGTGAATGCCAACGAGTCATCTGATTTGCGCAAGGCTGGTAAGGAAGGGCGACAAGAAACTTCCCTCGACGGCTTTGTAGAGAGACCAAAAAGCACGACTCCCTGATGGGAGACTTGGAAGTATTTAGAATGTGTTTGAGCTTAGCCCTGGCTATTTACTTTTTACTGGATCTGGAGACAGCATTGTACCGCTTCTTTAGCTCAGCCGTATTCGAGTACTTCGCATCTCGTGCTGCCGCCCAAGCTCGGTAAGCTGCCTGTTTTAGGCTTGAGGCCTCGGCACAGGACCTATCGAATCATGGCTAGTTTCGTCCACCAACGCATACGGCGCTGATGGGGATGAAGCATTTTTGACATCGCTGTTTCGGACGCGAGCGCCAACGGCTTGCGACACGAGGCTGCCGAAGTCCGCGCAAAGTGGAAAATAATGAGTAGGACCCTAGCAGATGCCGGGATTAGCCACAAGGATAATGATGATGAGTGTTGATAATGTTTATAGTCATTAATTGATGAGCATCGTGTTGCGTTTTGCATCGATTTCGACATTTGCCGACACTTTGACTTCTTTTAAACACGACGTTCGCCGTCTCTATATTATTATATACTATCTCTTCCACAGATCGAACTAAGAAACTTAACAATTCCGGAGTTGGCCGAGAAAAGTTTCGGCGCTTCAGCAGCTGCGATCAGGCTAGAAGAAGTACAAGTGCTTACGATAAGCGCCTCCGCCTTCCCAGCAAACACATACAATGTCGTCGTGGCTGTCAATAGTTCCTTCAATGTAATAGAAGGCCATGCGTTCTCGCAAAAGTCTCTCATCAACAATCTACAATTCGAAGGATGTCGAATACGACTATTATCGGCTAATGCCCTGCTGTCCGCTGTCAACAGCCTCAACATTTCAAATACCAGGCAAGTACCTTCTCGATTGATTCAATTTGTTCACATCAAATGATCTATACTTTATATGTAACACGCATTACAATAGAAAAAGACAAAACAAAAGAGTGCGATAGTTATAATGATCGTGAGGGGGACACGTAATGAACGTCAGTATATTTTCTTCAGATCATTATTACGAGTAGGTCATATTGGCATTAATGTCATGGTTGTGCTGTCGCGCGCGAGGGCCCAGATCTGCCTTGATCACGATCCAGGATTCCGCATATAATTTCAGTGGAGCGACTGCCATCTGACTCCCGTGACCCTGTTAACAGGGGAACCTGGCCTGATTGGATCATAGTTACACATTCAGTCGCCTAAATGTGCAAGTTTCATCACAATGTTTTCCCTCACGGTAACAACACCTGTTGGTGTTCCACTAATTTTCGTAACTCAGAAAAGAGTCATTGATACATGGTTGCACTTCGAGGTACAAATCGGACTCCCTAACCTTTAGGCCACAGAGGCTCCCGTTGGAGAGTGTTCCGTCTAATTCCGTCTTCAGATCAATATTATCATTGCCTAAAGAGAGGAGTGTGAAAATGTATGTCAGTAACACGAAAGTTATTGTGATGGAAAGACAAGAGGATGTTACTTGGTACAGTATAATGATAGATGACCAGAGAGTGGACCACCTGAAAGACTTTCTGTATCTGGATAGTATGATAACGAGGAATGGGAAGTGCTCTTGGAAGGTAGTGAGTAGCCAAGAGGAGGACAAATATCGCAAATAGAATACCACCACTAAAAGGGTAAAATCAGGAGCACCCTCAACCGGCATGAATATACGAATATGAATATGATGTATGAATGTTAAAGAGCCAAATGATGAATGTCAGGAATTCAACATCGTAGCTTGTGGCATTCGATAGTTTCTGTCTACCTCTATGGGTTACGGGTTTAGTGTGTATGTATGTATGTATATGTATTATCTTTGTCGAACTCTATAGTTTTGTCTTTTTCTATAGAAACACATTATATATGATAACCCAGGCTCTACGACTGAAAATGTTAGAAAATATTGTCTACAGACGTCACGTAAGAGACGTCAAAAATCTCCATTCAATGAAATATCATCATACATCTAACACTGTTTTGTTAGAAAAAAAATGGCCAATAATCTTCAAAACGTTGAACTCCTTTGTTTTTAACCGGCTTTAATTTCGCTTTTCGTTTCTAAGATCGAAGATAGGAAGATCAGGTTCGAATAACTCGAGCCATTCATGCATCACGCTACACATCCCTAGCTGCCTTCTATAGAAACTTTGCGTGAAGGGACGGTATTTTTAATCCCGCTTGGTATATATGGTATAAAGCGTATAAAGACATACTCCTAATATTTTTTATGGTATTAGGAATAAATTACAAGAACTATTATTTCAGGTTCGACTATATTGAAACCGGCGCGGTGAAAGCAACAGTGGCGAACGTCGTCATCGTGGACAGCGTATTCAAGGACTTCATGGAAAGAGGAATTGAGTTATCTTCCTGGAACAAACTTCAAATAGAAAGGAATTCGTTCGACGAACTACCACCGCAAGCAATAGTTGCTCCTGCTGCCGTTTCGATACACGAGTTATCTTTTGTAGAAAATGAAATAGAAACAGCCCACTCTCAAAGTCTCGGGTTTATTGGACAAGCTGAAGAAGATTTTGGCAAATATATAAATTACAACAGTAATTACTTCGGTCAAACATGTCATTGCAACGTTACGACCTGGCTCTCTGAAGTGTTAAACATTTCATCAGTGGAATCATTTGAAAATGAAAGTTACTGCACCGTTGATGAATTTTTCGCTCGCTGTTTTAATGTTCCTGAACAAAACATGATGGTAAAAAAATTTATGGACAGTGTGTGCGTCGAAAATCAACTTACTATTAAATGTGAGGCCACAAACATCATAAATTCTACAGAGATAAAAAATCCTAGATTTCCACATAAAAAAGAAGCGCATGGTACGAGCCATCGGAATATAAAAGTCATAGGAATTGTTATAGTGTCAGTTTTTGGTTGCGTAGTGATTGCCATGTTTGTAAGTCTAATCAAATGGATTAGACGAAAGGGATATTGCGTAAATTTGAAAAACATACTGCTATCATCAAACTCCTGTGGGTCATTTTGCGAGAGGTTTTGCTTTTGTCGCAGTAGCAGCGGGCTCGACAACGCCAGATCGATCTCGCAGCTCTCTGTGAACGAGTGCTCGGAGCGGCACCGGCTCAACGAGCCGCGCGTGCACGAGACAGTGCAAGAAACCGTCCTGCCCGAAGTCTATATGGAGCAAATGGTACCTTTAGAAGATAAAACTACTCAAACACTGCCAGAAGAACTAACCAAAGAACTTTTAGAAAATTTGAAGGAAAAGTTAGAAGACCCCGAGAATTATGTAGAAGCTCGTGAAATGATTGAACACTTGTATGAACTGATAAAAGTCGAAGAAAACTGCAACTTAAATGTTCCTATAGCTCGTAACGTAGATGAAAATATCTACGAATTACCATTCCAAAATACTACACCCAGAATTGGAAAGAACAAAAAACAAATGATAAGTATCGGTACCAGAACGCCATCTTTGGAAAAACTGACGCCACTTTCGCCTTACAATAGACAAACGGCGTTGGCGCATGAGTACTTTGAACCCAAAGACTTCGCTGTTCATTTGTACGCTGAAATCGCTAATAGCGAGAAGGAGAAGAAATCATTGCTCAGTAGCATGCCAGACGTTGTGAGTAGTCAGGTGATGCCACGAGGTCCATATCTGCGAGCGAAAATGGCATCGAGTGCTAATTCTAGTCCTTCTGCAAAATCTACGAGCAGTTCTCCCATAACTGGGTCTACGATAAAATCTAATAAGTCTAATGCGTCAAATACTTCAGGAAGAATGGTGAACAGGCCTCTTCCCGAGAAACCCGCTGGGAAGGATCCCGGAGAAGGGACATCGCTGCGGGTTGTATGAAGAGAAGCAGTGGCCCGTCACGATTCGCATTAGGTAGCAGGCGTCGCGGTAGCTACGCTCCGCTCCGACAGAACTTTGTGGCAAACCTCGAACGTTTCTTTGCTGTGATATTATTAATTTTATATTATAATTTCGTATTCAAGACAAAACGAGTGTCGTGCCAGATTTTCGATGTTAATTTGTAAATATTTTACAATTAGATTAATTGAATAGAAATGGCCTATAGCATTATTTCTAGGACAAAAACAAAGATTTAACTGTTTACTTTCAAACGCTTTGTAACTATATGCTGCTCAACGAACTTTTGTACTGGTATTCTTGTTACAATGTGTACCGTGCCTTTTCATTGTTGCGAAACGTATGGTGCTTGGATGAAGATATGTTACGCAAGTTTAAGGAACTATAATGTGATAAATGTTTCCGAAATATTTCAAAAAGGCGATAATTGTCATGTCATGTTGCAAGTTAGTGGCGAATGATAGCACTACAAACGTAACATATGGAAAGAAGTCGTTGTTCCTAGAGGTCGCTGAACTACCATAGTGTTTAGTGATGTTATTAGAGATTGCGGCCTTAGCATGCCGATAGAGCTGGCCTAAGGAACCCCGGCTTACAGTAGTACATGTTGTACAAATCCCTTTTATATGCATTTATAATGCATTATCCAGTACCTATCTACCACAATCGTCCCAAAGGTTAGTGAGTAGTGATTTTTGAAAGATATATATTTATTTTAGGCTTATTTAATAAAAATATGTTATGAGACTAGGTAATCATACCTATTATGCATTCACAATGCTCATCAAGGCGCGTTCAGAGCTGTGCTTAAATTCGATAAATTTTAATAAATAATAGTTTACTTTTACATTATGTGGTTAGCATTGATAAATAAAAATTATACGTAATTTAAACTTTTAAGTAAGTACTTGTCACACCGTTTCTTGGTGAGGATTGCCTAAAATTGTATACGTATCAGTATGTAATCGAAATTGAATATTTTTTCTTCTTAAATGTTGCACGATATTTATCAAAACTTCAATGTAGAATTATGGCAAATTCTTTAATATTCAAAGTGTTTTCAAAAGAATAGGTAGGTATAAGTATTTAATAAGTGTCGTCCTGAAATTATATTGCATAATGTTGTAGCACCATTTCTGTCTACGATATCATATTGATAAGATTAATTTAACGTACTATAGCAAATGATTATACTAGACATATTACACAAATGTTAATTAAACACTAAAAATAAATGTTAAATGTCATAAACGACTAATATTTTTAATTTCTAGACATACAAATAGACATACAATAGACAACAAATAGAGCCTTCTATTTGTTGTCGGTTCATCTGTTTGGTAGTTGAGATCCTTTCTGAAGAAGGTTCTACAGAATGACTAAACAAAAAATATAAACATATTTTTATTTCAACTGGTAAGTATTTGTAACGCCGTTTACGCACTACTGATCCCTCAATCTACAAAAAAAAAAGGAGTTTAGGAACGAGACCTATTTGCATGTCTTTTTTATGTTAAGAAACGAGAGTAGAAAACATATTGAACTACAATATAACAGTACCTATGTCAATGGCAGGACAAGCTATGTTTTAATGCCATCCGCAGATACTAACTGGAAAGGCGGTCCTAACAAATATGAATAATTCAAAAGCTTTTTTTTTTTTTTTTAATGGAAGTTCAAATAATCTTTCTGTGCCGAACGAGTCACTCTTCTTGGCTGGATAGCTTTTAAAGTCAATCTCCAGCCTTGGCAGGTGGGGTCAAGTTAAGATAGTAATAATCGGCTTGGCGTTAATATCTCAGTTGTGCTCTCGCGCACAAGGGCCCGACGGGGTCCATCTTGACTATGGTCTGGATCATGGTCAAGGATTTATCAGATCAAGTAATTACAGCGCAGGTTAGTAGTACACACCGTATTAACAAGGGCACCTAACCAGATTGGGTCATGGGAACACATTCAGTCGCCTGAATGTGCAGGTTTCCTTACGATGTTTTCTGTGCAGATTTCCTCACGATGTTTTCAGTCACTGTAAGAGCATTGACTAGTGTTCAACTAATGTACATAACTCAGAAAAAAGTCATTTGTACATGACGTCGCTGGGGATCGAACTCGGCATCTCTCGCTTACGAGTCGGACTCGCTAACACTTAGGCCACTAGTGCCGCAAGTTAAGATAGTAATGTTAAAAAAAGTGTTCTGTATTCACATAACTGGACGATCTGAAGACAACATACTAACGTCTTCACGTTGCAAGCAAAGACAACATTGGTCACATCATATCAACCCAACGCTAGACCTGATGTTCCTCCATATCAGTAGAAGGTTTTGCCATAATCAGGCGGATTGGAGATCGCAGCGTTTCCACAACAGAAAACATTACTTGCCTTGGTTAGACTCTAGTTAGGACATTAGTCGCCTTTTGCGGCACCTACAGCACCCATTAGTTGAATGGGTGCTATTCTACTCTGCCGGACCCCACACGACACGGCGAACAAAGACGCAACGTTCCTTAAGATGATAAGAGACCTATTAGAACTGCAGTTAATTAGTACGCAGAATGCATCCATATGACGAATCCTAAACAGTCCAATCATTTCAGTACCTACATAGCGTTCTAAGATGTATGCAATCTTTACATAACAAGCAGGCACCTATATAGGTACAGCGAGCCAGGTAATCAAAATGTACACTATGCTGAGTCAAAAATATAACATCCGGCTAACGTATGTTAATAATATTGGCGGCTACTATTGTTTTGTAGATATTCATAACATTAATCGCGTTAATGCGTAGCTCTAATAAAACCACATGATGCTCATTTTAGCAAAAACTGTGGTGTTATTTGTAATGCTGACCTGCATGGTTCTGTAGTTATGGTCAACATGCTCAAACAGAAATTGAAATGATAAATTTTAAATTGTGTCTTCGGTCAAATGGGTCTGAGTAAAACAAATTGCATTTTGAATTCAAATGTATTGCAGTCCCTTAACTTTGTTAAAGTATGAATTGTTCCAATACTGGGTAAAACTTTCCTCAAAAAATCACAATTCTTAAAAGCCTCGCAGATCACTCTCATCAATTTCTGTGCAGTGGATTAAACCTATTATTAGGCATTAGATTTTTTTGCCCGCGACTTCGTCCACGTAAAATTCGGTTTCTACGTTCTGGACCCGTTCCATGGGAACCACATTGAATTTCGAAAAACAAAACTATAACCTATGTAACCGCTGATAATGTAGCTTTCTATAGGTGTAACAATTTTATAAAATAGCTTCTGCAGTTTTTGAATTTATCTAAAACAAACAATCAAACATAAATGCAACAAAGATATAGATTATTGATCAATAAATTTAAATAAAACCTCAGTAATGTCTTTCAAATAATATCTAAAGAACTCGTGTTTAACAAAATGCAAATGTAACGCAGGAATAAATGTATTCTATATTAGTATAATGCAAATTGAGTTCATACTCAGCCAGGTGCCAAATTTACCTTTAATTTAAAGTAATGTGTGGAATGAGATGGAATGAATATACAACATTCACGCGTAGCGCATTACGTAAACGCTCTACATGAGCGGTATTAGAACAACATTATGGAAATCTGGATAGCGTTTCTTTGCTCTACACGTGCGGTTCGTATTTTGGGACCGAACCAGTACTTTAAGTGCGCTCTTACGCCCATTTTCGACACGTCTAATTTGGTTCAACATAGGTGTACCTATCAACCTATAATAAAATTTCACTCTATCAAACGTAGGTCAAAGATACATAAAGTCTATAAAGCTAAGGTGGCACAGTAACTTATCCATATGGAGAAGCCTTTCAAGATCAAGTTATTTAATTCGTAAACAAAGCGGTTACTATTAACTCCAGGTATAGGTACAATATTTTCAATAGGCATATAAATAATTGTTATAAACCTTTTATCTCGATATTAACGCATTTCAACAATGGTTACTGTTATTGATACATAAAATTCAAAACAAGCATTGTATGTGTTCGAGTAGATAACATTATAAGTATCGGAAAACAGGCTCGCTCAGTCCACGGCTAACGATTTTCGATTGCAAAATTAATACAGCTGAAAGCTGGGTACTTTCAATTGGCATGTCGCGGTTCGTTGATCATTACGATTCAATAGCCACATGTGTAGTTTCAATCATTTCAATATCAGACTGAAACGGCGGCCATAATACAACGCTTCGGTAAGTTTCAACAGTTTTGACGGGAGTGATAGCGATACCCGGGGGCGCGGGCGCGGCGCCGCCGCTGCAGGGCGCGGGCAGCGCACGGCCGCGATTGCCCGCGATGTTTTATTACTCCGCCGCTGCCGGTTTATCTCGCGCTTATCCCACCAATACGTGTAACCTTGGCGGTTAGGTCACACTCATAAATAGATTTGTCAACATTACCAGTTTCCAAACACTGGGATGTTGATTATCATATTTTGTTAGCACTTTAAGATTTTAAAAAGACCGGGCCGCCTACATGTATCGCTGTATATCCTATCGAAAATAGAACTTGCTTTTAATAAAGTCGAGTCACTGTTCTGTAATATGAGTTACAATTTCTGTCTGTACTTTAGTTTCAGGTATAGGAACAGGTACGTACATTGTGTAGGAAACGCCTATGACGTATGCGTGTACTCAACGGTCTAAATTAAAGCGTGACTACCGATTCCTGGGTTAGGTCTGAGCTTTCAGGTCTCTATGCTATTAGTTATGGCGTTACAATAATGTGACAAGAGTGAATTCTGGTGCTAACGATTTACCTAGATGGAAATAAAACATTGAATAAAAATTAAACTGAAATTACGTACAGGCTTCTTAACAGACTAAGAAAGCGCATGCCAGTTAGCTGTCGGATTTGTCGGCTGGTTCGCTTAAGAAACAAAAGCGAAAAAGTGAAAAGGTAAAAACAGATTAAATTCGCAATGGATTTAAGACACGTGAGGCCCGCGTAATGTACTCTTAGGCAACAGAATCACACAGAATAGCACACCTAGGACTGAAGGTCACACGAACAGCGTTCGGGCAGTCTTCATGTTTCCAGTGTTGCCAGTCATATTGGTAAGTTCTCAAAGTCAGGAGACTCTAGGTATGAAATCTGTCCATTAATCATTTGATAAAACGATTTGTATATAAAATATTGAGTAACTAGCCTTTAAAAAATTAACCATTCTATTCCCGTGTTCTTTGTTAAAGTACGTAGAAATAAATAAACACTCAATATGAAGCAACAGATATCCAGACGGTGATTCATGATTCATCATTTTGACGGCCTTTAGCGTTTGAAAGAGTTAATGCGTTTCCTAGCTACTCGAATTTCTTACTATTATAAGTACCTACGTACCAATGATTAGGGCATCATTGTAGTTCCTGTCTTTATTGTGGTTTTTATGGTTTAGCGTGGAAAAGTTTATGAACCACTAACTATACTAATCACCAATGAGCCTATCTACCTAGTTTTTAACAAAATTTAATATGATACAATTCATTCTCAAACACAGATGAATGTCATTTTAGTATCGTTGGACAAGTGATTCAGCATTAAGTGATTTGTAATAAATATGTCAGAGGCATATAATATTTGATCTAGGTACCTCCGGTCAAACAACATACAGTTAAGTAAAAATATAATTAAAATAGGTACTGTACATAGTCGTATTGGTAGTGGCGGAAAAATTATGCACTAAAAATGTATGTCATAATAAAAACAGCAAGCTGGCAACACGGGGCCGTATCAAATCAGTCACTCGCGCGGGAACTTTACGTGCGCGTTGGTGCTGCGCGCGTGTTATTGTTAGACCAATAATATTATGTACGACCGCGACAGAGTTAACTTTAACAAAGAAAACGTAAAACGCACCCATTAAACAGCAAACGTTCTGAGCTGGGTTCACGGTGTTGCCTATTAGAATCAGTGCTGAAGCTAAATGGCCATTATTAAAGGACTGAAATAATAAGGTAAGCAGCTAGTTGTGTATTATTATTTGGATGTGCACTTTGCAGCCCCATAGTAAGGAAGGCAATAACAGACTTAAATAAATTCAATATTCTACTATAAATCGAAGCTAATATTAAAACAGGAAACAGGCTGTTTGTAAATATGCTTGTGGCGGAAGGGGCAGGTTAATTCTAGAAATACTGAATCGATTTCGAAAGAAAACTATGTTAATTACTAATTGGAGTTTGTGCAGTAGTTTCCTAGGGAAAATTTAAAGAGCAGACGAAGTAAAATGTGTGAAAATCCTAGGAAGTGGCAAAACCATTTATTTAAAATCTATTTAACATCAATTTTTTTTTAATATATCAAAAAAATTAACCTCGGTAGGTAGTATACCAATACCACTTGAATGGGTACCACTTTATTTGTACCAGCTTAGTCTTAGTCTCTCACGATGTCAAGGCGCATCTTTTTTGTTGCATGAAGCCTATAAATATTATAGATAACATGGCGCTTTTCATTAAGTGGTGGAAAAGGCAAGTATCTCCTCTAATATAAATTGCTATATAAAACTATTTCAAGTACACGAAAACAAGCACACTTGTTCATGTAATCCCCCTATTGCAACTGACGTGTGTCTTGCTCGCCAACGTTGACTCCACAATGCATCCCTAGAAAACTCTCGAACATAAACTGGGGTTGTTATACAAAACTTTTAACAAGCCGAGAGTTCCACAAACTACTTATTTGCGATTAACTCTAGAATGGAATACGGGAAACCAATCTCTAACTTCAACGGAAATTCAAACCTGTCAAATACAGATAGCGCAAACAAGGACTCAAGTAGATGTTATTAAGAAATGTCTTAGCATAAACAGAAACTAAGAACGAATAGTAAATAAATATAACTTTCATCGATACAATTCAACATTATATTGTTGTATGTACGCATTACTCTGTTACATTGTACGTGTAGAGAAGGGAAACGAAAAATTGTAAATGGAACACAATATTATTTTTTTACATTTGAAACCGAGTTTTTAATAATATGTACAACCTAAAATAACAGCTTAATGAACATTTGGTACCTATATCGAGAACTTGCAAGTCTGAAGTAGGTGAACTGAGAGGTCGGGAAGTTGACACTTATGGGTTAATCTAATAACGGCGTCCAATTTGTTGAGCACGCAGCGGGTCGCCACACGTCTAATGCAAAGTTACCAGTCTCATGTCATAAATGTTTCATTATCATATCCAATACAAATCCCGTGACTAAATACGATAAACATTCAGGTGAGACAATGGGCATTAAATATGATTTCATAGTACTTTGTATACCTAAGTATACGTTTATATACCTAAGTAAATACCTAAGCGTCGGTGTCCTAATGGTTTGTGGGTCTGACTCGTAAGCGAGAGGCACCAAGTTCGATCCACAGTGCTGCCATGTTCCAATGACTTTTTCTGAGTTCAGTGTAGAGTAATCGATTCTCTTACGGTGATGGAAAAATCCTAAGGAAAGCTGCACATTCAGGCGACTGTATGTGTGTCCGTCTACATGTATGATAATCTGCCAAATCCTGGATCATGGTTAAGGCGGACTCGAGAGCACAACCGGGATATTGTCACCAAGATGAATTTGTATAGGTACCTAATCATGTAATACGGGTAGTATCTACATACTCATTTTATAATCTTAATAAAAAAACCCCATAGGTACCTTAATATTATACCTAGGCACAATTCAATCTCTTTTAATACATGGTAGCTTGTTGTCGCGGTGTCAATGGCATCGCTAGTTACATCGCCTTCGCTTTTGCCAGGTGTTAGAGACCATTTAGAAGCATAAGGTACAACTACCTAATTGGTCACCACAGACTTAACCCGATTCCATTTCGTGCTAAATTATCAAAGTTCACATTGTAACCTAAACCCAACCGGCTCACCTTTCCCCGGCGCGCAAAGCTACCACAACCTAGCATATTAAAATACCTTGGTCATGATTTAATAAGCATTTGCCAGCACAACAATAAGGCGTAATATGAAACTTATTCCACGTACAAGAAATAGTCGAGTATAAAAATATATCACCGACTGCACACATGCAACCATTGATAATATATAATACAGACTACGTTATTTGTTCGTAATAATATACGATGTAAGAAAATAATTCTTATGCCACTAGATAGATTTCCTTTCATTAAAATTTTCCAATATCAACATCGATATCAACCTGATTAATAACTCACGCGTTCTCAATTGCATAATAATTGTTTCAGCCTTCACAATGAAACGTACCTAATTCGAACCAAACTCCCTACAATTTAAAGCGACTATAATTGACATACTTCGTGTTTAGAATAATTCTCGTTATGCTTATTCGGAGGATATTGTAAAGCAGAGTCTGCGGCGGCTGCGGCCCTAACTGGGACAGCATAAGCGCGCCATTATTGCAGCCTGATACGAAACGCGACCGCTACGCTACACCCTACACAACACATACTCATGCTATCTGATAACGCGACCCCGATAACGGCCGATACCTAACTGAGTCAGATTGAATTCCTTACCTATGAACGAAGTAAACTGCAAAGCATTTTATATTACGAAGTTTGTTTTCGTAGTGAATCAGTATCGTGACTTATTACAGATTCCTCGTTGAGTGGCAAATTTCATCGAGGCCAGTAACAGTGGTCCACATTGTAGATACATTGACGTGGTAATGTTTGTGCGATAGGTGTATTGTGCGATGGTGACGTGAGGCGGGCAGCATGCGTTGGAGGGCGTGGCTGGTGAGCGCGGCGGCGCTGCTCGCGAGCGCGCGCGCTGAGCCCAACGTCTGCGAGGAGCGCGCGTGCCGCTGCGACGCCTTCACCCGGGTCATATGCAATTGCACGGCTGAACACGATGTAAGTGAACTGAGTAAACACCTACCACTCAACTGTTTTTATATTAACCAAAAAGTTCTCACAGTCGCGAAATATTTTTTAAAGTTGTATTTGTCTTCAACATACATTATTATTTTCAGGACGTGACGCTACGTCCACAAGGCGTCTTTCGGGTGCCAGCGATGACAACTGGTATCATCGTTGACGGCTGTGCTCGAGTTCATTTTCTAACAGAGACTGTACGAAACTTAAGAATGCTGCGAGAGGTGTACCTAAATAACATAGGCTCGGTTTTAATAAATGAGAAAGCATTAGCATGGACTCCCTTCACGGACTTGGAGAATCATCAAGGAATCAACATAAACATAAACAATAGTACGATCACTGAAATATCTTCAAATGCAATTCAAGGGCGAGTCAATAGAATAACAATAAGAAATTGTAAAGTAACATCACTAAAAGCATTTGCATTTTCTAGTCTTATAGGTGTAACAAATATCGAACTAATAGATAACGAGTTTGAACAAATTGAAATTCAAGCCTTCAAAAAATTTACAACGATATCGTTTTTATTACAAGGAGGAACAATAAACTTTCTACCGAGCAGATTCTTGTCAGATGTCGAAGTAACTGATTTGTTTCGAATGGACAGGGTCAACGTACATCACATATCCAGTGTATCGTTTTTAGTAAATCTGCCACAAAGAGTCCTAGTGGAAAATAACGACATTGGCATACTAGGTGGAGATGGATTTTCAATTGTTACTAGAGGCCCAGTTACGCTAAGAAATAATACTATTCTAAGATTAGAAAAAGGCGGACTGTTCGGCTTTTCAGTGAATCCCACAGTAGTATCAATAAAAGGGCAGCAAGAATTACTGTTCGATAACAACACTGTAAACGAATTGACTCCGTCTTCGTTCATGTACAACACGAGCACCATGACCCTGCGCGTCGACGGGTTGAACCTCAACCTGACGTGCAGCTGCGAGTTGGCGGCCGAGTGGCAGGAGTTACAGAAACAGCATGGCGGCGTAGTGAATTGCTGGTATCCTCTGGAAGGGTACTTTGTGTCTGTGCCTACTTACATAGATATGCGGTGTGGAAGTTTCAAGCAGACTTTTTGGATTTTTGTAGTAATAGGGGTAGTCATCGTGGTAATATGTGCGTTATTATTAGTGTGGTGGATTGTGAAACGCGAGAACGATAAGAAAAAGAAAGTACAAATGGTGATGCCTGACGGCAAGACTTATAGAGAGACAGAGTTTCATATAGTCGTGGAAAGAGCTGAGCTCCTAACCACAGACTTGTAGCGGTGCTTGTATTTAGGTCAATTGATCTCCGCCACCGGGCGGGGATCCAGTGACGACTGATAAACGTGTGCAGTTCGACGACTGTTTGCATCGAACATTCATCGAGTGGTTTTCAATTAGCTTATATAGGTTAGTTGTCTACCTCATTGTTAGTCAGAATCGTGCCAATGTAGTTTAAGCTTTTCTATTTCGATTAGGCTTTAAATTGTTTTCGTATATGTTTTAAATCTATTTTTACTGTCACGTTTTAGTTGTTTATTATTATTTATTTATTATAACGGTGCATTTGCGTCAAGCGAGCGAATGTTGAGCATTTATAGCTAGCTCGGTATAAACAATGGTAAGTCATTCGGTCCTAGTTGTCTCGTGACATTGATTTTATCTATGCTCGGAAGATGTTCGGAACAGACAGAATAACGTGTGAATGCTCTACCTCTGTTTACATCAAGGGAATAAATACTCCTTGCTCGCTTGGTGTAAGCCCAGCGTAATTAAGAAATAATTATAGTTAAGGTCTAAATGCACTTGCGGGATGCGGCGAAATTATAATATTCTTTATCCTAATTTGTCCTAGAAAACCCTGTCGGGCCGCGTAAATGCACTTAGACCTGAAATTTCGAGACTGGGATCTAAAATAATAATATAATGAACCACACTTCAGTATTACACACATACAGCTTGTTAGTTCGATATTCATTGATGTTTACCTAGGCATATAAAAATAACAGAAGTGCGTTATTGTTTTACTATGCTTATTTTTACAATTAAACTTAATAAATGGTACTTCCTAATGGTTTGTTTGTATTTAGGTGTGACCTCATTAAAACGACAGATACGATGCGAGTTTACAGCTATATCATAATTTGACGAGTTGTTGTGTTGAAGGTTGTTGGTAGTTTGTAGTGCAATGCGAAGGTTTTCCAATATGTACGTGTTTGTATATTTAGCGCTGCGCAATACGATGCTTGGTTACGTCAATGTGTATATAATGTATACAATAATGTATACAAATCTGATCACACATGGTCAGACTTAGACACAACAATACTTATCATAAGTTGATTTTGACCATATGTTTTGTAAGTCAACCTAATGCTAAACTTCTTTTGGGTGTTTTTTGGATGATGAGCTCTTCATGATTTGGTGAAACCTTTTTATAAATGCTACCGTGTACAAATAGTGCAGGAATTTATCTTAATTTAAGGTAACTGCGTCGCAATTTCGGTAAATTGTATCTTAAATAAATTTTGACATGTAAGCAAAATTTACATAGCATGAAAAATTACATGACAAGAAAGACAGCAAGGCTAGGAAACAACTCTGTATATACATTTTGTCACGAGTTATTCCTCCAACTCCATTCTTGGCAGAAAAACGCCGCTAACCGTTTTTTGGTATACAGGTAGTCTGCCTCTAAATCATTAGTCGCCTCGTAGGACACCATATTTTATAGATAACTGTGAATGATCTCTGAAAACAATTTTGTAGTCCGACAGGTAGGTTATCAAAATTATTGGACACGTATTTTTTCTTTTGTTACGTTGACAAAAATAAAGTCGATACAGTCCGTTAAAATGTTGCGTGACGTCACCGACTGAACTAAATTTTATTCAGAAGTGATATCACGAGTCTATCCGAAACTTTGATATGGTTTATCTTTGTCGTTTTTGATTGATTTGATCAATAAAAAAAACATGTATTTAATATTTTTTTATAATCTAACTGACGGACTAATTAGATTTTTTAAATGTTGACATAGTCGTCATCCCTATTGAATCGTCCACAGCAAAGGCTGTTACCTAAGTCCTAAACTCGCAATCACATTATGTATTTTCCAACTAACACGGTCATTTTTAATGACTTGTTGTAACCCAGAAACTGACAGTAGGATTGCGTACCCCGCCTATGGTGCATAAACATGGTGGAGAAGAATTCAAGTTAGGTTCTTCATGTTTTTTTAAATAATACGGCGATTAATTTTACAATGCAGTACAATTTTCCTACTTTCTTCTTTATTTATTTCATAATTAATTTGATGTGGTCCTGGCGTACAATCGAACACAAAAAAGGCTACAGAAATCAAAGAAAAATGACGCGTTTTGGTACAGCTCCTGTGTAGCCTTTTATTTGTTCGACAGTATGTACATATTTCTTTATTGTGCAGTTGCGTTGGAAATATTGCTATAATCTGACCTCACGGCTACAACTACATCGCGATTGAGTTAATGTTACGTGTCATATAGGTGTTAATCGACACTTAAACAATATTTACGGCAATAATTTAATTACAAATAAAAGTGAAACAGGCAGGTGGCTGAACCGGCGAACAACAAGCATTAATTGTAATTCAATTATTGCTCTCCTTCCCTGGCCCTACTAAATAATCGTTTCATTTTCATTTTAAATTATATTATTCGCCTTATATATCCGTATTTTTTCCAATGTAGCCTATTAATTGCGGGTGCTTTTTGTGCGAGTGCGGTAATATTTTTGTGTTTGGAGTAAAGAGCGTTTACGTCTAGACATTCATATGTTAATTAAATATGTAAATGTCGTTCCATTTTATTAAATTCGATCACAATTAATGCTATGAAATTTTTAAACAATTCAGTGCAATTCCGCTAAATGTATGACGCATTGTGCGTGTTCGCGTCGCACCACCTTTGTCTTCGGCCTGAAGAATTAAGGTATCTAATTTATTAATAATTTTTACACTTGTGATGAAAAACGTCGTATGACACTCATATGCATTGATCGTTGCACTCAATACTCTCCTGCACAGGTGAGGTACGAGTATAATGCTAATGACCGTTATAGCACAACTTGTGTCATAATGTACTATTATTTTTTCCAACTGAATGATTATAATACTCAATGTTACTGACATTAGGCTGTCTGGTTTCACTAGTGCCATCTAAAATCTAGATCTTTCTAATTTAGAAAAATGGTGAACACAAAAATGATTTTTGTGTTCACAATTTTTTGTAAATATTTGTTGTGTTTTGTGATTATATACGTTAATGCATTTTCCTCACAAGCGTGTTGTCGTATGATACTCGTGAGCATTGACAATAATACACACGCAAACTTTACGCCCTCCATTTAGCTCGGGATGGAATAGCTCCTCGTGTGTAATGAGTTTACTTATATCATAATGTACTATTACATAACGTTGTCGTTAGCTTACCTGAATATATGTACTCACAAGGTTACATAACCTTTATTACTAGTAATATATGTTCTGATTTTTAAAACGAAATTGTTTATGTGACTATGACAGGCTGGTGCGAGAAAGGTACAGTTGCAATTCCTGTAAAACCAATTTTACTACGAAACACAAACAACTGCAATGTTCACAATGATCAAAAACACAATATAAATCAGAGCAACAGTACAGTAGTACAACTGTACTACTATACTGCCAGGGTACACTTCCTACTTTTTCTTCTCAACTTTACCCGATCTTCGGCATCCTCACGTCGTAAGCCGTTGGCTCTCCCGTCCGACTCGCCGCTGTCAATCCATTGCTTCTTGGGTCCCCCGCGGGACCTCTTACCTGGTACAGGCAGGTTTAAGCACCTATTTCCCATGTGTCCCTGGGGATTACGCAATAGCCCAAATCAGCGCAGCCGTGCCTCTTCAATAGCTTCAGTGTACTGTTGATGTATGTGTGGCGTTACGCAAATTGATAGTGCGTAACGCCGACGACGGCTTCAATGTTAGCGTAAATGTCGTGAATAATCCTAATGTTCGCCTCGGGTAGTCTATGATCTCAGAGCTCACTAGATTACCTTCCGAGAGACACTGTCAAAGGCCCTCTGCAGGTCGAGGATGCAAAGGCGGATTCCTACTGCAGTGGGACTTCTAGAGGACCCTGATGGCAAAATTGGATCCATGGTGCTGCAGCCGGGCCTGAAGCCGTATTGGTATTGCAACAAGGAGCATTCCTGGTGAAGTCACTGGTATATAATTTGTTCGAATAGCTTCATTGTGTGGCTAATAAGTTTGCAGCTCGATAGTTCCAGAACTCATTTATGGTATTCAAACAAATTACAATAACAACACACCTGCGGTTCGGTATTTTTGCTAACATACACATATAATCTCATTTATAATTCGAGTCGGGAAAATTTTAGTTTTGAGTAACTGACTTACCCGAACTTAGTTATTATTATGTTGTATGTGCGCGATTGATGTGTTACCATAATTCTGTACTTCATAGAGGTTTTAGTTTCACGCCTTACGAGCCTACAATTTTCGAGGATTGCCGTCGATTTAATAGGGTTCCCATCATCAGATCCTAACGTGATGAAAATGGAACTACCTCTGGAGTATACTCTTACAAACAAAAAAAGAAATTTCAAAATCGGTCCACAATGAGCGGTTTTTTAAAAATTGCCATAGATTTTTTTTTTTGTAAGGTGGCGCTCTGACGACTGACGACATTATCAAAAACGATTGGCTTTATGGTATTGATAGTTATCTTTTTTCGATGCAATTTATTTTATATCTATTAATTTGACAATTTTTGAATGTCAGTGCTTCTTAGGGCTCAACTTTATACATTTTATTAATCGATTTCTGGTTGACTGGAAGATAAAACTGTATTACTTTATGTCCACTTTTCTACGTCATCGTCCAAATCCAAATATGTAAATAAACTTTAGGTTACAATGTAGCACTTTAGCAAATATTAAAAAATAACTAGCGTTTTAACGCGATTTAATTTGTTCTGAGGCAGTTAATGATAACAGTCACACAAATGTTTTGCCATACAACTACAACAATAGCCCCAAGTAGTCAAAAGATTATAATAATGTTTGAGCCCTTAGAGCGCTATGTGAATTTTTGAGAAGCTTTTCTTGAAAACAGCTCATTAGCAGAGAAATAGGTAAACATACATAAAAAAAAATACAGTCGAACATAGAACCTCCTCCTCCTCCTCCTTCTTTTGTTTTTAAAGTCGGTCAAAAATAGAAAACTGTGCGAAGCCGTGGCTGGTCGCTGTATGTTACAATTTTGGATATTTCTTGTATATTTATAGGAAATATATTGACGCAGTTTTACTCATTATCTAACCTTCACGATATTAGTTCAAAGTTGAAGTTCAAATTGGTGATATCTATTACATGTACGAAATAATCCCCTGGACACACTATACGACTACAACCCTGTAAAAAGTAGGTAGAATTGTGGTTTCAAAGTTAGTTACTTACCGCAGTAGCGGCTGGCCTTCTAGTACATGGTGTATGGTTGGCGGGGAGGAGAGCTCAAGACCCCGAGACAGCATCAGGGCGTCGTTCGCGTCCTGCGCGGACTCCCGCTCCTTTCCGGTGGGACTGCTCTCCATCATCGCCATGACTTGCACCTCCACGATGGTGGCTATAGGACAAAACATAGTTTCGTTATAGAGGATCTACTACAAATGATCCCAGTGGGAACAGCTAATAAAGAAGAATGACCACGACACGATTATTGTACTTCTACATATCTAGGGGTAAACCAGCTGTGGTGGTCACCGTCGTCTACGAACGTCGGTGTTGCTGATGTCTAAGGACCTAGGTTAGGTAAGGTTGCCGCTTAAGAGCTGCAGTGACCACTTTATATCAGGTGGCTCGCCTGTTGGCCTTCGGTATAATATAACAAAGGCAAAGAAAAGCAACAAAGAACTATAAAAATAAATACAACACAGAATATGTTACCGTCTTATTCATATAAGTTATTGAACCTTTCATAAACCGATTTTAGTAATTAAACATGTTTTGATAACAAATCATATTTTAACTAAAAAGGTAAAACCATTCAATAACTTTTATGAATTACGGTTTAGGTGACTGTATAACAGAACGCAGTCAATATTAAGAAGCTATCACTCCATATAGGTGCAGAACACCTGCATTTCGATATTCCAGTCACGTTGGCATTGTTACTGCGCTTGAAGTAAACGTTCAATAATTCATAAATCTTAAATTACGATTTAGCTAAGTTTTCCACGCGGCTCAGCTCGAGTGAAAGAAGAACAAAAGGTTGCGCTGCTTGTATACTCCTCCGTTAATAGGACGGTTCAATTCCACATAAAGAAAGTATAAACTTTAGCGCACACTGTCTATAAAACCAAGAAATGGGAGCGTTACGTTCATAAAAGAGCCTATAAGAACCTAGCGTTTCAGCTTTTTTTGGTTATAAAAATCAAATGTAAGCAAAACCGGCGCATTTCGGCTGTGTCTATGAGAAGACGTTCTGCTAACAACCAGTTACCAACTATCGTGACTATTTTGTGCATTAATGGTTTTAATTTAATTGCTTACTATTAGAATTTGGATTTTAACAGCTAGCTTACAATACAACTGCATTAATGCAATTTACCTCTTCTATATTATTATATATATCCATATATTTATGTCGGTTGCGAGTTATTATGACTATAAAGTTAGTTCTACGTAAGACGTGTTAGTGGTATCATTAGAACGAACTCTAGTCGTCACAGCGTACTCACAAAAAGCCAGTGGCGGTATATCGAGGTCTGCTAAGAAGTGTTACATCAGTGGAAACCATTAGAAGGAGCTCTAGTCGTCCCAGCATACTCACAGAATGTAAGTGGCGGTATATCAAGGTCCGGCGCGAGGAGTCTGGCTGCGCACGCGGCGCCCGCGTACACCAATTCCATCTCGAGAGCCACCAGCCCCTGTCTGTGCGAAGGCGGCGCGTCCTCGTAGCCCACGCAGAGACAGCGGAACCCGAAGCGGGCGTCCTCGCTGTAAGCAACGAAGCTAGTTTAGTTTTTAGTCGACATTACGATTTGGCGAAGGGAGACCATTCACCGACCAAAAAAGGTACAAAAATTTTAAAGTAGAAAGAAGGGCAAACAAATTTATGGTACCACTTTCGCGAGCATGCATTATTCTGAATTATTTTTGTATTTGAAATAAATACAATCAACCAAATAATCTTACTTGTCAGCTTTATTAAATTCATTCAAATAGTCGGACGCAGTCTCCAATGAGAATATCACTTCATTCCCTGGCACCAGGATAGCTTTCTGTGGCCATTCCGTACGCCTGCAAAAAGAAATACTTAAATATCGCTGAAATTATAGACAACGACCTAGAATACAATTATTTGTATTTGAAGCATTGTAAATCATATTATCAATGTTTTAAATGTCTAGTATTGGCACCACAGTCACCAAAATAAGATAAGTAAATAGAAATGCCATGTGGGGCACACACTATCGAGAACGTTTGTCTCCACTGCGCATAACTGTACTACTGAGCAATAACTGTCAGGTATAGGACTTCTATTGACATAATTTATTTTGATTTCTGTGATAAGTACTAACACGTTAGCGAGCTTGGGCGTAACGCTGACATAGGTGCAGTTGTAATGGACGCAGGGGGCGTCCCCATCGCCTTCCTCGCCTATGTCCTCCACTTCGCCCGTCTCCGATGTCAGTTGGACCAACCGCTGCAACAAACACACGCGATGGACTACCAAGCAGTTTGTTTAATTTCTGGACGATTACAATTCATGAAATCATGAATCATGGTCATGAAATTTCTAGATGTAAAGTTTTAGCTGGGATAATATAACATGTTTACTAGGTGAATCTTTTGGACAAGAGTATAAATGAGAAATCATTATGATAATAATGATTGAACATGATATGAATGTAAATGAATGGATAAAAATAGAAGTCCATTAAACAAAACACAGAGTTTTGAGCAAAAATAAGAGTGACTATAATGGATGGAGAGTGTAACTATCTAATTCTAACGGTCGGCCACAACAACAATAGGTTGACCCCATACAACTTACACAGCGTTCTTTTTAATTATACCACTAAGGTGGCAAACAAGCTTTCGGCCCGCCTGATGGTAAGCAGTTATAAACTCCGACCGCAAAATTAGCAGTTACACTCGGAAGGAATGAATGAATGAACGATTATCTACCTTATATACCTTGCGGAAGGGCGAGTCAATCGCACGCATCTCCGGTGCGCAGTGGCAGCGGTGTTGAGGAGCTCCGGCTGCCGCGTAGATCGTCAAAGAGTCTTCGGGCTGAGCGGTCCCGCTGCGGGGGTCCATCTCGAGAACCATCCATGAGACGCTCGAAGGGAACAGCACCCTGAATACACGCATCACTTTCAATCTTATGAATTACTAGTGGACAACATCACATTGACTACACGACGTGGTAGAGAGTCGACGTGGCCTTCAAGCCCCGCCAAGTACGAACCATTTTGACATGAGTTATTTCGCATTATTTGAAAACAATAACAAACACGTACGTACAAATGAGAGCAATACTATAGCCCGTAAAGAATTTGAAAGAGGTGAACAGTACGCACCTCATATTGGTGACGGTAGCTTGTTTGTAGGGGTGGTCACTCTCGAGCCATGTGTAGTATTGCGTAGTGGTGGTGGTGAACTCCTCGGTGCTCGGCACGAGCATGTTCATCGCAGCCACGTGCGGTAACAGCTTGTGGATCATCTCCAGCAGTTTTATGACGCTCTGTTGGCAAGTATAACGTAACAGTAACATTTCCGTGTATTGTCTGTTGCGTGATTTTAACACTGTGATCTGCAACCTCCTACTAATGTAGGGGAGGCTCAAGTTCAGCAGTAGACTTTTACTTTTTATGTGATAGACTATAGTGTAGACTATGTTGTTAGTTTTTATCAACACGGAAGTAGCGAGTTGAAGCAGTTCCATGTGGAAATAGCTATATGGAACCACTGGGCATAAAAGAGTATTCCTCGTCCATATCATTTACCGAGTGCAGCTAGCTTCATAGTTCGATGATCTACCTTAGCTACAATGTCAGTATCCGAGTTACAGTCGCTTGACACTGGCGAGCGTATAGGGCAGCAACATACAAAACGAGCGCGGCGTGAAACAGAGTTACACGTATCATCACACCCGCGATCATGTGTATGATGCTCGCATCCACCCGACTTCGCAGCTTACCTTAGAATCGTCCAGCCCCTCGAGGCTGGCAAGCGTGAAAGGCAGCAGCGTGTGTATGGCGGGCGAAGAGTGCAGTACAGCCGCGTTGCGTCTAAGGTCTTCAGCAGTGAGTTCGTTTCGTAGGGAGCAGAACAACGCAGCAGCTCGTTCTACGACGCCGGCCGCCGCACGCATCGTGGTCGCTCGAAGCGCGCTCGATACGGAGTCCGCAGTCTCGTAGCTGCCACACCCGCCGCTGCCCGACGTTTTGTTCGATCTGCTGGAACAATGGGAAACACCGTCCGGGTGACGTGTGAAGGAGGGTTTGGGGGACATTGATTGGGTGGTTTTTGGCATTGCTGATAGGAATAAATAAAAAATATTGGCGTTAATGATAAAAATAGTAATATCGACACTAATATAGTTTAATGTGAAGCTATATTCACCAGTTCCGAATCACATCTAAAGTTACATCGAATACATCTAAGGACAAGGCAGGCAGTGTACGATAATTATCGTTGGCTGTTGAATTGTCAGCCGTTTATATTTTATTCTTATACAGTTTTAAATCGAAATACGTACCCGTAATAAATAAGGCATGGTATCTGCCCTCTGGCCAGAGAGGTGCCGTTGAAGCTGAGGGAGCACGAAGCGAAACGGAAAGTTGTGTCGTCGGGTCCCTTCACTGAGGGCAGTCCGCAGTCTCCATTAGCGGTCCGCCCCCCGTGGTTGCAGAGCCGTATCGCGTAGCGAAGGTCCTCCTGCGTTACCATGGGATTTTGCGCGTCAGGTAATAAGTAAATAAGGCCTAATCTCAGAACTGAAACATACCTACATACACACTTGTGACACATTACAATTAAAAATGTGTTCTATGTGAACCAGGCAAATTGTAAAGTTGTAATATTGGCTAGAACTTATAAAGCCAAAATATTTAAAACCAAAATATTTTTAGAGGTGTCCCTCAGTCCAGAATCTCCACTTTAGAAACCATAACGAAAAAATTTACATGTTTCATGAAATATGTAGTCATTTGTCACCAATGTAAAACAAATGTTAGGAGCCCCACCACTATCTCAGAGGCAAAAGCCAACCTCTCCAGCTCGGCGTTACCTGCTGAATGATGGACAAGGCTCTAGCTTATCGGCTTATCCCAGAGTTGTGGGAGTCAGATGGCATGGCATGACAACCATTTTCAGTAATTCTGAAAGCACTTTCCTAGTAGAAAAGCGGATTCTGTCAGATTTACCGCTAGCAGCTGAGCCGGGATTTACCGCTAGGATGAGCAAGACAACTTTTAATACAATAGGCGTCTCTCGCTTCGGCTTAGAAACGAACCCGTTCATTTCACTTCTACAACTCAACTCCACGTACCTTCAAAGGGATGGGCTTGTCGAATTTCAGTTGCACGATGTCATGTTGGCAGTCAGTGGCGGCGAACGCGCCGTGGGCCACCTCCACGCTGACCCAGCAGTGGGCTAGGTGAGAGTCTTCCGCTGCGCCCCGGAGCTGTACGGTTAAGGAAGCTCGTATACTGACATGATATGGGTAGCTAAATATATTGTATGTGCTACCCTCTAAATTGTATGTACGACATATATAACAATTAGTGTAAAAGCTACCAAGATAGTGTTTACAGTTTTCAAAAAGCTTCCCGTATAACAAAAATGACACTAAGATCAGCCCTGAATATTAATTACAATGGGAAATCAATCTTGATGTTTTATGAAGTGTATAAAGCATTGGATGATAAACCACTTCCTAGACTGACTGACCGTATAGGATGGCTGAACCGCGACTTCCAAAATATTTAAAAATAATGTTACCCCATGTTACCCGATTTTGTGTCTGTATCTACTACTACTACTACTACTACTACTTTTCGTGACGCTTTTTATGTTTATTCTTTAAAAAATTTCTAACACATGGCGTTCATAGAGACTACTCGTACTTTTGTGGGTTTAACAATCATCGTAATAACAAACTTTCGAACAACGAAATTATGAAGGCCGACTCAAATTAATATAAATTTTAGGAAACAAAGTATGATTATGGAAGAGACATAAAACATGAGTCAGAACGTTATCAAATTACCATGAATCATATCTCATGACTCCCAAACATGACGCACTCACCCTAACGTCATGTAGCAGCTCCAGCGAGTACTCGTAGTTCCCAAGGCCCCCGTACACGCAGACCCCCACCAGCATCACATCGGAACGGTCCACGGTGAAGCAGATAGCGTCCGGGTTCCCGTTTCCAGTGTTCCAGGCCCGCGATTGGTTGACGCGCATGAACCGCGACGGGGTCACCAGGTGTTTCACGGCGTTCGTGTCTAGATCCTCCTGGGGGGGGTATAAACAATTTTGTACGTGCGCCACTGAACAATGGTGCAATAAATTCGCATGTTGTTTTTGTGTCTATGTATGTCTACTTGTGATTTTATTCATTAGTATTTTGTTGCACAGAACACCATTAATAAATACAAAAAGCAATACTTCAAACACTACAGAATATCGCAGCAAAACAATACTATTTTAAATAGTGTGGTGTTCCTGCCGGTGAGTAAGGTTTCCAGCGCTGCATGGTACTCTAGTGGAAGAGCCTCGCCTATTTGCTGCCAGACCAATATGCTTTACAATGTTGGCAACACGCTAGCAATACCCCGTTTTGCAAACGTCTATAGGCGACGAAAGGCTTTTAAGGTGTCTTTTAGTAAAAAATATACATTTGCGCAACCTATAACTTCAGCGGGAACCATCATATCGTAACAATGATAAAGTGTAACGTACCCTAATGTTAGTAGCGCTGTACGAGAGCTCTGCAACGATTCTAGTCATAAGTTTGCAACAGAACTCCGCCAGGCAGTCCTGCTGTTTCAGCTCGCCGTGGTCATGCGGCTGCCCGCACGGCCGGGTCATCATTTGCTGCTTTATGGGGATCATCACGATGTCCAACAACTTCGTCAACACATCCATCAAATGCCAGTCTGTATGATCCATCTTTGTCTCGGTCGAGTCGGCACTCTAGAAAAGTGAATTGGCTGTGTCAAAATCTAATTCGTAATAATGAAACACTTTATAACTATAAAAACAAAGCAGTTTTAAATTGTTGAGAATTTAATTTGTTTAAGTTTGGGGAGGCGCACTGAAAAGCTAATGGCGCCACAAGCGACTGAACCCAAATCTGTTTTTTGGGGTGAGTAACGTCAAAACTTTACATACTTGTCATTTTGACAAATGATTTCAATATCAACAGATTTTGATTCGTGGCTCCACTTGCCTCCCCAATCCCCATTCAAGAATTCGTATACCTTTTGGGAATCTTTGGTATTGGTACGCGGTGGAATAGGCGGTGGTTTTTGGGCATGTGATGAACGAGGTACCGTAGCGGACTTCGTCGGTTGTGGTGCTTCTTTTATTTCCTAAAAGATAAAACTTTTATATAGTACAAATTGAACGTTCCTTGTTACCTTGTTATTATTAGAAATAAATTATGTCTGTTTTACCCTGCTTTCCGGTCTCCGATTCTCACTCTGCATAATGGCCCTCTGAGTCACGGGGACAATGTACTGCAGTACGTCCCGCAGACTTCGTGATACGCACATCGCTGCGCAAGTAGACGTTAGTTCTCGGATTTGAGCTGGCGGTACAACTCCAATCTGTTAATTTTTTATCTGATATTAGTATTGAATACAAGAACAGAATATTGAAAAAAAAACAAATTCGTAAGAAGCTACTTACCCTAACGTAAAGTAGTAAAGAGCACATATGATTCCATTTCAATGTAGGCGTTGGAAAGAAAGCATGGAAACAAGCTGTAATAGTGCTGTGAGCTTCTTTCAATATGCTGTTAGTCAACTCTAGAGCAAACTGCACAAAGCACACTCTGTGCGCCTTTGTCTTGCCGGGTTTCCGAGGCAACATGGAACAGCTCGGAGTTTGATCTGCCATTATAGCCTGTATTATATTTCTTACTTCTGCTATGGCTTCAAAGTACGACATGTATTCATGTGTATTTCTTTTCCTGTTATTTTGAGGATAAATTTCATTGATGTACGTCTTAACGAGGCGGAGAGACGCTGTAATAATGTAGACCAGCCGCTTCTGATGTTTCATCACAGTCAATTTCTGATAGTTTATGGGTACCTGGCCATTGGTGTCCAGAATGATCTCCTTGAACGTTCCCCAACTCCACTGCAGCAAGGTGATCAGCGATTTGAAACACTGGACCGTGACTTTCCTCGATATGTTTTTAGAGAGCACGATGACGGGCTCGCCGGGGTCCACGGCCCTCACCGGGATGGTCTGGTCGGGGCCGATGATGTTGTAGAGGAGGCAGGGGATCTGGCCGGCGTTGACGTCGGTGCCGTTGTTGGACTTCTTGGAGGTCTTGAAGTGGAATCCGATCTCGTCGTTGATGACCATGGCCTGTCCGTTGCTGCCGCAGTCGCTGGAGGGCCCGTTGATGCAGGCCCAGGCGATGTACCAGCGGTGCGCGGCGAGCGGCACGGGCGCGTCCAGCAGCAGCGGGTAGCGGTCCCGCGGCGCGCACTCGAACGCCACCTCGCCCGTCTCCGCCACCACCTCCCCGTCGCCCTCCTGGTCGCCGCCCTCCGGCCCGATGTCGAACACCTTCACCGTGGCCGAGTAGTCCCCGCGCCCGCCGAACAGCCCCACCCCGCCCAGCAGGATGTCCGTGTCGCACATGAACCGGATCGCCTCCACCGAGTGCCCCGAGTAGCCCCACCCGCCGCCGTGGCTCTCGAAACGGTTCACCGTCAGGAAGTCCTCCTTCGCCGACCCCACCGGCGACGACGAGTTGTCCCTCTTGCACTCCGGCAGATTGAGCTTCGTGTCGTGCGCGTAGGTCAGCGAATCCAGGCATCCCAGCAGATGGAGGGCTGCGTGAATCCGCGTCACCGAGCACCCCATCACGGTCGGTATCGCCAACTCCTGATTGAGCACCGACGTATTCGACAACGCCAAGTTTGGTTCCTCGGGCTTCTCCTCGATGTTGCCGGTCACCTCGAAATTTTCGAGGTTTTTAAAGTCTTCCAATCTCTTCATGCTACCGTGGTTCGGGTACTCGTACTCTGTGTCTGTGGGGAAAGCCTCAGGATCATTGCAACACCGTTGCAGTTTGTGGGAGTCGAAGGCTAAGATATTGTAGCACTTCATAACCCTCAACTGGGGCTGGTAGCACCAGAGCAGGTCGTACAGCGGGTCGAGGCAGGCCAGCGAGTTCACGAAGTCCACCTGCTCTGCGCCCGTCCACGCATTGCAGGACCCGTCGTTCTTGTTAATAGTTATGCATTTAAATGTATGTTCCGGTCTGTTTGGTAGGATTACTGGAACAAATAATATTTACACGTTATTTTATGTAAAACAACAAAACAGTTCTCAATGAGGGTTTTCACGATTTTAGATGGCGCTAGTGAGGCCTAAGATCTATTGTCGTGCTATTGGACAGAAACAACTGCGAATGTATTCCAGCCAATGAGAAGGCTATATTTAATAGCAGACCTCGCGCCACAGTAGCGCTATCTCGTGATCAAGAAATACTCACTGATGCTGTTATTGTTGGCCGTAATAGTGGAGCTGAAGAGCGTGTCCGTTTTGATGAGGGCTTGCGAGACAAACACGAAGGTCTGGTCGCCGTAGGCCGAGACGCAGACGGCCTGGCAGGAGTGGCGTGGACCCAGCTTCGGGACGCGCCCCGGGACCGCGTACCAGATGGGGCAGCGGTCCGTGCGCGTCGGCTCGTCCAGACGGGGGCGGCCCAGGGCCCCTTTCTGAGGTGATTAAGATGTGTGGCTTGAGTTTGCAGTCGAGTGGAGGAATTGGAAGGAATTTCTCTACCGATTACGTAACACTACATTATAAAACAAAGTCACATGCCGCGTCTGTTTGCCTGTTCGCGATAAATTCAAAAACTTTTGAATGGATTTTCATGAGGTTTTTATGAATAGACAGAGTGATTCAATGTGGTTTAAGGTGCGAAAGCGGGGCGGGGAGTTATGTTTAGAATCATGAATTATTTTTGGTGTAATGCAAGTACCTACTGTAAATCTCGTAGTAGGTTAGTTACAACTGTTTTGTAAGTTTCCCATGTCTTCTTGGTATTCTGGCTATGTTACATAATAACCGTCAATGCCGCAAACTTCGCCACACCATGGGCGCCTATCTTCACTTGTACAACACTGTCATATCCATTCATTCCGTATCCACCCACTGTTGGAATGCCGAACTTACCTGATAACTGCCGAAGGTGTATAGTTCTCCTTCCCTGGAGAGCACGGCAGTGTGGTTGCTGCCGGCGGCGACGGCAGAGGCGCGCGGCACTCGCACCCTCACTAGCCTATGGTGTGGCGACACATCGCCGGCGCCGAGCTGCCCATACTGGTTCGATCCGAATGTTAGCACCTCGCCTACACAAAGGAAGATAATCAGCATCACCAGAATCATATCAGCTGAAAAGCGCCCACTGCTGCGCAAAGGCCAGTCCCGTGCCTTCAGCATCTAGCTGGTACCTGCGATCTTTGCCAGATCGTCGGACCACCTAGTGGGAGTCCTACCCACACTGCCTCTTCCGGTACATGGATTTACCACGATTGTTAGGCGTTACTTTTTAAATGCACTACAAATAAGCGAATGTCTCTGTTGCCAACCGAGTAACAACCCTTTAGAGACTAAAAACTAATCGCGTAATAACTTGCTCCTTGGGGAGGTGGCATAATTTTACTCATATTTTTAACACCGATGTCAGGCTCATGCCTGTGCTTACTTGGGGTATGTATTCACCGCTGGGAACACAGGAATAACCCAGTAAGATAACATATCAGCAGTCTTCTGGGACTACCTATATCAAGGAGTAGTATACGATACGACACCCTATCGCATCAAGTGTCGCTTTAGTTACGAATCAATATTCGTATTCCAGGGCTATGCTCGGAGTCTCGTTGCGCGATAGAATTAGAAATTAAGAGATCCGCAACTAAGGTCAACGACATAGTCCGAAGGAATGCCAGGCTAAAGTGGCAGTGGGAAGGGCACATAGCTCGAAGATCAATTAGCCGATGGGGCAGTAAAGTACTCGAGTGGCGACCATGTACCGGAAGACGCAGCGTGGGTAATCCTCCAAGGTGGACCGACGACCTAGTAACGATCGCAGTTACCAGCTAGATGCGGAAGGCACAGGATCAGCCTTTATGGAGATCTCTGGGGGAGAGAAAAACCTGAAAAACTGCACGTAATATCCGACTTACCGTGTTCAGTCAGCAACACGGTGTGGTGCAACCCACAGGCGACGGCGCACACGCGATGTCCGCCCGGCACGGCGACGCGCGCGGGCGGCAGGCAGCTCATCTTGAGACTGGAGTCGCGCTCCGCCTCGCCGGCGCTGTGGCCCTCATACTGCATGTAGCGGGGGCTCTCCTTGTCTGGACAGGTGGTGGAGGTTGCATGGATGGCATGGATGGTCATTGAGCCCAGCCCAAAGAGTACAGACTATCATAAATTCCAAAAGTGTGGGTGAGTAGGCCAAGAAATTTGTAACAAATTTTTCATTTGTGTGACTGACAAGCCCACAATTTTAAAGAATCTTTCGCAGACAACGTGGGTGGAGTCTGCAGAGCAGTTTTAGCATGTAACAAAACCTCTAAGCATTATGATATGTGACAGTAGTGATAACACACATAACGTTACTGAGTTACTTTTTATAAGATATATTATCTTATCTTACATATTGTATAAATAAGGGACATCACGTTAAATAGGTTGAAAGTATAGTCGCCAACAATTTGCCAATAAAACATAAAATACTAACCACTCCTCGAGTCCGACGGCGCGGAGTCGACCTCATCGGCGTCCGAAGGCGCGGCGCGGTCGCGGTCACGTTCACGTTCACGGTCACGTTCACGGTCGCGTACCCGCGCCGCCTCGGCCCCGGCGCACCGCCGACACACGCCGCATACACTGCATCCGCTGTCACCCTCGCCGCACCCGCATTTTCTGACACATATTCAGTGTTAATATAATAAGGTTGTCAATAAATGTTCAGAGAACACTAACTCCAGCATAAATTTGTGTCGCGCTCGGTGAATAGGCCTACAAGGGTAGGTGGATTTGTAACTAGGATGAAGGTCTATATTTATAAATAAAAGGTCAGGGGGTTGGGGGGTACAACTCGAATTGAACGTCGTCATCTTTAAGCAATAGGATCGCAAAGCAATCACTACCAATCGCAGGAAGGCAGCGCCGCTGCGATTCGTAGATATTGCTTTGTGATCATTTGGCTTAAATATGGCGTCGTTCAATTCGAGTTAGGCGATCGGACTGCAGGCCACTGAGAACACTTCAAAAAAAAGCTTGAGTGAAATACACAAGCACTTAAAATTTTATTCGAAGTGTTCCCTTCACCTCTATACCTTCATGATTAATATGATGTTTACACTTTTCAAGTGTACGAGAGTTATTCGAGAGCAACACGAGTGATAAAGTTACAGCGCCATTTGTTACGTTTCCTTATGGCTAAAGCTGGTAGAGTATCGACTTTGATGACAACTGAAATGGATAAGCCGCGGAAACCATTATTTGTTCATATGAATACTAACTCTCCCGGCACCCGGTTGGGCAGTCCGGCGCACTGGCACGCCGCGAACCCGGTGCACTCGCGGCACACGGTGCACACGCGGCAGTAGTCCACGGTCCAGGAGTGCCCCGACGGGCACAGACGCACGTCGTCCCTGCTGGCGCTTGGGCGACGCGCCGTGTATAGCTCTACAATTTTAGTACACATGATTAGTGTATCGATATTATAAACGGCGACGTCGATTAGTGTAAACGGCGTATAGCAACTTACTTTCTTTAGTGTAACCAAATTCTCGTCCACATTGGCCCTTGTTATTGATTCCGAATGTGTACACCTGTCCAAAATTGGTTAACACTACGGCGTGTGCCTTTCCCAACGCCACCTGCGAAATTATTATTAAAATAAGAGATACAGCAATAAGTTAACTGAATTTTCCGGAAGCTATTATCTGAATTATAGAAGAAGCCGCATCATAATCGTTGCGTGGACGATTCAGCGAATATACAGAATTACAGACAGACGCGGAAAGCGTCTTGGTTTTAGGCTTTAAGTAAGAATGGAAGGATTTATACCTGTATGACCCTCTCGTGTCGTATGCCGGTGACGAGCCCGGTGGTGTCGCAGTGCTGCGTGTCCTTGCCGTATATGAGCAGCAGTCCCTGCCGCGTCACCAGTGCGGTAGAGCCGTTATTGCACGCCGCGTACACAATGTGGTGTCCCTCAGCCTGTTGGGCAACAACAATATCCATTAAAAACCTCCCGCCGATGTCTGCCTTCTTAAAGACCTCCGCTGCAAGCGCCGGATGCCGATTCAGTACCATGCGAATGTCTTGATTGATTAGGTTAGTGGTGTGTGTGACAAAGCGAAATGCAGCGCGTCGAGGTCCGTCAATTCGGGACAGTATTGACTTGCCCATAGGAAGCATTTTTATTGTGACCTTTGCGCTTTGACAATCACTTGTCGCTGGCGGCAATCTTTAAATGGCAGTCGCTGCTTTAAATCTTGGCTATCGACAATTCGGCAACGCAAACAACTTAAATGGATCTGCTTTGTTTATACTTGTAAATACAAGCCGTTGGTCGGTGCGGGGGCCACGTACACCAAAATCGTCAGTGGGCTAAGCGTAGCCGGTGTGTTTACGTCCATTGCCATGTATTGTAGTGAGCTGTGATCAGACGGCTCCAGGCAAGCTAGATCAGGCTTTTTATTATTATATCGTGTCATTCAATGCTTTATAATTTGAAAATGCAAAACGTGAGGCTCACTCAATTTGACACCCACCCTGAAAATCTTCTTAGGCCGCGTTGGCTTGGGCATGCGACGGTGTTTGACGTCACCGTCCTCCCCGCGGCGCGCCGATCCAGTGAACAGCGCACCGCCGTTGTCCAGAACCAACACCGCGTGTAGGCCTTCGTGACCGACGGCCACCTGCGAACACAAGGCGTTGAGGATTCTCGCACTGCTGGCTAAGTTACAATCACATAACCAGGCTGTAAATAGTGTACTATTGGAAAATCCGTGGAGGGGTTTGCTTAAATCTACGCGCGTCATAAGCGGATTGAGATCGCAGTCTATCTAAACATTAGTATCTTTGTAAATCCGAATTGGGGTGGATTAGCGCCTTGTATTTTATATTCTATGTCACACCTCTTATCAGGTCCTGCGTGCCCAACGCAGGATCTTATTACAGCCACCGACGGTGCTGTCAATGTGTGTCATTGACACACCAAGAAGAAGATATTCTGCTTCAACCGCACTTCTTAAAAAATATGTAGGTTTGTCGAATTGTGGAAAGTGTCAGACACCACATGACTAAAACTATGAACTGTTGCAGTCATAATCACCTGAATCACTTTGCTCTTTTTAACGCTGGACGAGTCGGTCCTAGTCAGAACCGCCTCCTTCATCAGCGTCCATCTGCCTGTGTTTGGGGATGGCGCTTTGTATCCGAGGCTGGATCCTTTTCCAGTGTAGAACACCTAATAATATAATATTAACCGATAAGAAATCATTTAGATGTTGATGCAGAGTCAAAGTTACAAAATTTTTAAGTTGGTGGAGATAAATGCACAAGATTGAATTGTCTTCACCATAAATACGAAATTACAGCAGATAGGTCCCTGGTCATTCCCTATTTAAATTTGTATTAATACTTTTTAGATTAAAGTGGATTACAAGGTTAAACTAAATACGATTTTTCAAAAATACAATAACTGATTAGTTCATGATTTCCACTAAATTGTAAGTTGGGAAGCAAAATGCTTAACTAATAAGAATAAACCGATTCACCTTTCCCGAATTGGTGGTGAGCAGGGCGAAGTCTTGTCCGGCACAGACAGCCAGTAGGGGGTCGTCATCGCTGTCATCGAGTTGCATGGCGACGGGCGCGTCCAGCTCGGCCGCGCGCCGCCCCAGCCCGCCCTCCTCGTAGGGCGCGCGCCCGAGCACGAGCACGCGCCGCCGCAGCAGGTGCACGCGCACCTCCTTGCGCGACGACAGTGTCACGCACCCATCGACCGCGACGCGCTCGCTAGGACCGCTCATGTCGTACAACCGTATTGTGAGGCTGTCCTGTTGGGTACAACCAGTATTCAAGTCAGTATTTCAAATGAGTTTTGTAAACAATAAATCTCAAACCGAGAGTACACTCACAAAATTGGTAAGCAGTATCAATCCAAGCTGGTTTCCGTCGGTGAAAACCGCCGACTTAGGTTCGACTGGCGCTGGGTGACCTGGATCTAATTTTATCACATTTTTCGTTTCTAACGTAGTTTTATCAATTTCATATACTTCAGTCTTTTTTCTTCCAATTCTCGCGTATAACTTATTCTGTAAATAAAATTGTTATATTACAGAAAATATTCGCAGAACCTTTTTGCAAGATTATGTGTGAATATGAATATCTTACCTTACAGTACCCTAGCCAACCATGTCGATCACTGGCAAAAAAATCTGGTTTATGTAAATAAACATGTTGCCTAATAGAACTGCCATAGCCAGAACCTATTTTAAGGAGACCTTTAGATGTGAAAACGTAAAGGAAACATCCATCCGAAACCAAGGAACGGACAACAAGTTCTCCAGTGCCTGCAGTCAACTGAGCCGGCAGTTCTACAGGAAAACTAGTAACTAGTGATTGATGTGGGACACCATAGTTTAACCACTGATTTCGGGACGGCGAGCCGAGAATCACAGACTGGACACTGCGTTGAAGTGTTGTTAAGTTTGATGGAACCTGCAAAAGTAATGCTGGTGATAGTTAAAAATCCTAAAAATATAGTTATTACAGTTTAACGAAAACATAAACAAGATGCATAAAATTTATTTTGAAAACAGTATTGTTTTTAATTAATAATACCTGGACATATTGTTCTGATAGCATTGGAGTGGACATAATCAGTGACGCTACAGCATTAAGTATTAATTCAGCTTCACCTCTTGCAACTGACAATGCTATCAAGCAAGAGCAACTTAGTGCAGTCAGATTGGACGGCATCTCTGATTTGGTATTTGAACCACCGTTCGCTACTTCCACCAGCATTGAATGAAGATTTTGTATTATCTATAATGAAAAAGGGAATCAGTGACAGTTATTTACATCGTCCAGTATTTTAGTTAATTCATTGTCATCAATAAAAACACAGAAAGAAAAATCTATAAAATTACAGAAAGTAGGCAATATCATACAGCAAAAATAGAGACATGTTCCATCAATTTGCAATATCCAAACCAGCACCACCTTGTATATTGGAAATTGGTTAACAGTTTATTATCATAGCTCACCTCAGCTGGCTCTTGTGTGAGTTCCTCTGGTGCATGGCCTTGAAGTACGTCCAGCAAAGCCTTCAGAGCACTTTCACAAAAAACTGAATCGGTAAACCTGGCTTGTGATATGAGAGCAAAGACAGTGCGCAATCCAATACCTGTAACCTGTGAATAATATTTTTTCATTAATAATTTTTAACCCATCTATTCCAAAAACAATGTTTTCCTCCGTTAACAGAAAACAAACGTATACGAGCCATGCGTTCCTTGACTATTAAAATCCTAGTTCCACTTTATGCATAAATTGAAAGCTATAGTTATATACTAGGGAATTTGGCTAACACGGACCAAATTAATGAGTTAGTAATGGCACAGAAATCATCATATTTGCTCAAAGTTTCCCTCTACCTTTAAAAATATAATTTTGTGCCCTTGCCCCCCTGATGGTAAGCGGTAACTACCGCCCACAACGTCTACGATTCGCCCATGTAAAATAGGTGCTAGGTTCGTCGAGTTGCGAAAAATGCCCGGGTATATCTAATCTACATCTAACATCTACGATTTGACAAATCCTACCACCTGATGAATCTGATGAAATTGTATATATTATGTACAGATAATATAATAGTTTTTCGCTCCCTACCCTCAAAGAGTAAACAGTATAGAAACTTGCCTCTAAGTTGTTTTGCAAATAAAATTTAAACTCGCAAACGTGTTAATTGTGCTACGTATTGTCCCCCACCTTTGTTATCAATATGAAATGTTTTGTGAACAGCAATGACTCCAATGAAGAAAATACGGTGCAAGCAAAATATCTGCCTACAATGTAGCAACGTGACAAGTAGTGAGGCTTCTGTGATGGGGCTAAAGGACAAGAGAACCCTACTATATTTGTGTGAAGCTCTTTTCCATGTGCCAAAGATAATAAAGGCTTATAATGGTCTACGAGAGGAACTAAATAGTGTTAAAAAGCAGCTAGCAAAGACTCATGTGACGCCCGTCGGAAGTTCTGTGACTCCAGGTCTTTTGAGCCAAAATTCATCATATTTCGGTATATTTTACTTATTTGACTATTTCGATAAAGCGCTAGATTTTAGCGGAAAATCTAGTCTTTAGTCAAATATTAAAAATGGGAGCTGATTACCCTAAAATTCCGCTAGATATAGCGCCCAAAGCACAAAAATGGCAACACACAAACAGATTGAGATGCAAACAGAGTGGTATCAAACTGGAACAAGTTACCACAAAATGTTGTAACAATAGTGTCAGTGATTTCCTTCAAGAACATACTGGACGAATGGTTGAAGTAGAGCGAACTGTCTCTGTGTGATATAGACACATTTACAAAAATGCTGCTCGGCTATATCCTAAATAAATACCTAAATTAAATAATATACACAATTTAATCTTAAACAATACATACAATTTTAAAAATAACAATGCTATAATTCTTAAAACAAATACATACCTTTGGTAATTTTGCTATAGGAACTAGAGCAACAGTATCATCATTATCACTATCATCAGAAAAGTCAGAAGTCATTCCCTGTAGATGTCGCCATCGTGATAAAATTGATCTCCGCACTGTGGCATAAACTGCAAATTGTGAAGGATTGCCTAGAAGAGATGGAGCATAGCAGACAGCCAAGGCACTTGATGCTTTTAATCTTTTTAATTTTTCTTTTTTTCCAAGTTTCTTTAGTGATTTTCTGTCGAATTTTCTGAAATTAGTTTTAATGTTTTACATAAATTAAATATGCTCGGTTAAGTGTAAATAAATAATATGAATACAGCCTTAAAATTAAAAGACACATTATATACCTCGTGCCACTCCAACAAAGGGTTTGAAAATACTTTTTGTAATTCTCTGGATCCATACATTTTAGCTCGGGTATCTGCATTCTTAAAGCCATTTTGATGTTTTTCAATTCTGTAATTATAATTAGTACTTTAATCATAGTAAAGTGATTAATAAATAAATGAGCAACCATAAATAATTGTTTATTTTTTTATTATGTCATTTGGTAGCCAAACAGGCAAGCGGGCCACCTAATGGAAAGTGGTCGTCACTGCCTATAGACAATAGCAACACCTAGAGAGATGCGAGAAAATCCAAATAACTGCCCTAAATTAAACTTCACTTACATTAAATTACAATAATAATCATGCACAGTAACACACCTTATGCTCTTATTACATTTGACTAAATTCAGAAGCAACTAGCTTCGAAAAGAAGTTGTAGTTCTGGTTGAAGCATAACAAAGTTAAACATGCCATGTGCGAGAATGGCTCCAGTAATTTTTAATGAGCACCAACCTGTTTTTTTTTCTTTTATTAGACTAGCCAGAAATTTTACCACCATCTCACACCTTGAGACATTGCGTGACGATGCGGCCGAAGATGGATCATGCCTATCTAGGAACAGCCTATTCACTCTAGCCTTGAAGGCATCCAGATTAAAGTGATCACGGAATACATTCGCAGACAATATGATCCATTCCTTAGCCATACGCATTATGAATGTTGAACCAAAATGGCAAAACGAAATAAGGGAAGCGTTGAAGCGTACGTCCGGATTGGATTTTCCTTTTTATTTAGATGTAGCACTACACCAAACCAACATGATTCTTATATCATCTTATTGTTATTATCCCGGTTGTGCGTGAAGGCCCGGGGTCCACCTTGACCATGATCCAGGATTGGGCAGATCGATCAGGTAATTACTCGTCTGCGCTGGTTTAGTCACGTGTTGCGTAAGCCTCAGGCATACGTGGGAAATAGGTGCCTAAATCTGCCGGTATCAGGAAAGAGGCCAAGAAGCGATGGATTGACATCGGTGAGTCGAATGCGAGAGCCAACGGCTTACGACGAGAGGATGCCGAAGACCGGGCGAAGTGAAGAAGAATGAGTAAGAAAGCGGACTCTGGCAGAGGGATAAGTGATAGGACGATGATGACTAGTATTTATTTCAAATATGACATCACTAAAAAGGCAATTATGATTTCTAAAATCAATTTCAATAATAAACATACAAAATGGTGTGCCTAATGTTATAAGATTAAACTCACACAGTTAAATTACAAGGCAAAAATGAGTATATGAACACACCATCTGCATTAAGTTACTAAATAGAATTACACCTTCCGTGGAATTAGAATGGAATAATCTAGGGATTAAAATAAAAGTGGCAAGTGCGTTGCACAGTCCGAAACGCATAACATTGAACTGCCATAGTCCTTTTCCTGTTGATAACGCTGTCTCATCCTTATTCTTTGGATGAGGATGCCAATAGCCAGACTTAAGATCCATGGTTGAGAACCAGTGCATGCCACTCAGGGTATCCAATGTGTCGTTGATACGAGGCAATGGCTGTCCTTATCCAGACAACTTCCTTGCATTTCCTAACAACATCGCCTTCATCCAAGCAAACAACGTGGTCGTGCAGATTTACCACCCTCACCTCTGCAGTTTTGCTTCCACTGACAAGGGTTCTTGCTGTTAGTAGTTGTCGAGACATTATCAGGGCGTGGGAACTTTACCTTTACTTGAGTCTCGTGTATGTACTATTCAGGCAAGTTACTTTCCCAGTGGTTTCTCTAAGTGTGAAGTGTTAAGTATCTCCTCATTACCACACTTAAAAATTCCATCAGTGACATCGATTTTGCAAGATACAGTTGTCTATGATTACAGCCACGATGACCTTTTGAAAGTGCGCTGACACGCCTGCATACATCGTGACTGAAATCTCCTCAAAGGACGCTTATTGGCTGGCCGGAGGCAGAAAAAAGCTGGCAGGCAATGTTCCTGATGCGTCCTGTTACAACGTTCATCAAGTCCCGCTTGACTGTTGTCTTGACTTAGAGGCTCCAGTACCAATCGTCATTTTGCAGTTTGCTTTTAGTTTTGCTTGTATGTATCCAAGCATACTCTTGTGGGACGAAACAATGTTAAATTCGTCATGAATCCGCGTTCAATTTGTGGTTCACAAGTGACACAATGGATGAATATTCCTTTAACGCAAGACGCGCTCTAACACGTAAAACTGTCCCACTGAAAGACCGTAAAGACCCACTGTCTGAATAAAGTCCCCGAAGTACTGGATCCATGTAGTTGGGGATGGCAAAATAATAACAACGGTTATGGAAGACACTACCAGATGCTAACGTCAATTTCAAAGAACGGTCTTGCAAGTGCAAAGAGTGGTGCACAAAACGTCGGTGCGTGAAATACAAACTAAACTCAACACTTCTTGCGCATGCAAAGATAAATCCGAACTATACTTAATGTAGTACGTTAATTTATTATATCTAACGTAATAATACGTTTATTTTACATATGAGCATCGGTAACCGGGCGGTTGAGTATCCAATTCGTAAGCGAGAGGTACCGGGTTCGAATCCCGCTGCGACCATGTACCAATGTCTCTTTTCTGAATTATGTATGAGCAACTGCAGGAGTTTGCCTATATCACAGAACACCGCATCGGGAAGGCTCATGGAAATGCTGTTGCTCTATCGAAGAGGCCTTGCTCGGAGGAATGTAAGCACCGTGTTAAAAAGAAATTGAAGATATTTCTTTTTAACACAATCTAATAGTTTGTCAACACATTTATAAATATGCAGTAAGCTGCAATTTTAAATACTTGTATTGTACGCAAATTCCTTCAGGAAGATACATCTCGCAACCAGAATGAAAGTGTAGCTCATTTTGAGTAATCTCGTGAGCGTCACTCATATCACCGGTCACACTGAGTGGTTGAGACAACATAAAAAAAATAATAGTGGTCAACAGGCTTATTAGCCGCTTAAACGACCACAACTTCTATACGGTAGGCTACGCTGACGACATATCAATATTAATCAGCGGGCCCTTTGAAAACTTTCTATGCGATCTCTGAGGTCTGCTTTAAGAATAGTTGAAAGCTGGTGTCATGAACAGGAACTATTCACAAGAAGAATCTGGGGGAACTCAGATAACTCGACACAACCCTATTCTTAACAAATGAGGTCAAATACCTTGGGGTTATCTTTGACAAAAAAATGTTATGGAACAAACACCTGAAACACAAGCTGGTCAAAGCTAGCATCTCCCTGTTGCAGTGTAACAGAATCCTAGGCAAAACTTGAGGTATTTTCCCGAAAATCACCAGGTGGCCATGTTTAGTGGTGTACTGCGGTAGTAAGACCATTTCTAACATACGGGGCAATTGCCTGGTGGACTAGAACCAAGCCGGCCACGTCAATCAACATGCTGCTGCTATTCTAGAGGATGGCCTGTTCCACCATCGCTGGCTGCATGCGTTCAACACCATCAGCAGCCCTTGAGGTACTACTTTGACTCGCACCACTTGACCTGTATATACAACAGGAGGCAGTGATGACAGTTCTCAGACTCAAAGTATCAGACCTGTGGTGCAACAAAGTTGGTGTTCACCATACCTTGTGGGAAACAATGGTGTCAAACAACCCATTGTTTGAGGCCAAGTGTGACAGAACTCTGAAGCAGTTTACATTTGGCAAAAGATACCAAATCCAGACTGCTGAGACGGAGACAGACTGGTCTGGGATACGAGAAGTCCGAATATACACAGATAGATCAAAGACCGACCAGGGCACAGGACCGGGAATCTTCTGCCTAGATATGAATTTCAGATCGTCACTAATATTAGGAGAGCATAGTACTATCTTTCATTGCAAATGTGTGGCGATCACACAGGCCGCTTGGCTAGTGCAGCTCCTTGGCGTATGAGACCAAGGCATTAGAATACTGACAGACAGCATGTTCGTACTGAAAGCACTAATGGGAAACAGCATTAACTGTTCTTTGATCCTGGAGTGCCACCGTGCACTAGAGGACATTTCCTTGGTGAACAAAGTTACTCTACAATGGATTAAAGGACATATCAACTCAATGGGCAATGATGCCGCTGATGAGCTAGCAAGGAAGGGATCAGGGACAATAATTGACGGCCCCTCCCCATTTCTACCCCTCTCTTTCAATACGCTACGCTCGTGGGTGAGCAAACATACAAATGACCAGCGCAACAAGCGCTGGGAAAGCACACCCGGATGTAGGCAGTCTAAGTTAGTGGTGAGCGAAAGATCACCTAAGCTAACATTTAAGCTGTAGTTGGTACAATTATAGGGCACCTCCCCCTGAACAAACTACTGCATACCATCGGAGCTACAGACAGCTCCCTGTGTAGGGTATGTTTAGTAGCTGAGGAAACAACAGCTCACGTGGTCTTAGAGTGTGAGGAGCTAAAGGACTATAGAGCTAGAATATCAATAGGAACAGGGTCCCTTCGAGAAGTGTGTGAACGTCCCAAGAGACTAATAGACTTCTGGAAGGAGCTGGGCTGGCTACAATAGCTGGCTCTCAGTGACATACAAAGGACCGATTTTTAAGTTCAAGTACGGAAAATGGGAGCCCCAAACCTAAACCCAACCAAAACCACAGTTAAACAATTCCATTAAATTAGTTAAACATTATAATTTAAACTACAGGAAACAATACAAAAGTTCAATGTCCTTAGTATACTAAATATTGATTACTTCCTTACGATAGTGCATGTACCATATGTGTTTGGGCGACGTTAAAACACTTATTTTCGCAGATGCTAAGATTCGTAAGCAATTGAATTATGTTAAGACGCACAGCAAAAATATATTAACAGAGTTTTGCCTTTGTAATATATTAAAAACACACTGTATTAGATTGTAATACATTATTTTGACAATTCAACTAGCCTATATAGCTAATGCGTAAACTACATTATTACCTGCATTGTTGGCAAATACATCCTAGGTTCACATTTTATCTAATAAACACTGCACAGTATTTTCTATTCGAAATAAATTTCAAATCAAAAACCAGTCGAGCTCTCCCGCACAGTTTGCTCATGCTCACACGTCAAAAAATCAATATACATACCTTAGGGAGGAAACCGGTAATTGTCGGTAGTTATACGGTTTATGTAATCGTTATAGTTAATTAGAACTATCTAAATCGTTATAACTGTTATAATTTTAGTGCCAATCTCATTAAAATCGAAACAACTGTACATGTAAATGACTGAATGTACGGTTATTTAGGAAACGAGAGATAATATGAACTATCAGAATAGTACCAAATTCTTTGAAATATAGGCTATTTCTAGTGAGATTTCTCGACAATCTCTGACTCCTATTACATGCACCCTAATCTAGCACTCTAAGCATCACTATATGGCTACATCCCTATATTAAGGCTTTAAGCGTCTCCCTATGTCCGCCGAAACTTTCGGCAAAGCTTATGCCGGGAACGGTACCGCGCATCTCTAATCGTATGATAGCATTTACTCTGGAATAACGTCACAACATGCATTTCGGATAGACCCTATCCGTGAAAATGTACGATTTTGAACGACCACAAAGTAGAGATTGAATGGCAAATTTTAGCTAACGCATAGGTTAATATTACCTTGATACACTTCAAACGTTCTTGTCCTTATTAGAAAAAGAGCGAAAGTCGGCCATGGGCACCCTTTTTTTTTTCCTTGTAATATTATCTGCAATCAGTCCATCGAACTATAATCAGATGTTAAGTAGGAGTTATTTGACGTTCAGAGTTGCTTCCCCAGTGGGACCGACTCCTTAGTTAGACCTGCTCTAGTTAACAAGGTCCATAACTGATAGCCTCTTCAGGCGCCTCTGGTGATCCTGCAGTACCAAGTGTGCAGCCAGTGGATTCGGGTGGTGTTCCAGCCTTCCTTTTTTACTGTGTTGACCCCCAATGCTTCGTGGACTTCTATGTTTTTAATTAACCATGGTGCATTAGAAATTGTTTTAAGTATAGAGTTCTGCACTCTTGGTATGATGTTTACATTTGAGGCACTTGCAGAGCCCCATAGCTGAATCCCGTATAACTTGTTAATGGACTACATAGAGGAAAGAACGTCCTAAAACAACCAACAATGACATTTATTATATTCCTTTCCACTGACACTGAACACTAAATTAAAAAACAAATATAACTTTTTGTAGGAAAAGACAAAGTACGAATTTAATATTTTATTAATAAAGTACAATTCTAGCACTTTATTCAATTAAAAAAATACGGTATTTCAAAATAAAAGTACGAAACGGATCGTTACTATGCTCATTAATTTCGTTCATTTTCCGGCGGTTTGATCGACGGTACGAATTCTGTGACATCATTCCAGAAGGATGGTATCACGTGACTGGAGTTAGGCGGTACCGTTCCGGGACTTTTGTAGACCCTCTTACATTCTCGCCAATCAGGGATGAGTAGGTGTCAAAATGCATCGGTATTATACCGATCTACCGGTGTAATATCTCTAATCTGGTAGGTTCTGCTGTAAGCAGGGTCACAGAGGTGATGGCAGCCGTTCTAATGTGTTTGTCTGATCTGCTAAAATTTCGGAACATGGTCAAGTGTACCCCGAATTAGATACGGGAAAAAGCGCTAGGAAGAAAAAATTAAATCGATACATCGATTGTCGGATACAACATTCTTCAACATTCATGTTTGTAGTTAGTGATTTTACTTCTCTTTAAATTTTGTACATTTTTGGACTGACCTTGTAGTTTTCGACTAGAAAGAACCAAAGTGATGTGATTCAGCACACGACAAGACGACAACAAATAATCGAATGATAATCTTTACTTAGTCTACGAAATAGGCGAGACGTGCCAAACATGCACGTGACTACACGAACATAGGCGAATTATTCGTATTCGCCGCGAATACTCCCTCAATAACGTTTCGGCCATCTGTTTACTAAAAATCCAAGAAATATTTACAAAACATACTAAGTTTGGGCTTCTCCAGGTAGAAGACGGCTTAGTAAATTTTTGTAAAACATACGCGCCCCATGACTCTTAATATACTCATATTTAAAAAATAATAACAATTACTTACTAATTTAAAAAATTTTGAGATGTAGAATTTTTTGAAACTCATCGATGTGTACTGTACTGTATTACGATTGTGTTTTATGGTATTATATTACTAAATTGATGCTTACATGCTTCCTAATCCCATAACCCCCATCCTAACCCTGCATCTGAGCGGATATTATTTATATATCAATAGCGGAGTCAGCGTCCAGTGTGCGACAATATTGGAAGGGGTTGGGAAATTGGAATAAGAAGCATGTGAGCATAAATTTAACAATAATGACAGCGTTTTAGCTACCAATAAAACGCTTATTAATTAGCTTACCATATTCGAAGCCTAATAATATTGAGAGTGGCAGTACTGCTTTTCGCTGATTGGTCGATTTATATACCTGTCCCTGTCACACATCCTTCATACTTTTCTCACCTCCTCGTCTCATTGTGTCTCATTAATATAATTTTGTATAATACAAGTAGAATTTAATTCTACTTTGCACTAGGCAGTTTATAAAACTTAGGCTCCGAATATGGTAAGTTAATTAATAAGCGTTTTATTGGTAGATAAAACGCTGTCATTAATAAACTGTACCGATATTCGAAGCCTAATAATATTGAGATCTGTCTGTTATCGCCTGGTGGAGTGGTGTCAATGAGATAATTGTGTTAACAAAAAGAAGTACCTATAAAGGTATGTAATCAAACTAATATGAGAGGTGAAAAAAAGGAAATTGCTAGAGAAAGAATGTGTGATTATAAGATGCCTGTTGATAGGAAATAGATGTAAATAAAAACGTCAAACATTAAATTTATGTATTTTAATTAACTTTAGACATGGTACTCTTTAAATGCACAAAATAAATAATATTATTGCATATTAACATAAACAATTTCGATTAGTAAACAAAATAAAAAGTTGAAGTCAAAAAAAAAGAAAAGGTAATTTCTAAGAAAACTAAATAAATTTTACATTTTGACATGATTAAATAGAATTAAATAGATTTGTGATTGCTGTACTGGGAGCATCAGAGTGAACTTCACGTCGATAGAACCTTGCAAATGTGTTTGGACATCTCCAATTTCCTCTCGCAAGTATCTCGTCGAGTGGGAAATTAAGGATCCAGTTCTTGGAAGCCACTGCTGGTCTGATGCTACCTGCCGAGGCTTGTATACCGGCGGCTTCTAGTATAAACTTAATCCAGTTAGTAATAACTGTCCGAAAAGCAGCTTTTGGCGGACCACAAACTGTAATAAAAAGGTTATTGAGGTTACAGATGCTTCGTCTGGGCTGTGACAATTCTATTAAAGATTTGATCCAAAATACCGGGGGCCTAATTCTCGCGCTGTGACATCTTGAATTCGACATTTTTTCTTACTAATATCTGTATTAAAAATGTTATTTGAAACGATCTACGATAATAGTGGATTAGCGAAAATCGTTGAGTATACATTTTTTGCTTGCAATAGAGATTTAGTGACTATTAAATAGATATTTGTGGCCATAGAAAATGTCGAATTCTAATGTCGAAAGCGCGAGAATCGCTCCCCAGGATCATTGTCAGTAATATTTAATAAACGCCACCCTGACTGTCTGTAATTAGAACTATCTGTTTTAGATCCGTACAACGGCCAAAAAATCATTTCATTATTTGAAATAGTACAGTGCTTATCTTCTATGGATAATAAAGTGAGATCATGTACTTGACGCCCAGAACATAGTATGTAATTAAATTAATGCAGTACGTCTTGAACATTCATGAAAACTTGTTTGAAATAAAATTGTTAGCAAGAAATGAAGATACTTTATCTATGTCCCAAATGGGTGGTTTAGGGTCCTTTGGTTTCTGAATAGCTATTGCTTTTAAGATATGGGAAACAAAGGAGTGCGAGCCCAGATTATCCACTCTGTTTGGGTTACATAAATTTGAAACTATAGATTTAAGAAATATTATGGTGTTATAGGCTAAACCATCCGTTTGAAATAGATATAATAAAAAACGAGCTAAATCCAAACCTGATCAGTTGCACCAACGACGCCATGCTGCTGAGTAGGACTTTTTTTGTAGAGACTCTCCAACTTGATTTGAGCAGGTCCAACTGTTGTGGTGTTCAATCTGTTAGGGCCGTATTTCACCCCCACATTTCCATATTTCCAGTGTGAGATCTTGCGTCCTGGGCGGTGGTTGGCTCGTCACTGTATCTAACAGCATCTTTTTCAGGTTGTGAATAGTAAAACGTACTGCTACCGCCTGGCTTTTCTGGTCTGGTCTCCAAAAAGCTTTCTCCCACTTGGGTGCCACAATCACAAAGAATCCTGTGGCGCTGTTCCGGTGAGCTAAGACTTTCGGCATTAAGAATGGAGGTGGAAATATCCACGCCAGCCTGTAGTTCCACGTCTGAGAAAACGCGTTTATGAACTTTGCTCGTTTGTCCCTCGCGTCGAGGCTCACGTACGCTGGGACAACCTGGGCTTGTCGGGATGCAAACAGGTCTATTTGGGGATGGCTCCACTTGGAAAAGACTATCGTCGTTATTTGAGGCAGTAGATACCATTCGGGATGGTGAAAACCTCGAGATAAATGATCGGCTTCTATGTTGTACCTGCCTGGGAGGTGGAAGAGCGACAGCCGAATGTTGTGCTTTTGTAGGAATACGTAAATTTTGTAGGTGACAGTCATTAGAGTCTTAGACTTTGTACCCCCCTCGTTTTGGAGGTAAGAAAGAGTAGTTTTGTTGTCTGATTGTACTGACACTGACGAATTGGCTAGGGCAAGACCTTGTCCTTTCAAAACCTTTAGAAGTGCTTACATTTCTTTGTGGTTATAATGTAGGGTTATCTCTCCTGAGGTCCAGGTGCCCTTGAACTGTTTGTCGTCGACTTGGGCTCCCCATCCGATACCAGATGCATCGGTCGAAATGAAGTGAGATACAGGGGGCGGATGCAGAACTGAGATTTTGTGATAGTTTTTCAGCCACCACGATAGGTTTGTTAATACATTTTTTTGGAAGAGGGAATACTTGATGTGGGTCCTCGTAGAGCAGGACATGAGAATGTTGAAGTAAGTTGCGAAAATTTAAACGTCCGTACGGGACTACTAAGCTCGCAAAATTGAGACTGCCCATTAGGCTTTGGATTTCTTTTAAACATGCCTTTTGTCGTCTCAACATTCGCTCTAATTTTCAATTTATCAACTATCACTTGTCGGGTGGCATTGATAATCGGTTTTGGAAGGGATTCCAAAGGAGGCCTAGATACTGTAACGACATTTGAGGGACGAGCATGGACTTTTTGTAATTTATCTGCGAGCCTAACGATTCTAAGAGATCTACAGATAGCAGAGCTTGAGCAGCCAGGACTGTACTGTCTTGGTGGACCAATAAGTAATCGTCTAGATAGACCAAGGTTCGGATCCCTTTTTGTCTCAGCACTTGAGCTACCCAGTTTGTGAACGTTGCGAAAATCTTTGGCGCTGATAATAGGCCGAAAGGTAAACACGTCATTTGCAGGTACTCTTGGTCGAAGTACAGGCGTAGGAAGCGTCGGTGGCTTGGTGCTATTGGTAGATGAAAATAGGCATTTGAGAGATCGATTTTTACGAGCCAATCGTTGGGCTAAACAAAGCTTTGAACCTTGTGCTGATTGACTAGTCTGAATTTGCCCGCATATACAAAATGATTGAGTCTTCGGAGGTTGAAAATCGGACGGCAAGTCCCGTCTCCTTTCGGAGTTAGAAATAGGCTTGACAGGAAGCCTGGGCTGGGCTGGATCTGTTCCAGGACACGCATCTTTTTCATTTCTTTTATTTGGTACTTCATTTCCAAAGAAAAAGGGGTTTGAAGCAAAGGGACCAAGTTTGGTTTGAATAAAGGAGGTTTTTTAAAAATAGGATTCGATATCCTCTCGATATTATTTTTAGAATCATCGGTGGGGCCCCTAAATTCTCTAAAGTCTGATAGAAATCTTTGAAAGTCCGAGTCAAAATTAACGTTTTGATTGACTCCTCCGGGCCGAGCCCTGTTGAAGTTGCCTTGGGTCGTCATAAGGCCTTGGGCCTCGAGGACGAAATGTTTGGGCTTGCGCAGACAATCTACTAGGACCTGGCGTCATCGATTGATGATATTGCGGGTACACTTCTTGCGCAGGAGGATATCCCAAGGGATATAATACGGGCATGCCATGCATAGGCGGCGTCAACCCGCGAATACTCACTCGGTTAGCAACATTTTGAATGCCTTGCGCAGACATTTTATTATTTTTTGAAAAGTTAGCTTGCACAGCCAACGTGTTTTTAAAGTTTACAGGCTGAGATTTAATAGGCCAGAATATTTTGCTTATACCTCCATTTTTCTCAATCGTTGAAGAAAATTTTCCTAAAGCTACTTTTTATAAATTTGTCCTTAACTGATCTAAGGATGGAATCTCTGCGCTGTTGTATTGAATCTACACGATGACCACATGCTATTTGCAGTAGGTCATTAGAGATCTTTAGAAAATCACCAGAGAAAAGTTCTTTAATTTTAGACTCGATAGAGGCGATATCTTCTGAATCGGATGACTTAAGCCAAGAAATGAAACTATTGAAACCCTTCTCAACTGACTCGTGTTGTTTAATTAAACCTTGCGTAATAGCGGCAAAGCCCTTTTCAGTTAATGCTAGGTTTGAATATTTATCGTAGGGTTTTAGCTCCTCGTTACACTCGAGATCAGTAAAACCCGGCGTGGAACAGTACTTTATCTGAACGTCAGAATATCGAACCTCAGACCAGTCGTCTGTATCGAGTTGTTGAATGGCTTTAAGTCTGTCTAAATAAACAGGGTTAGATTAGAGAACAGCGGGTTCCTTCAGAACAGTGTTTACTGTTAAACTAAATTCAGATTGAGGGTAGGCCTCGTTTTTTTGTTAACTCGCCACTAACGTCTAAGGAAACATCACTATAATTTTCCTCATTGGGTTTTTAAGCAATATCCCTAGCACAGATATTTTGGGACAAAAATGGTTGAATTCCACTTACATGAGCGGTCAAAGCATTTAGCACGCTCTCAGTATTCTCAAGACGACGCCGACATTTGCCATCACGTCGATTTTTTTACTTGTGCTTACGCTTTCGAAACCGCGCTTTGCTAACCAGCGTGAAAGTTATCGGCGGCGGAGGTGCAGGCGTATCAGGTGGGAACTTAACTTGCGCTTCCACTACATTGTCACTTTCACTGCTAGAGCTCGAGGATGATGATGAACTAGAATTGCTCACATTTATCGGAATTTCTGGAAGGGAACAAGTATATTTTTAAATTTAAAATATATAACGAACGGAAAAAACCGTTTGAACATAAATGATTTGAGCACTTACCCCAGTGGGTCTCACTCACCACGACCGCTCGGTTCGAAAATCAGGACGCCAATGAGACGAAGGCTCTCGCTAAACGAGCGCCACGCCATGGTTGAAGGAGGTGAGAAAAGGATGAAGGATGTTTGACAGGGACAGGTATATAAATCGACCAATCAGCAGAAAGCAGTGCTGCCACTCTCAATATTATTAGGCTTCGAATATCGGTACAGTTTATTAATACCATATAACACAATCATAGTACAGTAAATTTCGATGAGTTGCAAATTAATCAGAAACTAAAACTTATAAAAAAATGATTGGTATGTTATTATTTTTAAAATCGCCTTTTTAACGTTAGATATGAGTATATAAAGACATATTTGGCGTAAGTTTTACAAAAATTTACTAAGCGAGTGCTTCCACCGACTCGTCCAAATCGAAGCGATTTCGTGAAATTTTTTAAAAGTTATGCTTGCTCGAAATTTATAACTTAAACTATTCTTATACCTTCTAGGTATAGATTATCGTGAAAGGCGTTCATGAAAATGTTTATCTTTTCAAGAAAATCGAAGGTGTGTAATGAGGCCGCTGAAGGTAAGGTAATATTGTGAGAGTGTAATGATTAACTTTGGAATGTAATCATTTTGTAGTTAATGAAAAATGAAAATTTAAAATTAAGTGAATCACATGTCCAATATATGATATAAAATACAAGTATATTTTCTAGTCAAAGTATACGAGGCATAGACGCAAAGAAATTGAAAATAGGGGCAAAGCACAGACATGAAGATTGATTTTTTAAATATTTTAAGTTTGCAGAATGATACAGTGCAATTATCCCATGTAAACTATGGTGGCGCCCTCAATTTTTTCTCGACTTTCTTGCCAGATTGTAACTGTAATATTCATGTCGACTTTTGAAATGGAAAGGGGATTTGGACGAGTCGGTGGAATCACTCAAGCCGTCTCCTATCTGGAGGAAACGAAAGGCTTGTGAAGCCTTCAAAATTTCCTTTGATACCAAACAAGACAGTAATCTAAAAATTCAAATAACATAAAAAATATTTATGACGTCATCACTGTTGGGAATCATTCACAAAGGGAATATTTTAAAGAACTACCTCTCAAAATTATTGTTTTAACCCAAAGTACCAGTGTACCAAATGGTTATCCTGTACATCGATTTGCGCTTTTTTATCGTATCCCGACCTCTAAGTAGCATGAATCGAGTGGAGTGCGAATCTGGCTCGATTATACGTCACGTGACTGGCCGCCTGCATATCTTAAGCGTACTCCACATGTCCGCCGAAACTTTCGGCGAAACTTTTGCCGGGACTTGGTCGACCCTCTACATTCTCGCCTATTAGGGATGTGGTGGGTGTGAAAACGCGTCGACAGTATATCGATTCATCGGTGTAATATCGCTAATCTGCTGTAAACAGGGTCACAAAGGTGATGGCAGCTGCTCTACTGTAATTACTGATCTACTAATATCCTGGATCATGGTCAAGTTTACCCCGAACCTGTTACGGGAAATAGCGCTAGGAATATAAATATAAAATCGATCGTATCGAGACGACAACGAACTATCTCTACTTAGTCTATGAAATAGGCGAGACATGCCAAACATGCACGGGACTACACGAATATAGGCGAATACTCCCTCTACATTCTCGTGTTCCCGCGGAACTGTCCACATGTGGAGTGCGCTTTACACACTGCTGCTATAGTAACGAAGAAATAGAATATGACCCTTACGATTACGCGTTTTGCAATATTCGTATTATAAACTTGAAATTGTATAAACAAAGATTTATAATAACGCAACGATAGAGCAGCAGCCCAACCGCCTACTGGGCCCTGTCCTGAGTTCAATCGAGTTAGGCGGTCAAGCTATAGGAACGCATTATCGCAAGAACGCATACGAATGCGACAATATCTCGCTTGCGTTGTGAAGCTTAGGTGTCGTCACGGTGAATCATAATAACGACATGTCATAAGCATACGTTATAATCGTTATTTGTAATATCAACCGGTTTTTTTTATTTTTGAAGTAGCACTAGCGCGCCATTGTAGTGGTTGGTTGGTTTGGTGGTTGATGTTCTACAGTTTATTCAGCTTTGTGTGTTTTTATTAGTTTTTTAACGCTAATGATCGTATTTTGTAATAATATTTTAGTAAAATTAAGAACAGTGACAATAATGCGTGCCGAACCTTTTATACCTGGCTAATTGGCGTCTTTGAGTCATCCATCACGGTTAGTTCAATTTTATACAGATTACTCGCCAAGGTATGGCTGGCATATCTCCCACATATCCTATTCAAAATGGGAAGGTTGAGACGAATTTTTCGTTAATATTGCACTACGATAATCAAATAATACAGTGAAGCTTCTATATTGTAAGTAACCAAAAGAAATTGACAGGAAATGCATCATTCCCCATAGCACATTTTTGTGGAATCGGTAAGGCGCCGAGCCGACACAAATTAGTTAAGTACCCTTGTTCCTTGAATTGGGTTGCCTTCGGAGCTCTAATTTCTCATTGTGATACCTACAATGTCTGCCACCATTTGTTGTTATGATGCTGTTAAGAGCACTTGACACTCTAGATATTTATTATTTTGTTAGGAATTGTAAAACTGGGCTGCAATTTGTTTTGAGACTGAGGCATTATTAGTCAACCTAAATAAAATTTTTGTTTTGATCACAGACGACTATGATTGAGACACTGCTCACCTATATCAAGTACTTATTTACCTATTTGATTTGTAGGCTAGGTATCTTATTTGGACTCTGCTGACTTATGATCAATATAACCTATATTCTCATTATTTGTTGTTTTTGTATTACTGTTGTTGAACAATGTGGTTTCTACCTATCCCTACGGGAAAAAGGTGTGACATTATGTATGTATATTCTTAACCCTTTACAAATCTGGAACACTGAACTTTTAGGTATCTAATTTCTTTTTATAGAACATAGTTTACCAAATCAGATGCAAGAGGCGAATGTTTTATTTTCATTTTTGACAAGTTTTTGAGAATAAACACTTTTTTTCAAAAGGGCAAAAGCATTAGTCTTTAAACAATAATATGATGTGAATATTGTCTGTCAATCTGTTGTTTGTAATATTATTATTGAATGATAGTTTTCTTTTTTACTATGATTTAGAGCCATAAAAATAATATCAATTAATTATTAATTCTCATAATAAAATTTCTGCCTACTAATCTTATTTGACTGTTTATTATTAGATGATATAAGATATTTGGGCACCTAAACCTACCTTCAATCAAAGTTACAAAAAAGGTAAACAAAAAGTACATTGACTTACTTACCATAACTCTAGAAGTAAAATCAGTTAAAAATATGTGCAAGAGTTCATGTACAAAGTGTGATTATTTAATAATTGAACCACTTCTGTCATATGTTTCTTTATCTTTTCTGTAATTTGGCTTGAAAGAGTCTAGGTAAGTCTTTTTGTGCATAGGTAATACTTAAATATTTTACAATAATCACCCCTAACATGTTGGGTCTACCATTTGGGCTTGCATGGATAGATACTACAAGGTCATATGTTTCAATCTGTTCTATTTGCACATCCACCAGTGACTATAAGCCTAGTCTAGAGTGTTCTTAGAACACCATATAAGTGACACCTTTGTTTTTGACAACATTAGGACTTATTTATATTTATAAACTATGTATTTGATGCAACATGCACCAAATATGGAACAAGTATATTTAGGAACTGGAATGTATGGCATATGACATTAGATTTATGACATTAGAAACCTTAGATTTTTACTATTTTGGCTGTATGTCTATGACATCTATTTATTTCAATCATTTTAATGATATTGCATGAGCCAGGATAGACACTCAAATGATGATAATGGTGATAAGAAAGAACTATGGAGTTTATAACTGCTACAAAAAATTTGCTGTGTTTCTTATTCTCTGTTAGATGCCGGTGCAGCTGAATGATTTTACATTTCACTCTAGTAATCTCTATCTCTCTTTCTTTAGCTAGTCTCCTTACTTTGGCTAATTGAAATAAAAATGTGTTTTTCATTCAAAAAAAATGGATGTTGAATGTCCTGGATATTTTTATTCCTAAAGGTTTTAAAAAGGGTTAGAAAATTGGGATTAAACTGAATAATCGGAATACAAAATTGGTTTGAGTACGCAAAATTTTGACTGAACAGGTCAGCCCCATACCTATTTTAAGTACACATAACTTTATGATGAATATATTATATGGCGAGTATATTATTAGCGATCTATGGTACTAGCTGGATGCGGAAGGCACAGGACCGGCCTTTGTCGAGATCTCTGGAGGAGGCCTATGCTCAGCAGTGGGCGTCTTTCAGCTGATATGATGATCTAAGTCCTAACTAAGATATGGCTGTAGTCCAGAAAATGCGGAACAGTGTTTAATAAAAGGGAGAAAAATGAAAATGTTATAATACGAAATATAGCCTAAAATCAATTTTAGAAAACAAATTGGTCATAGGTTGTGACTTTGGATGTTACATACTTTTAATGCATAATTTTGTACAGTTTATAGTTAGTAGTGATGCAAAGAACAGCTAACAATAATGTTTTGATCGCTGAAATTGATCACTGCTTTTGATAACATCATAATTCTAAAAGTCCATTGTTATCTGAGGCATGGCAATCAATGTTTTCTGAGTATTTGATTCCATTGTTTGCAATATAGGCTCCTCACGCACGATTCCTGAGTAAGGGGCAGGATGGAGGTGGGCGCGCGTGCCTTGGACGTGCTGCCTCTTCTGCAGGAGCGCGTGGCATGCCTGACGGGCGGCCGCGACCGCCGCGGGGGCCCCATCGTGTGGTTCCCGGCCAACCCGCGCCGGGACCGGATCGCGCCCGATGACTATAGGCGGCTGCTGCATTACTTAATCTCCATACCTTGGTATGTTCCGCATTTTGTTTTTGTTTATATTTATAGTAATTGTTTGATAGAATACAATTAAAGTTTATCTACTTGTATGTTTAATATGTGATTCATTAAGTACCTAATCAACGTGCTCCAAAGATGGGAGGAATAGCCTGAGATTGACATGTTCTATTGTTAGAATAGCTGCTTATTCATGTAGTTCAGGGACTGATAATAAAAAAGACACCTATATGTGTCCTGTTTGTTGTAAATGTGCGAGTAGTAGGTATCCATATGCAAGTGACTTGAGTTTTTATAATACCCTTCATCATTTCAAATATAGCTTATATATCTGCAATTGAAATATGTACCACTAGATACTAGGGGGCCCAGTGCGACGTTCGTGTGGCGTCCTACCCCTACCCTACCCATACCCCTACGTTTACCCCTACGCCTACCCTACACCTACCCTAAACATACCCTACAGCTACCGTACACCTACGTTACCCATACCCTACACTTGGTTTACCCCTACCTACTCTTTTTCTCTTGCCTATAAACCTTCCTCTTGAATCACCTCTGTCTATTGATGAAGACCGCATTAAAATCCGTTGCGTTGTTTAATAGATACCGACGAACAAACAGTGGGAAGCGACTTTGTTTTTTACTGTGTATGCTTGATATGCTTGATGGTCCAATGTTCATAGCCACTCTAGATCTCATACACAGGGGTGTAAACTAGAAATTTTTTACATTTTATTATTTTTGTTACAGTGATGCAGTAAAATCGAATGGCTTTACAATCCTTATTGATATGAGAGGTTCAGCATGGGCCGCCATTAAACCCATTTTAAAGGTTCTTCAGGAACATTTTCCTTCATCCGTCCATCAGGCCCTTGTAGTTAAACCTGACAATTTTTGGCAAAAACAACGCACCACTATTGGAGCACATAAATATAAATTTGAGGTAAGCTATGAATGCTATATGAATGACACAAGTATTGTAATAATCAAGTTTCCTGAAATTAATATTGTGGTATTATTTTTTCAGACAACCATGATTAGTTTAGAAGCACTGCCTAAAGTTATAGATAGTTCACAACTTACACCTGATTTAGACGGTACAATTCAGTATGAACATGCACAGTGGATCGATTTGAGACTGGTAAGTTATATCTTTAACCAATGTCCAACCAATTTGGCCATTACTCATCATTTCTTTTATTTTTAGTGATACTGTTGTCCTATGTTGAAATGTGACATCTGTTCCTGCCTGGTTGTATTCGATTCGTTGTTATATGTACTCCACTTAATCTACCATCTCTAGAAACGTCAGCAAGTCTTTACAAATGATCAAACCTCTTTAGATGCGTAAAGAATCTGTTTAGATTAGTAATTATCTTGCAGGCTTTGGAAGAGCTGCTGTGGCAAGCGGGCGAGCTTCTGGACCGTCTGGACGACCTGCAAGAGGACGTGGCGCGCGCGGACTTTGCCGACGACGTGACGGGCGCGCGGCGCGCCATCGACGCTCACGCCGATATCAACAAGCGCCTGACCAAGGTCCCCGTCGACGAACTCGAGGCCCAGGGTATGTAATTTGTTGATACTGAGAGGTTGCATTGTTGAATACTATGAATGCTACAGCCCATTTTCTAGTCTACAGAGGTCCTAGCCGGTCTGCCTCTAAGATATTTAAATATATTAGAATGTCGCATTGAATTGTCACCCATGAATCATATAATGTCATCAAAATGTTTTTCAAGAACATGATTACATTTCGGTTCTATTTACGACAATACAATGGCTAAATATCATTGTTTAATTTTGCATTGTTTAGCTTTTATAAAGTTGTATAAAGGTTAAAGGTGAATATAAATTAAAACTCACTGCTAGCTATGGTTGTCTATTTATTGTTTTAATATCGTGTTAATAATTGGGGCATCACAATTTTCTATTGATGTAACTCGTTGAAATGGTTGACTGATTAACTAACTAGTTGGCTCACTAACTAGCCGACTAAACTACGATCTATACTGGTGTGTTTGTGCATTGTATAATTTATAGTCAGGTTACTACTTGTTGTATTATTTCATAACTAGACTCGTGCAGCGCATTAATGTTGATGCGGTGTATTCTGAGTCTTGCGAATGTGATGATCTGACATGTGTTTCGATTGTCTTCGGTCTTCTGATAGCACGGCCGATACCAATGGTACATTAATTCGGCAATGTTCTATTTTCTAGCGTAAAGTGTGTTTTTCAATGGAGTGTGGTGTTGTGTTGTCCAGGCGAGCGCGTGGTGCAGCGGTTGCAGGCGGCCGAGGCGGCGTGCGCGGAGTCGAGCGGCGGCGGCGGCGGCGAGGTGGCCGCCTTCCACTGCGGCTCGCCGGCCACCGTCCGCGGGCAGCTCTCGGCGGTGCGCTCGGCACATGCGCACACCCACAAACTCTGGCAGCACAAGAAGATGCAGCTCGACCAATGCTTCCAACTGCGACTGTTCGAACAGGACTGCGAAAAGGTGGGTAGGACGACGGCCACACTCCAGTGTGGATTGGTGGATTGTATGAACTTGAATGTCTAACCGTGACGTGCCGTGGTGTGGCGTAATAATCTTCATGTTTTCATACGTTATTTATTAAGCTTTTGTTTACTCGTTATTAACAACACTTGTTGAAGTTATGTATGGCAAATGGCAATATATTTATGTATATAGATTATTCGTAACTTTATTTCTGTAAAATTATGCAATTTTGATATTATGTACTATGGATTCGACCGCCACTCATCACGGAATGCTCATACACCTCATGTCGCATATCATTTTGTTGTAAATGTTGGTGACAGATGCTTCAGTGGATAGTGTCGCACCGCACCGCGTTCCTGGCGACGTACGTTGAGATCGGGCGGTCGTGCGCCGCGGCGAAGCGCTTGCAGGAGGAACACGCTCGGTAATTACTAGTTGCTATTGCTATGCCTTGAACTGCGATTTGTGGAGTCATTATGGCGTAAATATCCCGGTTGTGCACTCGCGCTCGAGGGCCCGGCGTCTGGCTTGACCATGATTTGGCAGATCAGATAATGACAGCAGAGCGACTGCCATCTGTCCTCCGTGACCCTGCTACCAGGGGAACCTGACTAGACTAGATCATGGTTTCACATTCAGTCGCCTGAATTTGCATCATCACTATGTTTTCTCTTTCGGGATGCGAAACCGGTACCTCTCGCTTACGAGCTGGATAACTTAACTACTCGGCCACAGACGCTCCTTGAACTGCGATTTCTCTGTGTAAATTAGTAGAGCAACGACTTTAATAATAACATACCAGGAAATTGTTAAGTATGTGTAAAATTTTCTTCTGTACACACAACCAGGCACACATAATATCCGGTGTCCGTTTCATCATAATATGTTTTTTTTAATTGAAGAGTGATTCAAGAGACTTTCTCAGTCCTACTATCTATTGTGAACTACCATCATTACTGATCTATTGTGACCGCCCCTTTCTTACAGTAGTCCCTGTAGCTTCTATGAACTATGACAGGTTCTTAGCACTGATATCGTGCTCGGGTAGTATCATAATATGTCAAGCAAGGTGTATCTGACGTGTTCTCATATGGCAGGTTCGCAGCGGCGTGCACTGGCGGCGGGCGGCCGTCCGTGGCGCGGGTGACCACCGCCGCGCGCCGACTCGCCGACAAAAGACACTACGCAGAGGCCCAGATCACATCGTTGGCACACCGCCTCGAGAGGGCTTACAAACAGCTGTCGGCGGGTTACTAGACTTTATTATACCTTTAAGAAACTTAAGCGCATGGATCGTAGATGTTACGGGCGATAGTTACCGCTTTCCATTAGGTGGGCTGAATGCTCGTTTGTCATTGAGTAGTATAAACATTTAAGCTCCATTGCTTTACTTATTGATAGGGCAAGGCGAATATAGTTTTCGTTTATGTTACTGGACGATTGCAATAGTTTCTGCAGCCATTTTACCACTGATAATAGTGGACTGTTAGTTTTGATGACGACAGCACAAAACCTTAAACAACAGTTTTACTTTGATGTTACTAATTAGGTGGTAGGACTCTGTCAAGCCTGACGAGTCAACCTGGGTGAGTACCACCGCTTTATCTATTTTTACCGCCAAACAACAATGTTTGCATTGTTGTGTTCCAGTTTGAAGGATAATGGATTGTAAGGGCGCTGTAGGTTATCCTACGTCATCGTGTACAAGAACAATCTCATTTTGCGGTGAATGTTATCAGCGAGTACCTATAATTGGCTTGACTGTGTCTACTCATAGTATTTAATTTGTTTTATAAGCTGTGGGTACTCCAACAAATAAATCAATAAATAAACGTTTGTGCCAGTGCCCTTGCACGGGCAGACCAACATTTTATGATTTTTTCTTGTACGTAGGATAACCTATGGTGTATGGGAGGGCTCACAGTCTATAAAGTAGCCAGCGAAATTACAAGCATGACGCATTTCTTAGTCCTCACAGTGACAACGCACCTGCCCTGCCCAATCGCCTTAGCCCATTACTACCCTTTTCTCCTTACCTCGCCAGGGCTGGAGGAGCGATCCGCGGTGCTCTCCCTCTCCGTAGTATTCCACCACAAGGCGGAGGCCTACGCGTCGGCGGTCGGCGGGTGGGGCGCGCAGTGTGCGGTCGCGCTCCAACTAGCCACCGGCCAGGGCGGAGCGCCTTGCAACGACCCGCGAGCTTTGGAACAACACGCGCAGCGGCACAGGCAGCTCTACGAACACATGTGCCAGGCGTATACTGAGGTACGCGTATACAGTATGAGGGAATAGCGCTAGCGAGGCTCGAGGGTTGTCAAAGTGTAGCCTTTTTGTTGGTTAAATAAATTCGTTAGATTACGACTGTAGTTTCTGTCCAATACGTAGGGCAGAATTTTGAGAAAGGACCTCGCATCTCATTAGCGTCATCTAGTGGATTTTGGAATTTCGAAAATACTCATTTGTACGTTGAGTTTCGATAGATACATATATTGGTAACTGGACCTATCTCACGCTGCATTCTTTCAATCGTTTGAGTGTTTAGTAATTGAATTATGGTTTATACTCTTAGTAAATGTACTCAATGGTGTGCAAAGTTGGTGTCTATAGGTTAATGATTTATAATTAAGCAATCCAATCGAAAAATGGCCGAAATCGCCGCTAGATGATGTTGTTTTGTGATTTCATTGCTTTGTTTTATATTAATAACATGTAGAAATCCATTTCGCGCTCATTTGGATACATTTACTAACGGCCAATTGCACAAACATAACCTCAAACCCTTGAAAAAAAGAATAAATAAGGTTACATAATTTTTTATGACACTCGTCCCCCCTTAACTCGTCGTTATTAGCCTTCCCCAGAGGTCACAAATGCCGGTACCACGCCGTCTGCGCCCAGCTGGTGATTTTTACCACCGCCATCTGTTCTGCCAACTGCCACTGAGCCTAACAATCTTTCGTGCTAAACTATTAACGGACATGTTAGTTAACCTGACATTATTCGTCTGATTTTAACAGGTTCACTCTACGAGTAAAAAGCTGCTCTACCAGCTGGATCACCTTGTCCAAGTTTGCCATCAAACGGATCCAGAAATGGTTTGTATTTTTTTTAGTCACAGAAATCAAAATAAGATAAGTCTATAGAAGACCTGAGCGCGCGTCACTTTGTCGCCATGCAGATGACCCGATAGACATATTTTGCTTATAGTATCTGACATCTGCCAGTTATTGCACAGTAGTACAGTTATGCGCAGTTGTGGCTGAGGCTGTAAACAAGCGTTCCCGGTACTTTTATGTCCCACATGACATTTCTATTTACCTATTTTGATTTCTGTGGTAGTGCTATTGTAATTTTGAAATATAGGAATATGTTTATTGATTGGTGTAATGATAATTGCTACTCAGAACGACGGCACAGTGAGCTCTGCCGGAAGCAGCGGCGGCGACCCAGCCGCAGATTACAGTTCGGGAGCCAACCATGTCCTGGCGGTGATCCATCAGATCCTTGGCCACCACCGGGCCCTAGAGGCGCGCTACCACCAAGCGAGGCTCAAACTACACCAGAGACTGGCACTACTACTGTACAAGGAAGATTGTAGACAAGTGAGTGGCGATTTTAAAAGTATTCGATGCGTATATTTTCACAATTTATCTATATTTTCATAAACTATATTGAATTAATTTTTGTAGGTACTCGATTGGCTTTCGAACCACGGCGAAGTGTTTTTGCAAAAGAACACCGGAATAGGAAGGAATTTGTCCAAGGCCAGAGTGTATCAAAAGTCGCACGAGCATTTCGAAAATGTTGCACAAGTAAGTATATATGAAATTTATTACGCTTACCTACATAGATGTACAACAATAAGATAAAATCCATTTCGAAAGGTCTTCAGGTCTAAAGAACTGATTGATAGAGCGACAAACGTCTGCAGCAAAAAGCCTGGCACTCTTTTGTCTCTGGCTAGTTCAGTCAGTACACGAGTAGGCTCAGCGGTGACCCATAATGAATCTGGCTCTTCTTGTAACTTTGGAAAACTTAAGCTAAATAGTATTTAGCAAAAACATACCTACATGTAAAGCTTTCTTAAACTGCTTACTCAGTGACACGAGCAGACAACCCATCTGATGGTAAGCAATAACTGCCGCTCCATATTTCGATGCAAAATACAAAAGGTTCCAACCATAAATAGATAACCTTAGATACCCGACATTTCTCTACAACTCGACAAACCAGCACCAATTTTGCGTGGGGGCGGAGTGCATCGTTTGCGTTCTAATCTAAACTAATGTTCGTACTAACCCAGTCCCCCCACAAAACTCAAGCGCTTTACTTGAATCTCTTCGCAGAACACATACACGAACGCCGAGAAGCTGCTCTCAGCAGCTGAGGAGTTGGCGCGTTCAGGCGAGTGCGACCCCGAGGAGGTGTTGGGCGTTGCGCGCGAGTTGGAAGCGCATGTTGGCGCGTTCGCGGCGCGCGTCGACCGCCGCCGACGCAGGCTCGACCTCGCCGTGCTGCTTTACACGCACGAGAAAGAGGTATGTAGTCGTGAACCCGGCGCGACTTCGTTCGGGTGGAGTCTAACCCGTACGGGTTACACTTATTTTACCCCTACCTACCCTGTTTTCTCTTGCTTATAAACCTTCCTCTTCAATCACTTAATATATTGTGGAAAACTGCATTAAAAGATCTAAGCGTGTATATACATACATAGGGACAGATGGCGGGAAGCGACTTTGTTTTATACTATGAATAGAGTAGCGACCCGCCCGGCTTCGCACGGGTGGTCTCGGCCTTTCTTTACTATATTATATGTATGTATTATACATATAAACTTTCCAGAAGACATTCTCTAAATGATTGTGAAAACAGCATCAAAATTTCATGGTTCAGGAGTTAGCGGATAGGTTACGGACAGACGCGGAAAGCGACTTTATTTTTTACTATGTAATGATGTAACAAAACCTCGGTAGTCTGAACCGACCGACTAGCTTTACAGAATGCAGGTTTTTGGGGAAATGCGGGTCTAGCCAAGATGTCAGTGTAGTGTCGATTGTATTGGAACTCTAGATTTGCTCCCGAAACTGGTCGAGTACGTACGGCTTGCTTCGCTGCGTTCATAGTACACTATCGCTCCAGCAGCCCTAAATGCCAGTTAGCAATCTCAAATCATTTTTCTATTGTTTATGTAAAATCTAATACATTTTCCTTTCGATTCTACTGTCGATCGCCAAATATCTTGGCTAGACCTTCTGAGCTCTCTTCCAATCAAAACTAGTGGCTTCATAGTATTTTCTGTTTTTGGCTATGCGTGTTCATCATTTTATCCCGACGTTTTGATCAGGTTTCGGTTATATCATGGTTATGGATAGACTCGAATAACATTTGTCTATAAATATGGGTTCCTCCGTGTGTAAGCTTATATCTACAGTTCTAAATAATAGATAAAGGATTAGGAAACACTACCTCATAATGAATGTATGTATTGTGAAAAAGAATGTTTTGTCAAGAGAAATATCATACATATGTATTGTCTGTATTGTCTTATCAGTTTACGAACCGTTTAGTTAATCAGTTTTTGTATTAAGAGTGATCTGCTCTATTGAAGATGTAAGTGGTGACAGGTCACTATAATAAAAACGCACATGAGACACGTGCTGACACATCTCGCTATGCACTTATGTAGTCGCGAAGTTTGTTTATATCAGTAATTGAAAGAGATTCGTTATGCATCTTGAATCTGGTTATGCATTTATAAAGCGACGAAGTCTGTTTATATAAATATTTGGTGGCAGTTAATCCAATATTTATTCTGCATCTTGAGTCTTGTTAGGCAGTAAAGGGGGTTGCAATGCATTAACTGGTCATATTTTTACTCCATTGCCGGCAACCATTGCAAGCCATTTTTTCTGTTGTTGTACTCTATTATAGTGGCATAATGCGCCCATTTATACTCGACATGAAGTGTGCCGTGAGTGCCGAATTGGCAGTATTGCGCTAAAAATATTGGCCCTTTGCGGAGCGAAGTATGTTAAATTTAATATTTTGGTGGCAGCTAATCCAATGGCTGGAGACGCTGCGCAGTGGGGGCGGCGTGTGCGCGTCGGACGACACGCCGGAGGCGGCTCGGCGCGCGCTGGAGCAATGTGGCCAGCACCGCGCTGCCAGCCTCGATGCGTGTGCCGCTACCATCGCGCAGGGCGAGGCGTTGCTTCAAGACCTCAGGTAAGTGTCTATCGTGCATGGTAATCTATAACCTGTGCTTGCTATCGATCGTGGAGTAATGTGCCCAGCACCGCGCCGCCAGCTGCGACCATCGCGTAGGGCGAGGCGCTGCTACAGGACCTCAGGTAAGTGTCCATAAGACTGTTTATCGTGCGTGGTAACCGATAACCAGTGCTTGCTATGGTTCGTAGAGCAATGCGCGTAGGCTGCAAGTTTAGGCGCTGCTTCAGGACCACGGATAAGACTATCACTCGTTTGTAAACAGTGTAGCCCGTGGCTTGTTTAAACCAAGTCATGCAAGCGAGAGCCATTTGCGCGATTCGACGTTGTAAAGTAAGAAAATGTTAAAACTATTGAGCGCGACAACGATTACGCGGCATACAGAGGAACTAACATGTAGACGATAGGCAATTTTATAGTTGAGATAGTCTGCGCATTTTGCGTAGTATAAAAGTATATACTAGCCACTTATACCTTTTTTATCGTTAGGTATCCGGTAGGTATACTCCATGAGGTTTTATGATTCATCAATATCATCGAATTCAAATCGATAAAAGTATCCATCACGATACGCCTGGCAGAGTTAAAACATCGAACATGAAATATGCGCATGACGATGTCACGATCGTGCATAGAACAAACCTTTGCTGGCTCGATGATGCCGCCTCGCATATTCATGATTTGATTAATTAATATTGTCAAGGTTAGATAATGATCTATTATGTTTATAACGTTTGAAAGATGATATGTGTATCCTATTCAAATAAAGATATATTAAATATTGAACTACACACATAGGCGACGGCGGTGAGGCTGTGTAATGGTAAGTTCATGTAGTCAAAGTCCGACTCCATCATCGGACCCTGGGTCTAATCCTAGTAAAAAACAAATCAAACGACTCCAAATTTCATAGTGTTGCATGTTGCATCGATAAAAAGAGATCTGAAGAATATCTTCCGTCGACCCTTGGTATGTACCTTCAATACCTAAATAGGATTGCATTGTCCTTGTTCCTATAGCCACCATCCGACTCTATCATCAGATCACTTCACTATTGCAATGTCATCATGTGCAAACGGGTTTGTAGGTAAGGGTTTGCACTTACAAGTGAGCTACAAGCTGGCCGCTATTAAATTGATTTATAAAAAGAAAAATGACGCGTTTTGGAACCTTGAAGATAGAACTAAGTTCACAAAATATAATAAGCCGTATTGTGTTTACGGTCACAGGATATCGAAGTTCAGTGACATATATCACATCAAAGATTTTGTTTCTAAAGAATGTCAATACTAACGGTTTTTTTATTTCCTTATAAGTTTCATTAAAGAAAAAAAAATACAAAACAGCGGACTCCCAATAGGCTACCTCCCATTGTAAAACTTCAAACCCCTTTCAATTCATTCTAATATCGGCGAATACGTATGATACGTCAGTACACTTTACTCTCATATACGACCTTACCAAATATTAATTGACACAGGACTTCGCAATATAACATAGAATTTCTGTAGTGGACGGCGTTCCGAGTTCGCGTTTTTCGGTCGTTGTCTTGTATGACATTATTTAGACTTATCCACACAGCAGGCGGTCAGACCGCGTCGCTCAACCAGCACAAATTTGAACGCGAGACACCTGACCGCTCTCTGTCAGAAAGATCCCTCAATCATAGGTTTCAGTACTTTACTATTCTAACTTTTCACCAAGCTCGCTGCGGTCGCTCATTCATTGATTTCCATAAGTTATTTTTGTAAAGGTCATCCTTTGCTGTTAAAATCCAAAATGTCTAAAATTTCGAGCTCTCTGTGCTCGCTAATTCATTCAATTATCTAACCTGGATTTTAAGACCTCAAACGTCAAAAATGACGAGCTCGCTCCGGTAGCTCATCCATTGACCACCCCAGCTTTTAAGACCCATATAGTCAAAAATTTTGAGCTCGCTCCGCTCACTCACACATACGTTGTTCTTCTCCAGGTTTTCAAACCCAACATTTCCGAGTTCGCTCCTCTCGCTCATTTATTCAATGCTCACCTGAGGCTTATAAATTTCAAGCTCGTTACGCTCGCTCATTCATTCAATTATCTCACACATTCGTTGTTCTCCCCCAGGTTTTAAAACCCAATATTTCATTAATTAATCATTCCCACTCAAAAGGCCAATATTTTTTAACTCAAGGATCTTGCTCATTGATTAATACCTATAATTTTGACTTTTTCCAGAACAGAGTATATGTATATGTGGTCTTCGAAATTCAAATAACTTTTCCTCGTATGTAAATAAAATGTGTTTTTCATGGGAGTTTTCATGCGATAATGCCGGTTTGTGCGGTAAATTTTTGTGCTGGAGACGTAAAAACTTCTTTGGAAGCCTTTTTAATTTTCTTTTAGTATTGTTTGTTACAAGAATATTTTATTTTGTTTGTTTGGAACACAAACAGCTTAAATAACCATTATTTGTGTTGAAAATAAGTGTAAACAGAGCCATTAATAGATGCTCACAGATAGGTTATATCCGTATAGTCATAGCTAATAAAGTCATAGCTAACTTAATGATTTAAACTATCGCGGTCATTTCTTTCATTCTTCTTTTCAGCCATTTTCAACCTTTAGGGTGTAAGGCCTCCTTCAATATACTCCATCTTCGTCGGTCTTGTGCTGTTTTCAAACATTCCACTCCAGCTGCTCTCCTAATGTCGTCGTACCAGCGCATCTGAGGTTTTCCCTGTGGACGCTTTTCACCCCATGGTCTCCACTCCACCAGTGATTTGCACCATGAACCCCGCTCTCTGGCGACGTGGCCAGCCCATTGCCACTTCAGCATCGATATGTGTTTGATGTGTCATTCTTTTTGCGGTCACTTAGCGTTACACCTACTATCTTCCTCTCTATTGCTCTTTGAGCGACTCTGAGTTTGTTAAGGATCTCCTTCGTAAAAACCCACGTCTCCGCTCCATAGGTGAGAACCGGCAGAATGCACTGATCATGTATGCGAGCTTTTTGTTCTGATGTTAACTTCATTCTGAACACATAATCTATCTTGGCATAGGCTGCCCATATTAGTCTTATGCGCCTGTAGATTTCGTTCGTCTGATTTTCCTTCCCCATTACCACCTCTTGGCCGAGATATGCATATTTATACAGGGTGTTACGTAATACATGTATAAAGCCGAAAGGGTGTTAAAGTATAGCTTGCAAAGAGTACACTAGCGACTTCAAATTATCCGGACATTGAATTTTAATTTTCATTAAAAAATCTTCGTTTTTAAAGAAAAATAATCATATCGACTACGTTGAAGCGCAGCTCTATTTCAAGTGAACAACTAAATCGAATGAACGAACGAACGACACGAAAGTAGGTAAATTTCGTCAATGGAAGCCGCGCCATAGATCAAAGGCACCGCCACAGGCCGGCTCGCTTCGGCCCGTGGCGGGGCAACTGATTTCTAGAGATGCGGTCTTTCGTTTTTAAAATATGACATTTTAAAAACGAAAAAGAAAAAGTTCGACATTGAAAAAGAAAAAGTTCGATAGTCATTTTCTCGCTAACTATTCCACGCAAGAAAAAAATGATTGTACCTATCGTTTTAATACGTGTAGCACTCCACCCAGTTCACGGCTTTATACATATATTATGAAACACCCTGTATACCCTTTCAGAAAACAGGACAATGTCGTCCGCGAATCGCAAGTTATGAAGATTCTTGCCTTCGATACGTAGTCCATATTGGTCCCAATTAAGCGTCTTGAAAATGTCCTGCAGTACTAGCGTGAACAGTTTTGGAGAGATATACTGTTCACGCTAGTCTGACACCTTTTTCTATTTTAAAGGACTCTGTCTCTGGTGGCAGGTTGACTTTCATGCTGGCATTTTTATAGATGTTTTCTACTAGAATCGTATATACGAGCGTTTCACAGATAATCGTAGACTGCCCAGGATTCTATACTATCGAATGCCTTCTTATAGTCTATGAAAGCCAATCATAGTGGCATCTGGTATTCTGCGGCCTTCTCGATAACGACTCGCAGAGAGAGGATATGGTCCATTGTACTCATTACACTTCTGAATCCGGCTTGCTCTATGGGCTGGTAAAAGTCAAGCTTATTGGTCAGCCGTAAGGTGATAATTTTTGTGAAGAGTTTGTACATCTGCGATAACAAACTAATTGACCGGTACTTGCTAAGATCACCCTTGTTCCCCTTTTTAAATAAGAGGGCAGCTGTAGCACATTCCCATTTTGTAGGTACGCGGCTTTTTTCTAGGCATTTGTTGAAGATATCCTTGAGAAAACATATAACCGAATCCCCACCTTCCTTGAACATTTCTACACTGATGTTGTCTTCTCTCGGTACTTTTCCGTTAGACATTCTGTTTAAGGCTGCTTTAATCTCGACGTTTGTTATTTCCGGCACATCTTCTGAACCGACATTCGTTATTTTACGATTTACAACATTACTTGGCTTGAGATTTCTGGATTTGTAAAGCTCTCCGTAATACTCCTCCACCACTTTCACCAGCTGGTTTTGCTGTGTAACCAAGGTCTTAGTTTTACTATTCCAGAGTTTTGTAATTTGCTGTGTGCCTGATGATAGAATTATTTTAAATATTTTCGGACCTTTATATATCTCGATGGTATCTGTAACAATTCTTTTACGGTATGCATAAATATCCGCTTCTAAACTCTGACGCGCCTTTTTGCAGATATTCTTGAAATAGTCTGTATGGTTTTCGCCTTTGTTTATTAGGGTTCTCCTTTCATCCAACAGCTCTCTCGTTTTGCTCTGTATTTTCTGAGCTTGAGCTTTAAAATTTGATGCTAAATGTGCTGCTACGCACTATTCGTTAAGTGATTTGCTTAGGTGTTCAAGTGACTGATCTATGTTGGAGGTAATAGAGTCGAAGTGCTTTCATTTGTCCTGCACACTTTGCTGATACCATTTACTGTTGGCTCGTAAAAACTCGCTGTTTATTTTAGGTATTTTCTGGTTAATCTTAACATACCGTTCCAGTTTAGTGTTTATTCGGATTAATGCTCGGATGAGACGATGGTCACTCCCCGTGTAGAAACTTGTTTCGGAGTCAACAAATTTTTGCATAAGTCGCCGGTGACGATCGTGTATGTAGTTTTAATATCCGGCATGAACCGATTTCTTCATACATTTGCTCCACCACTGCGTCTTTCGATATACCTGAACCACCTTTAATGTTACCGTCTTCGACAGTTGCAGTGTTAGGTAAAGAACTCGGTCTGAAATGGAATCAATGGCTTTTATGTAGCCACTAAGGCGCCTGTTCAAGAGCAGCGCCACGCCGTGTTCATGTCTACCCGAGTCTGCGCCTCGGTAGTAGAAAATGTGTCTATTATGCAACTTGAGACATTCTTCACCCAGCCGCCTCACCTCCGATAACCCGATTATATCCCAATTTACCTTGCCCAACTCATATAGCAACTCTTCCATCTTTTCTTCAGACCTCAAGGTGTTAGCGTTATACGACGCTATCGATAGTTTGGTGACTTTCTTCCTTATTAATAGTTTTGTGACAGTTCTTTTGTTTATTCACCCAGAGATTCTTAGCACCCCTGGTTTCGCTGTCCATACCGCTGCCATTGTTGAACGTTACGAACCCGCTGGGAACTCGGGGCCTTTCTTTAATTTGTGTATTCATCGCGGTCTTAAAAGTATGTTCCCGTGACCATGATGCATAAAACTGCATCGAAATATCGGGCTACTCGTAAACAAAAGTACTCGGTAGGAAACCCGGAACATATTTTTAAAATAAGGTCATAGCTATTTCAAATCCGCATGGTAGTCCAGAAATACAGAAGGATCCAACTGAAGTAACAATGTTACCTGCCTGATTTCACTAAACTGACGACGCTAAAGTTCGCACCTCAAGATATTCCTAAAGTTTACGGGGCGTCACAAAATCTGTGTCATAAAGTTAAAGACTCGCCGAGTTTAGGTTTCACTAAAGTTTTGTGTTGATGCTTTTTCTCTTTATGAATTTCTAAAATCAACTTAAGCGTCGCCTAAAGTTTTGTGCAATCGGGCATAACTGTCATAAAATGTCCCGTACAACTATAAGGTTTATTTTAGGTTTCCCTACGTTTCTTCTGCATAAACCGTGCTTTACGGCGAGAGAAAAACATCTTGATAAAACCTGCACACATTCGTACTGAATGTGTAACCATGATCCAGTCTGGTCAGGTTCCCCTGGTGACAGGGTCACAAAGGTCAGATAGCAGTCGCTCCACTGTAATTACCTGATCTGCCAAATCCTGGATCATGGTCAAGGCGGAACCCGGACCCTCGTACGAGAGAGCACAACCGGGACATTAACGCCAAGATGACTACAGCAACCCAAAAATACTACAATTAATACAACGTTTTGAACCTGTCTTGGATACCGCTACCAACAGCATAAAAACAGCAAAATATAAAACATAATTGCAATAAAGACTAGCGCGTGGTATGTAATTTTTAACTATTGACCCAATATATTGGCAGCGTCCTGTGAAGTGCAGATTAGTTCACGAGTGAGGTACAATGGGACTATTGTATAGAAAGACCTTAAAAGGTTTTAGCGCTTTCTGTGGTGCAAGTTATTTCAACACTACGATCTTCAACTTGCCTACTTTGCGTTAATGCAGGAGGGTCACCACCTCCCAGTGTTAGTAGAGCCCCATATATGTAATGATGACTCATTTTGAACATATCCAAGTGATAATATTAGAACTATCTATCTTCTGTAGTGCATCAATATGTTCAATCCATCTCATCATTCCTCTTTCTATCCTAGTCCCCACATCATTCTTCAGTTTAAAACCAACTCTTATTACACTATTCCTCATTCTATCTTAACACATACTCATTTAATCATGTTTTTTCTGTTATACCCTAAATTCACTTCCATAAGCGCTGGCACACACCAGCATTCCATTGTGAATAGCCATTAGTGCCTGTCAGTAGTTTCTTTATTTACTTACAATCTAATGGAGGAACAATATAAGCTACTATAACAATCAAAAAGTAAAATTAAAGAAACCTATTGCGAGTCAGCCGAGCCTAGACTAGCGGAATGCTACAGACAGATACATACGTTAAACTCTTAACATCCCTCATACCTACAGACATGTAGACAGAGTATAACGTACATGCAGTTCGTATGAAGCTATAAAAGGTTTAATTACAAGTAATTAATACTCATTCCGATTGTTAAGAATTTTGCCAGATTACCCAAACACTGACAAAATATTTATGAAAAATTACTCGGGATTTTCTTAACTCTAGTTAGCTCTAGCACCAAATTTAGTTTTGTTGTCGAAACAATACGATATGATATAGAAAGTAAAAACACTGCAAATATTTTTTATAACTTGGCACTAGAAAAGCAACACCGAAAGGTGCTCGATCAATATATTACCAGAGTGATAATAACTAATCCGATGTTGAAGATTAGAATACTAATGCGAAATAAATCGTGTTCCATGCTTTACCTATAAAATTCCAATGTATTATATTGATCAACCTCACATAATTAGCTGCGTTTTGATAGAAATGTCGTCTTTAAATATGTTGCAGTAACTTAGTATCCCTATAAGGTTGCAGAACTCGGTGACTTCCTTCGCGAGCTGTGGTTATTGCGTAAAAACTTGCTCTCCGTAGAAGGACCAATGTTGCTTAAACCTATTTATTTACTACATAAACACACTCGACTATGTGTACAGCACACGTGTACTCATATTTAAAACATTTGAACTACATAACAAATATTATTATTGTCTTATATGGTTCCATGTATTTAGTATTAATATGAAGAGAAATACTCTAGTCTAATTGTGGTCAACATTGCAACTGGTCTCTTGTCAGTTATTTTTTTGTTTACAATGCGGTCGGCTATTAATGGTGACAACGCTGTTGGCGATGTGTTTATAGCGAAGTTGGTTAGCCCGTACTGGATCGTTCAAAAAACATTTGCTTCGCCGTATAAAATGAATCAGCCCCTGTCTAACCCGTTTATCGTAACAGGAAAAGTGGCGTCGGGCACAGCGTGCGGACAGCGGCCCGGCGCCCGGGAATATTGCTTCCCGTGATCCCGCACTCCCACAATAAACCATTTGTCCTGTTCGGGTATAACAGGCGGCTTCGGGACGAGACGTAATACTACCCGTATATAAATTAAATCCATTTATTTCGATTTTGTTGTTTTACTCTGATTTTTAGTGCAAAACAAATTTTTTTAATTTTTAATTATTTAATAAAAAATAATATTGATCACTTTTTGGATATGTTTATATGCCTCATTTTAGAAAATGCAGGCCGGCGGAGTTCGGTCTAACTGTCAGGCCCCGTTCCGAGTTTAAAGTGCTACATATCTACATATATCTACATAGTATAAATTAAAGTCGCGTGCCGCGTCTGTCTGTCTGTATCTGTATGTCCGCTAACTCCTCCTAAACGACGCAACGGATTTTGATTCGGGTTTGATTATCAGAGTAGGAATAATACATGCATATTATAGTTAAGAAAAGCCGAGAAAACCCCGTGCGAAGCCGGGCGGATCGCTACTTTTACAATAACATTATACTACCATATTAGGTATTCAAATCATACGTTCACACCAGATACACGTATATTTTCAATTTCTCACATGCTGTTTTTATAATATTTTTGTTATTAAACATAGGACTTGCTGTGGGAAGGAATCGAACAAAACATTATTTTAAGAAATACTAATTTCTAATAACGACATTGAACGTCAATAAGGGTTTTATCTGATGTCTGACTGATTCATATCTATATGGGATAATATTTTATATTTGTGCATATGAAATGCATACTATCGTAAATATTAACACGAATCGGCTCTATTGTTATGTCATCTTCTTATTGACTTGAGAGCGGTGCAGATAGTATCGGGGAAACGTGGGGCACTCAGAAAGTTGTACGATACTACAAAAAATGTACTAGAGGTTATTATTTCTTTTATTATGTCACACAGTTTTAAACCAATTTTCAAATGATATTTGCACTACGCATCTGACACCTCTTCAAACGCCTTCTTAGATGCAGCCAATGCATCTTCCGGTAATGAAAACTGTTTTCCCTTGTGTTGAATTTTGATTTTAGGTACTAAAAACGCACAGTGCCAAAAGCACTGTAAGGAGTTACATAATTTATTAGGTGTTGATTCATTTTGAAACAGCCACATAGACGACTGGCGCTTCGTTTCTGGATCATATTGATAAATCCAATATTCATCGAGTAAACACGTCGAGACGAGCATGCTTTTAAATTTTCTATGATGTCGGGGCACCATTCTACTCGAACCTCCTTCTGAACCTGCGTCAGATTCAAACTACCTCCCTAACCAAAAATGTACGCGTAGTATGTCATCATGTACACTTCCAGGTCCAATCGACAGTGTATGCTGAATCTATTCTAATATAATGAGCCCATATCTCTTGGATTAAATTTACAAACCATTCTTCTAGGTTTAATCAAAATTTTAAATCATAAAAACATCCTTGGCACGACAATATTCTCGTTGTAGAACAATTTCTCAGTGCAACAGAATATTTTAATTAGTTTCGTAAAAAGTTGTGGTGTGAAGTTTAGAAATGTTGGGTTTTTTTTATAATAGTCATAGTTTTAAATGACATCAGAACCAGCCGGTCCCCCATTGAAAACAAATGTTATGCTAGCTCTACAGTACTCGCAAAGTTCCGCGACAAAGCACTCGGGAAAGTTGACCGAAGTCCGAAGTACTTTAGTGGCACTACACACTGGTTCAACTTCGTGAGGAGGACAAAGCGCGGGGCGTCGGCACCACGCGCACTTGGAGTGGACTCGAGTGCATCTCTACACTACAGCACCTGCAGTAGTGAAGAATCGGAAGTTTTCCGAGGCGAGGTCAATTTGGACGAGCTAGTGTGCTAGCTCTACACTACTCGCGATGTTGACCGAGGTTAACAGAATATGAGAGTGTGGAGAGGCACTACGTCTAACTACGTCCAACTTTACCTCGCCTCGGACAGCTTCTGTTTGTTGTTGGTTTTTAGTTATGACACGTTTCCATTTTAAAACTTTACCTTTATACATAAACTAGCGGCCCGCCCCGGCTTTGACGGGGATTTCTCGGGTTTTATTTACTATAATATGCATGTATAATACACTTATGTGTACAATCCGGAAAAAAATAGTTTACTTTGGTGAAAACCTCCTCAAAATGCGTTGCGTTTTGAACAGAAAGACGCAGAAAGCGACTTTATTTTATAACAAATGGTTTACACATTTATTAATAAGAATAAAAGCATAATTTCTTGTGTTGCTTTAGGTTTTGTGATGTGCAATAATTATTCCCCAAGAAAAGAAACGGTACCGTATGAGAATTACCGTGAGAATAGTAAGCAAGTCCCTATGTATATTTCAAAGCCTTTGTAAGCAAGAGAGTACTTATTTATTAGATGCTACTGAAGAACATTTGAGAACCGTGGAAGATGTCAGGATTTGAGGCGAGGAGCAATATATTGATTTTAAATAACTAGTGGACCCGGCGCAATTTGGTTCGCGTACATTACCCCTATCTACCCATTTTTTCTTCCCTATAAACCTTCATTTTGATTTAATCACTCTATCTATTGTGGATATCTTAGATCTTTTAAACTAAGCATCTATTTATGTCTATTGTTGAAAACCACATTTAAATCCGTTGCGTAGTTTAAAATATCTAAGCATACACAAATACTTACATAGTGTCAGACGGGTGTCGTAGCTTGATAGTTTTGATTTTAAAATAAATGTAAATGAATATGAAGCGTATTCTTTTCGAATCTAACCGGGAATGAATGTCATAGGACTATATAGACTGCGATGTTGTATATGAAAACTGTCAGGTCCTACACAACAGAACTCACCGGGCCGAGATGCGCGCGTGGGGAGAGCACAAAAGCTCCCCCAGCCCTGCATTGTTTGTTGATGTAAGCACACACTCCATAATATGCTTCCGCGCTATTATTTGACGCAACAGTTAGAGATGATAACGCAGAAATGCTGGATGCGTCATTTTATTTAGGTAATTAGCTAAAATTGGTCCAGTGAAGGCAACTTTTTAATTCGAGTAAACAATTTCTTCAACTTTGTTAAATTAGGGGATATGCAGAATATACAATTCGCGCAATTCGTTTTGATATTTTATGGGCTATTTAGGTTTTACGACGTATAATGTAAGTGTCGATGGATTGAATGGATGAAAAAATTCATATTAGGAAGAGAACGTAAGTACAAAACACGTAGGATGCACTGGACAAAACCGAAACTTTACTAGACGGAAATATTTGGGAAATTGTTACAAAAGGAATACGTAGTCGTTCCGTACAGTTCTGTTTCCGAATCAATATTAAAATTATAGTGTATTAATCTGAGTCTCCCCTAAAGTTTTCTTTCGTAAGCTGTGTACGGCGGCAGTTCGCGGCTGCTAAGCGTCGCACGCAGTGAGTACTCGGGAAAGCGCGCGGCGAGACGTGCCCCGTGGCGGCTGCGCGCTCGACCACCCATCGCCGGCTTACAGTGAACCCTAGCCTTTATTCCGTAATTTGGTATAATTTATTATCACATTTTTACTCGCCACTACTGACATTGTATTGTCAATACAGTTCATATGTTTACACAAAATTGCGATCCCACAAGCGATCTGCCTTTAAATCTCGCGAGTTTAATAAACATAATGCAAAACTACTTAATACCCCCACAAATACTGTGCGTAAATTGTTAAGAGATATTATATACTTCATCAGTGGACAACAGCGCTTAGGCTGTGAAGATACCTAATAATTTGGTGTTAAATTAGTATCACAATTGCCTAAAACTAAATAGTGCATCATAAAGTTGATCCACCGTGTAATAATGTATTCTGTCATGCTTCCAGATTTTGTTTAGCTTCTTACGTCAGTCATTTTATTGATGTAATGGCCTTTCGTTGTTTTATAATTAGAATTATCTTTCGCTGCATTTTTTATTTGTAGGATATATTCATGTTTAAATTATCTTTATCGGGACGGTATAGCATTTGTAAAATAGTTTTCACACGTTACTTACACTTTTAGTAGATTTTGTCAATAAACAAAGAAATCGTCGAATATGTGCCTATTGATGGGATTCACACTCGTGATTGATGATGGATGACGCTTCGTGCTAGGGTTGCCAACTTTTTTTCTTAAGTTCTTTTTTAATATCAAAAACTTTGGTAAAAATATACTACACATTTATATTATTATGTACTTATTAATTTGTCCATATTTATTTTTGGTAGCTTTTGGCTTTGACCAACAAGTGGAACAAGGTGGTTTCTTCCTACCCCTACAGGAACAAGGCGGATGAATGTTGTCTTCTCCATGCACACTGGGGATGCCTTCCTGTTACAGTTAAATATAAAAAAGTTCGACAGTTGTATTATCGATCAAAATATAGTACTTTTAGTACTAGTGTTTGATAAGGTCCTGAAAAAACGAACACTAAAAAAGTTATTATTCGTAATATTTTTATAACACCGACTGCGGCGGCGAACCTATTAAAACACATAAATGTACATCAAAGCTAAAGAAATTAAGGGTAGGGTTAGTCGTGAATGCAACAGGCAGGAAGACAGGCATATTTTTACATTGCAATTATAATATTGGAATTTTTTATTTATTTATTATATCCCAAGTTCCAACGATTTGTAATTCAACATGCGAGTGAGGTATGTGGCTAATTGTATTAACAGTATCTTCCTGGCTAACAAGCACATTAATCGTGTAGGAATTATAGTGATCGTGACAAACGGAAATCCTACACGAATGCAAATTAGCGACAGGTACAAGTGATAGTCTGCGTTAGTACTCACGATGCGAGTTTTCGTTTCAAAGAGTAGTACGATGAAGACGGATAAAAACCGTTTATGTTCCCTGTACTGTAAGAAATGATGATGATGATGATAAAGCTCAAGTTAACTTATATCAATATAAAGCAATCAATGTGTATAAGATAGTCTCTTTAACTTTTCCATTTTCAGCCACTGAGTACAATATAACGATGTTCGTAGCTCGTATTACTAAGGCTCGTAGTAAGGTTTTAGTATTACTAAAAAATTGGGTTTCATGTGGTGCATAATTTTACATCCTCCCAGTCTGGACAAGAGTGGGTGACATGTCGTTGCCGGACTTGCCCGTGATTGAAGACTGTCTCACAATCATCGCTTCCGGCGCTCTTTAAGTGGTTAAGGCCAGACGGTGGGGCCGCCGGAGCTCTGGCGCGACCCTCGCCTTCCAAGATTACTTTTCATATATGTATTCAATAAATATCTATGTAGCTACATGAGATTTATGTCCCCACACTTATTTGCTCAAAATTTGTTTCACAAAAACAATGATTGAGACGGAGTGATCTCATATAACAAATATATGTGTAACATATATTATAAAAGTATGTATATGTGCTATACATGCATACTGTACAAAAGAGCGAACAAAATACATAGACGCGGAACTATTGTCTCGCACGTAATTGTAGTTTTTATCTGAGAAGAAAGCATTGAAGTATCTATTGTATGGTCTTGGAAAAATGTTCGTTGTAACATGAGTTTCTTTCTGTCGAAAGAAGAGTTGAAATCGTCATTTTCTTTTTTATACTTGTCTTGATAAATAAAGATTTATGTATTTAGTGATATAGGTTATTCCTATGTATATTCTTCCGGCGGACTAATTATAAGAAATGCGAATATGCGAATAGCGAATATGTTAAACCTTTATTGTTACTATTAACCTATGTATATTTAATATAACCATGAATATTTTATTACGAATAGTAGAATGGACTGGGACTGAGGCCAGGCACGGTCACGCAATTTATGTGAAAGTGGACAGTTCATCTACGCGTGCGTTTCCTACCTAATGCCGTTGGCCGTTTCCATTTACCCTTCGTACATACCAATTACTTCGATTACGTATTATTTACCTCTAGAAAGAATATCTTTCAGGCTCCATGCAGCTAGTAACGAGATATATTTGATTGAAAGCAAGCAAGACGTTTTATTAAAGTGGTTTGAAGATTAGCGGCCTATTTCATAACCAGTATCCGCTTAACTTATTTCCCGTGAAATACCTCTGTACCTATTATATTATCGTTTGAGAGTCGGTGTGATAAAAGATTAAGGAAATTTGCGTCTGCCGTTTAAATTCTTTAAATAAAAATTTAAATGGCATACGACACTTTCATTTTTAGGACTGCCGGTTGTAGTGAAAGACTTTTCTTTCCCCTCTTGGCGACCTCCTTTGGTTTTATGGCCGTATTTAGTGCTCGACCGACCTAGAGCGTCGGTGACCTAAGCGAGAGGTACCGAGTTTGATCCCCAGGGAACACTAACCGATGCTCTTATGGCGATTGAAAACATCGTGATACAACCTGCAGATACATTGTATCCAGTGATACAATGTGGTCAGGTTCTCCTGTTAACAGGCTCACGGAGGTCAAATTGCAGTCGCAAATGCTAGATCATGGTCAAGGGGGACAACCAATGTCGCCAAGATGATGATTATTTAATACTCGACCGTGACGGTCGCTGCGTACTTCGGCTGAGCGTCATAGCTATCAATGACAATGTATGAACAAGTTCAGTGCAGCGCTGATGTGCGCTACGCGCTTATAGCTGCTTCACACATACATTTGAGTGACGTAGCGCTACGCAATCGACGTACGCTGCGACCGTTGGTCGAGCATTGAATACGACCACAATACGCCTTTGAGTAACGAATGTCACATTTACTTCATAAAGAAGTTCATGTGTAGGCCAGACGACGTGAGCTTCAAGGCCATTTCATTTTCTGTCCAAAATTTAACCAATCCAATGAAACCAGAAATTCAAGTAAAATAGTTGACAAGTATATAGATATAAGTGTGAATTGAAGGGATTTATCAATATGTTTGCGATTAATGAATAGATCTTTTAATAAAAATGAGAATGGAGTAAATTTTGGTGATGAAGCCTCGCTCCTAAAAATATTTATAAATCCTGTGAGTTCATGTTAATATCTACAATACTTGAGCTATTTTACCTGAATCGCTATGGCTTTGAAGATTTAATTAGATTTGTATAATTTGCGCGAAATGTAAATAAAAAAAAAATTCAGTACGTGCTAGTACTATGCATACACCACAATACTTTTACAAGGAGCTGGTCTTTTTTAGCAGTTCTATTACACTTTTTAAAATATTCACAGTATCAATTGTTATAGTTGAGCTAAATGTCATTTTGGTCCCTTTTTACGCTCTGTACGGCTAGCACGAGTTGCTCTCGCGCGCGATAAGCGAGAAAAAGCGCGACATAGATACTGCTATCTCTTTCATCTATTGAGGGAACAAAACAAACGCTCTCTCGCGGCGCGAGCTTTGTCGCGGACACACTTGTGATAGCCCTGCTGCACCTACAAATTAACGTCCGATTTCACATCGGCAGTACAAACAGCTAACCGTTTCGATTAATTGCATACGATGCCAATTACAATTCATCGGATGAAGGTGTAATTTGGCTTGGAAGTTATAATCGGCATCTGATGTCCTTGGTCCTTTGACGTAACTGACAATGCAGTTTCGAAGCAAGTAAGGATTGTTTATCGAAAATGTCGCCCGGATCTTGAGACAATGGTCGGCCGGGCGTGTCCTGCGAATCATAATTATAAATATTAACATATCTTTCTGATGACCTGTAAGTAGAAAAAAAACCGTTTCGATTATTGTATAAACTTCGGATTCTAAGAAAAGTCGCCAATATTACATTATAAAGGCGGACTGATGTCACAAAAGGAGTTTTGATAATTTTAGAACTCGCAGGCCTACGTTACCTTCCCTTGTTTTTCTTGTTTATAACCCGTCCTTTACACTATCTATTATTGAAAACCGCATTTAAATCCGTTGCGTAGTTCAAAAGATCTAAACGTACATAAATACATACGTAGATACTGCCTACTGTCGGCGGGCAGCGACTTTGTTTTATACTATGTATAGATACAACGATACTTTTCTAACCTCCAAGCCAACTGTGCCTGTTGTGGTCTGTAACGTTCTACGCTATCCCTATTCTCCAAACTTACCAAACATTTATTACCTAGCACAACTTTATTTGTGCCAAACTCCAGAAATTGTTCTATAATACAAATGGGACTTCAGCCGTACCGCATTTTACATGAAATAGGAATCTCGCAAAAGCAGTAATTGTGATTTTTCTTAAATAGGCACAAAATATAGCACAATTTCCAAGCTATTTGAAGCCGGGGTCCCGCGAGGTTTACGGACATCACCAGCTTTAATTAAAAATTGTTATTCAAAAGTCCGCTTAGAGTGGCTTACTCGTATATCGTGGCGCCTGTGGTTTGAACCTATAAAGCCGGATGTAAAGCGTCTGCCGATGGATATATTTTAACGGGCTATAAAATTACTGAGCCTTAATTGTTGTTCAGTTAGTGCACAGCCCTTCCTCGAGTGTCAAAGCACATCACCAACAGAATTTTTACGAGCTCAGCGCTCATAAAGTTAAACGCACAGAAGCCACTTAACTGTGTCCTCGCAGCAGTAACAGTAATTTTCGCTTCATCAGTATATCGTCATTCATCGAGCATTCTTTTTATAGCTTCATTTTCTGGATGTATTGGTTTTTCCAGTATATTTGCTTAAACGAAGATACTTGCTTAGAATCGGCCGATCTTTTAATTATGGTTCTGGCTCAATTCAGAATCTTATGTTTTTTGTAATTGTTTTTAGAAGCTTCATGCATAGAGTACACTGAAAGTTCTGCATTTGAATGGCATATTTTTTAAAACATAAGCAACTCAACCTTTGTTTTTAAAAAATTATCGGGATATCGCGTGTTAATTGTTTTTTATCACAAGTTGAATTTCGTCGTCCGTAGCAAAAATGGAATTAACGAGAAATAATTTTAGAGGGATGATTTTTTATGATTTTAAAAGTTCACTGTCTCCGCAAGATTGCACGCTCGTGTTCGTTTTGGGAAGGAAGCGACTCATTTGAGGCCCCAAATACAAAAACCCCAGAACAAAAATGGACTCGAGTTGATTGGTGTAAAAAATGTTTAAAGTACCGTCGAGTTCATTAATATATGAGCATTACCAAGTCTTCAAATATAAATGTACATTGAAACAGATTCATCCATCAAACATATGTACACATGTCACCTGTCATTCTAATCTGAGCAAGCCTTTCAGTAATATCTAAACAACTGAAAACTAATAAATATCTGTACTAACGTATTCCAATTTTATGTGAACAAGTAAAAGAGCTTCTACTTCTGAACAAAACTAAAGAAATAAATAAATCATCTGGTTCCCGAGCCTACTTATCGAAATAAAACGGATGAAGTCCAATAACACATTCAATGAAGTTACGTAAATAAAAGCAAAAATGAATTTTTATATTTAATATAAATTTAAACGAAAACACTAATGTCTTCTTAGTATTCACATCTTCTAAGTTAACTCAAAAATACCTTAATATTGGTGGGATACAATAAATATATTATGTAGGTAGGTAGGTACGTTTAGTATAGTATTATTGTATTCGTTATTTGTATTTTTATTGATCTTAACACTTAGTATAACCACCATTAGCGTTTATATCCGCCTGCAATCGGTCTTTCATCGAACGTATCATATTTTGACAGGCTTCGGTCCCTCGATATGTCTCCCAATTTCTTTGCCGTATGCTCGTAAACTATTGACAGTTCGAGCCTTTGTATCCATTCTCATTCTCTCTACAGATATTTTTGTAGCACTACATGTTTATAAATACTTGAAAAAACCCTTGCGTAGATATTTTATTATTATTACTAGTATGAATTAAATCACTTTTTGTACACTAGTGAAAGAGAGAACTAGTGTACAAAAAGTAATTTGATTCATAATACTGGAGTTCCATTATGAAGTGACAACACAAAGTGTTAGTTTCACTTGGTTAAATAATTTTGAAAAATATTAGTACTTACAGATATTTATTCGTTTTCAGTTATTAAGATATTACTGGAAGGCTTGCTCAGATTAATATGACAGTTGACATGTGTACATATGTTTGATTGATTAATCTGCTCAGATATATAAGTACCCTTCCATGTACATTTATATTTGAAGTCTTGGTAATGCTCACATATTAATGAACTCGACTGTACAATCACGGACGGTCAAATGCTGTGTATGACATTGTGACAGAAGATGACAGATGAAAGACAGCAACAACTTCTGTATGGGTGTTCAAAGGCGACAGAAAACCAACAAAATTGAGGCGGCGAGAAGCGTAGGCAAAAAATGATTGCGTTTATTTTTCTCCCGGACTCAGGAACTGCACGGTCCCACTTGAAGAACAAAAGACAATTAATGTTGGGTGGTACACCACCATTTGTTAAAAAGTCCCTTTGAAAAAGTAAGGGAAATCCACCAAGAAGTCACATCCTATTGCATCATAAAAATGCACACACCGCGAACAAGACTAAGTCATTTTTGGCTTCTGAAAAGGTAGAGCTAGTGACCCATCCCGCACATAGTCCAGACCTGTAGACTAATTACGTAACGCTATTGCCAACAATTCGCTGATTTCAATGATTAAAATGGTTACTTTTGCGATTTCATATCATCGATTTCATGGGTTCAGTTGCTAACAAATTTCCATTGCAAGAAACTGAAACTATTAAATTGATTATACATAATCGCAAAAGTAACAATTTCAATAATTGAAATCACAGAATTGTTGGCAATAGAGTTACGTAATTAGCCTACTGGCATCATGCGATTTCTTTATTTTCTCAGAAAAGCAAAGATTTGATGAGAGTTTCGACATTTACGGGGTCGGAAGAGGCCGTGATAGTTTTCAACCAGCACGTGAAAAAAATGCCTTCAGACCAAAGGTCCTCATGTTTTCAAAAATGATGTGACTGTATGAAAATGTGTTTAAAATGTAATGGAGAATACTTCGATAAGCAGTAAATATATTACTTTACATGTAAATTGTTTCATTAATGAGTTACGCAAAATTTTCAGTGTACCCCACGTACATAAAAATGTATGCGCTTTAAATCTTATTTATGGTATATATCGTTTAAAATATAAAATTACCGACATAACCAGTGTATGAATTCGGTAGGTAACAACCAAATTAGAATGCTAGTTAGTCGTGCAGAGTATAATAATGGTTGCCTTAAATGGCTTTCATTGGAGTCCCCATTTGATGACACGAGTATTGCAGTTAACAATGTAAAGTACGAATAATTAATGGTTTCCAATGCAATTATTAATTTAACGAATGATGATGAACGATAGTTTAAAAAACGCCTTAGATATGTCGTAGATATCTCTCGGTTCCGATTGGCCGCCGGCGCGTGAGGAATTTGCTCCGCTCCGGCGACAGTAGAAACCGTCGCGCTGCCGGCGGAATGCTCGCATCTTCAGCCCGTGTCGACGCTTTTTGAATAGCTTCCATAATTGATTAGCCAGCGACGGTGTTATTGCTACATTTATTCGCAAAAAGAAATCTGCAACGCTGACACAGATGAGCGCAAGTCGATGTGCCCAATTAAATACTTTGTGTAAATTATTCAAGCAATAATTATAGCCCTGTTAATTCGTTTGAAAAAGAGAACCTGCCTTGCAAAAGGTCATCCACCACCAATGTTTAATATTTTATACTGGTACACCTTTATAAAAAAATCCAAGTTTTCGACTACTACGTCGATTAAACTACTTAACGGATTTTCATCCGGTTTTCACCAATAGACAGAAGGTTTAGGTGTATAATTTGTTAAGGTTCTGCAATACTCCATCAAATGGGGACTCCAATGAAAGCCATTTAAGGCAACCATTATTATACTCTGCACGACTAACTAGCATTCGTACACTATGTCTATGCGAAGCCGGGTCTGGTCGCTAGTATATCACATTTTGTGTTACATTTTCAATGCAATTCCCTTAGAAACGGGTGTATTATCTGCTGCCACAATCGAGAGTGCTCTTGACGGTTCGGAAATTGAAAGAGTGTGCAAGGCAGAAGTTGTAGAGAATTTTATACGCTTGTATTCGTAGAACAACACTTTTCTCTACGACATACCGTTTTGGAGATATTAGTGAGTGACCCAAAAAAACCCTATAATTCTCAGCGTTTTACGGACATTGATGAGCTCGCGGCAGCACCCCAAAGGTCGAAAACTTTGATTTTTTATAAAGAGTTCTGCCAGTTAATGGATACCTGACGTTTTGCAAAGGTAAAATGTATGAATTAATTAGGCTATTGCGCAAAAAGACAAACGAAATTCCCGGCTTATTTTAATTTAAAAAATCAATACTTGTATGATATAACCTCATTACTAATATTTAGAGTGTTACTTTGTGCATCACCACAACAATACTTGTTTTAAAATTAAAAAATATGTGAACTAATCAGTAATAACATAATAGGGTAATGTTTAAACAACGTTGCGCAGACAATACCTGATTACGGCATGAGAGGAAATCAGCGTAAGAGATTTGCTATCCAACCGTAACATAACAGTAGCCTCGCATTAGTGGGCCACACTCGAGTTAAACACTGACTTCGAGTACCAGTGTGTAGAATAAACTGTCAGCTATTTAAGTTAGAGTTATCTAGTGTAGGTATTACAGTACTTATAATGAGTAATAGGCAGTGTTTATTGATTCTAATAAAGTAAACTTTATCGCAGTGTCGTTGAAGACCAGTGTAGAGGTCCAGTGTTAGTTGCTTGGTGACTCGATGCAGCCGCAATCGGCCTAGTGGAAATATTTTCGACGATGTTGATATAACAACCGAAAGTTTGCGTTCAGCGGTGAAATGAACATTTTTGTGCAAAATGCTCAAATATCACCGACGCTCTCATCGGCATAAATCGCCCGTGCAGTGTCTAAGATGGAGGTTTGTATTGGTATGCGATTTGTAAACGTTAAATGTTTACCTTTTGGTGATGCTGTAATATTTGTCTATGATTGAATAACAAACATTTTGCCGTTACCTTAATGAGCAAAATCTTGTTACTTGATCGATCACAGACGAATGAAATAAGCCTGTAATTGTCATTTAGGTAGCAAGTCTATTTAAGTTTGTATTTTGGGTCTTTACCTATGAAATTAGTGTTTTGTATGGCGAAACTGACAGAAATTGGAATTTTCTTAAAATAAAATGTTTCAATTTCTTGGAAATGACCAAGCTAACCGGGGTATTTCATTTTGATAATAAAACTATTCACAAAATTACATCTGGTTAAAAAGGTAAAACTGACGAGTGACGAAAAGGGGTGTTTTGAAACCATCATAAAACTTTTTAATGAGTCTACTAAACAAACTCTATTTAAAACCAAGTATTAGTTTTTATAGATTATGTACAATTAAAAATATTTGAGCAATTGTGTAATTGCAAAAAGAGTGCCGTTTTAATAGGTAAGGACCCAATACAAGTTTTCCGACACTACAAGTTTAATATGGTTCGAGTTATCTGAAAACATAAAAATGGACTCGGCCTTGCTTGGATTGGTTTCCTGTGGATGAGAAATCGAAATGATGATATTATTATAGATTCTGTTTCTGCTTATTTGTGGATGTAGGCGATGAGTCTATGCATTCAATATTGAGCGTAGATTATTTGTATTGAACTAGGGATATTTGTCCATGATAACATCAGTCCTGACTAGGCGGAACAAAGTAAGTAAGGTAGAAACGTATAGAGTATTACATATATAGTGATTCTCGACCGATCAATATAGGCTGATTAATTCGACCGCTGTGAAATCCCGGCTGTGACCACTACTGCTATTAATCTTTGAATACTTTGTGGTTTTGGAGGGCCACCTAATGTAGTCTGTAATGGTTTTAATCTAAAAATATGTGAACATCTTCCGGCTAATTGGAGGTGGCCCAACCTCAGTAAAACCATTCGATTCTGTGCCTGCTACATATCTCCGTCCGTAGTTGATGTGGGACTGTTCCAAGTACAATCAACTACTGTGTTTGAGATTTTATAGCGTGACGCAACGTGTCGTCCCCCACAGGTCGTCCGGCGACTCGGACGCGGCCAGCTCGACGGCCGTGGAGACCACGCTGGAGCGGCTGCGCGGCACCCGCGGCGCGCTCGAGGAACTCTGGTCCGACCGCGAGCGACGGCTCGAGCTCACACTTCAGCTGAGACACTTTGAAAGAGATGCCTTGGAGGTACACCTTTACATTCCTACTGATATAGTGCAACTAATTTCTGCGTCGCTGTTGTTGTAATTGACATGACATTTCAAAATGGCGACACTTACTTCCAGCTTTGACCATCGAGTCACATAAGTTTGCCGTACTACAGTGCCATAGTTTCTTGCAGTATGGGAGCGATACTTGAGGAGATACTGGGACGATATTGATGCCAGCCTTCAGTCTCGCGCGCACGAGACTGTTGTAATGTCTGATTTCCGTTTAACTCTCGCGGGAACCTCATAAGCACTACATGTTTCTTTAAATTTTAAAGTTTACGATTTCTAATTAATAGTGTGAATAAAGTATGATATAAAGTAAGTAGAGACTCATTTGAGTTGCTTGATTTCAGGTATCCTCACGATTAGAACTATGGGGTGATGAGTTGCAACGTACAGATCCGCCTCGCGATCCCCAACAGGCGGAGCAGGCACTCGCGGCTCACAACGAAAGTGTGGCCCGAATGCATAACGCTACCTACCAGGTGATTATTAATACTAGCATAACGATCTACACAGTGTTGGCTAGTTTTGGTCTACATTTTTATCGTTATACCAAATCCGTCAGTCGTTTTGCAACATGTCTGATGTTCATAGGTGGTGCAACAAGGCCAAGAGCTCGCAGCGGCCATAGCAGAGGCGTCCGACGTAATGGCATCGAGCGGGTCAGACAATTCGGAGAGTGCACCGCTCGATGCCCAGGCGCGGGTGCAACTGCTACTAGAGTTCCTGCATGATAGGCAGCTAGACCTGGAAGACCTGGCCGAGGAGAGGCGCGCCCGCTTCGAACAGTGCGTGCAGCTGGGTATGTCGTTGAATAAATTTAATTTGGTTGCTGTGGTTTCCCTTGTAGTACTAATCTCTTGTGCTGACAGTTGTAAATATGTGACTAAGTGGAATAGGCAGATCAGCTAGTTCCTCTGCAGATCAGAAAATAGATAGCAGCATTTTGTGCTAATATTTTCAACAAACCTGCCAAGTATGACATTAGAACCGAAACCTCCATTAATAAATTTGATGAAGACTCAAGTCTACAGTGGATTGTTACGGGACGTTGGTGATGATGATCATCATCATCATCATCTTGGCGTTAATGTCCCGGTTGTGCTCTCGCGCACGAGAGCCCGAGGTCCGCCTTGACCATGATCCAGGATTTGGCAGGTCAGGGAATTACAGTGGAGCGACTGCCATCTAACCTCCATGACCCTGCTCTTAGGGGAACCTGACTAGATTGGATCATGGTTACACATCCAGTCGCCTGAATGTGCAGGTTTCATCACGATGTTTTCCCTCACCGTAAGAGCATCGGTTAGTATTCAACTAATGTACATAACTTAAAAAACAGTCATTGGTACATGGCCGGAGCGAGATTCGAACCCGGGACCCCTGGCTTACGAGTCGGATACTGTAACCGCTCAGACGCTATCAAGCGTGGACAAGTATAAACGGCGCCTAATTATGACATTGGGTTCTCTTTAAGCCAGCAACTGCGCGGTAAAGGTTCGAGGACACATATCTTCAAAAACTCTCCTTTGCAAAGAAAATTAGCACGGCAAAACTCCCTGCGAACTATTTGGGCGCAATCTAATTATGCACACATCACAGTATCAGGTGTATAAAGTTGTACGAAGAGCTCTCTGAAAGTTCTGCGCTCCTGGGTGCTAATTATGAGCTTGAATTTTAAATGTCATATTTTTTATAACATGAGGTCTAGGATCAAGTTTGTTCTTGATCCTAGCATGAGGTACTCCATAATTTTTTTTATTGGCGGGAAATCGCGTGTCAATTGTTTTTATTTCAAAAATGGAATTAACGCGAAAAGATTTTAGGACGATGATTTTTTATAATTTAAAAGTTCTCTGTCTCCGCTAGAGTGCACTGCTCGTCTTCAAAATGCTTTTAGGAGGGAAGCACCTCATTTGACCACCGTAAGGCGTTGGTACGCATGATCGTGGCCGTTTCTTTTCATGATAAAATTCGTGAAGGTCGGCCCTCAACTGCGATCACTGAGGAAAGTGTGGCTATTGTCAGGCAACTAATTGAAGAAAGCCGGCGTTTTACCCATGTGATGTGTTGGTGATGATGATATTTATAGATATAATAACCATCAAATATCATCGTTTGTCCAGGCCAATTTCAAAAGGACGCAGCCCAAGTGGTGAGCTGGATACGGAACGGCGAGGCGATGCTGGCCGCGTCTTTTTCCGTTCCCGGCACGCTGCCCGAGGCCGAGCAGCTGAAGAGGGAGCACGACCAGTTCCAGGTCGCAGTGGAGAAGACCCACGCCAGTGCTGTGCAGGTCAAATACAGGGCCGACGCTCTGCGGGCAGCTAACCATTACGACCCACACACTATTAGGTAATAGATCATAATTTAGTTTTATTATGGATAGACAGTAAATTTTGAAATAAATATTCGATACTAATTAATATGATATTTTATTTTATATGTACTCTATTCACAGAGAAATCTCAGAAGAGGTAACCGAACGGTGGCAAAGACTTGTGACGTGTGCGGAAGAAAGGCACAAGCTAGTGACTGCGTCTCTCAACTTTTACAAGACAGCTGAACAAGTTTGTTCCGTACTGGACTCCCTGGAGCGAGAGTATCGGCGCGACGAGGACTGGTGCGGGTCGGCGGCGGCGCCTTCCACTGACGAGCCGGTGCCTTCGCCGAATTTAGACAAAGCTTCGCAGGTGCGTACCTATTTGTGAGATTTATGCATAGTTTGTTCATCAGTTGGACCTTATTGTCTCAAATGTACTGTTACGCTGTTTTCTTGTAAACGAACATACTTAACAAATCACAATAATGCAGCAGCAGTGATATCACTCTCCAATATAACGTAGCCTAGGTGCCATAGCGCCGTCTTCAAAGTTTGAAATTCTATATGTTATTTTAATAAATGTACTTCAAGATATCGTCCTATTAATTTAATTGATAGGATCACAGTAATAAGTACATAACTGTACAGTATTCACAATCATATGAGCCAGCGTGAACTGACATCGCTTCGTATCACCGATCCAGGTGGCGGCTTTGATAGTGAAGCACGGCGAGCAAAAGGAGGCGTTCCTGAAGGCCTGCACGCTGGCGCGACGCACCGCCGAGACCTTTCTCAAGTACGCGGCGCGCTCGGCGCAGGTCCACGGCCAGACCGCCGCCGCCAGCAAGGCGCACCACGAACAGACGCGCGCCATACTCGACACACTACTCTCGCAGGAGAACAAGGTGACTGACTATCTCATACATGCATAACGACACGCTTTTCTTCCGTAAGGGAAGGCAGAGACCATTTCGTTCTAGTTGCTGCACTCCTGTCAGATCTCTCTCGCTTCCACATTCATACAGCATCGCTATCGCTAAATGCGACCAGATACATACGGGCCCGTACATCCACAGCCATCACTTACAATTTTCGTACCCATATTGTGCACAGGCGTTTGCCGCTAAGATCTGCTATGCAAGTCGTTTTCTTGCACATCAGCGCAAATCTGAGTAGGGGTCGAAGACGCCATTGCCGAAACCGGCCGGAAGAGACACCAACAATCATACGACTCATACGAAAAATTAGACTAGCTTTCAATTTTCTACAAGTCTGCAAATTGTACGGCATTGTTTATTTGTTTACTTGTTTACACACAACATTGTCCATTTCAACTATGTTATAAGATAATATTGATGTTGACAATGTGTATTACGCCGCCGCCGTTCCACTTGTGTCTATTATTGGATCGAGCGGTACATGCGCGAGCCCCATTGTCAGTGTCAGTGCCGCAGAGGTGGAACAATAAAGGCTTTTGTTAGGCGCCGGCCGATGGTATCGCCGCCGCGGCTGCGCCATGAGGTTTCCCATCGGCTGCGGATGTGACACGCCATGTTTCTGGTGCCACGCGTGGTCGTTATGTGCGACGATGTTCAAGAGTTTTATTTTGATATTATTTCAACCGGTACATATTTTGTTTTTCATTAAAGGGAACCATATATAAATGAATATTTTTTCTTATTAATTTTTTTGAAAATACGTTGCGTTTCTATCTAAATGTATATTGTGAGAAGTGTAAGTGAAAAGCCGTTTAATATTATTTTCTATGGTGTTAGGACCTCTGACTGAGATCCATGTGCTACTTCGGTGAGACGCGTATTTTTTGCATTTTTGCGGTTTAAAAATACGTCAAGGAAACGTTATTGAATACGTTTAAAGTCGACTTTTGCTACACTTTTAACCACTCAAGCTCGACGCTGGATATTTACACGATACATATTGTTACTGGATTTCTAAAATCCTGTGAAAAGTATCACGATGCGTGAACGCTTCGTAATATGCTATAAATATCGTGATTCAGTATCGCGATCCACGTATCACGTTAAACATCCAGTATGTAGCATGCATCCCTGCGGAGGGTCAGGCAGCCAAAGAGGTAGAATTTATTTGACAAAAAGTGAAGTTAGGTGTAATTTCCAAGTCGGGTGCCGGCTTTAACTACGAATTTAGGTAAACGATTCGAATAAGAATTTGGTGGATAATTAAATTAGCTACTTATTTCCCAAATAGCACCTCTTGGCCTCACTTTCATCGAAAACAAAAAAATTTTTAAACATAATTTTAAATAAACGATGAATAATCTAACTGACAGTTATTGGAAAACCCTAGAAAATCTCCGAACATGCATACAAAAACCGACCTCCTTGCCAAATCGGTTGCGGAGATAGACATGTGCAATAGCAATATTTTCCAAATCACATACTGGCATCAACCAAGTTTTCTTTACCGGGAGAGACATCGACATACGTCCACAACGGCTGCAGCAACTTCTGTACAGCGACACTAGCCTCGCCCTAACTAACACTAACATCGTCCTCCATCACCCAGGTACTGGAACACTGGACCGTCCGCAAGAAGCGTCTCGAGCAGTGCCAGCAGTTCGCGCTGTTCGAGCGGTCGGCGCGCGCCGCCGTCGAGTGGATCCGCGAGACGCAGGAGCGCTGCGGGGCTGCGGCCGCGGCGGCGGCGGCCGGTGTCGCCAGGGAGAGCCGGGAACGGGTGCGGTTGTTAGCGCAACTGGCCGACGGACTCGTGGAGAAGGGGCATCCGCACGCGGTACAGATCAAGGAGTGGGTCGCCGCTGTGGACGCACGGTATGTACGGATGATTGGTTCGCCACGACAGTAGAGCCCAGTTTCTGAAACGTATGTCTATGTTAATCGTCAAATAGAACTCTTTCCATCTCTGTCTACAACTCACCATTTCTTTTCTATTTTATTACGTCATTACAGCCCACCTGCAAGTAAGTGGCAACTGTTGCCAAATAACATCTACAATTCATACATTTAGGTCGCAGGTAACAAAAATACAGAACCGCAGGTGCGCTGTCACTGTTGAGTTCTAAGATGAAATGCCTCGTGCCTGTAATTTTACTGGCTACCTTATCCTTCAAACCGGAACATAACAATGCAAACATTGTTGCTTGGCGGCAGAAATATATAAGTTGGTGGTACTCACCCAGGTGGACTCTTCAGGTTTTGCAGTCCTACCATCTGATGCCCTGAGCCCTACAATTCACCATAGTTAAGGATAGCGAATTTTAATTGATGATTAACATAGATTGACGTACGAGAAACTGGCCGTAAATTTACCTGACCCTCTTTGTATTGTACCCTCTCTCACCGATATGTTTCGATAGGTATGCCGAGTTCAGCGGCTCGATGGAAGGCGGTGAGAGCGAGGTGGAGAGCGACTCGGGATTGGCGCCCTCGCTCGTGTCCTCGCAGTCGGCCGACAGCGACGTGCGCGCCGAGCCACAGCCACCGACCGCCGGCGAAGACAAGCGACGCAGCGCCCGGAGAAAAGAGTAAATTTCAATACTTATCTGTTGTAGTACTGTTAGTTTTTTCCTCATTACATGTTTGTAACTAAAACGTTCGTATCAACAGATTCATCATGGCGGAACTGCTCCAAACAGAACGAGCATACGTGAAAGATCTCGAGACGTGTATCACGTGCTACCTGCGGGAGATGCGCACCGATCCCGGCTCTGTACCGGCCGCCCTGCACGGCAAAGAGGAACTGATATTCGGCAACGTCGAGGAGATATACAGATTTCACGAGCGCGTGTTCCTGCGCGAGCTGGCCAAGTACGAGACGATGCCGGAGGACGTGGGGCATTGCTTCGTGACGTGGGCGCGCGAGTTCAACATGTATGTGTCGTACTGCCGCAACAAGCCCGACAGCAACGCCGCCGTCGTGCAGCATGCCGGCGACTACTTTGACAGGTGCTCTAACACACTATACCACCTACAGCTTCTATACTTTGTGAAATATAGGATGATCATTTTTACAGTTCACAGTAGGGATGGGATAGTGTAAAATAATTAATGAATCTACTCGATTTTCGATATTCATTCTCATAGAATTTGGAATCGATAGTTGCATGGTTATTCTGTACGTGTTATTTGAATTAATAATTTATTAATAGGACATTGAAAACCCTTCCACAACGACGATTTCGACACGTGCATATAGTTGTTCGGTCAGTCAGCCTATTCCGTAGAATACGCGCGAGTCGAAATCGTTGTTGTGAAAGGTCTCTTAGGGTGAAATCCAAACAAGGAATAAGAATTTAGTTACAAAAAATAATATAATAATAAAATAATTACCTAAATGTTAATTTTTCGATTGTCTTTTATTATTCGTTATTCACGGCACTCCATAAAGGGGCGGTGCCTGTCTATGAAGTACGACATTATCCGTAGTACATTTTACCCAAAATAAATTCGAAACTTCATAGGCGTGCGCCAAGGACCAACAATTAGTGAGCTGTCAAAATTATCATCCTATTTTAGACAAAGCATACAGTAGGATATCCGGCCATAATAATATCTTCTTCTTAGCTCAATGAAGAATAAAATTTATAGGTTTCCTATTCGCACTCTGGTCCTTCTATGGGTTTGCGATGGAGACAATCTACCCACATCTGTTATTTAATCGAGTCATATGTCAAATGAAAAATATTTCTTTCCCCTAACCAATATATGGATAGGGGATAGGGGAATATATGGTCCTTCTACCAGGGTGAGAGGACCATATTTTTCTTACTTAAGTAATATTCTTTCGTATATCATCATCATCATATATTTAAGAGTATGACTCTTGTCGGTGGAGCAATCGCCACTCTTCTCTCCTGTCGGCCAACCTCTACATCTCTCTATAATCCCCGGCGCTCACTTTTCCCTTCACGTCCTTCCAATATTAAAATCTTGGCCCTTCCTCTTCCTCTCTTTCCCTCAACTTCTTTTATTCTTTCGTATAATACTCGTTTTTTTAAATAACAGATTAGTGTAGATATTCTGGGGCCGGATCTTAGACCTTTTCATTTGAAATACACTTCTATAACTTTTTATTATAATCTCAGGGTACAAAGGAAGAAGAAACTGGAGCATCCTTTAGCGGCCTACCTGATCAAACCAGTTCAAAGAATTACCAAATATCAACTACTCTTGAAGGATCTCCAGGCGTGCTGTGCAGAAGGGCAGGGTGAAATTAAGGTTTGTGACTCTCTTTTGCTTTTATGTTACTCTATAATATTCTGCCATAAAAATAACTATCACCCATATAATAACAAGCCAAGTGTGTAGCTACTCGATGGACTTGGAATGAAACTGAGTCCTAAACGAAATATATATTTCAGATTCGGTTGACACGTTAACCACAATCGTTTCTACGACCTATACGACATGCTATTACCATTTCTTGTTTTAAGGTTCTGTCGGTGACATTGGTTCTGCTATGATTATAGAAGTTAAGGGCTTTATTTATATCGGTGGTTTTACATTGTTAATATGTAGAAATCCATTTCAAGCTCATTTCGATACATTTACTAATGGCCAACTGCACAAACATACATTAAAAAAGTCAAACCCTTGAAATAATGGATAAATGAGATTACCTAAAATTTGTATGAAAAACGTTCCCCCTTAAAGAACTGATGTAGTTTACAATAGCTCTGTTAGTAAAATAACTACCTTTATACTATTTTTAAAGTCAAGCATTCCTAGGTTTGTCTCGAGTATTAAACACAATATTATATGTATTTACTAATATTATATTTATTTACATCAATCCTTGCATCAATCACTATCTGCTCGACTGGTTATTGAAAGATTGTTTCATTTTTAAGCAACTATAGATCTGTTAATGTTTGTAAAAGGCTGTTTGTTTCCTGAAGAAATAAATAAATAATAAATATTTTGGAGCTAATGGTTAAGGAGTCCGACTCGTACCCCGAGGTACCGGGTTCAAACCCCAATACCCCAATTACCAATGACTTTTCTGAGTTATGTAATTTCATAAGTTGAACACTAACCGATGCTTTATAGTCCTAGAAGTACGCCTAAAAACTACAAATCGATGTATAGGCTAGCCGTTTGTGCTTTGGCACACGTGTACTAGATGTCCAAATAATTATTTTGGGCCGCAGTTCTTAAAAATATTTCCCTTACATTTTTTGTTTTCTCGGAAACCTATTGAGTATATAAACAATTAAATAAAAGGGCTTTCCGAGACAATTCAAAATATACCACGTCATTACATTCAAAAATATATTTCGTTAGTTCGTGACAAATATTTTAATTTGTTACCTGAAACTCTTAATTATCCTCGTTCGTGCAGTTTGGGAGGGAAGGTTAGTGGGAGAATCAGTGACACAATGTTCAAAACGAGGATTTTGGTCCAAAAATCGTTACAATAACACTTCACAATTTCACTTCAAGCGTGATTTTCTCCGTAAGTATACATGTGCCGAATATTATTTATTTTTTCTACGTCAATTGGCACATCTGTAAACGAAGTCACTTCCTTTTTATTACAATATAGATAGATGGATAAGGAAACTTCCCTGTTGTCAAATCTCGGTTTTCAGGGGTTAAATCAGCAATACTAATAGTACAGTAACAATATAGTTGACTTGGCATTTCTAAAAGATGTTGTCTTGGTTTGTGTCGGATAACATATTTTTCCTTGTATACGAGTATGGCGCGGGTACTAATATTACTACTGATGAATATTTCATTTAAAAAGTTAATGTAGTTTACGTTAATCCGTAGACACCGTAGTACATAATCCGTATGGTATACAAGCGTGAGTGTCTAAGAATGTATGACTACATGGTTACTACAAATACTTCCTCTTTATGATCTTTGTATAGATGTCAGAATATTTTGGTAAATATTTTCACCCGTGTACTAGACTGAGCTCTGGATCACCCAAAAAACAGAGTAGGGGTTATCAACGAACAAGCTGAACGAGCACGCTCAACGTTAATTGATCACTTCATCAATTAAAAAAACCTAATGTGTCAAAAATTTCGAGCAATCCGCTTAGCTTTCCGCTCTCTTTTTATTTAGCGCTTTTATATACCGCTACGAACGCGGTATTTCTTTTGGCAGCTAACCGATAAAACTGTGTGTAACATCTGCTTGAATTAGGGCATAGAGTATTGACTAGTTCAAAATCAATTATGATACACGTTAAAATTACAAAAGAGCTTAAAGCGAACTGGCCTTCTGTAAATGTGAGAATTTGGATATTTCAAGAACATAAATTCATGGATAAAACAGTTGTCCTTTATTTAAAGCTGCTGATCGGCGACGAAACTTGAAATTTGTTTGTCAGTATGTATTTCCACCGGAGTTCCTTCACACAAGTTTCAATTCTCGTCCCGCCTCGCTCCTCGCCATCCTTGAAAACGCCAAATTACATATTGCTGCAGATGTCCATGGAAACCGGTGATTACCAATGATCGGTCGGAATGACGCAGGCTAACGTTATCAAAGCTATGGATATGCCCTAGAATTTACAGTAGCGGTACCCGTTCCGGTTTTTAATCATTTGTTGTGTTTGTATTCCTCTTTACTTTGAAAGAAGATAACGTAAAAGAAAATTAATATTCTTATTAATCGCATTTACTTTAACCATAACTGGATTGTCTACTCTACTGTATTAACAAGTGACGTAAAATGCCAAAGAAGTTGATATCCCTTACAAATCCATCCGTACACAAATCCTTACTATTAATTCTTATAGCGTTTACGTACAAAGAACTAAATATGACTCAAAGTGCGGAAAAAGAGAGAAAAATGAACCTAAACCTAGTATAGCGTACAATATGCTCAGCATGAACGAGAATCGCTTGACAATCACAAAGTTAGCCACGCATTTGTTATACGTAATGTAGTAAACTAGCCTTCTTATCACTGGAGCTCTTACGGACGGATAAATACTTGATATGATAAGATAAAGACGTTGGCATGGAATAGCTTCAGTTTGACAGCGACCTGAAACAGTTACCTGAATAACATGTTACATAAATACTAAATATCTAGGCAACTAATTTATACTTGAATAGTGCTGTGCTTTTCTGTGCTGTGTGATTAATAATGTGTAAGAATTGTAAGTACTGAACTGGGCTCAGAGTTTTCTGTTTTGGTTGTTCACAAGGTCATTCATTTCAGATTATCAGTTTAAAGAAAAATAATTTTACCTTTACATTTTATGGCCAAAAGGAGTTAGTAAACCATCGTGTTATAAATTTAAGGAGACGGATTGTGTAAGATTGGTTTACTTTTTAATTAATATAGGATATATTTAAACATTTGCTGATTTGAAATAACAACGCAGCTACAGTTTCGCGTTGTTGTTACACATGACGAACCTAAACGTACGCAACGTTGTTTTTATAAGCGACAGTTATCACTTTCTATCAAAGCTACCGTTATCGTTACATTAGGTTGGTCGAGATTTGGCATTTATATTAGGTGTTTCGTATATATTTCGAAATATTATAGAAAAAAAAAACGACTCTTTCGAGATAATGTAATTGTATGTGTGTTTACACTTTTACGATTAGTCATAAATTCAATGGTATGTTCTATATATATGTTGTTTTTGGGATTTTGAGTCTTTGAAAATTTACTGTAACGGTTTAGTGTTTCAAATTTTCTTAAAGCGATACATTGACTGCCATTTATTTGTTCATTTGTTTCCACAAATCTCGGGTTGTTTGTAATAACTAATACATGTACTTCAATATTTTCCTCATTAGTGAGTCATTAGTACGTTTAACAGAGTTGCGCGCAGTCGGGGGACTCGAATGACATGACGCTCTATTCCGGCGCACTGCAATGTGATATAGTCTACTATTTGTAATTTTTCTTTGTGTAATGGTTTCCAAATGTGTTGATAATTTGCTACTGACAATGTTGAAATATATTGTGAACCAACGTGGTAATCGCATAGAGCCGCTACCTGTAGGTGCCAGTAAAAATGTACGTATCATCTATCTTTTATTGCCGCTGACCCACACCAAATTTGCTCTGGCACAATAAATCGTGCCATGTAAATCTATCTATATACCTAAGCTAAATTATTTCGTGTGAAATGCCCTATTAATAGTAAAACAAATCGTCTAACTTATTACTATAATGAACGTGTGGCACAGATATAAACAGCGATTTGTGGAATTCTGCGATATTCTGCGACTACTTAATCTGTTGTGGCATTTAAACTAGCCCATTCAGCCTTTTGTACGAACAGTATTAGTACTCGTATAGTCTCCGAAATTCGAAACTTATTTTTATTGCCTCAGTTATTTTTTGGTTTGTACCAACAAATGCGCACCTATCATAATTCGAGAACTAAAATTAAACCAAAACACATTGAACTGATCTGTGGGATTAGCAATACTTTTGATTAAATTAAATTGAAGAGATCATGAAATAAATGTTGACTTTCCCGTACTAAATATGTGTCGTCCTTGTCGTACATTACCACCACAACATGGTGGATTTATTAAAATGGTTGAAGTAAAGGAAATATTATACTATCCTTTTCCATCCTTGTATATTATTTATATTATACCGTCCGAATCTATGTATCACTATATTACGTTTAAGTAAAATCTTTGTTCAGTAATTATTTAAACGAATAAAGTATTCATTTGTATTTTGTATGTTGCGTGCTCCCAAACTACTGAATCAATTTCGAAAATTATTTTACGAATGGGTAGCTACATTCTTTCAGATACTTATTGTCCCGTAAAGATTAGTTTCTCGCGGCAAAGATAGTAGAATGTTAGTAAAGTTTCGGACTAAACTTAGGTAAAAACCGCGGGGTCCGCTAGTCTAAAATATTAATAGTGTTTTGATAAGTCTATATCTACAGCAGCGCCATAAAGCGGGATACATTTTCTCTCATCCTGCCATTGCATAAGTTAAGCATGCATTATTTAAATTTATATAGGTGTTGGCCGGTACTCCGCTTTTACTTACATGACCATGTTTGTTCCAGGACGGTCTGGAAGTTATGCTGTCAGTCCCCAAGAAAGCGAACGATGCTATGCATCTCAGCCTACTCGAGGGCTGTGATGTCCCCAATGACAGTTTGGGCGAGGTGGTGTTACAAGACTCTTTCCACGTTTGGGACTTCAAGCAAATAATTAAAAAGGGTAGAGAACGACGAGTATTCCTTTTCGACTTACACCTCTTGCTGGCTAAAGAGGTTAAAGACTCGCATGGAAAAGCTAAATATATTTTTAAAACGAAGTTTATGGTGAGTATTGTTGTTATCACGCTGGAATGTACTATGTTTGAACGGAGTGGTGAAGTAGATTGGTTGTTGGCAGACGGCGGACCTTGGCATCACGGAGCACATAGAGGGCGACGAGTGCAAGTTCTCCGTGTGGACAGGCCGCGAGCCCATGGCCAGCGACTGCCGCATCGTGCTCAAGGCGCCCTCCCTCGAGGTCAAGCAGACTTGGGTTCGTCGACTGCGAGAAGTTTTAGGGGTAACTACACTACGTACCATATTTTTATACCAACTGTTCATAAAGGTTATTCGTTAACCAAACAATAAGAGTCAGTTAGATAAATATTTTACTATTGTATTTTTCCATTGCTCGCTTGTAATAGAGGTGTTATTTCTGTAACAGGAAACATATTTACGTGGAATCCTTCCCCCGCGAAGTCCTGTACGTTGCCGTCCTACGTCAACAAGCTCTCAGCGGTCTAGTAGGTAAGTAAATTAGCTGTCGAAATTGACTCAATATCCAGTTACTAGATGCATTAATCAGAATAAATCCTTATGATCCCAGTAGTTCTCAGTCGCTGATTTAATGAGGACGTCTCACCACTTTTACTAAGTAACTTTTAAGTGGCTCATGATATCTGTAAAGAAATTTTCTTGATATATCTTAAACCAAAGAAGATATATGCGCTAGAACATCCTTATTTTGTCATGAACGATGACGTCATTCAGCACTCGGTAAACCTTATATTCGGACTGATAAAGTACATATTATTTGCGTTTCAAACCTTTATTACTTCAGCATATCAAAATGTATTATAAAAATTCTTTCAATGAGTTTCAATGTTGTGGAAATTCATTCTCATGTTATTGACAAATTTATAGGATTCCACTACATGAGACGTCCTCATTTTGGTACCACTGGGACTTTTTGTGCTGGGAGTTTCGTGGAACTATTACACTTATGCTAACCTATGTTTTGTTGTAGGGATCTCGAGGACACACTGCTAGACGAAACTACTGAAAATCTCGACAGAAACTCCTTGGCGTCATTTGGTAGCGGAAATACGACGGACTCCGACAAGGTAAGTGCATTTGAGCAAAGCGTAAAGTAAAAAATCTGTAATAATTCAATTTACAGGGGGTAGTCTGTAACAGGAGTGAATAATGCATTGACTGTGGATTGTATTGTCACTTTAATTGATTAAGGGCCGATTTTTCAATCCTCATAATATATATCGGACAGATAATATTTATCTGTCCGATAAAATAATATACTGCCTAAAACACTGCTTATATACTGCTTAAAACAATATAATCCTTCAATTGTATATGAAGTAATGATACATTTTATTTTAGTCACACAATAACTTATCAGACTAACACATTTTATCTGACGATTGAAAAATCGGCCCTAAGACATTGAAATATTATAATAGTCTACGAATAGTACTAAGCTTCTATTACAGGCCACACATGTATAATCTCTTACGTAATACATAATGTATAATACCTTGCTCAAATATGCGATACTGCGGTAAACTAATCGTTGATGTAGTTAGGACCACTTTTAATAATACAGGTGACCTCAAATTCATAATACAAAGTTGTACAGTATGCATGTGATCGTGATAACAAACAACTTTGTTATGGCATCAATTCGTTTTCAATTTTTATAAACAATACGTATTTGCCTTAAATGTTTATTTCATAATTATACATTGATACATACAGTAACACACTTAGACCTAATTAAAAATAGTACCTAAATAAAAAAATAAATTCGTAAATAAAAACAGACTAATTCGCTGACATGCGGAAGTCTGCCATGCAAAGGCTAGCGGCGTTACCTCTCTGAATTGTCAGACTTATACGCTGACCGAGGTAACCGCCAGCACGTGAGTCCTCCAGTAGACTCAATTAGCCAGGGATATCTCTGGGAATACCTTTTTGGTGCTAGGGCCCTTAGGTATTAACGTTTTAATTATAAATGGCGCAAATAAATAACTTTGACCTAGGGATCCGTATTTGCGCTGCTTGAGGTCTTCCGCCGAAGAAGCAGCTGCTGCGCTAGCATTGGCTGAGGTAGCTCTAATGTGGGATGGGGCCAGGGTGCCTACATAGGTTGCATCCCACACCAGAGAATGCCGTTGTGACCAAGCAACGAGCGTCATGCCGTCGGGCCTCTGGCCATCATCAGCCAGTTCGGTTCTAATACAGCTGGCGCGTTGAGGAGGGCAAAGCGTAATATTGTTTTATTTTCTTATGAAAAATGTAATTTTTACTCTACTACATCAAGCACGTTCTCTGAAATGTGTAGCGATCACATGTGTCAAAACACAGATTTCACAATCTAAATTTAAATATCAATAAATCGAAAATCAGACTATTAATTAATTTAGACAGGCAAAAGGAAAATATTGTTCCATTGACATACTTTGTCAAGTACCGTTAATGTATCAAATGCCATATGTGGTCTGTGTGTGGTCATCTGAGGTGTAGCGCTTTACACACGCAGCATGGAACGTTTTATTAGCACGTTGAATAAAGGTTCCCTAGGTACCTGCAAAAATCGCGTGCCTCTTGCGAGTTTCGTCAAACGAAATGCCTTTTGCTTCTGTTGTTTATTGAATATTTTGAAATTATGCCATCTAGCGGTAGCTATAAAAATCAATTCCAATAGTCACGCAGTCAGAATTCGGATCTAAAACGAGGCCATCAGATGACACATCCACAATACGATTCGTCTTATGAGCCAGATGGCGGTTACATCTATTATTGCTTCTCTACACACGGTGCAATAATTGGTTCATCATAGATGGCGTTACTCTTCATTTAGAAATAAATCTTCCAGGATGTGTGGTAATTATTTTTAACTTGCCATTACAATGTTCTATTCATTCGAACGATACAACACATGTTGACTTCAGGAATAAATCAGTCGTCAGTCAGACCTCTGTCAGACATTGTGTTGTTTCATTTGCGTTGAGATATTGACATATCGATAGATAGTGTCAAAATGGAGTCCTGCTCTCACCTTTGGGCTGGTGTGCCCCAATACCAACTTCTTCCACTCGATTCCAATTTCAATCCAATGCTATGCCAGGCTGTTCGTATTATTTATGATCCCATGCTCACAGATTCCCTTAGCCTATACCATCTATACTTCGGTGAATGTACCGAGCAATTGTTTGCTTTGTGCCCCCGTCACTTTCCATTGCAGCCTCCTCCGACATTAGGATAGAACTAACATAATGCATTACGATACGAGGCTTTTACCGCGCACGTGCAATATACGGAATGATCCCTCCCGAAATCTTTTACCTGTGATATAATGTCTTTCCAGGCAAGGGTACTGTAGGCATTCGATGTTTTGTAGGCAGTGACTGCATCACCAGGTGGATCATCAGTCCGTGTACCTCCCTATACAATAAAATAATATCGATTGCAATAGGCGTTGCATGCACCAAAAGATATTTTGAACAAAGACATTTACTACAAAGAAGGTTATTTTACTATGGGAAATACCTTATGGCATTGCCGCCATAAGTTTTTAAAAACAGTTAGATGATTTATTGTTATCTTTCACGTCAAATATTTATATTTAGCAATCGTGGGTCTCAGGTGACGGTAAATGGGCAGGGAGTTATTTATGGTCGTTTCTGTGAAGAAGGTTTTTTGTGGTCGTAGTTGGTACATTTAGTATTGTTTTGGTATTGTTCTTTAAATATTTTCTTGATGCCTAGTCGTACCATATACTCAACAATGCATATTATGATATGAGTTCGTTAGAGCATAGTAAGATAGAAGAGCTTAATTCCAATAATCTTAATATTTGATCTAAAAATATCTCTAAATCACGACTCTACGCACAAAATGTATTATTATATTGTGAGTGAGTATTTGTACAAGTTTCGAACACAATTACACAGTCTAATCTTTACCCGTTTTTTTAAACGGGTCACGCGTCTGTGAATATAGCGTAATGTCCCTTCTTGGTTGGTTGGTTGGTTGGCGCCACACGAGAACCTTCGTCGGTTGGCTCAATAAAAAATGTGACTCGCCTATTACCACTGTAAATATTCGAGCTTTATCTGATTGATGATATCATTTGGTTTCGCTTCGCCACATATCTCCATTGCCCTATAGAGTGCGACGGTATTTCAGTTCCGTAAGGGTAACGCACTGACTTCAGAAATGTAAGGTGGCATGACTGAAGGTAAAGCTTAAATCTCGATTTTATCAAAGTATTTTGAAAAATCTGCCGTAGCAAGTGTAAGTAGAGTGTCTATGCAATTAAAACCTTCTCTAAATCCATGTGTCTGGTTGTATATAGGTCCAAATTCTTTCACCAAATTTACACATATCACGTCATGTTACACTTCATGAATAAGAGCGTCATTATTCGTTTTTGCTACGGCCGTGGCTTTGTTACTATCGAGTAATATCGAGTATGACGGAATAAAATAGCCATTGAATTTATGAACGCCAATCTCTTACCTACAATCAGAATCTCATTCACAATTCAATTTTCATGAGCCTAGCTAATCAATAATGACATCCATTGTTTGTCTGAGCGTGTATGGAATTTCTTACGGCTTGGCATCTTTCTGTTATCAAGGTAGAATTGAGTTATTGCCTATCTTGCACACGGAACTAATAAAATGAAAGTAGCGTTCTATCAATACTGCACTTCGGCAAACACTATTTATTAGGCTCTTGCTCGATTGCACTAAATATATAATTACCATACACACTCGGGTATTAGTCTCATCCCCTTGAGCTAAAGTTTAGTTAAGCTACTGAAGCTATAATCAAATACGCTAGGACTGCCTTGGTGGGAGTTAGTTTTGGCGGGAAACCTTAGTACGCTAAGTTGACGCCCTAAGACACTCCTAAGTCAGCCAGCTTGTGCTTCTATGTGTATACTGTGTAGTGTCTGTTAGTCAAAGTGTCACCAATATTAATTTTGTCAACTTTTAGTTTTTTAATTAAAAAATCATAATATTTTAATAAAAAGAGGTTATTGTTTGATTTAGCCACCTTTAGCGTGTAACTGGTAACCGGAGAGATTTGATTGTTTGTTAGTTTGTTTGTATGTTTATTTGTTTGTAATGGATAAACACAAAACTACTTAATCGATTTAAAATTCTTTCACCAATGGAAATCTACATTATCAGCGAGTAACATAGGCTATATTTTGCTTTAAAAAAGTTTCCTCGGAAAATTTGTGTTCTTCAAAGCTTTGCAGAGCAAAGCAGCTCCTGAATAAATAAGTACCAATACATAGCCATAAGTACCAATAGATAGCCCAAGACATATGCGCCAAATATTCACTTTGATTTAGTTGTTCTGTAGCCTCTCGACTAAAATGTACTTCGCGCTCAAAAGAATACACATGGGAGTATCTGATGAAAGGGTAGCTAGCAAACTGTGCTCCAAGACTTTGTCATATCGATCGGAAACTATACGTTGTAAGCGAGCTTGCTAAGAAAAGCAATTACTTACTAAGTAATTAGTGCAGCTGAAATGTTCGCGACGGTAAGTAATAACGTCCCAAAACTCACGGCTGAGCAAAGAGAAGTCTTCGATCAAGTTTTGAGAAGTGTGTATCTTCAGTGTAATACTACTTACAGAGTATACTTGATACACCAAGACGGACCAGGAAACTGTTTCTCATTTACAGCGTACTAGATAAAGCCAGGCGACCAGACAAAAATCGCACTTGCTATAGCATCTGAGATCCTGACACATTGCTTTATGTCGGTAAAACGTACCATTACGGAAACCCTTGTGTGAAGTGTGTCACATAACAGCGACAATCAATCAATACATCCGGAGGGTTAAGGCTCCGTCCACCCATACCAGACGGTTGCAATGTGGTATCCCTGTTTCATGTTTTGGGTGATTTTTGCTAGAAGTTGACCATGATGATATGAGGCCTTTAGGTTCACATTGTCTACTGTGTCAATGTGTCTATTGCAGCACCAGAACCGATGCAAAAGGCGCCCGCTTCAGTTCTGTACTATGCTCGGGAGTACTAAAATAGCGCCTCGCGTTATTGTAATGCATTGTAATTTTTTTTGATGCTACATTGTGCAGATTAACGTTTTGTGGGTCTCCTAAACCTCTACTATCGCTACAAATTGAATTTTTTCTTAAACCCGATGATATAGGATAACCTACGGCGCCCTCACAGTTTATTTCGTCACTTAACCAGAGCTCAATGATGTCGTATTTTAGATTTGCAATAATATATACCTAATAATTTCCCCCTTCGAGGTGAAATGTTAGTATTAGTACTACGGCGTAGCAATAACGGTACGGGAGCTTTCCTTGCATCTTGAGATTGCCTCTTGTTCGTGTCGCGAACGAGGAAATATCCTTCATTGTTGTTAAGATCCCGAGAGTCCCGTTCACGAGTGCACAACCACTTTTACAATTACATCTTTATTAGATGCATTGTTAAACAAATGGAATTGGCTATTAGTCCCTTAGTATATATATATCCCTTAGTATATAAAATGTCCCCTAGGCAACAATAACTTATTTTTAAACTCCAGGCATATTTTATTGAATAAATTAAAATTGCTTTAAGGAATTTTCATACTTTGTCTTATAAATTAAAATATTTTATTTTCAGTAAGTATTAATGTATAGTTACAATAAATTAAAAAATATTTGCATATAACATTAACTTCTTTTTTAAATTAGAAAAACCATTGTGACGTTTAAAAGGAATACTGACATCTACTTTAGTCCCTTTCGAATAGTATGCTACATTTTACAAAACCTTTTAACGGCTGCACAGGAATATGAATTTTAAGGTGGTCGTGCACTTATGCACGCGACCGTCCATCGTTAAGTGGAGTTGAAAGCTGGCGTCCGAAGTGGTAAGAATAAAAGGAGATGTATGAAAAGAGTTGTGGGGTGTGCGAGGCTAGGGAGTTGTGTCAGGACAGAGCAAAGTGGCGGTGCATAGTCTCTGCCTACCCCACCTATGGGAAACAGGCGTGAGCTTTATGTATGTACGTATGTATGAAAATGCTGATTTACTGCAAAATTCAGATGAATATATTTACATCTTTCATTTTATATGGAAACTTAAACGAAAATCTAACGTATTCAGAATACGTTAGATTATAAACTGTCGAAAAATTGTGAACTGTTACATTCGAAGGCATATCGGCACTGAACGGAGTTGATGAGTGGCCAAAACACAAACCTACCTATTACCTGTGTGCTTCTTCGAAAAATAATGCGTTGTGAATTTTGTTATAGCTTACAATATTTCAATAGTTCACAATGTAACGTATTTAACTACAGTAGATTCGGTTTTTACAATCTTACAGCGACATATATAACAGTGACGGTAGTAAATTAAAAGTAGATAGTAGATAGCCTAATTAGCGAAACTCATCCACATGATGTCATTACGTCTACGAGTAAACTGATGACCGAGTAATAAGCTGTTAGCAAACACTGGCTACCCATTTGTGTATCAATTATTGGGAATTGGTGTTAATCACTACGCTGTAACGTTAAAAACGGTATCGACGGCGGACCGTCCCGAGTCCCGAACATGACATGAGTTAATTTTAATGGAAACTTATTAGGCCGTTAATTTTATAAAATCCACGTGAGGTGTTCTCCAAAATAAGTTGCTTTTATTAATATATTTTACCGTGTCGGCTAACTTTATTTTTGCCAATATTTCATTATTGTTTTTGGCGCTGATTTGTGGGCATTAATTTAGTAACTCCTACTGAATATGAGAGCTCTCGTATCCTTTATGTTTATAAAAATAAAGTAGTGGATTTCGGTAAATGGCTACCGATGAACACTACATAGGTATAAAACGTATCTACCTATATCTTCTGTGAAAGAATGAAGTCATTCGAAAGAAACAATGCTCTCGTCACCTCAATTTGCATACATGGGGTACAATGTAAAGTAATATATTTACTGCTTTTCGAAATATTCTCCATTACATTTTAAACACCTTTTCATTCGGTCAAACCATTTTTGAAAACATGAGGACCAGTGGTCTGAGGGCATGTTTTTGACGTGCTGGTTGAAAGCTATCATGGCCTCTTCCGGTGCCGTAAATGTCAAACCTCTCTTCAAATATTTGATTTTTGGGAAAATTAAGAAATCGCATGGTGCCAGGTCTGGACTATGTGCGGGATGGGTCACTAGCGTTTCAGAATCTCTGTCGTCCGCGGTGTGCGCCGAAACATTGTCATGGTCTAATAGGTTGCGACTTCTGGGTCGTTTTCTCCAACTTTATTAAAGACACTAGACAAACAAATAAACAAATGGTTGTGTACCTCAGTATTAACTGTCTTTTGTTGTTCAAATGGGATCGTGCAGACAGGATTCGGCCGGGAGAAAAAAACGTAATCATTTTTTGCCAAAGCTTCTCGCCTGCCTTAATTTTGTTGGTTTGCTGTCGCTAATCAAATCAGGTGCTTTCCTCCCAAAAGCATTTTAAAGATAAGCAGTGCAGTCTCGCGGAGACAGTGAACTTTTAAAATCATAAAATTTCATCGTTCTAAAATATTTTCGCGTTAATTCTATTTTTGCTACGGACGACAAACTTAAACTTGTGATAAAAACTACTGACACCCGGCTTCCCGTTTAAAATAATATAACTTTTGAAATTCAAACATTTATAAGCCGCCAGGAGAGCACCACTTTCAGTGTGCTCTAACAGAGCTTATGGAAATTAGCAGATCGTGTCCAGACTCACTGCGCCGGGATCACGGCCTTTTCTAGCTAGCTTGCTTTTGAGTGCACCTCACATTGAGTGCACGACCCCACCGCCCGCCTCTCCGGCACTCCGACGTCGCCTCCCCTTTAACGAAGGTACACAATGTTGTCACCCCATACCAATCTCAATCATGCCCGTTACTGAATAATTACCAACAACTGAAAAGCTACGGCTCAATTATATATGTGATCCGGTCCGTACAAACATACTCCGGCTGCTACTACTTACTACTTCGATTTCAGTGAAATCTCCATTGGTAGGGCTCTAGAGAAATTTGTACTGGAAAAATAGTGGGAGACCGCGGTATAGGCGAATGTGATTGGTAACCCCGCTGTAATGTAATTCATACTTGCAGACATGCTATTTTACACATCTATAAATATCTACACTAACTCCTTCTGTGCAAGAAGACTACCTGATTTAAATAAAATACATTCACCGCCGCAAATATAATGTCTAATTATTTCATAAATTTTGACTAAATAATAATGATCGTAATTTGTTACCTTATAATTTTCTATGCGGGAAATTGATATCTACACAATTAAAATAGCGGCCTTAATAACTACCGTTATTGAAAATTGTACGCCCTAGACAACTTGAGCGAAGGGGTCTTGTTTTATTGAGTTCATTCTCTGCACCTAGACCACCGAGTTCTAATTAAAACTTGTAAAGTCGCTTATTCTCTAATAACTTTGGACTTTGAACTTAAGGAATTGTATTATGCAAATTTTAGTTTTCAGCTCAGGTACGTTTTATATTTATGGTCTTATTCGTATTGTATCTAAAATATGTGGTCACTTTCTTTCAATCTTTTCAGTGACAGATAAATACAACATATTTTTGTTAAAATAGGTTTAATAAACGTCACATAACTTTTATTAATAGGAAGGTTAATAAAAAATGTATTGTTTACCAAGATCTTCCGCTGTCCCCAGCGGAACCAGTCTCAGGTTCCCACCTGAGACTGGTTGACCAGTCTCAGGAGCCGTTTGACACCCCTTGACGGTACATTATTTTTATTCCATGCTGTTTCAAATACCTGCTCGTAAATTATTGCAGCTTCATGCGACAGTGTATTGGGCCAGATTTACCACTGCCGCTGCTTCAAACGTACGTGTATAATATCCGAGCAGTGTAGGTTCATGTCCGTAATAAAATATTCATTCAACTTGTTCAAACGTTTTACGGTGCAGGGTACTAATAACATTATACTAGTTTTAGTCGTTCTACTGCTTACTGTTAATATTTAAGACGACGCCGTCGGCTGACATTTGTTTTTGCATGACGCTTCATGCCAGATTCGCCTTTACGTATACTTACATACAGTTAAATATTATATGTACTTAAAAAGCGAATTAAACATTCTAATGTGTATTTTATCTTTTTTCATGAATCCTAGGCAATCTAAACAATTTCAATAAACCACGTTTTAACTTACTGTAGGTTTTTTAATTTTATTTATTTGATCTATTACGTAACGGTTTAGGGGAAATCCGTAATAATCTCTCAAAAACATATTTCAGTAAATTTAAAATATATAAAAGAACGTTAAATTTATTGTGGTTTTGGTTATACGAATATTAGACAAGGGTACTAGAATAATTAAGGGTACTAGAAACACATACTGAGATTTCAGGTGTCAGAAATTTGAAATCATACAGCTAGCTCATCTAATGTTCTATTTCTAGTGTACAAAAATCTTAAAATGAATGCGTCCTCTTAACTAATAGATAATAAAAAAAATCTAATGCAAAGACAGGCAAGCGTAAATTAATTGTTGATAGATACATGATCCGTCGCCCTTGAAAGTTGTGATCTGTTTCGCTTGCCGCTAACCGCAAGCGAAGCAAGCTCCGACGCCGGCGGTAACTGCGGCAGCGTAGGTTCTTGCCCGTACACATTAGGCGCGTCCTTCGCTTGCCTCCGCTGCGGAGCATTCGTAAAATAAATTCGGGAAATGTAGCTCGATACGGAGGCTGCGTAGTGAGTGAGCGGGCGAAAGCTCGCGGCGGCTGCGGCGCGCGGCGGCAGTGGCGATAGCGCCGCGCGACCGGACGCAGGCGGCGGCTCGCGACGCTCCGCCCGCCCGCCCTCGCGCCCGGCGCCCGGCACCCGGCCGTGCCGGCGCGATGGGCACTAACCCGCCGCCGCCGGCACTCAAACCGCACAAGAGCCGCCGCAAAATATCGCTGCCATGGTTCCGGCAGAGCTCTGTGAGCGTGCCGCACGCCGCGCTCTCGCGACAGCACACCATCGACACGCCGAGCTCGTTCCACGCGCGCCTGCTCAAGGGCAATCGCCAACGACAGGTGACCGACTATGTTTCACTGATGCGGCCCGTCTTCATCTGTCACACTCACTAATGGTTCATCTCGAATGGCGTCTATAATAGTTGTCGCTCGCTAACACGTTACTCGACTTTGTTTTGTTATTATTTATGAAGGACAAAATATTTTACTTCTCAATAATAAAGTAACACTGAGTTATTCAAACTATCGTTCACCATAAAGTATAATTACCGTTTTCAATTTAGATTTAAGAACACGCGTTACAATTATTGCATCGTCATCATCATCCGAGCGGTCAATCCCGGCTTCTGCCGGGGTTCGCTTTCCCACTCATTTTCCTCCATTTCACCCGGTCTTGGGCATCCTCATCAATTATTGAATGTTTATATATATTTCCACTTAGGAGTAAATGACGACGTTTATATTACAGCACTTTCTAAAGCAAATAGTTGATTATTCATTCCTATACCTATAACAAAGTAATAAACATACATATAATTTAGTTATAGTCACGATATATATTTACCTAGTTTAGGGTAGAATTGGGGGTACCTACAACCACGTACAACTCAGGCGTGATGGATGTTTCTAAAGAAAAATGCTTTCAATGCTCATTTGTGGCCATTTAAACTAGGATCATTTATGCGTATGGTCAACGGCGATAGTTGGCGATTCCTGTCGTCAATATCGTACAAGACAATAAATTTATATAAAAAGCTATTTTGTATAAAATTCGTTTTGAATATTAATTCAGAATTATGGTAATAAAACCGCGCAACGTTACTAGAATATGCAAGTCAGCTGAAGTGAACAGGGAAACTGAATTCGTGACAACAAAAGGCAATTTGCGTCCGTAACTGGTAAAACAAATGCGTAGGGAATTTCAATAGCGTTTTAGAGGCGAGGGTCCCGGAAACTTTGTGAAATACTATATAGTGTCTGCACCGCGAATTCTTTAACGCAATATATTTAAAAATCGATGTTTCCAAATGTGTGTAATAATATATTTTGTTTCCCAAAAAGCTTTGCTTCGAAACATGATTTCCCTAACTAATAATATAGTTTGTTTCCATAATAATTATAGTAGGTACCTACAGTCAATTTTACATACTCATCAACCATAACCACAGTATTGTTTAAGCTAGGATTTATCAGTAATTACTCGGAAACCTACGTGGCTGTTAACTCGATTTCGAAATCAGATTTTAATTACCTAGATAGGTATGTATATATCTTGTTTGCCTCTTAATTGGCTGTGTCGAGTTCGTTAGTGAAACAATTCATTGTGAATTGCCTACAGTATATCGTACGGAAATCACCTATTATACATTGTAGTTTGTAGTATCATGAAAGATGAAGGTAATATGTGGTTTATCGCAGTACAGGGAATGGTTAGCGTCAATCTAAGATTTGTTTTGGCCTCTCTGAAAAAGCCTTGTAAAATATGTATATTATATCTCGTACCATATTCAAAAGTTGGAGCTCGATCATAATATGTCGTTTTCATTTGTTTGTCTCAGCCACGCTAATCCGAGTAATAAAAGCATGACGCTTTTCTTCAACTTCGTGAGGGCGTTTTGGTACTTTTACTCTGAGAGAGAGATATATATATACATAAATACATACATACATACAGGATGCCCAAAACTCGACGTCAACCCGGAATCGGGTAAAAAGCAAGTCATGCTGGTTGACAGAAAAATATAAAAAAGAATCTAAGTTGCATGATTTCAAAATTATAGACATTTAAAAAAAACGCAATATTGCACATCCTGCGACAGACTTTTCAGTCCTGTTGCCACAAATCTTTACTTTTTCCAATTTTTTTTTGCTGTGTAATCCTGAATAATGCTTCTCTAAAATGTAATCAAAATTTTGAAACCAGCTGCTTAAGCTTGCATAAAAATAGGACTATCTCATAGACAAAAATTCAAAATAAAAAATTCATGCAACTTAGATTTTTGCAAAATCATGCAACTTAGATTTGTTTTTTATATTTTTCTGCCCACCAGCATGACTTGCCTTTTCACCCGATTCCGGGTTGACGTCGAATTTTGGGACACCCTGTATACATTATTTCGAGTCTGCAACATGACAATTAGGTCTGAGACTAGCAAGCCGACTAGAAAGTGGAACAATGTGGTCTTTGCGTACCCCTGCGGGAAAAAGGCGTGGCGTTATATACGTGTTTACTGACTAGAATTTCCTATGAGAGTATCCTCATCTAAGACGTCCACTGCTCAACACAGACTTCCCTACGCCTTTCACATAAATAGACTTTATGCTTCTTGCATCCATCGGCATCCACAACGACCTTCAGGAGATCTTCCGTCGCATTTCGCGCGGCCGTCCCATGCTTCGATTACTGGTTACGTGCTTACCATCGGTTCTGCTAACTATGTGGTCTGCACATAGCCACTTCAGTTTTGCGTCTGTATAGCCTACGTCAATGATTTTAGTTCTGCTACGGATATCTTCATTTTACTGACCATATCGCGTAAAGAAACTCCGAGCATAGCTCTTTTCATCACCAGGCTGAGTGAACTTGATCCAACTTATGAGGACCTTTGTAAGGCACCACGTCTCAGGTCCATAAGGCCATTCTTCTAAATGTAGGACGAATTTTCTTGTCTTCTTCTTAGTTCTGCAGTAATCGCCTGGTGACGAATATCTTTAGACCTCGGGAGCTTACTCGTAGAATCAAGTTCCATTTTTAACCTTATTTATAAGATTATAAGATAGCTGAAAATATTAACACTTGGATGAAAATTTCTCATCGCATCCGCTCGCTCACGTGTTTTAGTAGTTACTTTTCTTTCGAGTTCAGAGCTGATAGTCAACCAGCTTAAGTCTATGGACAGCAACCATTTAATACAAATTGTTAGGTGTAGCAGCGTAACTGTTTCATAGGATCAAAATGCTCTCTTTTAAGCTCCCGTGATGCAACTGAGGCAGCGTGAGGCAACTACGAAATCCTACACTGTTCGTGGTTTGCCACGTTTTTTGTGTAGTAAGTTATGTAATCGAAAATTGCGAGCTCGATACTCTCGCTGCCTTTTAATTTCAATTTATTATTTTTTCGCCTTTTGAGAACGTAGCCAAACTATCTACACCATTCTTAAACCATTTGAATTGTTTCAGTATTCTTTGTAAGTATGAAGTGCGTTATAGTTTGATCTATATATTGCAGCAATAAAAGACAATACTTACTATTCACTTTAAATATATTTGGAAGGTATTGCGTAGTCCACAATAGCCTACATTTGCACCCGACAGATGCTAACTGTTGTTGAAATTTTCTTAGATCCTTTTAATGCTTTTTCACAATTATCATTATTCCGAATCAGTGACTTATTGGAATCCAACGTCGTAACTACAAATAGTCTCATAAGCTTATTAGTCATAAAACTCGGTATCCCACCTTATGTCCCCGTATGTTTCTTAATTAAACTTGCAGGGTCTCAACTCTCTCAGGGGCCCAAGCTAGCCTCATGATGGACTAAGCTCTGGCGAATTCGGCTTTTTGCTTTTCCCTAAGTAGCGGGTTATGCGGGTCAGGGGGGCCATTGGCTATCTCAGTGGGCAACTGAATTTGACATATAATAATCTTACACTACTCTAATTTTGTTGACGCTATAGCCAGTGGCCAGCGTAGATGACGTTGTGTAGAATTGTCTACTATCAAATTCAGTTGCTAACCGAGTCACACAATAGCTCCCGCTGGTGGCAGTCGCCTCACGTAAAAAGCCAAAACACCACTTTTATTTTGAGCAAAACAATTTTTCGTTAACAATCCTGTAGTAAGCCGCTTTTAGTAAATTTAAAAGCGGCTGGGAGATTTACCGCTAGCCGCTGAGCCCGGATTTTCCGCTAGGATGACAAGGGCCGTAATAGCCAAGCATAAAGAGCATAGTTTTGAATGAATTCGGATGTAATAAAAAAGGTATTTCAATGTTATAGATGCAAAGTGGTTGCCATAAAGTAAATGACAATATGTTTGGGGAGTGCTTCACTCGATCAATCCAATTTTATTCGAAACGCTCGGAAGTATGAACGTAAGCTTTGTATACAAAACTTGGTCAATATTTACGCTCTATCTATTACCCAATCAAATCAAATCTAAATGGTATAGATCGCAATAAGGTAGGTACAAAACTTCTTATGTTCTTCGGCATTACTACAAATAATGACATGATCACATGTCAAATTCAATTCAATTTAAAATTAATGTACTACCTAGTAAAATATTGCCCGTATACCTTTGTAACATTTATTTATCTATCTATACTAATATTATAAAGAGAAAAGATTTGCATTTTTGTTTGTAATGGCTGAACTAAAAAGACAAATTCTGGTGAATTAGAGTAGTTAAATTAAAATTGAAACTTCAAATTACAAAACAGGAAAAAATAAGCTTTTCATCGTACATTACGAGTAAGTTAGATATCATTATTTTTTCAGTCGGTGCCAGCACTGTAATGAGGGCAAGGGGTAAAACCTTTGGGGGAGGGGGATGGTTGGTGTTTGGCACCGACTCCTAAAATATTGATAATGCTTGACCAGCCACAGAGCTGACCTGTCAATCGTGGCGCTAGTTCTGCGTTTTATGTAGCAACACCGGAAATAGTATAATCTGTCATCAAATTCATATGTCATTTTCATAAAATTACTTAATTATCACTTCTTATGCTTATAATATACCCAAAATAGCACGTAGCAGGGATAACATTTGGGGGATAACGGGAATTAAACCATGGACGGAACGATAAACATCAAAGCAATATTAGGTTTCCAAGAATATAGATACCTATCGACATTATTGGTGACATAATAAAATATAATTTTTTCTTTATACATTTATTCATCATCGTCATCCCGGAGACTGCCAGGGTCCGCTTTCCTACATATGGTGACTGCTTACCATCAGGCGGTCCGCCATGTTTGCCACCTTAGTGATATAAAAAAAAAACTTCTCAACTTCGCCCGGTCTACGCTATCCTCGCGTAGAAAGCCATTGGCTTTCGCATCGATTTAGCGATGGCATCCATGGGTTCTTGAGCCGCCCACGGGGTCTCTTTCTTGATACCGGCAGGTTCAGGCACCTTTTTCCCACGTATCCCTGGGGTTTACGCAACACGTGACCATATTTTTAGCTACAAGATGCTATAACTTTTGTTAGTGTAAGTCTTGTTGGTTGGTGTTGTCCTAAATAAATAAATACCGGCGCAGGCGAGCCCCCTCGACCTTATTCGCGGTATCCCTCACGATGATATATAATTACTTGTCGAAATTGTGTAGGTAGATCGGTGTTATAGACTTTGGGGTACCCGCCATCGAGCAGTAAACCCTTCCTTTTCTGGTTATCGACAAACATTTTTAAATTACGTTGAACCGATCGATATCGATATTTTTTTACTCTTTGAATCCCTATGAACTTATTTTGACGCTTTCGTAGTGACACTGTCACAATAGTTATTCCTTCTCTTTCTTGTTTAAACCAAAAAAATTTAGAAGGTATACATACAATGACGAAGACGGTGGTAAAGGCTTTAGGCTATTTAATAATGTCGAGGTACATTTCCTTTTTTTTGTCTATTATTGCCAGTAAAATAACTTTAGTATACTCATTTTTCCGCAACCTGTCAAAGTAACCTAAGTCCCTGGTCCCCCTATAAATAACTTACTGGTAATCTATGATAACAAGCTTAAGTCGGTTTCTTTATTATATTTAAACCGAGAATTTGGGACCAAAAACTACATAGTAGTTAATGCAACTCGCATATAAAAGGGGGTATTAAAACATGAGTGTCTGTTTATAATACTATGATAATAGTTTGACACGAGTATTTAATTACCTAATTATATGCAGTTGCAAACACTCATATTTTTATGTTAAAATGTCGTACCTATAGTTTGCTCAACTTTGAAAGTAAGCTGCTTGTCGCATTTCTGTTGCCGCGTCGAGGATATCAAGTGGCGTGAAATAGGAACACTTCACTGCTTTTATATTTATCTAGTGGATATATTTCCTGTAGGTGGTCGAGCAATTCAGCTATCCAATCCATTCCTTTCCGCTTTTCGGTTTCTTTTGTCGTGTGGGTATCATCTCTGATGTCATTCTGTATGGCTTCCATTGATATGGTATCAGGCTTGCATAGATCCTAGGATGCGTCGAAGATGTACGGAGAGGTCATTTCGCAATGGACTTCGGAGTGTTACAGGAGAACAGTGGATTACAGTATACCCCAAAGTGTTCACCGATCTGCTGGTGGAGCCTGGCTAATATACTCTATCATACGTTAAAAATGGTTTTCCATAATTATACTTGCGAACGAGTTGATATCTCTGATTTGGTTTGTCGATATTTATCATATTTCCAGCAACATATAAATACGCAACCGACTATCGAGGGCCGGCGAAGCGATATTTTTATATGTTTTCCTTATCAGTGGGTATTAGGTACCTATTGTTGGCGGCGGATCTTATCTTATATCAGCAAATTCGTTTATACAAACATATAGGACGTGAATTGCCCTTTATACACTATTATCACTATCCAGGTAACAAGAAACTATAGATGTGTACAAGTGAATACACGCCTGGTATATGGACAAAATAAAAACGAAAAAAGATATAAAAATATGTAAGTAACTAAAATTGTTTATATTTTAAATCTGATTTAGCAATGTTTATTTTAAAATTAAAATATGTAAATCAACAAATATGTAGTAAATGACTAAATAATTAAAACTTATTACATATTACAGTAAAAAAAAACAGTCCAACTAAAAATAAAACAGAATTTCTTTATTTACACTGTGTGCAAGTGCAATGTATTCGTAAGGACTCGTCAACATAGGGTGCTTTACGTGGTTAGTCATACGTCTTTTGCTCGTTATACACAAATATTTTGTGATGCCTTCAATATGCTACATTTTGTCACACCTGTTATCAGTACCAGTGCTCGTAGTACTCGATACAAAAAATACATTGGCTTGAATCATAACAATATGGCGTGATAAAAAATATTATGTATTAGTTTTACATCCGTCCTTACAGAGTATAAAATAGTCGCTTTCGCGTCTATCTGTCTGTATATCCGCTAATTACTCCAAAACCACGCATCGCATTTTGATGCGATTTTTATTTTCATTTAGAGAATTTCTTCCAGAAGGTTTAAACTTAAATTAAATATTATGACGCTGATTGTGAACACTTTATTTTACAATAATAATCTATATTAATAAAAATAAATTGCGGTTCGTTAGTGTCGCAAAAACCAAAAAAACGGCTTTCAATCGTTTTTTGTTGGGTTTGTTTGTTATTATCAGGGTAAAGTTTGTATGTAAGAAAAAAAGGGTAGGGTAGGGGTAGATGTAGGGCAGAGGTAGGGTATTGGTAATGTCCAAAAGCAATTTAGAAAAATAAATAAATTATATAGTCATAAGTCTTCTCTGCAATGACGAAAATTTGGCTCATGCCACTCAAATTGCTCTAATATGTCTACGGAACAAATGTATGAAGCAGGAAAATGTAATATGAAAATCCGAGTGTTTGCACTAACAGCTCCCGCTGTCTAAACAGTATAAAACGAAGTCGCTTATTCGTCCATCACTTCTGTCTCTCCACTTAAGCCGCTTATTTAAATATTCAAAGCCACTGAACTAATTAACGGATTTTAATGCGGTTTTCAGTACTAGCCTAGAATTTTCACTCTCTTCCGAAAAGTTTATATGCACACGGATGTGCGTTTGTTCGATTGTCACTCTTTCGCGACTAAACGGCTTAACGGATCGCAATAAAATGTTATATGGATAAGTGTACTTACATACTAAGGAAAGACTATTACATTATTCAACAAGATCGGAAATGTAGTAGTACGGGATCAATTGTGAATCTAATTAAAGCCATCTAGGGTCCCATTCATGCACAGAATATAAAGTTTCAACAAGAGCCATTACAATGTACCTAAACTAAGATATACTTTTAAGAGGGGTTCAGTGTTCAGGTTTACACAATGTCATAAACACGAGATTATGTATTTTGCACTTTATAGCAAGTAGGGAGCTCGGGGAAAAACCTGTCAGGCTAGAAATTTACTTGATTTCTCCGTTGAAATTTCCAACCATAATCCGCGAGGAGTGGTAGGTTGCTGATTGCACCTGTGCTCGAAATTGTTTCTGTTCCTTTTCAAATATTGTTTTGCTCCTCTGCAGTATTGTAGGATTGCAGTAGCACTTGTAAACCATAATGAAACAAATTGATGTTATGAAGTGGACAGACATATCCTCCTGCATTGGCGCTCAGCGTTCTTTTTACGTAGCGGGATCTAAACACGCTGTTTGTTAACAGGCGGAAATGACATGGGTGATCGGCGAGCACACGGCGAGTGGGCCGGGCGAGCTGACCGTGACTAAGGGGCAGCAAGTGGAGGTGGTGGAGGCGTGCCAGGGCCGCGCGGAGTGGTGGGTGGTGCGCGTGCCCGGGGAACCGGCGCAGGAGGGCGCCGTGCCCGCCCAGGTGCTCAAACCGCAGCCACAGCACCAGCCCCAGCAAAAGACCTCGCCCTCCAGGCGGCCGCTTAGTCAGCCCTGCGAGGAAGTTATAGGTGAGTCGTTTTGTACTCGTTCATTTGTCAGGTGCAACGCGTGACGTTGGGCGTTAATATCCTCACTTCAAGAAGCGGCAGAACAGCAGTCAATATGGATTTCAACCAGGGTATGGGATCATGAACCCCGTTTTTGTCGTGAGAACTATTATTTAGGGATACAGATCAAAGAGCACGCCCCTGCATTTCCTTTGAAGGCCTTTTGACTGTAGTCTTCGTGAGATGATTGGTTGGCGTAGCGATCCAAGTGGATGCCTGAAGCCTATATTGGGCCTTGGGATAGGACTGCTGATGGTGACACTAACCCGTACCCTATTACCGTTGAGGAAGGTATGTCAGGGCTCTATGCTCAGCCCATTTCTGTTGCGTGATACTCGTTTTAGACTTATTAGCAGACGGCATCGGAGACTATCATGAGCAGCCTCCCTGGCTGATATTTTGGCTATAATTTGTCCCGAAATTCAATGTGGGAACATGACATAACCGAATTTTACGCAGACGAAGTCGCGAAGGAAGAACTTTTTATTTTGTAGTGACTAACTTCGATGAAAATAACTCAATAGAAATGTAGCAATTAAAGCTTAAAATACCCGTTATTTATCTAGCTCTTCCCTATGATTTTATCCTCTCAGATTTCGATAGCGACTCGCCCCGGCTTCGCGTGGGTTTCTTGAGGTTACTCTATAATATGAATGTATTATACATATTATAAACTTTCTGAAGGAACTTGTTTACAGATTGTTTTTATTTATTCGTAAAATATTAATTTAAAAGCTCCGCTCTTGTTGGTAAAGAAATCGCTATTTCTCTCCATCGTTTGAATTTGTCATTATTTCTTGATGCATTAATGAAACCTCGTTCTCTTTTTGTTGAAACAATTTCACAGCTATTTATAGGGCATTGATAATCATTCACTAAACTGTGTAAACGTGCTGCATATGAGTACTGTATTTGTGTCATTTGACTAGATTATAGTCAGTAGAACGGACTTTTGCCGAGCGTTTTAAACGCCCACAGCTACTCGATTAGCTTCCTCTATGGTGGCTCCGTACCGTATGCATGTGCTCGTGATAACAAACAACTTTAACTATGACACCAGCTTCAACAGAATTGCCAAATCATTAGCCGTTTTGCATGACAAAGCAGATTATTTTTCTCGATTTTATAGAGTGTGTGCCATGGTAAGTCGTTTGTTATCACGAGCACATGCATACGCCGGCATACGGTACCCCTTTGTATTGTGTAGGAACTGGTGAATGGCCTTAGTTCGATAGAAATGGCTTGACGTGAAGAGACTTAATTCGCATACGAAGCATGTTCGCCGTGGATATACTCGACTTACCTCACACATGGTTTTAGAAGACATTTTTTACCCTAAAGCGGCGCTGCTGTAGTGTCGATCGTTAACCAGGTTTGTCCACATTACTATGGAACAAGCGGATAAGCCACCGGGCCGCGCGGCCGCCTAACTTGATCATTCGAATTTTGTAGCCTGAAAGAGCGTTCTGTTTCCGAATTTGTGCGGAGCTGGTGTACCTGTTATGTGGTAAAGTTTTTGTAATCTGTACTAGTATAAAACATGGGTTTTAATTTTACTTCCAGCCTTTGTCTTCCTTAAAACTTTGCAAGTAATATTAGCCCGCTGGGCTTTTTAGTGGGGGAAGTGACCGCTTAACATTGTTAGCGAGTTCGTAAAGAGTTGTTTTTATTCGGCGTTCCCCTGGCGCTTTGGCAGGATCACTTCGTCGTCTTAAGATAATTTTTAAACTGCATAATGTATATTACTCTTTGTATTATTTTGTAATGACACTACAATACACTTTAATATGATAATCGACTATATATATATACGATTCGCATACTAAGGAATTGAACCCAAGTACTAGTACCTTCCTACCGGGTTCTACTACCGCTTTGCTTAGGTCATGTAGATTAGTAAAGGGTTACGATTCAAGAGCAACGTATTCAGTGTAATTTAGGCATTTTGAACAGATACATGTACATATTTTCCGTGATTTAGTCTCTCTTGTCGCTTATTACTCTTTTAACATAAACAATCGTGAGACTGAGACGTGGCCTCCACACCTATATCAGTTTTATCTCCCGGCTCTCAACAGGGCGAGTAATTGTTTCCGTCACTCTTTGATTTGGGTCAGAGTGGGGTGCCCATAGTTAGATCGAAACGAGCTCACCGCTTCATGTGTACGTCTTTATTTCCCACCTCCGAATAACAATTTTGTTGAGGTAACCCGCTTTTTTTCTTCTTGAAAGAGGTGACATGTTGAGTAACGAATTTACGTATGTCCGCTTCACTGGCTACCATTTATTTTAATTTTACATGGATATATAAAAAAAACGTGACCACACACATACACACACACACACACACACACACACACACACACACACACACACACACACACACACACACACACACACACACACACACACACACACTCTCACACACACACACACATCGCAGTACTAAGAGGTGACTGGATTATTTTTAAAATGATAACTTTGTTAATTTTTTTGTTATTTTAAGTTGTACACTTATCTAAGAGGGGGATCCAGGAGATCCATAACACAGGCTAACCTAGTTTGGACTCCTGTCTCCCAATCAACAATTTGATATTTTAAATGTCTTTGTAAACTTTTTGGGAGAAATAAATACATATAATAATAATTTACTATTCATCATCATCACCTGAGCGTCATCAGTCTATGTTAATTTTGCAACTGTTGCTAACGCATAGGTGATAATTTTAATTATAATCTAACGTAAGATTATAAATGGGAAAGTAATTCTGTTACTGTTACGTTTCATGCCTATACCGCTGAACCGATTTGGATTAAATTTGACAATGAGATATACTATAGAAATGGTCATAAGCAACTTTTTATCAAAAAAAAAAACAATTTTCTCACAGTCAAAACGTAATTGTATATTTTAAAATTTTCTAATACCCATCACATTACATCGGCGACATTGTTTTATATGATAGGGCACGAATACTAATACAAAAACAAATGTCGCCTTGTTTGATACATTTATTTAAAATCTGCAAGTTTCATTTTCGCTTATTTCTCTTCATCATCACTGAATCGTCTTGCGGCGTCCAGCATCCTGCAGCCTTTCGCAAATTGTCACTCCACTTGACCGGAGGGCGTCCTACGCTTGCTTGCTGAGTGTACTTACTCCACTTTATATCTTCGTTTTTTCTATCAAGTGTAGGTATATTTTTCAATATGTTATGTGCATTAAAAGTGTAGTGTTAGTAAAGGTTGAGGCAACCGATCACTTACACAATGGATCGTTTCGTTGCTTTTTTATTACCTTACAACGAAATGTTTTAATGAAACTTTGTTATATTTTAGATATGTAACGGAATATGGTTTCGTGTTTCGGTCAATGTCTCATATTTTTATTACGCCAAAGATAGGTACGGATATACCTCTAGACTTCATGCACATACATATCTTTGTTTTCTTAGTAGTGCGTAGGTTTCTACCTTAGCCGTTTTCCTTAGCAAGTGGAAATTGTTTTACATCATGTTAGTAAATAAACGTTAGAAAAATACCCATTAATACATACCTGAATAGGATTCCCACCTGCATTATCCGCTTAATAACGAGATGTAACCATCAAAAGGTATATCACGCCGTATTACCGGTGTTTTTTCTATGCGCGCGCATTACACGCATTATTTAACATAAAATGCTCCTTTTAAAATGAGATTGTTTTTTCGTCATAGTCTCTACGGCTTGTATCAATCTTGCCATAAAACGGTGACTTACTGTATGTAAATAAAACTGATAAACCAAAAAAATATTAGAGACTTAGATTTCTTTTTCACATTCTTTCTATTTTCATTTACTGTGTACCAAGCTTTATTTTAGTGAAGACTTTCTATGGAACGCTAGATCGAATCTTTTGTTCGGCGCGTAGGGAAAGTCTATCTGTCATATGTCTTTAAATTCATTTGCTCTTTATAAATATTCTGTTTTATGGCTTTTCGCAACTAATAAAACGTCAACATTTTTTATTTAAAAAAAATAATTGTGGAGAATTGGCTAGACTCACGATTTATTTCTTTTTTCAATTCACACGAGTTCTGTACTTTACATTCTTCCGATTTTCATTCCCTGTGTACCAAGCTGTATTTTATTGAAGACCTATGGAACGGTAGACCAAATCCTTTGTTCGGCGCGTAGGGAATATCTACCTGACACATGTGTTCGAATTCGTTTGCTCTTCATAAATCATCTGCTTGATGGGATGGGTTTTTGCAGCTATTATATTCAAATTACAACAATTTTCTTGAATTTATTATAAAAATAGTCTTTATAGCCACGTAATGGTCGCGAAATTGGCCGCTCGATATCCCGCACGCATGGCATTGGCTGGCCGCTCTCGATTAATTATGTCGCAGCTTATACCTACGACTATGTCTGTTCTATAACGAAACGATGAGGGTCATTGACGTATTGGGCAGGTCGTCCCTGCGCATGCATAGTCGATAGGCGGCAGCGGCCCCGGCGACGGCGGTGGTGCGGGCGGGCTGGGAAAACCAGGCTAGTCGGCAGCCCGGGCATCCGCCCGCCCCGCGCCCCGCGCCGCCGCCCGCCGCCCGCTGCAGCGCCCCCCGGTGCACCGCTTGCAGTGCGCTGCATGGTACGCAGCCCCGGACCCCGCGAGGCACGCCTACCTCGCGGCCTGAGGCCGCGGCGGCCCGCACCGCACGGCACTCATTCACAGTTCCTACTTGTTGGAGTTACACGCTTTACCGGTGCCGTGCGGCAATGGCGAGACGCGGGACTTTTACTCGGAAGTGTATTTTCAAAACATTGTGTTATGTTATATAGTTATGTTTTTTGTGTTGTTTGAGTTTATGTGAATCATGGCGACTAGTTTGGAATTTTGTGGACCCAGTACAAACTCTGAAATCAGAGCGGAATCGCACAGTCCGCCGTCTCCTAACAATGGCACCCATTCCAGAGCTTTGTCGTTACGATCGGCTTATCATAAAATGTCGAAATACTTAACGAATTCCGGCGGCAGTAGTCATACAGGTATGTCAGAATATATTTTGTAATGTTCTTCATTTATAATTAACCGAAATGGGTAAACGAGAAACACAAACGAGCTTATGATTATGTTCTGTATTCGTTTTCTTTGTGAATGTGTTTTATAAACCTTATAACACCTGGATCCAAAGAGTTTGTGAGTAAATTTGTTTATCCATCGTGTGCATAACACTGAACAGATTGTGTGAATCAGCCGTTTGAGCCGCCGCATGCGCCGGGGCCGCCGCCGCCGCCGCCTGCGCCGCGCTACACGCACGTGTAACGCACTATCTTAATCGTAAATCTGCATTCGCGTTTTGCTCCAGGGAGCATGGGACCTCTTCTGAACACCATGCGGGATGCTGTCCGTTCAATTACTATTCACATATGTCTATGGCTATTCCATGCCTTCTTTATTTTAACTTCCATGATCTATTTTGTTGGACGTTGTTCCTATATCATGGATTGTAAATTTAAAATATATTTCACAATACACTCATCATTAGGTAGACCAGGTTATGTTATTTATAAATGTTTACTTCTTAATTGAGCGTTTGGACTGTTTATCACAACTTCCACAACAGTAATCGCGTATTTTTATTATTATTATTGATTAATAATGTAATTATAAAATCACATCATAAGCTACATCTTGAGTCAAATATGTTTACGGTAAATGTTCTCATACAAAACGTCATTTAGAGAACTATATATTTGTAATTAAATGGGGCTTAATAGGGTATAGATGGGGTGTAGGATTAATAAGGAGTGGGAGATTATCTTTCACATTATATGCATCCTATATGCTGGATTATGTGAGGATACTTCTGTTATTAGATTAGATATATCCGGGCATTTTTCGTAACGCGACGACGTCTTTGTCTTACGTGAGGGTGGAAATTATAGTTTCGGTTACACTAATGTTTCCAGCCAACCCAATTCCTGTAGAAAATTCAAGAGACCCTTCCGCCACCTATAGATCTCCGAGAGGGTGGTTAGTCGTCCTAAATATTTAGACCTATTGCATTTTAGCAGGACATGGGCAGCTGTTTCTTCTTCCCCTAGGCATACTCCGCATACGGGGCTGGCCTACAGACCTACGGAAAAAGGTGTTCATTATACTATGTTTTATGCTTCTGTTAAAATTGACTGAGTGTATAGATTGCCTCGTTGAGTTGCGTTGCCTATTTCACACCTACATACCTACTTGCTTTCCGGTTCATTAGGCACATGGACAAGATATCAATTCGCGATCATTGAGCTCGCATTCGTTAACTGTCCAATGCGACGTGCGCACGCGGCTGTTTCCATATTTGAAATTGAATAGGAGCCCGCACGGGTCTTGCACAACAATATCGGAGTAGTGGAGTCGGGCCCGCGGGCGGCGATAGCGGCTCGCCTGTTTTTCGCTCGCTCAATCAATCGCGGGTTCGCGCTGATTAATGGTGGAGTCGCTGCTGCCCAAATGGACAAGGACGCTATTGGTAAGACTGTTCTATTATGTACGTGTTGCTATGATGGACCGCCGAGCGCCGAGCCGAAGGAACAGCGTACATCATAACATTTCATCACTGTTTGTGGCCCATCAAAAAGTCTGAAGGTAGCAATGTAATGCCTGTTCGTTATACACAACGCCAATACGAATAGATACGAATATAATATTAATACTCGCTCGTGAAGAACGCCTGTCGGCCGAAGTCGAAACGAAATGACCAACTGTTGTTTGGGAGATTGCCGTCGCGAAGAGCGGCGCCAAAGGGCTATTTTAGTTTTATAGTATTTTAATCCTCAAAAATGTGTGTCATATTTATACCTACGTGTTATTATTTGTTTACGCGGTGACTGAGCGGCCGTCCAGATTGCGACACCAGTCGCATTACGATGATGCTTTTTCAGGAATGTATTACTTAATTGGGTGATCGTTATGGTGCCCTAATCTTTTTGTAATTTGTTTTATTATGAATTCTGAGAGTAGCTATTGTTCTGGCTCGATTATTCCACCTAAACCCGTATTAATGTCGGAACTGTTGTGTAGTAGACCAACCCTACACTTACCTGCCATTTGTTAATCGTGACATTTATTAATTATGTCGTATAATTTGGATATCTAGGTACTTACGCATATTTTGTGTGCCTACGATAATTAACTATATTTACATGCCTTGTGTAGGTTAAATTATATTACAGATGAACCCAATTCACCGTTCATATCTTCGAAAAATCTTAACAAGCCATTATTACGAAATGTGTATTTCGTTGAAACAAATCCGGTAAATAAACATGATCCAAATTGACTGTCCAGGATTATTTAGCACGAAATTGTCGATTGGAAGACACAAACATCGCCACAAGCCATTATTGCGATATTGGAATACGTTAAACGAATCCAGAACGTACACGGTATACCTTTTAGCGCAATGTAGTTGTCCCAATTAAAGTGTCACGCTGCAAATTGATTCGAGGACAGCACCGTGCTGGGACACACGGCGCGGTGCGCTCGGCAAAAAGTGCGATGTATCTATACGGGAGTACGTATGACGTAAATATTCCGGAATTCAACCTTAACATTGCTACAGATGAGCGACGTAGACGCTACGATTTAAATATAACTTCGCATCTGTGATCTGTACTTACGCGTCGGCCGCATCGCGCGGATCGCACCTGATAATACACTGGGCCACTGGGTTGCCCATCCCATATACAGAGGTATTGCGTAGCGCCGCAGCGTGCCCACACCGTTCAAAAGTAATCGCTACGTACTCGGCTACGGTGTCAGATGCAACTTTATTAATGTCAATAAGGAAAGTAAAGTTATGAACATTATTTTCGAAATTAAATAATAATTCGGTGCATACGTTTTCAAACTACTTACGATGAATTACGATTCATTGTAGTAATGCACTGAGTATCTATGGAATAAATACCATGTGAGATTTGTTACAATACAGATGTTACAATCGATATATTTGTAGTGCTCTAATTTTATCGTTATAGCATTGTTTCACAAAGAGGTTACCGTAAAATAAAGGTTAGTACAGTACGCATTATTAGCGCGAGCCGCCATGCTGATGGACGGACAAGGCCGCAGTAGACATCTGTAAATGCCCACTGTTCCGAATTTAATCCGCGATTATCAAAACGCCGGCAAGCGCCTATAGATATATCTATATCTACCCACACACTTGCGAATGGCGGAACGTCTTCCATGGCGCCCCGCTACATCACAAGTGTTTGACGTCGAAGAGCTATTTTGTTTCCAATCCTATGTTTGTGCTTGTTTATCCATCAACGACTTTACGACTATACGTAATAGAGGAGAGTGTCGTAACGCACTCATTAAAGGGCTCCGTAGTCTAAGGTAATCGCTGATAATAAATACATTTTACTTTGTTGTAAAATGTTGATTGCTGAATGCTGGTACACTAAAAACTTTTAAGACTTCTCTTAATATCTTTGCAAGTCCGACTCGACGAAACAACTCGCGTGATCTTAGCAATATCTCATTATCAAGTAGGGTACGTTTCATTTCAAATCAAATTTAACAGAACTTCCTACTTTTCATTATCAATATCCCAGCTTACTCTGCTGCTCTCTTTTTCTGTATATTCGGAAATTTTGTTTCCTACGGAACCCTGAAACGATAAAATAATTCTCACAGAAAACTGGAACGAATCTCGAATCTTTTTTTCTATGTTGAGGTAGTTTGTGTATGTTTCGTATAATTCTGTTCACACCGTCGTGTGGTGTTTTGAGAAATAACAGTGAGACCGGTGTGGCCGGGCGCCGATTCGCACGTCGGCCGGCTCGCCGCAATCTGTCAGAGATAGCATCGCCACGCTTTCGCTCCCTCGGGCATCGACAGCCAGACAATGTTACCTTCCTCACCGTGGAGATCTTTACTGCGGCTGTTCGATCAATTGAAAGCGTCCACGGTACTCAATTTGTCGCGGGACGTTTATAACGGTCTCTGTTCTGTCATGCTAAAATTAACATGTTACTGTAAGGTATATAATGGGGCGCCAAGTCTGCAACCTGAGACTAGCCGAAAGACATAGTCCGTAATACGTCACATACGTATTACGGACTTCTACCTGAGTAAACATCATTATTATGCGCGTTAGTGCAAAACCTGCACTAATGAATATTAGAAAATTGCCATAGAAAATTATTAATGGCAGACATGGCAAACGGTTTAATAAAGTTTATAGCTATGCTAAAATAAAGAAAATTTTAATTCTGTAAACACTTAGTGCTAACATTTACTAAAAAAAAATGGACAATGTGTTGTATTAATTCTAATATATTTTATGTATTTTTGTCTGAAATAAAATTTATTCATTCATTCACCTGTACATTCAGGCGATTGAATATGAAACAAGGTCAGATGGCATTCGCTCTACTGTAATTACCAGATCTGCCAACTCCTGGATCATAGTCAAGGCGGACCCCGGGCCCTCGTGCGCGAGAGCATAACCGGGACGTTAACGCCAATATGGTTAATTTTTTTTTATAAAAGTGCCAATGACTTTTTCTTGCATACATACACACATTTATGCAGTGTGTTTTTAAAACCTTTCAAATATATGGTTGACATTGAAAATGTCAATATTCTGTGCTATTATTATAAAGAGATTGATTGTTTCTACTTTGCTTGTCGGAGGTAATCTCTTGAACTTCACAACATGTTTAATAAATAAACAATTGCGAAAGCAACTCTTACATACATATATACATAAAGTTTACGCCTCTATCACACAGTTGGGGTAGGCAACACAAAAATTTTATTATTAGACTAGCCAGGCATTTGACCGCAATCTCACCTGGAAATAAAATCGATAAATAGGGTTTTTACCTCAGAGAAATAAAAGCAAGAAAATAGTTTCCGATTTCGCATTTCACGCGGGGAACCCGTGTGGAATACTTGTATTTCGTGAAGTACACTCACCGGCACAATTATCCGCCCGCCCAATAATTAGCCATACAGATACAGACAGATCTTTAACTTCATAAATACTTAATCGATTATAATAAGGTTTTCTCGGTTTGATTGCCAATAAGACAATGATTACCTCTGTATTTAATTGATTGCTTCAACAGGATAGCTTTTTCGAAGAAATAATTAATACATTTATAATTATTTTCTGCTTTTTAGTCTCAGACCCTGGACATCATCTCCGATCAGAGTACTTGTCATGACGAATCCAACGAGCTCAAACTCGATAGGGTTGCATTGTTTTATTACAGAGTTCCTGTGGCCATCTTCTGGCTCCATCATCAGAACAGCTCAATGATACCACAATATTGCGTTGTCATCCAGCTCTGAGCTATGTTCAAAGTTTCAAGTGTCTAGCTTATCGGGAAGTTAGTAGAAAAACTATTGCAAAATTTGTGCCGAACAGACAAGAAAGCGACCTAATAAAAACGTGGTAATAAAATATTGTGTGGGCGGATAATTGTGCTAGTGAGCGTACTATTATTGTAATACCTATTAGTGGTTAAATTTAGGCAATATTTTCGAAATCAATTAATAAAAATGTTGAAAATAAATCGAATTGATTGAATTCCGATTGGTGTATGTGCTTCTGAACAGTGTAGTATTAGTGGTATAGCGCGCTCAGTCGGCCGCGTGGGAATCGATAGGGCGGCGCGTCTGAAGCCTGGACCCAAGCCCGATCTCACGGAACACTGATTTTGTCTACACTCCGTCCGCGGCTCAGCCCATCATACTGATCCACTCCAAGTATAACTTTTTGTATTTTTTTGGCGATGTGCTATTTATAATATAAAATTTGATACACATTAAAGCAATTTACTTAAACGTTAACAGGCCGATAATACAATAGTATTTACTACATGCATTAACATAATATGTTCGTAAACAAATACATCATAGACTTTGTCTAAAAAGTCAAGCGACTTGGGAAATTAGAAGGTTTTGAATAATCAAGACGTTAATCTTTTAGCTACTATCTTGTTGTATACAGACGGACGTCTTTATTATTCAATCAGTTTTGCTTATGTACTTGTTGATTTCGATTAATCGTACAGTTTCTCAAGTCGCTTGACTTTTTAGACAGAGTCTATTATGTAATAATAATACCAAAATAAATAATACCTACGATTTGCCATATTTTCACAAAATGTTGGAATAATAATAAAAATAAATAAAATAAAACATAATGTACAAATGTGGGTGAACCTGAAATGCAATTTCATAGGAGTATCAAAGTGCACGTAATACCTACATTCTCCGGCGGAACAGTTCTCCACACATGTCAAAGTTGCCAATACCATGCTTGTGGTCTGTGTGAAACGCGCGCTCCCTCGCCGCACACGGCGTTGTTTGCCAACCCGCAATGCACACTGCGTCGTGCTCTGTTGCCTTGTTCAACTTAAATTTTGATGTTAACTAACTCTTGAGTTTGTAACTCGCGCTATGTTACACACTTATTGCCTTTTATATATTTCCTTTAATAGTGTCTAGCTTATCTGTTTATCGAAATTGGTCAGTAATTACTTGAGAAAAGGATTATTTTAAGTAAAAGCTGATCTTTTTTTAACCTACAGGTTGCCAAATGAAACACTTAACGTCAGCTTCTTGTAGCCCTTATCCTATTCATGTCCAAACTACGCCTAACATTAACAAATTTGTATTATTAAATTTTGAATTACGTGTAACGAGTTTATTAGTTAATCTCAATGAAATATATACATAAAGATAGGTAACACGTCAATGACTAATCCAGTCCATTTTGAGCGTCCCTCTTCACCGCCATACAGTTTATTGATTTTATAACAACTATAATATGCCGCCCTTGGCACGGGTGTTTTCAGGTTTTATCTATCCTAATATATTATACTTATGAAATCCGAAAATCCGATTCTTGGTTTAGAAACCTTACGGAATGTTAATAATGCAAATGTCATGATTTCTGGCGATCCCAGAGGCTGCCCGCACAACACAGCCGAAGGCACACTGGGTCGATAAACGAGATTATACTATATGGTAACCGCAGCCACACAATCGCTTCTGGACGTCTATATGTGTACGACCTAGTTTACGTCGTTTGAATCCGTTTACAAATTTATTTTCTTTTTATAGTACTGCAAGTGAAGGGCTAAAAATGAGTTTGTTTAATCGAACGGCCCGGCTGCCGCGCCAGCCTTTATGCTTTTCTTTTACATTTGACAGGAATATTAACTACCTGGCCAACGATTTCTGCGCTTTTACAATTCGTTAACAGGATTAATATGTTCTATATAAGATAGCTACTTATTTACGTTAATTGGTAACTGTTGAGTGGTGTATGAAACACCAACAACAATGCAATATTACTGTCAGGCACGCAATACCTCTATCTCTGTCACCATCTAAGTCTTTTAATTAATAAAGTCAGTAATGAATTGCCAATCAATACCGTAATTTGTTTATTAACTCATCAATTACTGAGGAGTTTTGTATCTATAGCAATTTAACTTTGTGAGGTTTAGCTCGGCATACAACCCAGTTCCAATTGTCACTTAGTAGTTGTTACGTATTCACTGTGAGTGAGGCCTATACTACATTACTTATGCTGCCTAAACATTCAATCATTATTTATTGGCAGGCTCCTCAAGCTTTACAGTTACTTCGCAGGAAATCAATGTAAATAACTTGGTAGAACCTAGCACCTAATTAATCTTATGAATGGCATTTCATTCATATGTTTAAACTTCTTAGTCAGGAGCCTAAATGCCTGCTTTGTTCCTAATTTGGCTTCCAGTGATATTTCGATTTCTTTAATTATCTATGCATTGTAGTATTGGGGGTATTTCCATTCACCTACCGTTGTCTTTGTGTCGATCCGTTTTCGAGATATAAACGAAATCCTGAAAGTGGGACCTTCTTTGTGCGGTTTGTGCCCCATAAACCATACGGCTCATAAACTGTCTGCTGTAGTAGTCTGTTCGCTGATTAAGCACCCGGTACAAGTTTCTGTAGGGATCTCTTATCTCCTTGCGTACGTACACATGTACCGTCTTCTTTTGGGCTCTCTCTCTGTGCTAAGACTTGAACAGCACGGGTAAATTTAGTTGCCCAAAGCCTTTAGTGCAATGCATGCAAATAGATTTCCGAAAGAACATCTTAGGAGATAAAATGCTAAAGTTCTGAGGTTGCTCAATACATTTATTTTGGTTCTTTCGTACGCGTTTAGCGTTGTCTTAGGCGATTTCAACTTAAAGACTGAGCTTATATGTATAGATAACTAGCAGCTGCCCCGGCTTCGCACGGGTACGTAACAAAAATATCAAAAATTATAAATTTTAACACTTTATTTCTTGACATTGACTCCCCTCCCGTACCCCGTGCTGCCTAGATAGCCGAGCGGACTGAGCGGCGAACAAGCGACTTTTTTCTAATATTCACATTTTTAAACTCGCGATATCTTTGGAATGGAATGTCTGAATTGAATAATTCAAAAAGTTATATAAACGTATTAAAGCAGTCGTGAATATTAAGTAATTGATTTAGATAAGGATTAATACCAAGGTACAAATAAAGAGCGTTTTTTAGCGGCGGCATTTCAATTAAATTTTGAAAATAAAAGAACACTTATTGTGACATAACTATAATAGTTAGACATATACTATCGCGACACTTTTTGTAGATAATGATGTGTTCTGCAAAGTCGTAGTACATTATTTTGTTCTATCATCAATACTTTTCGCAGCACACGCGATGTAAGGAATTTTTTGAGTATTTTTTTACACCTTGGGTTACATTATTGGAGTTTTATTAATGATCCGTAGTTTTTTAGAAAGTATTATATAGCCTATGTCACCCGGGGATAGTGAAGCTTCCCAACGGTGAAAGAATTTTTGAAATCGGTCCAGTAATTTCGAAGCCTATTCAATACAAACAAACAAACAAAAAATCAAACCTTTCCTCTTTATAATACTAGTATAGATTACATTAATTGCAAGCGCAATGAATCGCCTTTGAAAGCAACTGGAGTACTCACATTACAAAAAGTATGAGTATCGGTACACAACAGTAAAATTATCTTAATATTTCGAGCTGCTACTGAGATATTGATTAAGTTGTTAAAGTATTGGGGTAGAACTGTATTCCCGAATATAATCCGAAAGATACATATTTTAAAGGCAGGACAAATCATCGTAACACCAGGAACACGAATATGACGTGAATATATCTCATGTTTAAGAATAATACTACAATTGAATTAGTAGGTATTATTGAAGCATGGTTGTTATTAAAGCAGGTGATTGGGATTTCTATTATTCCTCGAGCTTCATCAGCATACCAAACTAATTAGGTGCGAAAATTACGGTAGATAAAACCGAATTAGCGAGTAGATCAGCTAGAAACAATAATATTTGGCTATTCCAGAGGTATTATTTATTTATTTAAAAACTTTATTGAACAACAATAAAACTTAGGCCGTTTACGAGCTTTTGTTTATTTACACAGACAGACCAAGCTGGAACGCGTTGCTCATAGAATATGGATCATTGTCGTATCACGCATTTTGGAACGCCAAGCGATGCGTAAGTGCAAAAAAATGCTAATTTTGATACGACTTACACGACGAGTAAGACTTTTGCTTGTTATTATAAAATTATCCCCTAAATAAAAAAATCCATAAGGCGATACTTTTCGTGTAGTTATAGATCTACATATTTGTATAAAAGAAATAGTAGTCGTGACTGTAAATCCTGAGATCTAAGCCATTTAAAACCATTTTCTATAGGGTGGTTCTTGATGGTTTTTGCAATACAAAAACCACATTTCAAAAAGTAATCGTCAATGCTTTTTATTTAGTTCTTCAGCAATCCTCTGTATTTTAAGATTATGGCCTGCTACGCCAATCTGGACGTTTAAAAATCATTCGGTTCGATGAAATAGACGCCATGGGGATTTTGTAGTAGATAATTCGTTTTTAGTTAAGCGTCTACCTACCAGTATAATTATGTTCTGACTTTGTATGTTTTGCCTGTCCCGCTATACAATTAGCTTCACACCATTTGCGGTTTGCTGGTAGAAATCTCTTATAGAGATAAGTTCGCCATTGTACTCATTTTCGATTGATGTATGAAATTAGGTAAACAACAAAGACAAATACATTTATACAATAACAAATATATCAATTAATTCTACTCCACTTTATGCAAAGAGTATTATTAGAAGTAATATTAGAACGTAGGACATTATGCCACTTGTGAATAGCGTAGCCTCTATTATTTATTTTCGTTTTTTATTCGATTGATATGAAATCGTTCGAATGGATCTTTGACCAAGAATAGAAAAGTGAATTACGAATGAATACTAAATTACTGTAATATTTTAAAACTACCACTTTCTTTTCTATTATGTACTAATTGGAATTGTATTGCTGTGCATCGGTGGCATAGTGTTTATAAATAAAAGAAAATACATTTAATTACACACGCTTATGAAACAACACTACAAAACAATGAGACTAAAGCAAAACGTAATCGAATATTGGTTATGTTTTAGTCTGTATTCAGAATTAATGGTTAAGGGGTCTTGTAAATGAGAGGTACCGTACCCGAATTAGAATGCCGCCATGTACCAATGATTTTTTTCTGAGTTATGTAGGTTATGGACCAAGTTCCGGGCATTATTTATAATTCTCGAGCACAGAGGACTCTAAATATAATTAATGACAAATCAAATCAGGGAATGTATTTAATACTTAATCATCACAGCCCGTAACAGTCTACTGCAAGACTAAGGGCCTCTCCCACGAAAGGGGAGGTTATTGCCATAATCTCCACGCTTGGCTAGCGGGTTGGAGATCGCTATGTTTAAATATAACAATGGAATATGCTGCTGCCCATTTTCCAGACTACGGAGACTCTTTATTTTTTGCCTCGAAAACATTAGTTGCCTTGTACGACACCCATGAGTGTAAGGGGTTGGTGCTATTCTACTCTGCCGGACACCACACGGCCTTATTTAATACTTATTAGTTCATTATTTATACATTATTTTGAGGAGTTCGGTGGCCGGGCGGTTGAGTATCTGACTCGTAAACTAGAGGTACCGGGTTCGAATCCCGCTGCGGCCAATTACTCTTTTCGAGTTATGTACATTAGTTGAATTCTAACTGATGCTCTTACGGTGAAGGAAAACATCGTGATGAAACCTGCAAATTCAAGCAACTGAATTTGTAACTATGATCCAATCTGATCAGGTTCCCTTGGTAGCAGGGTCACGGAGGTTAGATGGTAGTCACTCCACTGTGATTACCTGATCGCCAAATCCCGGATCATGCTCGAGAGCACAACCAGGACATTAACGCCAGGATGATTATTATTATTTATTATTAGATAATTATTTTTTTCATTGCCCGGTCATTATGTATACTGCTGTAAACTGTTGGGTAAACTGATAATTAAGATAAAGCTTGACCAGCCACAGAGGTGACCTGTCAATCGTGGCGCTAGTTCTGCGTTTTATGTAGCAACACCGGAAGTAGTATATCTGTCATCAAATTCATATGACGCTATAAGAATGTCAGATGGACAGTGATGTGATCGTATATTTTTACATATCGATATATTTTTTATTGAATAAAACGTTAAGTAAATAATAAATATTAGAGCTTGTCTAAGCTAAAATGACGCGCCGCACTACTTAATTAGTTGATTTCGATGTGTGAGTGCAAATATTAATAACGACACTTCATCTGTGCGGGAGCATCGACTGCTCAATCGAACGACGCGTTCTCCTACGTTTGAGTCTCACCGGCAACTGAATGACCAATTACAACGGGATTTGTATATAATATGTATTGCGTCCATATTTTAAATATGCTTGTGTGCGTTAATGCGATAGTGGGGCGCGTCATTTCAGCTTAGACGAGCTCTACCTATTTATGTTCCCGTATCCGAGTAATTGGTGGTGGCGCCACTGTGCTACTGTTTACATCGTCTCCTTACTAAATAAATTCAAATGAAGTAAAAGTGCAAAAATTTGTAAAATAGAAGATATACAGTGAATGACTAAAACAGCGTGTACCGTGTGTTAAAATAACATTTCATTGTAATCAGTGATATAATAAATAATTGGATGCATTAATCATTGTAATCAGTGATGTAATAAATAATTGGATAACTACAAGACTTTAATCGAACATTTTCTCAGTATCCCGGAGACGAAAGTGATTGTGCAGTGCTGTATAATATATACTTGAATGAAAAAGGTATGACTAAAGCCTTTAAAGACTATGAAATAAAGTGAATACAATTGAATAAAATTCTTAAAACCTCAATATTTCAATGTAACCGTTTTCGCTAGTCACCTACAAACGTAAAATAACAACAGCGCCATCTAGCGACAAGTGGTGAAACTGACAATTGACCCACCTACACAACACACAAATGAAGAATAGTATAATTGGTATCGTACGAGATAGTGCTTTTACCACCAGAGGTCGCTATCTTTATTAAAAATGGCACAGCTGGAACAATTATTATTGGAAATGAAGGGCGAAATGCAAAAAAGTTTACCAGTATGGAAAATACCATAACAAATATCGAGGAGCGAATAACGTCCAACATAAATAATAATTTGAATGCAAAATTTAATGAATTGAATGGAGAAATGAGTTCATTGCGACAACAAATCGATGACCAGGAGAAACAGATTGATTAATTAGAGAACAAGGCAGTACAGGAAAGCTTTGTATTTTTTGGAATTGAGGATGGAGAAAACTCGTACTTACAGCTCGAAGAAAAAGTGATACATATTCTAAATAAAACTATGGATGTAGGGATCCATGAATCAGAGGTAGAGGCTGTCAGAAGAGTAGGCAAGAAAAGCAGCAAAAATAGACCTGTGGCCGTAACATTCACCACGTTGGGGATAAAAATAAAAATAAACTGGAAGGCACTAAAATTTATATAAAACAAGAATTTCCAGCAAAAATACTAAAGACCCGAGAACAACTTAAGATACAACAAAAGCAAGAGCAGGAGAAGGGAAATAAGGCCTTTATTCTCTACGACAAGATCAAAATATAAGAGAGTAGTTCCAGGACGGGTAACAAACGAGCTCTTCTTCTTCGTCTCCCCGTAGTATACAGGACTACAACAGTGCTAATAATAGCACCCAATCAATGGCACCACTTAAAAAGTTGAAAGGGAGCAAAGATATTACTTCCTACATGATGCAAACAGAGCAGAAAACAAATTCGTGATATACAAGGGCCCCCTACACGAAATCAATAATAAACACACCGGAAAAACATTTAACATCTCCCAATACGGCTGGTCCCCGCGGGAAGATTAGACCAACACCCTCCAACCAATCTGCACACAAAAAATGGACAACTCGATTCAAAGAAAATTATAGAGCAAGACAATATTTACATATGTTCCTGGAATGTTAGATCATTGGTAAACGAAACAAGGATAATAGAACTGAGTTATAGCTTGTCAAAATTTTAATGGGATATTATCGGCTTGTCAGAGGTGAAACGGCAAGGGAAAGAAATATTAGAAACTGAAGACTACATCATGATATACTATTGCGAAAAGAGTGGCCGAAATGGAGTCGGATTTCTTGTAAATAAAAAATGGAAACCTCATATACTTGAGATAATACCCATATCGGACAGAGTCCTACGGCTAGATATGCGCATTGAAAATAAAATAACACATTTAATACAATGTTTACGCACCTACAGAAAGCTCCACCTCAGATGAACTAGTAATATTTTACAGACACGTACAGACCGCATTAGAAAATACAGGAAAATTCACTATAGTCATGGGTGATTTTAACTGTAAAACTGGAAAACCGACAGGTGATGATAAAAAAGTGATGGGGTTGTGGGGATACGGACAGAGAAACGAAAGAGGGAATATATTGGTATAATTTTGTTTTGAAAACCAGCTCCACGTAACTAACACACTCTTTAAGAAAATATCTAAACAAAAATGTACTTCAATGGATATCGCCAGATGGCAAAATAAGAAATGAAATAGATTTTATACTGGCTAAAAATGTTAAATATATAACAAACCATCAAGTAATTAACACAACCTTTCCAACAGACCACAGATTAGTCAGAGTTACCTTATCACGGCAATCTAAGACGACAAAATCACGTAAAGACTATAAACAAGCAAGAGTCACTTAAAAATATATTTGTATAAGAAATCACCAATAGCATTGACTACGGAAACCTAGATCTGGGATACGGAATAATGATAAACTACCAAAACCTAAAAATCAAAAGAAATCATCGCTTTCACCATACGTAGAGAGACGCGTAAATGAAAGAAATAGACCAAATTAAAAACAAATAAAACACAATCTGAAAAGAAACATCTTAGTGCGCTGTACAAACTAATTAAAAAACTAATAAAACGAGACTATGAAATGCATCGATTCAAGGTAATTGAAGAGGAGCTACAAAAGAGATCATCTGTTAAAAGAGCACCTTAGACTAAACACAAATAAAACGTGGATTATTACTTTAAAAAACAAAAACAAAATTATATCAAATAGAGATCACATAATCAGAACTGCCAATTTTTTTACAGGGAACTCTATAGAAATGACCAGGCCAAACTGGGGCGTTTAAGTTTAGAAGTTTGCGATAGTGTCCCGCCTTTCTTGGAGAGTGAAACGCCTAAAAACTGCAAAAAGGGTCTATAAGGTCTTCACAACACTAATATTGAATAGAATATCAAAAACTCTAGACAGTAACCAACCTAGAGAATAAGCTGGGTAAAAAATAAAAAGTTTTGCCATGACAAATGCCGAAAAAATACATATTAAAACGGAATTCCATACTATAAACTATGTTGATGAATATGTATACCTAGGACAAAATATCTCATTTTTTGAACAGACATCTTGCGAAGTGGAACGCAGAATCAAAAAAGCCTGGAACAAGTAAGGGTCGCTAAAAGAAATATTATATCTAAAACATCAATCCATCTGAAAAAGAAAGTGATGGATTCGGTAGTCTTGCCGACTCTACTATACGGTTGTCAGACTTGGACTTTTACTAAGGAACATTGTCAGAAAGATAAACGTTTCCCAAAGGGCCACGGAAAGAAGTATGTTGGGTATTAAACTGAGTGATAGGAGAAGAAACACCGATATTAGAAATAGAACAAAACTTCGAGACGCCGTCGAGCTGGCATGTAGATTGAAATGGCGCTGGGCTGGACACACGGCAAGAATATCAGACAACAGATGGAGCACAAGAATCCTGTACTGGTACCCCTATGATGCAAAACGAAAGCGCGGGCGGCTTTGCCGGCGCTGGGCTGACGACATCAAAGAGGTGGCTGGACTCACTTAGACCCGCCAGGCTAGAGAAAGGGAATACTGGAAAAAGTTGGAGGAGGCCTATACCTTAAAATGGGTACCCAATAATAAAGAAATAGGTACATCGAATTAGAATAGTTACAATTTAAGTTATTTACTTTAATAATTAATAATGAAACGCTTATGATACTAAATAAGATACAATTATGAAATATTTTATGCTAGAATTAACGTTATAATTATTTATTAATTATTATTTATTTAGATATATTAATTGTGAATTGTATTTATGTTAATGAATGAATTGGGAAATAATAAAGGCTATAATAATAATAAAATCCTACTAATATTATATGGATGGATGGATGTACATACGAGTATGTTACTCTGTCACACAACTAATCAATAATTTTGATAAAATACATTAAGGTTATAATATACCCAAAATAGCACGTAGCAGGGGTAACATTTGGGGGATAACGGGAATGAAACCATGGACGGTACGATAAACATCAAAGCATATCGACATTATTGGTGACATAATAAAATATCAATTTTTCTTAAACATTTATTCATCATCGTCATAGCGCTTATCCCGGACACTGGCCAGGGTCCGTTTTCCTACACATGGTGGCTGCTTACCATCAGGCGGGCCGTAAGCTTGTTTGCCACCTTAGTGGTATAAAAATAACATTCTTCTCCACTTCGCCCGGTCTACGCTATCCTGGCGTCGTAAGCCATTGGCTTTCGCATCCGACTCAGCGATGGCATCCATGGGTTCTTGAGCCGCCCACGTGGTCTCTTTCCGGATACCGGCAGGTTCAGGCACCTTTTCCCCACGTATCCCTGGGGTTTACGTAACACGTGACCATATTTTTAGCTATAAGATGCTATAACTTTTGTTAGTGTAAGTCTTGTTGGTTGTCCTAAATAAATAAATAAATACCAGCGCAGGCGAGCCCCCTCGAACTTGTTCGCGGTATCTCTCACTATGATAATATAATTACCTACTTGTCGAAATTGTGTAGGCAGATCGGTGTTATAGACTTTGCGGTACCAGCCATCGAACAGTAAACCCTTCTTTTTCTGGTTATCGACAAAATTTTGTAAATTACGTTAAACCGATCGATATCGATACTTTTTTACTCTTTGAATCCCTATGAACTTATTTTGACGCTTTCGTAGCGACACTGTCACAATAGTTATTCCTTGTCTTTCTTGTTTAAACTAACAAATTTTAGAAGGTATACAATGACAAAGACAGTGGTAAAGGCTTTAGGCTATTTTATAATGTCGAGGTACATTTCCTTTTTTTTCGTCTATTATTGTCAGTAAAATAACTTTAGTATACTCATTTTTCCGCAAACTGTCAAAGTACCTGGTCCCCCTATACATTAGACAACATCTTCGACGTGCACCATTTATTAAAATGCCACTCCGAAATTTTTTAGATTTGGTTCTAGCATTAGGTCTTCATCGCGTTAGTTCATAACAACTAATAATCACGCTCGTCGCTTCACTCCTCGCAACCTAACCCTCTGTGACAGAACGACATTTAGATAGATTCGGTTTTTTGTCAAAATTTTCTGTCGATTTTAGGCAATATTTACATTTCCTGGGAATATGACGTAATACATACATTTACGGTGACATCAACGGCCATTATTTATAATGCCCGGTCAAATTAATTATTTAAATAGTTTTTATGACATTGTCTTCCCATGTTGGGCAATATTCATATTGACGGACATTATAAATAATGCCCTATTAAGTACATTGTACATAACATGTACATTAGTTTAACACTAACTGATGCTCTTACGGTGAAGGAAAACATTGTGATGAAACCTGCACATTCAGGCGAGTGAAAGTGTAACCATGATCAGATCTGGTCAGGTACCCGGTTAACAGGGTCACGGATGTCTGATCTGCATCTGTACCTGATCTGTCACAACCGGGACATTAACGTCAAGTTCCTTAAACGTATATATTTAATGTAAAATACTCAGAGAGATAACTTTACGTCCACTCCTCAATGAAAGCTATTTGTAAACCGGCAAAGGGACTCGAGATTGTGATAAAATATAGAAAACGGTAGTAAATATACTTGACGTATACCTAACGATGTCTTTTATTGACTAAAGAAAGCTCGCCCGACTGCGTCGCAAGACGCCTTTACTCGTTATAAAAGTATATTTACAGAGTTGTTAACGTTTCCCCTTTGACAAATATTTTCCACTTTAACAGGTTTCTTTATGTTTATCTCTTCGACATCTTGATTTGCTCTGTGTGCTGAAATGTTAATAATTATGAAGGTAAAATATCTTTAGAATCGGTTACAACTTCCAAGATTAAAGGAGTATGATTTTCGGGTATAGTAAGAATTGTCAGTATTGAATCTTTGTTGTTAAAATATAGTATTATTATCGTATAGGACAAACTTTTCGGTCAGGTACAATGACGGACGAACGAGGCGAATGACTAACGAGGTCGGTTTTATTGTTGCAGAAGCCTCCAACTCGGACCCGGGCGGCAGCGTCAGCGCCGCGAGCCCCGGCAAGCAACGCCGCGGATTCAGTGGGTGAGTCAGACAAATAACCTACAATCATAATTATAATCATATTTTATCTAGATTGATGTAGCATACGGGAACTGGCTGCCAAGAATGGGATTTCCTTAAAGATGGGTTTATATTCCTAAAGGTAAGCCTTGGTTGCTCGTAAGTCAAACTCCTTGCGTTGTATTGATTTAAATCTGTGTAACACATTGGATAGATTGCCCTTTTGGTTAATAACATGTTTGTTCCTTATTTAGTCCTACATTATGACATATTTCAATCTCACTGCGCTTCGTGATGCTTGTATTGTCTCCACTTGTATAAATACGTTCAGACTCGTTATCTACGAGGCTATTTGGTTCTCATTAGTCATGTTTTATCTTAGTAGCGGTTATCTACCTCCTTGCGCGATAGCGTTCAGTCGCTTAGTGTTTTTGCGTGGTGAGGGCACGCGCGTTTGTTCCTGTCCTCGTCCTCCGCCATGCTCCTCGGGTTGGGCTCGGGTCCCACGCCACCCGCGGCCCCCGCGCGCCGCCCGCGCCGCCGCTGCACACCCGACTGCTGCCGGATATTCAGGTCCTACGCTTATCATTTTCTGCAATACTCGTTTTATTGCGTTGCATAAATCCTTTCATATTTACCCTAATCAAACAAAAATCCAAATCACGGCAAGTGTATCCGAGATTTAGTTATCTATTTGATTTTTATCGTGATTGTAATGTACATTACAAAACGTATTTATATTCCTTATCGTTAGTATACCTTGAAAATCAATAATAATCTTGTATTCAAAGTTACCTAATTAATTAATAACTCATTAATTAAGACGATGTACCTAATTATCAATCATTATTTAAACATTTTACTCGCACTGATTCTGAAAACAATGGTAATAATTCTAAAGTACAAGTAACTATACTAATGATATCTTTATTTGACGTGCTTACGGCTAAACAGTTGGTAATTTGGTTTGATTGGCGCCACTCGGGGCGGCGGAGTGGCAGAGCGGCGCGCGCGCAGTCCGCCTCACGCCGCGACGGGCCTTGTTTTGGCCGTATATCCTGCCGCACTCCAACAGATTACAAACTTATCGCAATCTTTCGATAGCGTTTGCACATTCGTTTCCCCCGTCACCTACGGTTCCTCAGTCTGCAAGATAACACAATCGTCCAGTGCTCATTCAAAAGTCAGTGGCGCGTACGTGTCTGGACGATTTTGAGAGCCAATGTGCTGTGCTACAGTGATTTCCGAACACGATGTGGAATCAGGTTGTTTTTGTAAAGTGAGTTTTATTATTATATCTTCCAAAGGTAATGTTTGTAATCGAGCGGCCGCACTGCGGTCGAGCATCCTTGACTCGCTGTAAGGATCGGCTTCCCTATTAAGATGAAATACTGGCGAGACATAACTCGTTAGGAACATTTCATTTATCTATGGACGCGACAATATATCGGTAATTTTGTAACAAACATGTCGTTAGTATCTAGTAAATACAGCTTTTGTAATGTTAATATAACTAGATGGCGCTGAGTGAATTGTCTAAGCATATTTATATTTCTATTATATTATTTACCTTGTTCGTATAATGAAACTTCAAAATTTTAGAAAAAAATTTATCCACCTTTCGATTATCGTAAATAAAATCTTGTAAGTGCAACATCTTTAAATAACATATCAGGTTAATTTATCTTACCTTGCGGGAGGGCAAAGCTTTTAGTCTTCAGTGTAAAGTGGCTGATGAAAAGTTTAATAATGTTTCACCGTAATGGTAGTTCATATAAATTAAAGTAGTCCTTGAGCATAACGTGTATTATAATTGTCATTTATGACATCATGTACCCAGATGCAAAATCATTGACGTTATTGCGACTCTACTGGGTCTGTGCTCTGTGCGAAAATGTACGACATTATAAGTATTCGCCGGAGCCGATGCTCGAAGACTGTTTACTTGGGACCGGTCCATCATTAAGCAACGGACTTTCGTACGCAACAATTCTCAACAGTGTTTTATGGTCAACAATGACCAACGTCTGGTGCAGCAACAGATTCGATAGCTTCATTTTACATTTTGTAGAAACAATACTGTTTAATTTAAGCATGTGTTGTGGGTACAAAAGCAACATTGTTGCAACAAGTCTTATGTTGTAGAATCTTATGTGTTGCAAGACTCATTTCGCAAAGTCAGTGTTGCTTACAACAAAATCGCTTATTGTTGAATATATGTAAACCCACCTTTACGGAAAGCACTGTCGCTTCTTACAGGCCTGATATCTTACTGATGGACTCGGTAACTTCGTATGTTTTCTTAGTGGACGTCAATCATGCCTATCCCTTTCTATGAAAACCTCATCAGGGACGAATAAGACATAAATATCTTATCTGAACCTGCTGGCATACGAGTTTACCGATATGTGGTGAGTGAATTTTTTCTTGATGTACCTGGAGGCACCGAAAACCCTTTCTCACTGGTATCTTCCGCCTGAATTCAAAGGACAAGAAAAAAACGTCCTTGCTGTAGCATCTTTCTGGCGTCGTTGTCCTTCCTTACGGTAAACCATTCTGCCTTACAGTTCCTATCGATACAGACAGTATGGATACTTCTATGTATAACAGCGAGAAGCTGCTGGGAAGCGACAAGGATGCTTTCTGACCGGAGTGTATAATAGCACAAAAGAAAGCTGTAGCAGCTGTGGATAGGACGTCCAAGACTCGTTGGGAGAATCGTTGCAATAGGTGGGGATTGTCGCCCGACTTAAAGCGACTTGCTATCTCACTCGTTCGTGGAAGACGCCACCAATGGAGCAAGCGAGATGAAGTCCTAAACCTACCGCAAATACTATCGTAAAGAGTTAGGCGGTACAACGTTCCTTGGATCTACCGCGGCGACCACGGCTATTGAGTTTTGACACAAACAAATAGGTGACAGCTTTAAATGACCACATTCTCAGCCAGATCGAGAGGGCGAGGTTGTGTGTACCTCCAAAGACTAATACTGCCATAAACTAGTGCCACCGTTATACCCTATAGACTTTCTAAACGCTTTAAGTGCACCCTGTTACCCTGAATGTTGGAGTTCTCATTATTTTTTTGCGGAATGTGACCCCACCGAAACTATGTAACGGATGCAGGAAAATAAATCTGAACAGTAGATGACTTTGAACGTTATTGTATTTAGTGCATAACAAGTTCAGCTGATTTTAATTTAAGTTTATCACAGAAGTATATATGATTCATTTTCATTTTTGAAATAATAGATACTCTTCTCTCCCATCTTTTTCCTTTGTCAATGGTCTCTCGCAGTGCTCATTCACGTCGCTCCAGCCACCTCGTCATGCCGACCTTGAGGCCTAATCTGCTGTTGTAGCTATCAGTACAAATATTTTCCACCCCATCGACCACCACTGGAGTTTTAAAAAATATAACTGTCCTTAAACAAATATACACATAGTAACAGGCATCATAATGATTCATTATTTATTGATTGTCTAGTCTACTTAGGTCTCAAATATCCGATACCTTGTGAAGCATTTGTTTTGTGAACCATGCTAAGCCATGTTGGTATAAAAGTGAATTAAACATTCGTGTTTGTGTCTCTTCATTTTGAGGGTTATAGTTAGATTCAATTCTGAAATATGACATTGGACTAGTGAGGAGGTCTAGTTTATGAGATTAAAAGTCGTCCTGAGTGGTTCAGTGGTCAACATGCCAGTCAGCCACGCAAGAGGTCCCGGGTTCGATTCCCGGCCGGGCAGAAATTTAAATGATGAATTTTAATTTTTATTACGGGTCTGGGTGTTCTACAAATAATAAATAATAGGTTTATTTTTTCTTCACAGGCTCTTATAACAGAACTATACATAAATATGTTTTAAAATAAAAATATAAAATTTTACAGAGGTATAACCTGCGTGAGAGACTGGTGTCTGTACTAGGTTATAAATACCTGTTTTACAGATCACCAGGCCCCCAGCCCATTGGAATGTAACCAAGCCAAAAAATGATTAATCTCTAAATTTAAATAACAGAGAAAGTAAACAACAAATGAATACCTACTAGTAAGAAACTAGTACGTATAAAAAATTATATAAATAATTAAATTAAATGAATTAAACAAAATTACAATTAAAATAATCAAATCAAATTGTACAAAATTAATTAAACAAAATTATAATTAAATTAATCAAATTATAAAGATATGGTCTTCGAAACTGATAAAATCAATGTGAAAAAGCCGACTTACTACATGCCTGTGTATGACAAACTGTGTGCTTCCGTCTGTTATCCTGGTTTAGGGTAGGGTCATAACCAATCTCCAAATGTTTCCGGAGCACAGTTTAGTAAATGTGTAGTTGGCGGTCTGTTAGAACATTACATCGCTTGTAAAGGTCGGTGGTAGGATATAAGTACGGGAGTAAGTAGCTGGCTTTTTAAATAGCCCTCTGGGAATTGGGTATACCACCCCATGATGTGATACAGTACGTTAGCACTGACTGACACAATGCGTAATAGACTGCTTTAATAATCGACTCGTCTGTTACATGTTTTAAGCTTTTAAGTACATATATGAGTTTGCGTGTTCGAGTTGTTAACAGTTCAATATGCTCTTTAAAACTGAGAGTGCTATCAATCATAATGCCCAAATATTTAATCACAAGGGTACTTTGAATCAGCGGGCAGCGGCATGCAGGGTCACTAAAATCTGGACAACAGTGGGCAACCATTCTGTTATGGCTACTGGGTTTTGAGCTTTTATGATGGGTTAAGGTGAATGAGATGTACTTTGTTTTATCTATATTTAACGATAGCCTATTAATTCGTATCGAGTTTAATATGGAATTAAAGCCATTTTGAGCATATTTAAACACATTATCCCATGTATCAGCTTCAAAAATAAGAGCGGTGTCGTCAGCGTATGATATAATTTTGCCGTGGGAAAGCTGTAGACCGCACAACTCGTTTATAAACATCAGGAAGAATGTGGGGCCGAGGATACTTCCTTGAGGCACGCCGTAATCTGATAAAGGAAGGTTTTTGCTAGTGTGATCTCCTATTTTGACACGTTGACTCCTGTCTTGTAGGTAGTCAGCAAGTACATTATGCTGTACATCTCGAATACCCATGTCGTAAACTTTTTTAAGTAGAAGTGGGACAGACACCGTGTCAAAAGCTTTGGCAAAATCAATAAATATCGCCACCACCTTCTTTCCTCTATCCAGGCCAGACACTGTGAAATTGATTAGTTCATGAACTGCGTCATCAGTAGACCTCCCACAATGAAAACCGAACTGGGAAGCTGAAAGCAGATTATTTTTTTTCAAGTAGTTGATTAATCGTCTATTTATCAGTTTTTCCAGGATCTTAGAGGGGCTGGTCAGGATAGATATTGGCCTGTAATTATTTATAGTGCTTTTAGAACCTGCCTTATGTACAGGATGCACCTCAGCCATCTTCATAACCGAAGGGAACGCGCCAGTTTTAAAAGCCAAATTACAAATGTAGGTCAAAGGAGGGCTCAAAATACTTCTGAAATTCTTGAGAAATATGGTGGAAATGTCATCGCGACCCACAGCACACTCATTGTTCAGGCTGTAGGGTCTTGCCCTGAAGCTGTACTTACTGTTATTAGGACTCCTGTTCAAATAACTGTTCAGCACGTTGACACTTTTATTGTCCATTTTTAAACATATAATTGGTATATTCCGCTAAGTGTTCAATTGTGACTTACGGTCGCAAGCGAGCTTTCATATACTTCGATTATGTTCTTAAAGGACAAAAACTTCAAAGAGTCTCTGTGGTGCGTGATTTAGGCGTTCTGCACGACTCCAAACTTATTTTTGACTCACATATCAACGCTATAGTAGCTAAAGCATATAAGGTGCTTGGTTTCATAATGCGATGTTCTAAAGAATTCAATTCCATTAAAACTATGAAGATATTGTACTGTACGTTTTTTAGGAGTATTCTTGAATATGCATCTCAGGTTTGGAGTCCGTGCTATGCTATTTACAAGTCACGTATCGAGGCTATACAAAAGAAGTTTATGCGTTATTTATGCTATCGAGCGGGTCAGTATTATGAATCCGACAATTACTTACGCCTATGCAAGAAACACCACCTTCCTCCACTTCTCAAACGAAGAGAAATAGCAGACCTGAGACTACTCATCAGAATTGCATCTGGTACTGTTGATTGCCCGGAACTTCTCTCTCGTATTTTTATTAAAGCGCCTGCAAGATCCTTTAGACACCACTACCCTCTTTATGTTCCCGAAGCTACCACCAACTATAGGAGAAATAACTTTCTGTTACGTGCAGCTCAAAATTTTAACGTCTTGTCCAAAGTTGTTGACCTTGACCTGTTTAATATGAGTTGTGAATCGGCGAGAAATCGGGTACTTAAGTATTACTTTGACACACTGTAATGCAAGTTTTTTTGAAAAATTGAGTCGAGCAAAGATAATTTTTAGGCTAAAGTTGTTGTGTCTCATCAACTGTTGTACTTATTTTTATTTATTGTGTGTTTTATCAGTAGAAGCCTATAATTGGCTATGTAATGCTATTATTGTTTTTAGTGTAATAACTGCTGTTGGCTTTCCTTAAGTAAAAAAAAAAAAGAAAAAAAAAAATTCTTGGGTTTGGCCCTTCAGGCTCTGATTGCTCATCATCTTTGCCTGGAAAATTAGTTAATACTGTAAATTCTGACTACGTTGTAATTACGTTCTACGGCAAAATGATTTATTGTTTCCTAAATATCCAATTGGTAAAAGTAATGAGGGTTTTTGGTCAAATACAAGGGTATTGGGGTGTGTGTCTGGATTCTTACCGTTGTATCTTCTTGTTTTTCTTTGCTTATGAATAAAAGTAGGCCCCCATGCCACAGGGGTCATTTTTCTATCGCATTAGAAGGTTTCTTTCGTGGCAAATATTTGATTTAGTATTTAAAATATCACATTTTCCAAATTAACGTTAAACTTTTATTATTTTATTCTTTATATATCATATGTTGTCATGCGGACATAGTTCATAGTCGGCGGAGATTTTAATCTTTTTTGTGCTCCCCTTATTATAGATAATTACTGGATCCAATTCTTCATCATGTCTTCCTGGATTATAGCCTTGGCTGCTAAACACGAGGTCGTCCGAAAATAAATATCGACCACTTCGGAAACTGGCTGGTCGACTATGATTACTGGCCATCAAGACTATATCTTCTTTTGTGCCAAATGCGTTCTCGAACGTGTTTAAGTGAAGAGCCGAGCCTTCGTTAGAGAGTGCAGCGGATGAGTGGGCAGAGTTCTCCCAGCCTTCGAACTAGAAGGTGGATCAGTATCATAGCTAGAAGAAGCTATCTTCAGAAACCAAAAATTAAATACCAGTTGACCGGTCAAATTATGCGCGTGACTGCATAAAAGTTTATCCGCGAAGTTTTCTAAATTAAATAGTCTGTCGAGTCAATCTGCAACCTGTACTTTTCGGCCAACAGTGAACCCAGTGATCCAGCCCGGGCATAAGTTGTGTGGAGTGGACTTTCGTAAAAACTTTAGTACTTTTAACATTTTAAATTCTTTTTATAAATTTCTTGTTTTGTAGATTGTAGTTTCTGGACTGATTGTACATAAACCCATTACCCTGATATTCGTTGTTTTTCTTATTAACTGAGCCTGGCACTGTCGGTAGGACAGTGTTACGTTACAAGGCCCATAATCGCACTTTCAACCTCATCTTCATCTGTCGGAAGAAGAACAAAACTGCTACTGGCAGGAATGGCACTAGATGAGTTTGGTACGCCCTCGTTTTGGTTGTAGTTAGATTGAGCACTTTCAGCAATCTCTTTCCCGATGTTGACGAGGAAGGAGTTTACTCTGTTAACGGATCCATGCGGGTCTGAGTAATTAAAGACTTTGGTCGGATGTTCTTTCGTTTTAGTAGTGTGAGTTATTGATTTCATCACCTCCCATCGCTTTTTAAAAATAAATAAATAAATGAATAATCGTTTATTTACCATCTTCCAAAAAAAAACAAATGAAAATAAAATAAATGTAACAGCATTAAAACGAAAAAAAATATATAAATACATAAAAAAAAAGAAAAACGAATTTGATTGGTTTTAGATTGTTTTAGTTGTAGTTCTTCGTGTTCAATTTTTAATTTTCTTAGTAAGTTTACGCAATATTTCCTATATCTTCTGTATATTATTTTTAGCATTTCGTCGTTAGGGTGTTTCTTTGCTTTTTGATGTAGTTTGTCTCGATTTCGCAGACACCGTGAAACGCCGCTGGTAATTCAAGATTTTAGTGACTTTGCGATTTGAAACCGGGATAATCTTAGTATGTGTATTTATTACGCCACACAAAAGATCAACAAAAATATCAGCTGCCTCATTTACATCATTTTGAGCATACACCGTATCAAAATCGATTTGATTAAAAAATTCTTCAAGTCCCTCGTGATCTATGCGTTTTATAGACCTATGAAACTTGGTCTTATGTAACTTGAGATTGAGAAAGAGAAGGACAGCATTATGATCTGTTAGTGATGTATCCGCAACAAAACAATATGCCCAAAGGGTAGTTTTTAATATAACATGGTCTAGACATGTGCGCGTATGTGTAGGTAAATTATGTGCTGGTAACATACCATGCATAGCTAAACGATTCAGGTAATTATGGGAGCGAGGGTCAGAGTTGTTTTCAGTTATATCGATATTTACGTCTCCTATTATTGTTATGTTTTTATAAGTCGTGTATTTTAACAAAAGTGTATTTAAGGTATCCAAGAAATTTGTAATGTCCCTTACACTATGTGGTGGCCTGTAGATGACGATAATAATTAAGTTGGAATTTATTTTGATTAGTAGACAGTTAGCGTCTACTAAATTAGGTTCTTCAGCGTCTGAGTCCCATGTATTTCTAATGTTAACTACAATACCTTCATTTTGAGTTCTATTAAATAATTTTGTATAGAATTTATAATTATCTAGTATAGGTATTTGAGGTGTTGAAGGCAAGCAGCACTCAGTCAAGGCTATGATGTCCCACTCAGTACCACTTCTCGATAACATTTCCTCCAAGCCACAGATATTTCGTTTCACACTTCGAATATTTTGCGTTATAATTTTAAGGTAACATTTATGACTTTCAGTTCAGGCACACAGTTCCTACAATCTTCAATATCAGTGATTCTTGAGGACTGAGCCACTGACATCTGATCCAAGTCGTCATTTAAGCTGCTATTTATGTCATTTAATTTTTAAAATGTTTAATAACTGAATCCTATAACTGTATATGCAAGTTGATATATGCGGGAAAAGGTACCTGTTTGCTTCATGTGATATGAGATGGACGCAAGTGATGCTAGAGTTGTATAATATCGTCGTCTCTTTTATTATCGTATGTTTAAGCTTATTCTTGAATCCGTTTACCTCGTATGTTGAAGAAGGCGATGGCTGGGTCTGCGGAAGCCGTCGCAGGGCAAGGAGAAGACGCCCAGCGGGGCGCTGTCGCCGGCTACCAACGACCGCCCCGCGCCACTTAAGAAAGTGCCATCTGATAAGAAGGTATGGCCCAGAAACTAAGGAATCACTATTATTTCTCTATCGTTACTAATATCAGTAACCATTTCGTTTGTGTTTCCATTGACCCCATAGACCGTGTCAATAGGTGTTAATGGGACAAACGATTGAATTGAAATGCAACTTGCTACTGTGTAGCAACGACTGAATAGAATATCCCAGTTTTAAACGAGGTTTAAGACCATTGAATGGAGACAACGGGAATCCACGCATCTAATGTATTAGTTTGGGTAGCTCACCGCCTGTACCGATGCCACCGCCTTATCTATTTCTGTCGCTAAGAAACAATGTTGCATTGTTCTGTTCCGGTTTGATAAGGCAGCCAGCGTAATTAGAGGCATATCAGCTTATGCTTCAGAATGACAACGAACCTGCGTTTCTATATTCTATGTACCTGTATTTAAATGAATCGTAGATATTGTAGGTTTTGGGCGGCAGTTACCGAGTTCATCAGAAGGACTGGTTACCAATCATATCTAACGCTAAAATGATGTACAAAAATTGCTTACTAATTGCTTATTTCTTTCTTCTATTTGCTTACTAGAAGTTATCAACACATTTAGAATGATCTCCATATTAATTATATATAAATATACCAATAATTGCATACTTTCAACTTTTTGAACGTAAGTTCTCCAGCTATCAAGTAAAGAAAGATATTGATTAAAGTAAATTTTTGCCTACTGAAATTATGAGGGCAAATATGCTTAATAAAAATTATGACTACTAACTACATTTGGTAAGGTATTTTCGATTCCCAATAGCGCTATGAGCTTTCGAATTAACTATAATCGATATCTGTCTTTCCTTGATAGCTACAGGATTCACATTTAAAAAGTTTGATGTAAGCAGTTGCTAGCATATTAATGAATATTTTTCAAACTATCAAGCAATTGTAAGCAAATATAAGTAAAAAAAATAAGCAGTTAGTAAGCAATTTCTGGAAATTTTTAATATGATCGGTGATGTTTGCTAAACTATCATAAAAAGTCGACAAATGACGAAACGGCTCGAACGCACTGACAAACCCTTACTACTCAGCACGGCTAGCACAATTTGTCTATCCCGTATTGGCCTATAGCCATTCGATACAGTGCCGTATCCTTATCAGTGACGCTGTTTAAATCATCTACAATAGATTGGTGATCAGGCATTCTGAAAGTCCCCAGTTACCATTTTCCATGGCGGTTATTACACATAGGAAACTGTTATACCCATGGAAGTTTCCTTTGTATAGTAACCACCCAATTACATACGACAGGTGGCTCAACATTCAAATCTCCCGACTTTTTAAAAACAAATTGGGGTGATTTTCTTTTAATGTCGCCGATGTAAACCTGTTCTAGCTGAATAATAGTTGCGGCGGTGGGCATGAGTGGTGGACTTCATAAAACATTTCAAATATGTATTTAAGTATCCTATCATTTGCAAAAAATGAAACCAAAAGTTGCTTTGTGCAACAAACATTATCATCTTCTTGGCGTTATGTCCTGGTTGCGCCCCCGCGCGGCACGCGAGGTCCCAGCGTATCCAGCGGGCCCTCGTATAACAAACAACATGACAAAAAGTTCGTAATGTCCCCGTTACACCCGATTGTTCTGCGGCAGTTGCCATTCACGGGCGAGCACCGCGCCGAGGCCGACGACGCCGGCGCGGCGGCGGGCGGCGTGCTCGACGAGACCGAGGACGACGCCGCGGACGTCGAGCTGCCGCCTCCGATGAAGCCGTTACAGGTACCAAGTAGCTGCGTGGGCGTCTTGCTGATGTCAAACGAAATATCTGTAAAATGAACAAACATTGACCTAATTTATGAGTTCCCCGGGCATTTTATTTTCTCGAAAAACGTAGCCGTTTTCAAGTGGTGCGGTCACCAACGACATACATTAAAAAAAAGTAAAACACGTTCATTTATATTGTAGTACAAAAATGTATGCAATAACGGGCTTGATATTTTAAAGCGATTATTTTTCCAAATTGTCGTTTCTGGACTTCAGAGCATTACACTGACCAGTATCAAACGGTTCACTTTGCATAAACCGTCATAATTTTGACTTAGCGTTGCCGTGTTGGCAACTGCCTAATTGCATTATAGGATTAGCTCTTGAGCTCGTTTTTTCTTGTCTTTTAAAGTACAAATGCATGTTAAAAGTATTATAACCTGTCATTCTGTTTGTAGGATACTCAATCAGTGCTGCAACAGCCGACGCCTGCGGCTGCCGCCTCGTCGCCCACCACGCGGGTGAGTTCTTTTGTACCAAATAATAACATCAATCATATATGTAAATAACTTTATCTTTTACCTGTTGTAATACCATCATTGCTACTAACTTTAGAGGGTCCTTATGGTTTGCCCTGACTCCGTGATTGAGGGATCACTTTATGATACGATTTTCAGAATTCCTTGACGATGGACGCTTTGGAAACTAACGGTGGTGCAGCTGATATAGCGGAGATAGAACAAATTGTCAAGGAGAAAATGGTTCGATTTCATCAACAATGCGTGCATGATAACGTGTGGCATGTAGTGCATATTCACTAAGATCATTTGTTTGGTGCATTTTTATACTGCTGCATTAGCAATCGCTGAAGGTCACAAGCCTCTAAATTATACAAAACAAATTAGGCTTTTTTCTCTAGATGCTGCGATTTGGGGAACAATAATGTGTGGGTACATCATATGGCTACATGTAATGTCAACACATTTTTTTTTAGTTACGGCAATGAAGTTGTCTGTGTCATTGTTTGTTTACAATTTAGTGTAGGTAATGATTAATTCCTTTAGTGTTTATTCATTTAAAACAGGTAAGTCTATTATTTTGTTTTTATCGAAAGCCAGAGAAAAGTTCCTAATAATCGTTTAAAATGTAGGTAAATTAAGAGGGACTATTAATATGCTACTCAAAATCAAATAGGGGTCCCTAAACTTATGAATTTTGATATTTAATCATTTTATAGCAATTTAGGCTAGCACTGCACAAAAAAATCATCCATTATAGAATGCTTTAAAATGATTTAAAATCGGTATGGATATCAAAATTTACAATATCAATTTATTTTGTTTTGAATGTGATGTGTATTATTTATTATGTGTGCTATGGGTTGATTTTCGATTATAAGTTTACCAGCCGTTACGCTTCACGTGTGATAGCTTGGTTTGTGGTTTGTTTGAATGAGTTGTGTGTTAATACCAGTAGTAAATGTAAGCCTGAAATAGACTGTGCTCTCTTAGCAACCAACTATTTAGCAAATGCATGGTTTAAATTTTAAGAAAGTGCACTATTGTTTTTAGTCACGTAACGTGTTACTTTTCGTTTTTTTTTATCACACACTTAAAGTAATTATTCCATTTGGCAACGGAAATCTCTGAGACTCAAAGAGTTTTACTAATCTCTTTACCGATACTAAAAGATATTCGTACATACGTCGCGTCGGCGATATTCGTTGTATTCGTTGCCGGTGTAAGTCGCTACTCAAGTCGCCGAGAGATTGAATATTAATAAAACGGAAGGTATATTTTGAAAAGAAAAAAAAAGAAAAAAATTGTACCTAGTTAATAATAATATATTAATAATAATAAAAAAAATTAATTACTCTGTTATAAAGTTAAAAAGCAACAATCTCATTAAATTATTTTAAATGCCAAATTTAAATAAATTATAACTTGAAAATAGCGGCTCGTTTGCTGCTTTGGCTTCTCCCGTCGCACTAATGTGTATGGAACATGTGTAACTAATATCTCACGACGTGGGTATACTATATTCGTATATTTACGTTATCAAATGGAAAAAGCCGTTATATTATTTATTGTGCTTCAATATTTGCGGATCCAGCTAAGATTCCAATCACTTCGTAGCAATTCTACTGCAGCTGTCAATCGGCCAGCTATGGCGATCCTAAATGTCATTTAGCGACGATTGCTTATGTCACTTTTCTATTGCTTATGTCCTAATACGTTTTTCTTATAGTGTCCTGTCTATCGCGAAAATAGAATACATCTTAGCTAGAGCCGTAGAATTTTTAGTAACAGCAACATTTTTAAAACGGAGTCCCTTAACCACTGTTTTCGTTCAAAGAATTAAAGTCAGCCATTTAAATTTTTATAAATTTTTAAATAAATTTCAATCGATAGTGCACAAGTTAAGTGTACACATTTTCAACAATGTATAGAAAAAGCATTTGACGAATGCTTCATTAAAACTTATATACATATACTATATCTCCGAGTAAGTAGTATTAATATAACACGGTGCGGTGCGGTGCGCAGGAGCAGCACGGCTGCGCGTCCGCGGGGGCCGTGGGGCGCGCCGACGACGACGAGCGCCCGCCCCCCACGCCCGGGCCGGACTCGCGCGATGCCGCGCTCAAGAAGCGCGAGTACGTCCTGCGCGAACTTATCGACACAGAGGATATATACGTCAACGATCTGAGACTCATATGCGAGGGATACATGAAGCACATGCAGGTACGACCGGCCGACAACTTTGCTCTTTGCGAGGTACAGTGTGGCGGCTTTTTTATAATTTAATCGATTATTTGAAGAAAAAAAACCCTTATTTTGACAACTGGTTGTCACAGGAGTTGATGAACATTTTTGGCGGCGTGTAACCTCATCTGTTACCTTAATGTAAAAGTCACGCCTTTTACAATAGAGCTTTCCGATAGGGTGATTACTGTGCCGCCCTTTATAAGTTAAAATTAACGCTACTTGGAAAAATCAATTGCTAAATTGTCGTAAGACACAGTGTAGTGCGTTAACATCCTCTTAATTTCTCAGGACCCCAACGCAGATCCACCCCTCCCCGACGGTCTGAAAGACAGACGGCATCGAATGATTTTCGGTAACATCGAAGCCATCTACGAGTGGCATCGAGAGTGAGTAATCCTAGCATTGTAGTCTGTTCTGTTTAATATTTATATATTATCTTGTTTACCCTGGATCCAGAGGTTAATTCAATATGGGGAGTTTGTTTTCGTTGTGCGAATTATGTTTTATTTGCTTTGCGAATGTTTTTTTTTATTTTTTTTATTTAACATCGGAGAAAGATAAATAAATAGTAAATATAATTCTAGTAATGAGTGACTAAGTAATTTTCCATAACCAACGTAACTGAAAATAATTAACATTGTAATTTGCAAAATTTCGATAGCAGCCAATGGGCTCGCAGCCTCGGTAGGCTATGCGCTGAGTTTATAATGATTTTTAAAATTTATATAACTATTATTTCTGCATAAAGTGGCTTAGAATAATTGTTCTGTTGTGTAATTATGTTGTTTGACTATATCGTTCTGTGCAGCAAATTCCTGCGTGAGTTGCGAGCTTGCATCGACGCGCCGCAGCTGCTCGGTCCGCTCTTCCGGTTCTTAGCGAAAAAAATGGTCCTATACGAGACCTACTGTCGCAATAAACCAGTCTCCGAATACATCGTCTCGGAACACGACCACTATTTCCAAGAACTGAGACAAAAATTGGGACACAAATTACAGGTGCGACTACTTCACGTGCGATTTATGTTCTACTTTCACATACTGGTCGGATTGGATTATGCGTTATCTCTGGCGGTGTGGTTTCAGCTGGCCGATTTGCTGATAAAGCCGATCCAGCGCATCCAGAAGTACCACTTGCTGGTGAAGAAGGTGCTGACTTACTCGGAGCACGGCGGGGCCCCTGCGGATGTGCTGGTCGCACTTCACGATGCCGTCAGCTGCACCTCCATCATTCCCAAGAACGCTAACGACATGATGGACGTCGGCCGCCTGCAAGGATTCACGGTCAGTTGCGTTCACTTGACGACAGCATCTAAGTAGACCTTTTTATTAGTATCGTATTATAAATTAGTGTTGGTCTCTGTGAATGTATTTTTATTTCAGAATATGTGGTCGCATTGCGCGCTGAATCGATTGTTTTGTACGTTTGTATTAATTTTGCTCTTAGCGAATTTAATCCATCTGTTTGCGAATTCTGCAAAATGAATGCACAATTTTGAATTTATAGCGAAAATTCAACCTTTGCTGTTGCAAAAGCCAGTGCAATGTTTATTAATGGCGATGTTAAATCAACCTGTGCATAAATAGTGGCTAACCGCGAACTGAAATGTTACACGAAATCGATTATAATTCTGTGTAAATAATTACTAGTTTTTGGCCATGATTTACCATAGATTCGATAGAAAGTATACTATGTCCTCTTCCATGTCATTGTCGATTATGTGTGAAATTTTATTGAATGTTCTTTTTGCGCGATTGACAGACAAATATCTAAAAATAGTTTAAATTCACATAAATCCAATAAGTATTTCTGGCAACCATGCGCCGAACACGCTGTATATTTTCGCTTTACATTATACAGTGCAATGGTACTCATCTTCGCGTCAATATCACGTGCCCGGGGTCCGCCTTAACCATAATTCAGGATTTGGCAGATGAGGTAATTATATTAGAGCGACTGTCATCTGACCTCCGTGACCCTTTTGACAGATTGGATCATGGTTACATATTCAGTCTAAGAGCATCGGTTAATGTTTAACAAAAAGTCATTGGTACATGGCGGCACTCGGGATCAAAGTTGGTACCTCTTGCTGCCAAGTCGACCTCTTAACTATTAGTTACTGTATATTTTTTATTGTTCTTGTTTTATATTGTCACTATAGTTTCGGATGTACGGTGCAAAAATCTGGTAACAATGAATTAAAAACATTATTCTTCATTTTATTGCAGGGGAACATAACAGCGCAGGGAAAGCTCCTTCTTCAGGAGCCATTGATTGTATCTGAAGTTACCAGTGGAGGGAACGATAAAGGCAAAGAATTGCACGTGTTCCTTTTCGAACAGTGTGTGATATTTAGCGAAGCTGTCGGCAAGAAGTCTCAGTTCACTAGCCCCACGTACAACTACAAGGCACACGTACAGGTTAGTCACTTTCTACCCCCATACACTGGGTGACTGCTCATAACGGATTTTACAACAAGAACATATTTTCTTAAAACAAAAAAAACACATAATTTAGTTACCTTTGCAACTTGCCTTGTTGTAAACCCCGTTATATTTGCTAAAGTATCATTGTTAACTATGACGATGGGAACAGGTGAACAAAATGGAATTGGACGAGCTCGAGGGTCGCGACGGTGCGTTCGTGATCCAGTCGGTGGATCCGAACAAGCCGAAGCAGTCGTGGCTGTGCCGCGCGCCGGAGGCCCGCCGCCAGCAGTGGATCTCGAAGCTTTCCAGCATCCTGCAGTCGCAGCGGCGCTTCGGCGAGGCGCTGGAGAACCCCGGCGCGTACCTGCGGGAGCTGCACCGCGACCCCGCCCACCCCGCCCACCCCGCCGCGTAAGTACGCCCGCGCCGCTGCCAGCCTCACGCGCCGCGACCGCCACCACTAACGCTACTAACCCACCAGTAACCACAGCCAACATTGTATCTATTTACTTATACGTAACCATATACTAGCCACGATTATTGTGTAACTTCACTTGCATATAGGATATGTGCGAGTTTACATTTATTATAACATAAGTAGACTAAATATTTTCGAAATTGTTCGACATTGCATTAGCGTAGCCTAAATGCGAGTTTCAAATTAAGTAATTGTAATTGTAATGAGCAAGGGAACATTTTGCTTCGATTTTGGTGAATATATAAACAAAAATGTATTTTGTATTATGAGATTCTCATTTATAATTCATGCAGGTGCAAATATTTTTTATTTATTTGGAGGTTATATATAATGGCAAATTGTGAGACTATTTTAGGTGGTAATAGTTGATTTAGGTTTTACTATTTTGTAAAACTGATGTTTGTATTGCACTGAATTATAACATAATGCAAGAACATTCAAATTGTGATCTCGAAATATATTTTATTAAATGTCGGCAAATGCACTACGTTGCGATTTACATCAATTTGCAGCTGTTGCCTTTTATGAAGTAATAGTAGGTGATGGATATGATAATAATGTGTGTATATAATATTAGATTGCTTAGGTCGTAATTGCACCAGAAGGTCGGACGAGGATCATTTTATGTTTATCTGTTGTCGGTGTACTAACTTATAGTTAGCTTTACAGTATTAGATATTCAGCTATTACGATTACCTGAAGTGCCACATTGCTTTTAGTGATATATAATTTGTGAAATTGCGCTATAAATAAAATTAATTAAAAGTTCAATTTTACAAATTTATATAGTACTGATGAAATTAAACGAACGGTACAATCCAGCTTTGGTTTATTTTACAAATTTGTAGTCACATACGACTTAGTACTATTAACAAAACCTTAGTATTATTAAAGTGAATAAACTCGAGCGCACTCAAACGTCATTGCCAGGTAGTTAATGTAAGTTTAATAATTCATCAACACACACTAAAATAAAAAAATATATAGCGAGTAACATATTTAAGTTTGCTAAGTAGTTAAATGTGGTTTTAAAAGTGCAACTTAAACTTTTGTCATACTTATATGAATAATAAATTGTCCATGTTAGTTAAACAAAGTAACACTGGAATTGATATTTAGGTATAAATATATTAAATATAATAGGGAATAATGAATGAATAAATGTTAGGTATAGCTTTACAACTTTCTAGCAATTATTTAGAAATGTGTTATAGGTTCCTCGATTACGAATGTGTTTTTTCGGTTTTGGATGTTATTAATTGGATTTCCGTAATTTCTGTTTATTATGTGTTAGCATCTTTTAAAATTAAAAATGCAATAATTTACTGCCATTATATAATATAAATATGACGAATATCTGCCTGATATGATTATTGTTAAGTCTAATGTTATCAATATATAATAGTTCCGTGTTTCTGGACGCGATGATGTACATAATGGAAAAGCCAACCGATGATACCTCGAAATGATAGCCGATGATACGGACCAATGTTAGATTACCTCTGACGTCCGGTCATCATTGTATCGTGTATATTTCTGATCTCTGAACCTTGTACTTCTATAATATAATACTACGTGTGCACAGTAAATGGTACTGATGTTGTAAAATCAATAGTTTCAACAGAGATAGTAAATGTCCCTTTGTAAAGAATGTACTTACACCTGAATGTCGTCGGTTAGTCCTTTCTGCGCATGTGAAATTTTCCTCAGGGTTTGTTTGTATATTCGATTATTGAAACTTTTATCATAAAAGTGATTACTTAACTTGATACGTCATCATCATAGCTGCAGAACATTAATGCTAGTATAGGCCTCTCCCTAAGCAATCCTCATCTTTTGGCTTTGTACATGTTGTAGGTCGATTATTGAATTGGGCCGACCTAGATCTACCTGGGAATGTGATTTCGAGATTATAAAGCCCCGCGTGGCGCTTTAGCATAACATTAAATCTAAATATCGTCTGCGGTATAACAATATCGTCTTCTCACAGAATTGAAACCTCCATATTAAACTATCTGTCTGGGCAGGTTTCGATGATTGGCCAATGACATTTACATTGTAACTGTTCCTTGGTAACAGATGAAAATTACGGGGAGTAAGAGTGAATAGGCTGTTTCTAGACAGGCATGCTCCATCATCGGCCGCATCGTCACTTACCAACAGGTGAGATGGCGGTAAAATGCCTGGCTAGACCAAATAACAAAAATAAAGTTTTTGAGTCTAGAAGCTGTAGCCATAGTTTTGAAGCTCAGCTATGCTCAGGTCTTACTCCTTATGTCCCTGGGGTAAATTTCGTAGGTGTAAAATGGAATGGTAGTGGTACCCATTGTTCGCCCCAGCTATCAGCTCGTCAGCCAGCGTGAGCAGCGGCCGGACCCCCGGCGGCGCAGCGCCCGCTGATGCCTTCCCGCCTTTCCTACATTTGTGTCTATTTAGCATATTTAACCAACTCCTTTACAGTAAGATACATTTCTACGTACATTAATAAAGTATATGTATAACGTAACGATATAAAACTAAATACTATTTTCTCAATGTTGTGCTTAAATATAAAAATAAGATGCTATTTTCATAACAAGATAATCATCGTAAATATTCGTCTGTATCGATATTTCATACGCATATAATCAAACCAAATCAAAAATATGATATTTGTAACATGGAGACACACTATTAAGCTGATTTCAACGTCATACATCAAATTAAATTATTAGTAAATACGCCGCTAATTGTAAGTTTCAATTGCATTTACATTGTGGCCTCGTGAAAACATTAGTTATTTTTATAAATTTTATTTTTTACCATTTTAATTATTCTAAATAATTTATTTAAATTTTATTAAACGTTGAAAAAAGTTAAAGCTATTTATTTTAATATTAAACCAAAGTGGGTACCTTTAGTTTAGTTAGTAGTAATACACAGTTTACACATTATTTTTCTAAAATACAAAAACGTGTGAATCTTAGATAGTGTTAGTGATAAGGCAATGAATCGTTGAAGACTGGCTAATAGAAGTGATTTGGCAGATTTGTAAACAAGTTGGATTCATCGCGAATGCTAGGCTAGGTAACTAGACTCGACATCATCTCTCAGCCTTAGATAGTTCGTACAAATATCCTATAAAACAACATGTAGAGCATAAGAATGTATCATAAAATATAGGCATATCTCTGCTGATTCCTTTTTAATGGCCCTCATAAGTTATTCACGCCATTGACAGTGTTACTTATTAAAACAGCATAACGTAATTGCAAGTATGATGTTCTAGTGTAGTAGAAGTAATTTTCAATTTTTACTATAAATTATCTGATTGTACAAACAGCACTGCAGATACGTATTTTTCGTAGTAAAGCTGTATTAAATAAGTCAAATATATGTACTAAATAGGTCAAGGTACCATTGTACCACCCTTATTGGTAATTAAATCTTAACTATATTATATATAGCTTTCATCTACCGATATAAGTAATAACAATTTCAGAGGGCTTTTGCGACAAAAAAATCCACTAGGTGGCACGATTGAGATGTAAGATCTGTTGTCAAAATAAAAGCATTTCATTATCCGCAATGGAACTGCTTACTTACAGCAAATATTTCTGGGCATAACGGTAGTATTTTGACAAAGGACCAAGGATCAAGCGCCGCAAAGACCCTCATTTAATGTAATACCGTAATGACCGTAACTAAATTTGTCTAGCTGCCACCAAGGAAATTCTCGAATCATTTTATAATATATATAAAAAGTAACAACATACGTAATAGTAGATTATACACCATGGGAATAAAGCTGTGTTTTCCGTCATGGGCGGCATATTGGATACTAAACGAATTACTCTATAGGTAAGTCTCGAGCGTAGCGAGGGAGTTATGTAGAGTCCTGATTGAAGCGAGGGGTTCGAGCCGCCCAAGACTAAGACAGCTTTATTCCAGAGATGAATACTCTACTTTTCACACCATCTGTGAGACAATAAATCAAACAATTACAGCGTCTGATTTAGCAAACTCTGGAGTTAAATTAGTATTGTTTCATGACATTTTCGTGTCAATGTGAAAATATAATTTGAAACTGAAAATTATTATAACACGAAATACATTTTTTAGTTCACACTTTCCACTTGCACAATTTCATTAGTCTCAGGTTCTGCAACCATCCTGCCTAGTTTTTCCTTTTTCTTTCTTTTATTTTTGGGTACAAAGCCCTATACTAGGAGTTTTCATACGAATTTTAACATTTCAAATTCAAATTACTTTATTTCCTTGGGAAGTTTTATACAATATTATTTCCCTGCTGTTAATAAGGCTATACTTAATGGTGACATTTCATGATTTGTAATTGGATATTGTCGAGCAGGAGGGGTGCATAAACTTTTTATTGGTTGCTTAACCAAATGTTGTAAAATCACTTTTCGTGCTTATAAATTACTATTATTGTCTTCAATGTAACATCTGAAGAATATGTTCGTACATCTCTATGATATAGGGATTTGTTTAGTGGCGGCTTGGTGCCAATTGTAGACTTCTGAATCTATTTAAGCACTTAAAATAATATATAGTATAAAGTCACTGTAGTTGTAAACATATCTTGAAATACTTTTAAGGCCTAGTTTATAGGAGTTAGAAGTAAACCACAAACGAATAGTCCAATAAGTAAAGTATTTGCCAACTACATAATACTTCTGAAATCTGTTACGGGATATGACATTTTACAGTGTCAGGGCAGGAGACAGGATCGCACTGAGTCACACCTACAGAGTGCTAGCACGATTCAAAATTTCAGCGTTTGACTTTTAATAACTCCGTGATTTGTATGAACTGTGGTCCCCACTACAATAACTATGTACGTTAATTTACAATACGTCGATGGATAGCTATTTCTTAGCTGAACAGAAGCTATAGTGGGGCCTAGTTGGCAATTGCTAATTGATCTAGTTATGCCAAGTCCAGTAAAGCTTAACTCGGAATAGACTTACTCCGGCCCGACGACTAACGTCATTTTGAATGTAGTTTTGTGTTTATCCTAAGCTTACACGATTAACATTTTGGTGCAAGCCGCTATAACAATTGGAACTAGGTCCCATTTGCAACTTTTGCTCAGTTTAAAAATAAAGCTAGCTTTCTAAGATTTTTTTAAAGATTCTTCTTATGCACCCTTCTTTGAATGTTTGATACACATTTCATTTTTGCTTTTGTTTACGCTTTAAATTTTTTGTATGGAAAAAGTTGTTACCAAAATATTTCCTTGTCCATTACGTTAATGTAGTGCGACTCAGTGCTTTTATCTCCTTTCGTAGTACTTTCCTAATTGATATTTAATTACGTTTATGTATATTTATATTTGTGATACCAGTTTATGTGATAAGTCTCATCTCTCAACTCAGCGTTGAGATATAGAATTCTCCAAATACGCAGTAGGTACGAGGATATACTTGTACTCATAAATGTAATTATCAATCATCTTTATTAGTATTCTTTCCCACAATTTAAAATTATGGGCATTCTCTAAAACTTATCAGTTTTTTGAAAATTTCCTTTTCATTTCAGAACTTCTCTTAAGAAGACGCTTTTTTATAGTTTTTGAGCTCTGATTCTGAGCTAGCTGTATGAACACATCTGAAATTTCAGTATGTTATTCTTGAAACCTTTATCGAGTATAGCCAAAAACACGATTAATTGAACTCACTGATATAATTTAAATTTCCTGCTGATCGAGATGCAGATGCTGCTTACCATCAGACAGGCCCCTTAACCTTGTTTACCACCTTAGTGGGATAAAAAAAGAAAATATATGTTTTCGAGAGATTAATTCGAATTTCTCTTAAACCACTTACATAGATAGATTAATTATAAGAACATATAGTAAGCTAAAATTCGTTTAGAGGAATTTTGTCTACATTGTTTAAAATGCCTGTAATTCACGAAAAAAGGTAAAATACACATAAGTATAGGTCGTAAGTCGCTTTTTCAAATACATATGATATTCAACTTTATGATAGCACATATAAACACGAGTCTGACATGGCGCGTTATGCAAAAACAAGTGATGGACGACGGCGTTCTCTCAAGAGTCTTTTTGTAGCGGCCCCGCTAATAAAACAAATTACATGATAGTTGATAATCTTGTATATTGTTAATAATTATGTATTTAAATATTTTTCTTAATTAGGTTAATGTGTTACTGTAAGGCAAATAATGGGGATGGGACGCAACTGGTTGTTAGCTTATTAACTCCGGATTTCGAATAGATATTAACGAACTGAATATTAAGTACGTTAATAACTAATTGGACAGGCATTTATATTTCTTAGACGTTAAAAATATTAATCACAATGACAATGCATTTAAAGCTGCGTACATGCTAAACTCTGCTTTTGATGTTCATAATATTTTAGATAAGATAATAATTTAAGTATTTAACTTACTGGGTATAATAAGTTGCTGTGCTGTTGCACAGTGCGTTGCTTGTAACGCTGAAATAGAGTAAGTTATACATTTCAAGGGAGCCCAATTGGTGCATTACTTGTAATATCAGTGGAAGGCAATCGGATGCTTGTGTCGATGTGAGAAGCGTATATTTGCGACGGCGCACCCGTTGAACGTCTGACGAACCAGCTCTGGTGCCGTGATGAAACGGGGTCTTACCTTCAATAACGAAAGCAATAAATAATCAGCTTACAATACGCGAAGCCTTATCTTATCTTCGAGCGATCGACACGACACTACTAGAGTATTTTGTCTTAAACGTTGTCTTTGCCTCCCAATAAATTGGACACACTTCGACGCGGGTAGCATGGGCAGCAGATAGTCTAAATTACGCACTTAAAATAGTACCATAGCATAACATCTGCACTAAATCGAGCTATAGGAGAAAATATATATATTATCGTCACATTATGTAACTGTGTGTACTGTAACGTTATGGCACTTATAAAATATCGATGACTCCTTAAACCTGCTAATTCGCATAACTGCCCGCTACAAAAGTATGATAACAATGTTAATAACAAAAGTTAGAAATTTCACCTTTTTTATTTCTCCGTATAATTTTTTTTAAACTACCATTATTCATGCTCGTTTTATATGTAATGCTCATTGTTGTTAGAGTACTGTAATTTGATCAATGTCTTCACTTTTGGGAACGACCTTATTATTTTTAGAATGAAAAGAATGATAAAAAAAACTTACGAAGTTATTTGGAAGTTAAGTAAATTTTGTAAAGTAAAAAGACGTTTTAGTTTCGTTAATGACGAAATTAACATTGATTTGTAAACATCTTGTATAATATCGATTTGTCCTATCCTATGTATATAAATTTTAATAAATAACTTGTAAACACTAAACTGTACGTTACATGAGTCAACAATAAATGTGAATAAAAACGCTTGTGGTTTTATGCTTCTAATCCTGCATGCTTTTTAATTATTTGATTTTATTGTTATTTTTTTATTATTTTGGGCTCAGCTTTTATGCCGTTTATGTAGTCAACGCAATATAGCGCCTTAAATGCTGGACTCGATATAGAGAAAATATTTACTCGTGACAATAGCTCTCATAAGCTGGTTAGCCCTTTTATGTTTCTATTGTTTTTTAAATTTGGTTTATTTTCCTTTTACCCCCGCTGATAGTGGTGAGGGTTGGTGCGGGCTGCGCAAGACGGAGAGCGTACCGCCCTCGGTGGGCGCGCGGCTGGCGCCCGAGCTGCGCCAGCGTACGCAGCGCCCACACGCCAAGGCCAACACCATCAACCTGCCCACCACTACCATTAAGGCCGACGACCGCAAGAAAGTGTCGGCGAACGTGGCCGCCAACAACGCGGCGGTGAGCCCCACCTCGCCGCCACACGCCAACGTGAGTGCCGCCCTAATCCTAACTGCTTTGTGTAACATGGTGTTGGTGTAACGGTAAATAACTGCTTCGAAGGCGTAGGAGTGCTCCTTAAATGTTTTATGTCGTAGACATTTCTAGCGTAATGCAGGAGACGCCTTAGCGCGGCTACAAAGTATATTTAATATATTGTATAATCCGTATTCGATTGATCTTGACTGACTGCATTTGATTGATATTTATCTAACTTGGAAGCGATGTTAGGTAGACAATCAGTCACGTGGTTGCAAAAAAGAGTATATAGGGGTATCACGACTTCAGGTTTCTTTGACACATTGCGGAAAAATAAGCATACTAAATTTATTTTACTGGCAATAATATATAATAAACTATATAGAGGAAATATAACTTGACGCTATTGGGTAGTCTATAACCTTAATAAGCCAAGCCGCCTTTGTTACTGCACACCATTTAAAATTAGTCGGTTTATACTGTCTTAGGTGCCAATGACTGCTACGTCAAATATTTGACATGAAGGCCCACCTTTTAGGCTAGGCTAAGTATTTTTCCGAAACGTCATTGTTCTAATTTCACAATCGGGGCATGGTAGTTTCTTTTTCTGTCACGTACCTTCTTATCCATGTCCCATTGTTGGCGTCATTCGAATTCTGTCACAGAATATTACATCCTTCCGGTGTTGCTACATAAAACGCAGAACTAGCGCCACAATTGAGAGGTCACCTCTGTCGCGGTCAAGCTTTACACCCTAATGTTACAACTGACTAAGCGAGCGGCCACACAGAAAAGACTTAAGACGCAGACACGTCTCAGACGTGGTGCCCGTTTAATTTACTTTCATACAAAATGTATAGAAACGTCGCGACGCAAAACATACAGGAAAGACTGGGCGCGGACGCGACGTAGACACATCTTTTGCAAAACATACAGAAAGGACGGGGCATGGGCGAGACCGCGTCGCTGCCGCGTCCGCGTCCCGTCTGTGCCCTGTCTTCGTCTTACGTCTTTTATGTCTGGTCGGGGCCTAACGCGTGACTGATGCGCGAGTGCAAGAATGCCATTACACGATCAATAGTGTGCACAAACACTATCGGGAGACTGGTTTATTCACGCGCTTTCCAGGATATAGTAGGAATCGGGTCACTTTTGAGCGAGATGATTGATATTCCAACAGAGTTTTTGCGAAATCGACGACTTAAGGGGTTCGATTTCCATACTAAAATTCTCTTACCATGCTCTCATTCGTTTGAGTGTTTAGTAATTATATGATGACTTATACTCTTAGTAAATGTATCAAATTAACCGCGAAATGGCGTTTTATAGCTTAATGATATACGAAATGGAAAAAACAACTCGCCGCTAGATGGGGTTGTTATGTGATTTCATTACTTTAAGAGTTAATTTGATACATTTACCAACGGCCAATTGCACGAACATACATTAAAACCGTCAAACTCTTGCAAGAATGTACTTAACATATTACATACAATTTGTATGAAAAATGACTCATTAAAAATACGATTTAAGAAATATTGAGCACTAACATCATTGATTGAAAACCTCAACCTACTCACTATTAAACGACATTATGTATTTCTAAATATACCTTCACATTTTTCTGATAATCGTTATAAAACATAACCATGTGTTTCGATTTTTTATGAGAAGTGAATCTAGCTAGATATTCGACGTCAGTCAGTCAATCCACGTACTTACACGCTTAGACAAGTATTTGTCTAGTTAGTCATATAATGGTCAGATTGAGCGGCTAAAGGCCGAAACCAAAACATTCCTGCGACACTGTATGGCGAGTGCGTTTATTTTTAACTGAAAGCAGTCTAGGTACCCATCTGGCAAAGCCAAGATCGTTGGTGATTATCTTCTGTACTCGTTCATAGGGAATGCCTATTGCTTCCGCTATCTCTGCGATCTTCAACCGCCTATCATTCAAAACCATGTCCAGTATCGTTAGTAGCCGTTAACGGCCGACCACTCCTAGGTTCATCTTGAACTGCTTCTCTTGCCTTCTTCTTTTAAGTACTTTTAGGCACGATGCTCAATTTTATCTATTACTAATGAAATCGCGGACCTTGTTTGAAAATTCGATCAAAATTTTTACAGCTGTGACAGAAGAAAAACAAAAGACATTCAATATGATGAAAAAACATGCGAGTATTGGGTGCCAGTAATATTTTTTCTTTTTAATTCCAATATCGACTTTAGGCTCGAAAGCTTTTCAGGTCGCCCTAATAGATATATATCTTAATTGCTGCATTAGTATCTATGGGAGCGTACTGCTGACATGATGTGGTAATAATTACAGTCGTTGTGGTATAATAGGACCACGATAAGTCCGAATCGACTGACAGTACTAAAAATTATAAAATGTGGATATGGCAATAATCTGGGGATAATCTGTCCTTGTCAGTCCTTGTCAGTCCTTCTTGTAAACATTCAGATATTTGGCTTGAACTTGCACTTTTAGTTTGACTTAATTATTAATCATGCTGAAAATTATCACTCTCACTTCCTTTTTAATTATTTGGCCCATTATTTAATGATATTTTTCATAACTCACGAAAATAAACAATCTTACAGAAATCAAATTGTTTGTTATGACTTTTATGAAAGACGTTCTATTGCTTTTTAAAAACTTGTCATAAGTTGCCAAACAGAGATTTTTTTCTTTTATAAGTGATTCGGAGTTAGCATGGTCTTATTATAACAGCCTGCCGCTAGACCACTTAGTTCAGACAAGCTTGGGGTGTATCATGGATATATTATAATTTGCTTATTATACTGTACTTAATTTTTCCTTAACTATAATGTACCTACTGAGATAACGTTCATCATTCTTATTGGTTACAAGCCGGCGTTCACTTTCAAGCACCAATAATCCCTTGCCATAATGTTGTCATCATTGCTTCCCAAGCTGGTGTTATCAGGTTTTGCATACTTTCAAAATCATTTATATTGATGTATTTACATTAAAAATTCTTCTCGAACTCTTCATCAAAGGATTTAAAATAAAGTCTAATGGCTATCCTGGTCATGATCCAATCTGGCCAGGTTCCCCTGTTAACAGGGTCTCGGAGATGGCAATGGTCAGATGGTAATCGGTCCACACTAATTACCTGATCTGCCAAATCATGGGCCATGGTCAAGGCGGATGCCAGGCCCTCGCGCGTGGAAGCACAACCGCCATGATGACCACTTTATGGCCACCCTAATTGTTCTTGTGGACGCCTTCCGTCTCCATCATCAGATTAATGCACTTACGCCACAATATTTGACTATCAAGAATATCAGGAAATTACTGTATTATTGGTCCTCCATAAAGTGCTAAGGTTTCAATGCCTTGCTTAAGTCTGACATACGCTATTTTACTTCCTGGTAATCAGTTGAATTGAAATGCACACAAATGTATCTGCACTGATCTGACGATGGAGACGTAAAGTCGTCACTGGAACAACTAGGGTGGCCATAAGGGCTGTATTAACCTGTGACGAGTTCCTACGAATTCCCCCACGGGGTGCTAATCGGCTCCCAAAACTGTTCAACCAGTCTCTGGCGGCTCCCTTGCAGCGGAAGATCTTGGTCAACCGTTATCGTTTATGCTGTTATAGTATGTAAGTAATTGTTCTCACGAACATAATTAATCAAATCAAATCAAATACTACACACTAAAACACTTATAAACGTCATTCAATATACAACACTAGAATTTTTTATTTAAAAAATATAATAATTATTATATCATACTAGATACGATTTAATTTTGTTGTAACACAAAAGATAATCGCAGACATCTTAATCTTTGCCGTGAAAGGCGCCTTACCATACCTAATTTTAATTAACCAGAAACCATGTTGTATACAGCTTCAGTACTTTATACTAAAAAAAAAAGAGTATGGCATATTTTCGGACAACGAAACTCAGTTGGGAACTCAGTCAGTTCCTATATAATTGTGACAGCCTTACCGCAACGATGCGACAGAAGTGCGCTCTGATTTATCTAGCTACAGCAAACCTTTCTAAGACATAATAGGGATGATTACTGGGTAAATTATTTTAATTCTAATGAGGAAGTTTCCTAAATTTTTTTTTGATTGAATTTAAAAATTTGAGCCAAATGAAACAAAACGATAATTTTTTTTAAATATCTCAATAAACATTAAAGTTATGAGACTTTAAAGTTCCGATTGCAAGAATAATTTTATTAGGTGCGCGAATTCGTGCGTGACGTCACCAGGCTGTCATCCCGCCCGCCACTATGGAGCTACCCATACACTGAAACTCTTTGTGACTGTATCTTCGGAACCGTAATAGCTAGACACTTGAACTAATCACAGAATATGTGTTACTATGGCCGCTATAACAACGAATAATAATTACAAGCTAGATCGCGGCAGCAATAATTTTGTGAAAAAATATGTCAACCTAAATATTGTATAACTCAGTAATTTATAAACGGCTTCCAAAATTTTTTTTCACTGGATTGTTAGTTTTAATTATATTTTAACACTATGTCATTAAATATGGCAATATCGATATTAGAAAACTTCCTAATTGGTAGATTTCCAAAAATGATTTGACACGTATTTTTTGCTTACATAAACAATACGGAGTGGGGGGCTCCTGACGTCGCTTCTCAGCAAACTTCACTATAATCGTGACGTCAGGCAACATTTTAACGCACTGAATCGGTGTTGTGTATCAAAGTTCGGGAATGGGGGGCTCGTGATGTAATTTCTCAGCAAAATTTTACCGTAACCGTGAAGTCACGCAACGTTCGACGCACTGTATCGGCGTTATTTTTTTATTTATCTAAGAAAAGAATACGTGTCAAATATTTTTCTTTAATCCACATCAAGTAAAACTAAAAAAAATAATTTCAGTCATCGTCTATATAGTTACGAGAACAAATAGTAAATATATGTATAGAAACCCTCTCGGGGTTTCTCTATTGTAACATTCTGAAGGAAATTCTCTAAATGATAGTGAAAATCGCATCAAAATCTGTTGCGTTGTTAAGGAGTTGGCGGATATACTGACCGCCAGACAGACGCGGAAACTTTATTTTATACTATGTAAGGATAAAGAATAGGTGTTGGGCCGGTAAAGTGTCCTGCATCAACACTTGCTTAAAAACGCTTGAAAATGCATGAATACGACTTACTACGTAGTTTATTTAACAATTTATTACCGACAAGAGGTTACAGAATGCTTACTGTGTTGGTTGTTAAGGTTCATTTTGTTGGCGAACTAAATCGCGATTCACAAAGCTTGACAAGCTAGAGAAATTCAATATCTTTCGCTTTATAAACCCGAGGCGCCTGAACCGGACGATCTATAGATCTACAGGGTTGGCACTGCAACTGGAGCAATCAATTCAAGTATAGGTATTTTAGTCTATTAGTACTGATGTCCAAATGGTTTAATCAATGGAAATCATGATAAATGTTTTGCCAACAAAATTAATTGCATCAGCAATGCACAGAAAATATTTTACTCGGAGCTCTTCGCTAACGTTTAATCGTCAAAGAACCTTAATAATAATGATATTACGTCTCTGGCGTACTACAGTAATTCTAAACGCGTAACACCTAAAGCCTCTCTCAGACAGAGGCGATATATCGCGCGCGTTATTGCGATATCTGTTCAGAGTACATTTTATATAAGGACGCACTCGATCTTACACACCGCTGCGATAATAACACATAAATAGAAAAAGACTGTTGCGGTCGCGCGTCCTCCAATCAGAGAAAGCTTACAATGGCTAATGGGTTTAACATTCAATGTGATTATAATTGATAATAATGAGATTGCAACGGACGTTGTGGACTTCACTAAATGGCAAATGGGATGACTGCTACAGGACAATTAAAATGTTTTACAAGATTGTTAACAATCTTAGTTATGCTGATGACATGGTTCTGCTCAGCCCATCTATCAAAGGCATTAGACGATTGTTAAAAATATGGGAAGATTATGCTGAGACTCATAACCTAAACTATAATGCGAAAAAAACGGAACTTCTGGTTTTTAGATCGGGAAGGGGCCCCCAGCATATTCTAAATGTTAGTGTCTGTGGTCAGACTGTAAAAATAGTAGACAAGTTCAGGTACCTTGGCCATATCCTTACCTCAGATTTTAAAGACAATGCCGTTATCGAGCGTCAACGTAATTCAGGCAACTGAATTTGTAACTTTACCTGCGAAACTTTATTTGCGATTACCTGATCGCCAAATCCTGGAAAATGGTCAAGGCGGACCCCGGGCCCTCGTTCTCCAGAGCACAACCGGATTAACGCTAGAGAGCATTAACGCTAGGATGATTAAAAATAATTCGCTCTAATGCATGTTAGATACTGTCAGAATGTCCAAGACATTTGAGAACCGTATTCCTAAAATTTTAACAAACAAATACACTGTTTTCATTGCGACATTCCCATTAAAATTTTACTATGAATATGATGATGAATCGGATTAGGCAGCCGGCAGCCGTTTTAAAATACTCTCAGACGACAGTGCATCGATGTGTTCCGCTAATTTAACGGCCACCCCCTCCCGTCCCTTTGCGGGGGAAGTACTAACTTGAATTAGAACGGTCTAAAATACAATCCATTATGCCAATTATGTTCGAAGTAGGTTACCCGGCAGATTAAACTGCATGACATATTACTGAATTCGAGTTTTATTCATTATCCTGGGACCTAGGATCAATATAAACTAACTATAAAGATTTGACTTCTAATTTTGATAACCATAGATATAACATAACAATAACATAAAATAAGCGTGTATAGCATGTAATATTATCCCCTCGTGATCACAATGTAATGGAATCTTTTCGAAATAGATGAGTTGTCATTTCGATTCACTTCGTCAAGGTTCCATCACATTCTGATCGCGCGGATAATAATTGCTTACTAACTTGGATATTGATGGTGATTCTTGACACGCGATCAAAACCAACACCACCAGACGGTGGGGGCCACTTATACGGTGGCCGACGATTCGTAATAATTTACGCAGTTGTATATGAATGATCCTGATCACGTTTCCTGAATCACCCCGAAAAAGGTTAAGGTAAAAATAATTAATACAAATGTCCTATACATTCTATATTCTCATTCTAAAAAACTGTTGTTCGCTTCTCTTTTCTATTTGCATGTCGTTTTCTATTTTAACGCTTTTTATATTTCTTTTGTTATAGGTATGATATGGGAATGCATTTTAACATAGACTGTGATAGCGGACCGCTGTAACTCAGGCGCAAGATATAATATAATTTCTATGCTAAGTGTTTCGCGACGGCCGCCAAAACTATTATTTAAGTTCTATTGTAAATATTGTCGTAGTATATCTGGCATTGTTGTCGTCGATCTAAGAACGGGTGAGCATGCATGTGTTGCTTATAATGATATTGTGATTGATTACGATTTATAAAATCGATCAGTAGATAAAGATGTGTGATGTCGTACAGGGCTTATCTAAGCGGCCCTGGGGCTTGAAGCTGCTCCGCGGAAGCAGCAGCAGCAGCGGCAGCGGGCGCGAGCCGCGCGACGGCGGCGGGGGCGCGGGCGGCACGGGCGAGGCGGGCGCCGAGGGCGTGGTGACGGAGCTGCGGCCGCCGGAGCTGGTGGAGCCGGCGGCGGACGCGGCGGCTGCGCTGGGCGCCACCGCCACGCTGGCGTGCCGCGCCGCCGCCGGCCGCGCCACCGCCTCCTGGCGAAAGTCCTCGCCCGAGACGCGCGCGCTGCGCCACGGCGGCCGGTTCGCCATCGCGCTCGCCGCCGACGGGCTGGCCACGCTCACCATACACTCGTGCCGCGCCTCCGACGCCGGCGTCTACTGCTGCCTGATCAGCAACGAGCTCGGCGGCGTGCAGAGCTCAGCGCGGCTGACGGTAGGCGCGGGCGGGGTGCCCGGCGTGCCGGTGGTGCGCGCGCACCCCGGCGGCGGGCTGGTGGTGCAATGGGACGAGCCGGCGGCCGCGCACCTCGACTACTGCCGCGTGGGCGAGGGCGAGTGGCGGCGCGCCACCGAGACGCCGGCCGCGGCCAGCACGCTCGCGCTTGAGGAGCTGCCGGCCGGCCAGTACAGCTTCCGGCTGGTGTGCGCGCGCAGCGGCGCCCCCGGCCCCGCCTCCGCGCCCGCGGCCTGCGGCGGCGGCGGCGGCTGGCAACGCGAGCAATTCGCGCGCAGATATTCCATTGAGGAGGAGATAGGACGAGGGCGGACCGCGAGAGTCCTCTCTGCTAGAGACACCGGCACCGGTCAACGGGTTGCATTGAAACAGGTAAATTAAAAAGACTACTACAAGTATTACTTATTTATTTTTGTGGAAATTTCTGAACACCCTGAATTAATCATTCAACATCTATTTTGAAAGTATTCTCTACTGAAGTTTCTATCTGTCGTTTATAAACACATGTTCCCACTCGGTGACCACCGTACTCGTTTCCAGGTGACGGGCGGGCGGGGGGCCGACGCGGTGCGCGAGTACCGCATCCTGTCGCGGTGCGCGCACGGCGCGGTGGCGCGCGCCCTGGCGCTGTTCGCGGACGTGCCCCGCGCGGGCGCCCACACGCTGGTCCTAGAGCTCGTGGGTGGCGGGCCCCTGCTGGAGTGGGCGGCGGCGGCGCCGGCTGCCTACACGCAGCGCGCGGTCGCCCACCACACCAGACAACTGCTCTCGGCACTCGACTGGCTGCATACGAACAACGTCGCGCATCTCGACGTTCGGGTAAGTTTAATGCTACTGTTTTTTTTTATTGAAATGGGCTTTCAAATAAGCGAGTTAAAACGCTGGTGTTGTACACGTGAGTCAACCCGTTGTTGGAAGGGGATCATTATCTGAGCCCCTAACAGACCACTGCAGGACTAAGGGCCTCTCCCACGAAAGGGGAGGTTATTGCCATAATCTCCACGCTCGGCAGGCGGGTTGGAGATCGCAGTGTTATAAATATAACAACGGAAAACGCTGCTACCCATTTTTTAGCCTACGGAGGCTCTAGATCTTTTGCCTCGAAAACATTAGCCGTCTTGTATGACACCCACGAGTCTTACACTCGGATTGGTGCTATTCTACTCTGCCGGACACCACACGGCGGTTGGAAGGGGATGCTCCTCATTTAATAACCAAAATACTTCGTTTTCAGCCCGAGAACATACTGATAGAGCTGAGCGGCGCCCACGCCCAGGTGAAGCTCGTGGACCTGGGGTCTGCGGTGGAGACTAGCGAGGGCGTGGGCGCGGCGGGGCGCGAGGTGCTGCCGCCGGCGGCCGCGCACCTGGAGTTCGCGCCGCCCGAGTGCGTGCTGGGCCGCCCGCCCGCGCCCGCCTGGGACGCATGGGCCGCCGGCGTCTTCCTATACGTGTTCCTAACCGGGGTGAGTGCCATGCCTTGTGATTCTTAAGCCGTTCTGATAGCGTCTTCGATCTCGGGGACAAGAGTATTTTCTGATCTTTGTCGATTGTTTTTTAACACTGTATAACCGTAATAGGAGCGTCGGTGGTCTAGTGGTAAAGGTATCCGACTAGTAAGCGAGATGTAGCGGGTTCAATTCCCACTGCCGCCATGTACAAATTATTATTTTCTGAGCTAAGTACATTAGTTAAAAACTAACCGATGCTTTACTACTGATCTGCCAAAATCCTGGATCATGTTCAGGGTGGACCCCAGGCCATCGCACGCCAGAGCATAACCGAATCATTAACGCCAAGATTTTATTATTCGACACTGCATTACCCTGTCGCTTTTTATTTTCCGCCGACTCTTGTACAAAGTATTTTCATTTATTCATTCATTATTTTTGACCTTCACTCCATTTGTTTTCTTAATACGTGGTATTAATATTTTACATTACTCTTCGGTCATTCATCGAATGATGGTCATTCAAATTCGTTACGCTAAACGAGTGCTTCGACCCGCAGCTATCACCGTTCCTCGACGAGTCGATCGAAGAGACCACGGCGAACATAATAAAGTGCGACTACTGCTTCCCGCCGGAGCACTGGGAGGGCATAGACGAGCGCGCACAGCAGGTGATCCGGGGACTGCTGGATGCCTCTCCCTCGCGCCGGCTGCTTCCTGGTGACGCGCTGCAGAGCCCCTGGTTTGATGAGGTGCGTATACACGTCACGTCGTTTTTCTTAGCAGCTTTCGTACAGAGTCTAGATATATAAAGCGGCAACTATCACCCATAATATTTGCGATTCCATGCGGTAACTAAGTTAGTAAGTCGCGATAGTGTGGTAGGTTTTGATGATCGACCGGAATACAGCAACACAAGGTGTTGCTGTTCGTGAAACTTGATTATTACATGGTATTATTCGCCCAGATGTACTCCTAATGCTTGGGGCCATGCGAGTTTCCTTTGAAAGGAAGACCTCCGATATCAACAAAGCAATGAGGGCAACCGTTTTTTTGCTCACCGGTGAGCGACACTGTCGAGTATGATCTTGTTATTATCAAAATAACGCTGTCAACTTAGAGCGTTTGATTCAGGCCACTAGCGCGAGACATTTTGACAACGCACCTTACTACAGCGGCGCTATCTAGTAGAGCTTCGAACTCGCGTTAGCGCCCTCATTTGACGACCCAAGTAGTTCAATAGTTAATATTTTCTATTTAAATTTCAACAAGGTTCAATAGTAATAAGTAGAAACGCAAGAGGTAGGTACCGAAAGTATATAAGTAGTTTAACTACCCATACTACCCATAACACAATCTTTGCTTATTTCGGGGCTAGATGTAAAGTTAAGTTTCGCAAATATTTTTGATTGGATTTTGCAAAGCATTATATAATATGTCGCACATAATAAGGCTTAGCATTTTATTATTTATGTTCTTTAACTATTTATCACAACGGCTTTGTCATGTTGCTAGAAACAATATCATACGAAATATACTCAGTGACCGTAGTAACAAGAAACCCGAACTGAAAACGAAGTCGTCAGTTTCGAATACCGTGTAACAGCGAACTAAATATTTGCAAAGAGTGTGGGGGCGACACATGAATGGCAATTACGAAATATTTGTACAAAGTTTGAAATATTTGTACCCATTTTTACAAACAGGCTGGAACACATAGTTTTTGCGCATGTTTGTACACATCTGGACACATGTCTTGGCTATACATTAGATGGTCATTCATAGATCGTTGTCGTTGCAGGCGCCGAACAACGTGCTGTCGGCCAGTCAGCTGCGAACGTTCCTGGAGCGGCGGCGGCCGGGCGGGCTCGGCGCGCTGGCCCCGCGCCGCGACACCTGACCCACCACGCCGACAGACTAGAGTACCCACTATTACTATACCCTTTGCCTAATAGAAAGACTATGACAAATAATTTAAGTGTGATACCAAACATACTACTATACAAATAAGTGAACCATATTTTGCGGATGCAGATTTATAAAAATAATTTACGATTCCAAATTTTATGTTTAACGATATTCAGTCGGTGAAGTTAAATAATGTTCACGCGACGTATTTAAATTATAAAATGTTATTAGAACCAAAACGATCAAAACGGAACAAAGTTGAACTGCTGGCCGCAGGGTACCAGCGACAACTAAGTAAAAACATTCTTAAGCATCTCCAGATGCTCTGTCGTTGAATCTTTGCAATCGATTGTTATCCTTTTAAATTGTGATGAAAATTGAGTGTGTTGAAATGTTTATAGTGTTCAATAGATATATAGAATTATAACATAATGAATGTACACCGGAATAAGTTAACCATTTCAAGATCCATATTAGTTACAACCACACTTTATTACCTAAACCTTAATGTTTTAATTGTGCACAGCAATTGCACTTTTACCGATAAACCCAATGGGTTTGTCATACATAGAATATTTTCTGTCATTGATGATTTTAAACGTCGATAAATGATTTTGACGCTTAGTATTTTTAATTGAAATATTTTAAGAGGAGCGCCCTCTGCCTAAGAATAAAGAATAGCAGTGAGACTTTTGTATAGCCCTCAATACTATGGCATTTCTGTATTATGTATTTTTATTTTTATTCCCGTTTAACTCAAAATTGTATTAGTTTCTTACAAATAATGTTTTATACTTTACAGTGATGTTTAAATTTAGACTATCTAGTCATAAGGATTCTGTTGTAAAGGTTATTTTTTCAAGTTTTATCAGGACGGCTTAGTATTGAGGCTTGCTTATCTCAAACCAAAATGTTGATATAATTATGTTTTATTATTTTACTTTATAATATAATGACATTTTGTGTCGTACTTATATTTGTGGTACTTGATTTTAGTGAAGTGCTGGGCAAAACATGTTTAAAAGTTCCCAGCGCGCGACTCGTGATTAGTCGGAAAAAACCTACCCTTCGCGCCCGCGCCCGCGCCCCGCGCCCCGCGTCGCCTCCGCGCACGCAACGCACTGGAATGTCCTCCTCATCTCTTGTTGTTGGGTCGATGGACTTTGACATTTCTAAATCCAGTCTAATTTTCGGTATTTTACAACACTAACTAACAATCAGGAGTATTGTTCATTGGATTGATTTGACGAGTAACTTTAAGAAGTGTCTGTGATTTATGCTAAATAATAATATTTCATGCTTATTCCTAATTTTAACATTATGTACTTGTTATATTACTTGATTTACTTGAATTGTATATAAATATACATAGTTAAATTGTGTAATCGGCCTTGAGTTTTGACCAAATTGCGAATAGTTGTTGCGTAAGTATAAAGTTTACATCAAATGTTTGATATAGGCACCCCACACAATAGTATTTTATAATGTTACTTGTAGATTGTATGTTAAGATAGTTATAGTTACTATACAATGAACGAGTCGTGCGCACTCGTGGTTTCAGCTTTGTCGGCCCACGAGGCACCGCGGCGCCCAAGGTGCCACCGCGCGCCTTCAAACCCTACTCTTCACACAGGCTTTATAAACCACATTCTAATTAGTCAAACATTCTGCAGCCACTTCGGAAAGGGACCATCTGTGATAAAGTTAATACAATTTATGAATATTACAATTTTCAATTACAATAATTATACGTATAATTTAATAATCTCATGGTATACCTGAAAATATAAAAAATCTATAGGCACAAATTTAAATATGGGTTATTTAATAGAATCTGGCCCAATATTGTATCTAAATATAATATTAAAATTTATCTGCTACAATAGTTCATTGTAATTTGTTTCTTTTTTTAGTTTATAACATCATTATTATCACAAGTCATCGAACTCACGTTAGTCTTTCTCGGCATTATGCCTGACTATATTTTAGTAATCGGAGATGATCCATTTTAAATTAGCTGTATGTTAATGTAAAAGAAGTTTAATATACTCGTATAAGCACTATGTATCTACCCGCCAGTATATTTCTCTGTGGTTATGTAAGCATGACGATCAAAGGTATAACGACGTGTATAACAACAACGTTTTAAACTATTAATTTTATTAATTATAATCATACTTATGTAATTTTGTGAATATTTGTTTTATTTTAGCATAACGCAAGTCTTTATGATACTCGATTTATATGCATCCGCGCTGCTGAGCGGCTCTAGCGGTTTTAAAGTACGCGTACTTAGGCTGACACACGAGCGAGCAAGGACGTCGAGCTACAAGCTCGCGTACTTACTAGCACGTCTGTCAGCCACTTAAGGGATGAGAGCGTCCAGGTACTTACCTACTTCATCCCGCCCGCGCCTCGGCCCCGTACCAACTTACCCGCTCAGTTTGTTTGGCCTTTCAAGAGCGGCATTAGTACATACTGCTTTTTTTTTTTTTTTATTAGTGCCTGCCGCCATCGTCGTTATCTTTTCCCTTTTTGTCAGAAGTAAAATAGCCGACGACGCAGCAAATATACTAACGACAATTCTAATTAATCCCACTTAGTATGTTAGCTCATCTTCTAGCAGAAGAGAATTGGGCACCTGAGGGCACTGAGGCTCACATTGTCTAGTCTCACTCGTAGTTCGCATTATATATCTGACAAGCTGTTGTTGCATGTGTTACTGTTGTGTTGATCTATTCATGGACCGTATGTGGAGCTTACTCTGTTAGAGAAGTTTCCGTCGTTATTGGATTCTTAAGAAAAAACTAAAGCTTCCCCCTCTGTTGTGTTAGCTTAAAAACCTAAATTTTTAACCTGCTGGATGTAGACGTCTTCTGAAGGTTTCCACCCTGATCGTTTATGCCTCAATCCATCAACTCCATATTATCTCTCTATTCGGTCTGAATACAAACCTGTACCTACCTGAAATACTAGTAAAGTCGATAGTTCTTATCTCAGTAGTGCTTCGGCTCGCTCATCAGTTGGACGTTTCTCAGCATCTTGGCGTTAATGTCCCGGTTGTGCTAGTTCCCAGGATAACCTGACCAGAATCATGGTTATGTTACGTCAGGTTGGCTTATACGTTATTCGTAACTCCCGACGCGAAACGAGAATTTACTTTTTATTTTTTATGCGTCTAACGCATAGGAAATGGGCACCCTCCGGTATAGCGGTTGGGAGGGAGGAGGTGAACTCTCATGGGTACCAGCCGGCTGGCCGGACAGGTTATGCACGACTCGCCAAAAAAACACCCCTTGGGAGCACCTGGGAGGCCTTTCAGGTTTCATCGGATGCGACACCCCGTAGGGACGGGGTGCCCTCTAGTATTATAGGTAAGTTTGAAGTATGTATCTGTATGTCTGTGGGCAGACATTAAAGGACCCATTTAGCGGCAGTTGTTTTACCTGACCTGCAAAATCTTGGATCATGGTCAAGGCGGAAACCGGGCCCTCGTTCTCGAGAGCACAACCGGGACATTAACGTCAAGATGATTATTTTTATTTTATTTAGCTGCAGTTGTTTTAAGTTGTATAGTAAAGCAAGGAACCCCTGCAGTTACACCATATATGTGCGTTTGTCTATTAGAAATATTTAGTAGCCAGTTCGATATGGTTTTTATAATTTTGTCATTAAAACCGGTTCAGCCGTCTAGGCTCGGATTTGTCGGATTGGGGGACTGTATTCGGTGATAGTTTGTTCAGATATTTATGAACTTTTACTTCTTCACATAAAATTGGAATACGGTAGTACAGATATTTATTTGTTTTCAGTTGTTTAGATATTACTGAAAGGCTTGCTCAGATTAATATGACAGGTGACATGTGTACATATATTTGATTGATTAATCTGCTCAGATATATAAGTACCCTTCCAAGTATATTTATATTTATTTATTTATTTAAAAACTTTATTGCACTAAAATTATTACAATTGGCGGACTTAAAGCCATCAGGCTTTATCTACCAGTCAACCAGTAGGCCATGCGTAAAGTGAGTGAGTAGGTGCCAAAAGCGGAACAGAGAGCAAGTATACTTAATTAACTAAATAACAAATACTATTAACGAGAAAGATGATAAATAAAATATTATATATCGTATCCCTACAATAAATACAATACGATACAAACAATATACCTATCATAAATACTATATATATATATACATATACTATATCAACACATATACTATTTACTGTTAGGCCTTTTCTCTATAAAGAATTTCTTTACTAGATTTTTAAAGGTAAAGCGATTTTGTGATTTTCGAACATCTTCGGGAATTTCATTCCAAAGACGCGCTGCCTGGACTGTGAATGCATGACTGTAGAAATTAGTGCGATGAGGTGGAATATCCAGACGCAAATTACTGGAGAAACGTAGATCACGGTCATGTGCTGTATGTAAGTAGTTGAATTGATCTCTTAAATAACCCGGCGAGGAAGGATTGTCAAGAATGGAAAAAAGTGTTGAGAGGATACGAGACTTTCTTCTCTCGCGGATGGTTAGCCAACCCAGCTTTTCCCTGTATTCAGAAATGTGGTCATACTTCCGAAGCCCATAGATAAATCGAATACACTTGTTCAGTAGGCGCTCAAGCTTGTTGAGATAGGCTTCGTTCAGGTCAAGGTAGCACACGTCTGCGTAGTCTAAGATGGGCAAGACTAGGGTCTGCATCAGTAGTATTTTGGTTTTCATTGGTAAGAAAAACTTGAAACGATGCAACGCACGCAGAGTACCCGTGACCTTTCTGCCTACCTCGGCCACCTGAACGTTCCAGCTGAGCAATTGATCCATTTGAAGCCCCAGGTTCTTTACGTCCGAAGTGAATGGAATAGTAACACCATCGTATACAATCGGATCCAGGGAACTGACGTAAATTTTTCCCAAGATACGCGTGCTGCCAAGAATAATAGTCTGGCATTTGTTTGGGTTAACGGCAACACCGAAACTACGGGACCAGTCGTAAATTCGTATTTGAAGCCTTGGTAATGCTCACATATTAATGTACTAGACTGTATATACATGTACCATCTTGTTCTTAAGATCAGGCGCGAATCTAGCCCCTAAAAAGGTTGTGGGCACGATATAGTATTATTCTACGATGCATATGTTTGTCACAATCTCTAAAATTGATTTCCGATCGCCGCGACCACGAATGTTTACTTACCGGTGAAAGGATAATCCAGGTGTATTTCCATACATTGCGCTTTCACATAAATGTGCACTAAATTACACCGTCTTTTAAATGGCTTGTTTTAAATTTTATATATAATAATTTCCTAAATGATAAAAATTACACCGATATTTCATAAGAAGTGTCAGGTCTAAAGGAGCTTCAGCAACATGTCGAACGTTCAAAACATTGCGCACGTCATTTTCCGTCAACGTATTCCAATAGATGAAAAACGGGATAGCAAGATTTATAATTTTAGAGTGAGCGAACAGAAAATATTTGTGATTTGTGTCTAGTCAGTTATGTCTGTGGATTGACCGATATATTTCTTAGAGTTAGCCCATAGGCTAACGGTATATTTATTGTATATCGTTAGCCTATGTACCCCAATTAGGGTTGTGGGCAAGAGAGGATCCCCAAGGCCGCAGGGATCGGGCTGGAGAATCCTAGTGGATGAAATACTAAATGGCAACTTTTAGGCTCCAGATAAAGAAAATGAAATAAAACTGCATAAAATTAGACATTCTCAAAAGATTAATCTTTATTTGTCATAGATCACATTCATAATAACAATAATAACGTAGTTCCACATATTAAAAAGGAGTAAATAACCTATAAAACACATTTTTAGAGAGAATACTCTTAGAAACGACACTGGATTACTTATTTCAAGTTGATTGTTTAAAACTGGCCTATAAATATATGAAATTTAGTTTATAAAAATGAAGCTAAATTAAAATTTTTATACCGTTATAGTCAGACGTAAATAATACCATGTAATACATGTAATACCAACGCAACACAGCTACGTACATACTTACATAAATAACATTGACTAAAGATGAAGTAGTAGGTGCTCGTCTGGTACGGCGTAGAGAGACTTGCGAGGGACAGCCTTAGAACTTGATTCCGTCCTGCACTTTGGCGAGTACTTCTGCGGAGCTCTTGAAGTACTCCAGCTCGCGCTCCGTGAGCGGCTGCCGTATGATGTCACACACGCCGTTGCTGCCCAGCACGCACGGCAGCGACATGAACACCTCGCTGGTTATGCCGTGCTCGCCCTGCCAACAACAACATGTTTAGCTATTGTATAACGGACCCGGTGGACTGTTGAGCGGGTAACCAATTAAGTCCCCGAATTTTAAATGGCTCGCATTCACACGAGCGCTCACGTGCGCTACATATCTCTTTCACACGCATGGTAGTTGCTAGAGACAGAAGGACACAAGCATTAAAAGGCGAGTACTCATTTGCATGTCAGAGGTTCAAAAATCAAGCCCCTAATCACTAATCTAAGATTTATTCAAATGTTTGAAATGTAATTAAATGGGGACCATTCAGTAGCGGCGTTCATTTTAATTTGGACACATTACAACGTCTTCTTGTCAGATATTGTAAATGATGCCCATTGCCCTTGTGGCAATCCCCACTGCCCCTGAGGTGCGCGTTTTGGAAAAAGCCTTCGGCAAGTACAGCGCGCACCTTCCTGGATTCGCTCCGTATACCGAGAGGTGGGCGGGCAGGAGCATGGGTTGGTGGTGGGTTTGCCCCGGGCGGTATGCGATTCCCCTCGTGACCACGCACTCGCAGAATTACGCCACACACACTCACCTTGATGTAAGTAGAGACGGGGTGCACGCTACGCGTGTTGGTTATAAGCGCGCGCGACAGCTGAGTCAGCGACAGCCCGATGGCCCAGGACGTGTATCCCTTCATCTTGATCACTTGGTAGGCACTCTGCACCACGTCCCGGTGGATATCATTCCACTTCTCAGGGTCCTCATCGCTGCCGATCTTGGAGTTCAGGTCGCTGAGGCGCACGCCTGCTATATTCACGCCCGACCACACGGGCACTGTAACAGATGAACCATCAGATATAGGGCCTCAAAAACAGTAGCTTTTTCGAGTTCGACGCAACTTGCCACATTCACAGATCGGGACGAATTGCGATTATGACAAGCTGCGGAAGTGGCGTGTTGCGTCGAACACGTTTTTCATCAGGGAGGCTACGAACTCTGTAAGTCGTGTGTATGTTATTCGAAACCACCTACTTATATTTCGTAATAATGTCAAATTTTATACCTTGAAGCTTGAAATTTTTATGTGAGAGATTCGTGATCATCATAAACAGTCCCTCAGAAACAGGGTAATATTGGATGATTCTAAATTAATCATTTAATTGTGAAATACAAGGTGTCTCAAAAGAAAGTTTATATTTAGTGGATCGATTAAAAAAAAAGTAAGCGGTGTATCGAAAAAATGTTTATTGATTATTAAAATACACAATTTGGGAATTTATTTCTTAAAAATAATATCGTCCAAATGTAGACCCTCGCGTTCGCGACACTCATTTAATCGAACAGTAAAATTACTTATGACGGCTCGGCCGGTGGACTCAGTGATGGCTGCCATTTCGTGACGGATATTTTCTTTCAAACGCGCCAGGGAAGTCGGTTTATTGGCGTACACTTTAGATTTAAGATAACCCCATAGGAAAAAGTCCGTAGGGGTTAAATCAGAACTGCGTGGAGGCCAATTTATGTCACCTCTCCTGGAGATCAATGCCCGAGAAAATTTCACGAACTCGTGGCAGAGATGTATTGGACGTGTGTGTCGTTGCTCCGTGCTGCTGGAACCATGTTCTTTGGTTATAGCCAGGAAAGTTTTGCAGTTCAGGCCCCAAGAAGTCGTCTAATATCTCCACATAACGCTCTGAATTCACTGTAATTGCACGCCCCCTTTCGTCTTCAAAAAAGTAAGGGCCGATAATTCCTCGCGCCGACATCGCTGCCCATACGGTCACTTTAGGCGAATGAAGAGGTTTCTGATGCTTGCGTTTCAGACTCGTTGCACTCCAGTAGCGACAATTCTGCTTATTTACGTGTCCATTAAGATGAAAATGAGCTTCATCCGAAAACAAAATGTTGGTAAACGTTGAAAAGCGCTCAATTGCCTGATTTACGAAGTCAAGCCTCTGACTGGCATCTCAGGGCTTTAATTCTTGTACCAATTGAGTTTTGTAGGGGTGCAGCTTTAGATCTTTGTTAAAAATGCGGTGTAATGATGATCTATGCACATTTAAAGCACTTGCGCGCTTCCGAATTGAATGGTTCGGGTCATCACGAACAGACTGATTAACACTCTCCACGTTTTCTACCGTTCTTGATGACCTTGGCCGGATTTTGGTCTTTCCCGCGTTGTACCGGTCTCTTCAAACTTTTTAACCCATTTTCGAATAAGAGGAATGCTTGGCGCATCATTTGAGTGGCGAAAACCTCGAATACTGCAGAATCTCCTATGCGCTACAGTCGCCGAATCACCGTTTTTGTAAAACTCTCGCACGCACAAAGCGCGGTCTGCTCCTGAAAAACGCTCCATAGCGACTAAATTCCTAAGTGTCAAGCAACTAGACTTGATCTTAGGTTGATCTATAATAATTGATAATGAAACCAATTTGAACTGTTTAAAAGCCTATATTGCAAAAACAAGGAACAATAAAAACTAAATCAGACATATTCAGTAGGTACTCTGTGATACTTATTCAAATGTATGCGACATCTCGTTACCGCGTTGTAACTGACGCGCAGCGCCATCTAGTGGTTCAACACGGAACTATATATATGGAACTTGGTACAAATAGTTTGACTACGTTTGTAACATGCCGCCCGCCAAGGACGTATATGACGAAATGTCCTTAAAACTAGAGAGTTATGAAATTAAGATAAGTTTAACAAATGCATAGGAGGTAACATTAACAAACTATTTAAACATAACAGTTATTTTAACATGACCTTAACTTTAATTTACTCCTAATTATAGGTAGGTAAATTAGTTTAACAAATAAATAAGTATAAAATTCAGCTAACAGCACAGCATGTGCAGAACTTATTCGCTAACTAGCAATATGCATAACTTTGACGTTGGTCTTTTTAGATTCGCCGATTTTGTACGCAACGTAACTACCCGAGTCACATTGTCATGCCCTGGATGTTTCTGTATTATTCGGCCCAAATGCCAACGACTTGGAGGCATATCATCCTCTTTTACTAGTACTATATCTCCAACTTATGGTTCAGGGACTTGCACAGTCCATTTGTATCTGTTCATAAACATTGTCAAGTACTCCTGAGACCATCGGCTCCAAAAAGTCTGAAGCATCTTCTGAACAAACTGCCACCTTGTCAATGAGTTTACGTTGGAACTTTCATAACTACAATAATTAACACTGACTAACGGCTCGCCGATCAAAAAGTGTCCCGGCGTTACAGGCAGAGACTCACCAGGATCAGAATTATTGATGACACTTATGGGTCGTGAGTTTAAACATGCTTCTACCTGAGTAAGGAAGGTAGGCATTTCTTCATAAGTTAATGTGGTGTCACCAATAACTCGTTTAATATGAAACTTGGTGGACTTCACGCCAGCCTCCCATAACCCGCCGAAGTTAGGAGCATGAGGTGGAATAAAATGCCATTCGGTTCCGGAAACCTCCAATATTTCTGCTAAAGATGACTGATTGTCACACAACTGTTGTAACTTCTTAGCAGCACCTACAAAGTTACTCCCATTATCACTCCACAGTTGAGAACATTGTCCTCTGCGAGACACAAACCGCCTGAAGGCTGCCATGAATCCTTGCGTGGTCATGTCACTTACCACTTCAAGATGTATCGCTCGCGTTGCCATGCACACAAACAAACATATATATCCCTTATGTGCCTTCTGGCCTCTGCCCTTAGTTGTTCTGATGTTAATTGGGTCTGCATAATCTACACCGCTGTGAAGGAACGGCCGAGCAGGAGTGCTGCTGGAAGGGAACCCATAAGCTGCGTTTTAATGTGAGCTCTTTGTCTAATACATGAGATACATTTGAGAATGTGTTGTTTAATTAAGTTTCTTGCTCCAATTATCCAGTAACCAGTTCTTAAATAATTAAGCATTATCTGGTTACCACCGTGCAGGGTCTTGATGTGTGCATCTGATATTATTAATTTGGTAATATGAGCGTCCTTTGGTAAAACAATTGGATGCTTTGTGCATTCATCTAATTGAGAGTTTTGTATTCTCCCTCTGACTCTAATAACTCCGTTTTGATCTAGGTAAGGAACAAGTGCTTTTAGATTACTCGATCTCATCAATAAAGTTCCTTTGTCCTGAAGTTGCGCGTACTCTGAACTAAAGTACTCCATTTGGGTCATTTTAATACAGCATTGTAGAGCTTTTTCTATTTCTTTCATTTGAATGTACTCTTTGTTCCTATATTCAGCTTTCCTAAAACGTCTACAATAGGCAACAACTCTAAGAAGTCTTGGTAGAGAAGAAAATTTATCAAACAACATTTCTTCTGGTACTTTCGCGAAATGTGTTTTAGTTACTGACTCTTCCAAGGTTGTATTTAAATCATTGAGTTTAGTATAATTCACCGTAGGTTCTTTTAAGAATGACGGACCCTGAAACCAAAGTTGATTTTCATGCAGTTTGCTTGGTAATGCACCTCGCGATGCTGAATCGGCTGGATTATCTTTTGACGATACATGAAACCATTGAGTCGAACTTAAGGTTGTCAAGATTTCCGATACTCTGTTCCCGACATATGTCTTCCACTTGCTTGGATGACTGTTCAGTCACGACAGAACAATCGTGGAATCGGTCCAAGCTCGAATATTTTCCTTAGATATATTCAATACTTCTGCCGTTTCAGTTGACAATCGAGTCAATAGTACAGCTCCACAAAGTTCTAAACGAAGTTCTTTGCTTGATGGGAGCCACTCTTGTTCTTGCTACCAAAAGTGAAACCTTTGCTGATTCACTAGAGCTCGTATCAGTTATTCTGACGTACACTACTGCAGAATAAGCTACCTTTGACGCGTCAGAAAACCCATGCAACTCAACTTTCATCTTGCCATTCAGAGTGCCTAAACAACGCGGGATCCGAACTTCAGTGTGGTGACATAGTTCTTGACGGTAAGTATGCCATTCCTGTACTAGTAAATCTGAGAGCTGATCATCCCAGCCAACACCTGCGAGCCACAGCTTTTGAATGAATATTTTCGATACAATTACAGTTGGTGCGATCCATCCTAAAGGATCGAATAGTTTTGCAATTTCTGATAAAATCGATCTTTTTGTTGCAGGTTTTACGGATGACTGCAAGCTGATGGAGTATTGAAAAGTATTATCGCTGCGATTCCAGGTAAGTCCAAGAATTTTTATAGTTGTATCTAATTTTATTTCCTTTTCTATTTCAGGTTTGCTCTCCACTTCGTTTATGATTTCATCCAATTCCTTATTGTTGCTATTCCATTTCTGTAATATAAATCCTCCTCTAATCAAGAGTGCTTTCATTTGTGCATATAGTTGTATTCCTTCTTCAACCGTGGAACAACCTATCATCAAATCGTCCATATAAAAATCGGTTGTTACTCTGTCTGCGGCGAGAGGATAGTGTGTGCCTTCGTCATAAGCGACTTGCTTCAATGCTCTGACAGCTAAGTATGGCGCAGATGCTGTCCCAAAAGTTACTGTTACAAGTTCAAAGTCCTGTATGTCATCTTCTGGTCTTTCACGCCATACTATTCGCTGAAATAGAGCGTCTTCCTCTGCTATTCGCACTTGGCGATACATCTTTACGATTTACAACCTGTTGCACTTGTAGCTGAAAGTGCAATAGGTTGTACTCGCCATCTTAGTACAATGTGGTGTAATTTCGCCTGCAGTGTTGGTCCTACCAAAAGATTATCATTTAATGACACTCCTTTTTTATTATTTTGTGACGCATTAAAGACAGCTCTTACTTTAGCGGTAGTTCTATCATTTCTTACAACTGCGTGGTGTGGCAAATACACTGCTTCTTCTTTTTTATTGTCATGCTTTTCGACCCGACGCATGTGACCTAATTCTAAATATTCTTTTATCACTTCATTGTATTTTATCTTGAAATCTTGGTCTTTATTCAACCTCTTCTCTAATGGAGTAAGTCGTGACATAGCAATCCCACGTGAATCGCCATATTTGCACTGTGGATTTTCATCCGTGAACGGTAATTTGACTATATAACGACCGTCATTTGCCCTCTTTGTAGTCTTCTCAAAAAACTCTTCGCATCTTTGTTCTTCTTCTGTGAGTATTTTCTTTAATATTGGAGTTTGCTCTTCGATTTCCCAAAACTTTCTCAGCAACTCGTCTTCACGAAATTGCGCGTGCATTACTGTTATATGCATTGAAACAGGTTGATCTCCATCATGTACCTTCTCTAGGTCATGAGTAACTGCGCCCGAAAGGATCCATCCTAACGTGGTGTGCTGAGCTACCATTATTCCCGATGGATGTCGTTTTACACCATTCCTCAAGATGCAACCGTAAATATCTGTACCTAACAATATATCTATCTTATTAGGCTCAGTGAACTCAGGATCTGCTAATGGTAGTGTATCCAGATCGTGCCAATCTAGTTTATTCATTTCGCTCTCAGGGAGGTAAGATGTCATATTACGCAAAACATACGCTTTAAGTGTGACCTTGACATTAGGATCAAACCTCGATTGAACTGAAAAAGTCACCATATATTTTGTTACAATATTTTTGATATCCCGAGACAACTCCACGAATAGGTACTTTCTTCAATCGCAGAAACTGGACAGTAGCTTCCGTAATGAAGCAGGCCTGTGAAATCTGGTCAATAAGAGCGCGTACCATTTGGAATTCACCCGTTCTGGACTCAGCTTTTATTAACGCCGTGGCTAATAAAACCTGTCTGGACTTAGTAAGTTTCCGCGTGGACAAGCACGATACCATCGGTGAGCCATCCGACTGGGAATCCCCATCAGCAGTCTTTGCAACTGGAGTGACAGAATTGTTCTCCTGATTGAAATTTGAATGCAATAGCGAATGGTGACGTTTTTTACATATTCTGCAAATTGTAGGTTTCTTGCAGTCATAAACGGTGTGGTTACTACCTAAACAATTGTAACATAATTTGTTTTTAGATACAAATTGCCGACGTTTATCAACAGGCTCTTTTGCAAATTTTTTACAGAAACAGTTTATGAACTTCGGAACAGAATTCGCACTGTTTATTATGATAAGTCCCGTTTGTAGCGAATAACGTCTTTGGGTTTTGGTTAGTCATATTATTGACTCTTCTAGGTTCTACGCATTCCAATGCACGAAAACTATTTTCAATAAAAGTTTGAAATTGTGACAAGGTAAGCAATTCGTTCGACTCGATGTTTGAATTGCTCAACTCCCATTGTTTACGAGTTTCGGCATCTAATTTAAAGGTAACAATATGTATAACAATCACATCCCATGTACTTACATCTATTTGCAAATTCTTTAAAGCGTTAAGACAGTCTATGGTTGTGTCCAAAAGTTCTTTCAGCGTCGAGGCAGATTCAGTCATCAGACGCCTTTGACTAAAAAAGTGCTTTAAAATACAGTTGGCTAGATATTTCTTATTATAATATCGTTTAACTAATAACTCCCAACATTGTATATAATTCGCGTCTGTTATAGGTGTGTGGCGAATAAGTTGATCTGCTTGGCTGACAAATAGGATTTTAGATAGTGATGTTTTTGCACATTACTCAAATAACTATTTCTATGAACTAATGAGACGAATAGATCATGAAATGTGGTCCATTCCGAATATTTTCTAGGCAACTTTACTAGGCAATCGGATGAACTGTTGGACTTTTTATCAGGTCTTACTGAATTTGTCTCAGGCTCTGTTGCAATTCTATTTAAAACAACTTTCATATGCGATTTACTAAGAATATAAGCTTCCTCTGTGTTATCGTACATTCCATCAGTAACATAACTGGAAGCCTCCACAACTTCTGTCTTATAAGTCTCATACAACTTAGAATGATTTTTCCTAAAAGCCTGCCAATCGGCCTCAAGATTTTGCAATTTAGTTTCTATGTATTCTACAGTAAGTCTTTCCTTTGGACTCTTTTTGAAGTTAATTAATGACCGTTCAATTGAAGCCTTTACGGTTTTCTGAAGGCTAATTAAACCCTCCATGGTAAATTAAATATTAACAACTGTGATTGCAAACAAAGTAAACAAGTAACTAAGTGAGTTAAAATCGGCAATGTTTGGAATAAAATACAAATATTTTACAAGTGTTTGGAACACTTGGAGGAAATCGGGCATAGGTTCCCCGTCTCTCCGTTTTTCCCTAAATTATTCTAAGTCTAAGACTCAAACACGCAAATTACAACAAAGTTCTAAGTTAAAGATTTAGTTGGAAAATTTTACAAGTCCCAATTCAAGGAATTCTTCTAAGTTAAATTACTAATGTAAATAAAGTTCAATTTGCTTGTAAACTGTTGATCTTGAATCTCCAAACACTAACGGGCATAATAAGGTTCAAAATCTACTTACAGTTTGCACTTCACTCACTCACACATGTCCATGGGCCGACTGTAGGTAGCACGTAGGTAGGTACTCCAGATCTGCCTTGCGATGCGACCCGTCACTCGTTGTACTGCTGATGATGACGTTGTTCTCCGTATGACGTCACACTCAATGTCGTAGATGTCCTCAGTATGACGTCACAGCAGTTCCAAACTGCTTGTATGTATGTACTTCGTAATTTATCCGCAGCAATCCACTGCGAGTACGAAGGGGCCCAATTTGGACCACGATAGCTCCACAAAAATGGACCTTATTATTCGTCTCGAAGGTACCAAAATGTTAAGCAACTAGACTTGATCTTAGGTTGATCTATAATAATTGTTAATGTAACCAATTTGAACTGTTTTAAAGCCTATATTGCAAAAACAAGGAAAAATAAAAACAAAAGCGGACATATTCAGTAGTATTCAGTAGGTACTCTGTGATACTTATTCAAATGTATGCGACGCCTCGTTACCGCGTTTTAACTGACGCGCAGCGCCATCTAGTGGTTCCACACGGAACTATACAGGGTGTTTCATAATATATGTATAAAGCCGTGAACTGGGTGGAGTGCTAAACGTATTAAAACGATAGGTACAATCATTTTTTTCTTGCGTGGAATAGTAAGCGAGAAAATGACTATCGAACTTTTTCTTTTTCAATGTCGATAATGACATTTTGAAAACGAAAGACCGCATCTCCAGAAATCAGTTGTAATAGGTTACACAAGTTCATAATCAGGTCAATCAACAGAAGACTACAAATTTACCAATTAAAGATAGGATATAGGTGTTGTATTTTTTGGTTAGAGGGTTCTGTACAAAAAAATATTGTAATCAACTATGATTTTAATTCAAAAGGTACATTCATAGTTTTACTAGGTTACTGTCATTATACCAAATTACCCGATAAAATAGTGGTAAGCAAATGTAATCTGTCAGCGTCATCATAAGTATTATTATTATCCCACTGTTGGATTCGCTTGAGCCTCATTTTATCAAATAAATAAAATCAACATTACGGTGCATCTAGAAATATAAATAGAAATAGAAACATTTATTTACACACATTAACACCACAAACACAACATAATGGCTCAAAAGGGATGAATCACTGACCCCCAAAAAGGTATTTTTGAGGTGTCTGTGTCATCTACCAGGAGAACATAGAAGGCGAAATAAGTAAGACTCCTAAAACACGGATCCCTAAATAGGAATCCTTTTGTGCGCCGCCGTCGCGCCGACAAGGCGAGCCGGCCTGTGGCGGTGCCTTTGACCTACGGCGCGGCTTCCATTGATGAAATTTACCTACTTTCGTGTCGTGTTCGTTCATTCGGTTTTTAGCTTTTCGCGTGATCGAAGTGATTACTTGTTGCGTTGTATGTGTAGGATACCTAAGTACCTACTGTGAAGATAACTGTGATAAGAGTGTTAACGATATGAATGAATGAATGATTTATTGCTTCAGGTACCAGCATTAACGTAGTCGTGTCTGTGTTCAGCGTTCAACAGTTTAAGTATTGTGATTATCATTATTCTATGCATGAGTGCAAACTAGTAGTAGGCCAAACACCATGCCACCTACCTACTTACGTATTACATAGCAACCAGAGCCTACGTAGAGTTGTGTATCTGTGTGTATGGAGTGTACCTACCTACCTACGCTACGATACGAGTACAAGCTTACTTGATAGTTAATACCTATCAGTCATCCGAGCCACAAGAAAGCAAGAAAGTATGGTTTAACCGCGCTGGTACCTGACGCTGTTTGTTTTCATAAAATAACTTTAAAAAGGTACGTACCTACATGCTTTAAAGGTCTAGGTTCTAGCTAGACTAGGAGACGCTACCTACCACCTAAACGTTAGAAGCGCAACCGCCGCCGTCGGTTCTTTTATCTTTTCATAAAAACATGTAGGTATTTAGTGGAACCTGTCTGTAATGTGTTTCACCAAAACTAGACTTGACTCATAAGTGGTTCCCCACGCTACGTAGGTACTTAGATGAGGGACCCGTGTTAGTAGGGACCTAGTACTTACCTATCTGTGTAGAGCAATTTTGTCAATTAAACGAAAGCCGTTTCAGTTTAGTAGATATCTACCTAAGTAGGTAGGTAGGTAGCTGACTATGTTTATTTTTATTTAGTTGAAGTACCTAGGTACCTATCTGCGGCAGTCCACACCGCGGCTCCGGCTGTCTCCCAGCATTTTGTTTTGTTTTTTATTTACTTAGGTTCCTACCTACCTAACCTACATAGATACTGTTTTTAAGCCTTTAGTTAATAACTAAGTATTATGAATTTAATTCTTATTATACCTTTGTTGTGCTGGGGTGGTTTGCCCTGTTAGGTACCTAGTACAAATCATCTCGGTGTTAATGACCTGGGTTTGCTTTCGCACACGAGGGCCTAGGGTCTTGACCAAGATCCAGGATTTCGCATTTTAGGACTTACAGTGGAGCGACTGCCATCTGACAGTCCTGAGTTCTGCCTGACCCTGCTACCAGAGGAACTTGATTGCCTGACCAGATTGGATCATGGTTAGACATTTAGTCGCCTAAATGTGCAGGTTTCAGCACGATGTTTTCCGTCACCGTTAAAGCATCGGTTAGTATTTTACTAATGTAAGTACATAAGTCAGAAAAGAGTCACTGGTACATGGCGGCAGTGGGATTCGAACCCGGTACCTCTCGCGTACGAGTCATACCTATTGAAAATAATTTGTGTAGGTAAGTTCCTAGTTAATTTAGTAGATCTTATGCGCTTATTACATTTGGCTAAATTCAGTCGTCTTAATTCAAAAGCAAAAAGCGTGAGAGCATATCAAAGTAAAATGTATTGCTCATAGAATAAGGCCCGTTTTAGTATCACGCCTTTTGAAAAACAACGACGCGTAACATAATACGAGTGATACAAAAATGAACCTTATTCTATGAGCAATACATTCCACTTCGATTTACTCTCACGCCTTTTGCTTCTGAATTTAGTCGACTGAATTTAGTCAGGTGTAATAAGCGCATTATTCATGTAGATAAGTAGGGAACATTTAGTTCGACGCCTGGTAGTAAGATGTAGGTTCGTTTGTTTTGATATGGATGGCATGAGGTTATTAAACTCCTAATTATGGTGCGTACACACTCAACGTACGCCAACGAAGTGCTGTCGGGCGAATTCGCCGTTGGCTACAGCACGTTCTTTGGACTTCTAAGGTCCAATACTTGCATTTCGTGGTCAAGCAAGTAGCTTTTCAAGATTTGGGAGTTTTGACTGATTCGGGCTCGTATTTGGTCGTGTTTGGTCGATTGCTTCTATCCGTATGATGTTACCGCCACGCTGCGCTGCGGATCGCTGGCCGGCACGCGCCAACAGACAATCTTTGACCGAAACCGGTGCGAGTGTACGTAGCATTAGGCTCCTGGTAGTAGGCTTAAGAAGGTTGCTCTATTTTAATAGGGGTCGCACGAGGTTATTGAACTGCTCCTTGTAGGAGCATCAACTTGAAATAGAGCTGCGCTTCAACGTAGTCGATATGGTTATTTTTCTTTAAAAACGAAGATTTTTTAATGAAAATTAAAATTAAATGTCCGGATAATATGAAGTCGCCAGTGTACTCTTTGCAAGCTATACTTTAACACCCTTTCGGCTTTATACATGTACTACGTAACACCCTGTATATATGGAACTTGGTACAATTAGTTTGACTACGTTTGTAACACCAAGAGCCAGGCTACCGATTGACATAACCCCCGCGCCCCTCGGATTCGTTGCGCAGTAAACTAAATAAATATAAACTTTCTTTTGAGACACCTTGTACAATGAAAAAAGAAACTGTTCACGTTAATACGTATTGAATCTTCACACATTATTTGCTAGGGCCGAGTCTAATTAGGTAAGTATGGTGTTTTTTCAGTGGACTTCTGGACATAACCTCGTCTAATATCAAATTTATATTGGCATAATGATGCCAACGTCATGTAATTGCACGGGACATTACCTCGGTCATCCATTCTATACAATCACAACTTTTTATATACCTACATTCTAGAGTCTTACAATTTATCCCGCTACAAACCACTGCTATCGCCGTGCTCGCCGATGATGTAGCCATGGCAAGACGTAGCGGCCACTCCCAGCTTCCGCGACAGCAGGTAGCGGAACCTCGCGGAGTCCAGGTTGGTCCCGGAGCCGAGCACGCGGTGCTTCGGCAGCCCGCTGACCTTCCAGGCCACGTACGTGAGGATGTCAACAGGGTTGCTCGCTATTATCAGGATACAGTTCGGGCTGTACTTCACCAGCTGCAATGCGATGTTGACAGTAGATACAATTAGGTCATTTCTTATTAATTTGTTATTAAACTTGTTATTTAAGTTAAGAGACTATATCGATCGGTGCCATACAAAATAATCGCATTAACCGTTTCCTGTAGACATAGAGGAAAGAAAAAGCTAAGAATAATAGTAGTGAATAAGATAATTAAAGTAAGGTCAATTTAATAGGTCCCATTTGACACCTGTCAATCTTAGTCTCATAGTGAAGTGACTTGTTAATTGAATACCGAGAAATATCGATACAAACTCGAAATCGATACTGATTTGGTATTATACTTTTAAAGAAATATGAATAAAAAACAAACTGTTGTAATATTAATTTAATACAAGTAAATAACTGTACATACTTCAATCAAATATCAATCCCTGTGTATATGTAATAATTTATTTTTTAAATGAAATGACATAATTTAGTTTAAAAATCCATTTATTCAGTGGAACTACAGCTATTATCAGTGTCATCATCATCACTACTGTCCGCACTTACAGATATAATCAACTCATTTTCGATGATATTGTCAATTTTAATATCGCGTTCAAAATCACTTTCGATGATTTTCTTTGTTTTTTCAACAACCTTTTTCCAATCTTCTACAGAGACACTGTCACATGCATTTTTTAACAGCGTAAGCATTTTTCCTGTGCTGAAAGGTGGCTCGGTGTTATTTCGTGCTGCATGACCCTTTATTTGTGCCCAAATAAGCTCGATGGCATTATACTGGCAGTGGTAAGGAGGCAATCGAATCACTTCGTGTCCATGCTCTAGGGCTAGTTCGTCGATAACATAGCGTGGCTTGGACGACATAGTTGTATGCACTAAATTCATTAGCTCGACTTTTAATAAATTTGGATTAACTTCCACACCATGTCTTTCGAGCCACGAAGCTATTTCATTCTTTTTATTGGCTTGAGTTGGTGGTTTGTCAACCTGTACCGAATGGTAAGGAGCATTGTCCATTATAATATTTGAGGGGTTTTCTAGGCTAAGAAGTAGTTTTACAAACCATTCTTTAAAAACATCAAAGTTCATTTCTTCGTGATAGTCACCTGTTGATTTGGATGCAAATGCTAGGAGGCAATCTGGAATAAATCCTTGTGAAGCTGAACCCGCATGACATATAATAAGACTGGCTCCTTTTCCTGATGGTACTTTTGATGTTGAGGCTGCTGTATCATCAGTCCACGTCCGTGAGACTGTATGGTTTGCATTTAACCATGTTTCGTCAACAAATACAACATTGTCCCAATCTGTAATTTTATTTACTTGCCGCAAGAATGTCAGTCTCTTCAGAACAATATCATAGCGTTCTAGGAGAATTTTCCGCTTGTCTGCCTTTTTATATCTAAATCCAATTGATTTCAAAACTTTTGACAGTGACGTTCTTCCGCCAGAAAATAAGCCTGCCTCATTTAATGAAATAATTAGTTTCTTCCTTGTAGGATATTCCTTTCTTGAGTAATATCCATAAATGTGGTTGCGAATTGCAGCAGCATCAAAATTGTCAATACCGACAACTTTCTTCTCTCTCTTTCTTTTTTTCGGTGTTCGTAATCTATTCTCTTCCGAGCCTGAGGGTCCATATTTCTCGTTGAGAATTTGCGTTACAGTCTTCTTCCCTATTCCTAATGCATCAGCAACGCGATCCCTCGTTTGTGTCACAGGCAAAAGAGGCCCACCGTTGGCCGACTCACGTTCGAAATAAGTGTATAATTTTACCACTTGTTCGCGAGCTTGGCTGTTTAAGGTTATTCCTCGTTTAGACATGGTTAAACCAGAACAAAGTCCAAATAATAAGCAATCGGAGTCCAAATGATAGCCAGGTAAACGTTTGCGGAAGATCCGATCAGTAAGAAATGCCAGTTCAAAAGATAATAAGGGATACACGGAAATGTAGGTTTAAACTGTAGGTTTAAGTGTTGCCAGGAATAAGTTATACTAAATACTATGAGTTTATACTAAATATTATTAAATATTTTAATATAAAGTTATTGCTTAAGTATTCCAGTATAATTGTAATTAAACATATTTCACAAATAAACAATTTATGGTTTTATATTTTTTCGTACACACGTAGGTAAGTCATTACACATACATAAATCATTATATCGATTCAACTAATTCGGTTTTGTCGGGTTTTTTTTGTGGTACATCTCTAGTGATAAAAAAGAAAAAGCGTTAATCGAGCTGACTTTGTAGTGACGTTTAGATTTCATTAAAAAAATAGCTTTGTATTTTACATACATTCAAAATGAATGTCTCTTTAATCGAAACAAATGGTAATAATACCGTTTTCTGTCATCACTATACAATAATTTATGAATTAAACAGAAAATGCTTAAAAAATTAATTAAATCTCACTTTTGCAAAAACAAATAATTGAGTACCCGCCGTTACAAGTACACATTGTTGAATTTAAATGAAGTGTCAAATGTGACCTATTAAAATGGCCCTACTTTAGGCATTGTATTTAATAAAGAATGTCTGTGGCGTAATGGCTATCCAGTTCGATTCATACGCGAGAAGTACCGAATGCGATTCCAGTGCCGTCATACTAATGAGTTTCTTCGAGTTACTTATGTATGTAACTATGGAAAACATCGTGACTGAATGTGTAACCGCGATTCAATCTGTTTAAGCTCCCCTGTTACCAGGGTCTCAGAGGTCAGATGGCAGTCGCGCGCGATAGCACAACCGGGATATCGACGCCAAGATGATTTATAATAATAAAGCGTTATTCTTTCTAACAACCTGGCAGTTTGTAACGTTACCCGACTCTAAGGGACAAATCTTTTTATTTGGTACAAAGAGAATGCATCATTGAGACAGCCATTAATCATGTGAACGAGGTCGTCGGCAAAGCTGCTTCATTCAATTTGGACAATGGACCATGCGTTTATTATCAAGGTCCGGCTGGTATGTATCCACGACATCTCTCTTATAAACTTCGTTTTTATTATTATAAAACAGACGAGTTGCTTGAATAATAATTTTACAGGTTCTAATAATAGGTTCCGGTCGCGATGGTAGAGCCGCCGCTCGCTGGAGAGGATGAGATCAAGTCATGTCGTTCGTCGTCACTTGCATCATGTGTAGACAGGATGGAGTAGAATTTTGCTCTATGGTGTAGTGCGATCTAGGGTCTTGACACTTCTTTCACACAAGAGCGTGATAGAAGGTACCTACCAATGATACAAACGTACTTTCACGCTTTTGTGTCATATGTCACATGATGTGGTATTTACCAGCGGGACGATGTGCTTGAGGACGTCGGTGTTCCGCTGGACCAGGTCGAGCCGCGTCTCGTCCTCGCGCTGGCGCACGCCCGCTGTCACGATGCACAGCTTCGAGTCCGCCGTAATCGCATAGTCTGGGATAATGTTACCACTCTATTAGTACAACAGTATTCATTTAACGGCTTGTTGGTATAAAGGGAAAGCTACACGCACACAGAAATCAAAGTTACGAGATAAACTATGCCGGAGAAGCATGGTACAAAATTATAGGTTTTGAGCATGTTGGAGTTCAGATTCAGATGTTTGCTCTGTGTGTCCCCTTTCCTAGAGTTACGAACCCGATGGCAGATCAGGTTATTACAGTGGAGAGACTGCCATCCGAAGTCCGGGACTCTGCTATCAGGGGACCTGACAGGTTTCATAACGATGTTTTCCCTCACCGTAATAGTATCGGTTTGTATTCAAACTAATGAACATAAATCAGAAAAGAGTCCTTGGTACATGGCGGCAGTGGGATTCGAACCACGTATCTTTCGCTTACGAGTCGGATACCTTAATCACTAGACCATCGACGCTATTATTTCTCTATAGTAATAACGTCAATATAAACAAGGACCAAACTTTAATATTATATTACAAATAATACTAAAAAGGAAGATTTCAAATTTAGACAAATTTGATGAATTTCATGGTGCTCATCAAAATCTTGTTGCTGGTAATGGTACGTAACCTTTTGTATGCAAGTTCGACTCACACTTGGCCGTATTATTCGGCATTCGATTTCTTTTCAAAAAATTGTATGTAGTTACGATAACAATTAAATAAAAAACGGAGTGCCTAGTATTAAGTTGCGATCAATGACGTCAATGGTCTGATGTCTTTGGGTACTATCAATATTAATATGTTAATTGGTTGTGTTTCCATCTACTTAGAGCTACTACTTGCAAAATAAATCATTAGTAAAAAAAAGTTTAAACTCTACCTTTGCTTCCCTGGATTTTGGGGTTGCCCATGAAGGGTGAGCCGTGCTGCATGTCCATCAGCTCACCCCTCACCTTTTCCGCCATCACATCCACCAGCGCGATGTTGTGCGTCACATTCTGAAACGGAATGGATCCTATTGAACTTGGATCTTAGCGAGGAAGGCGTGGAATGGCCTTATCACGACGGAATAAAGTGGACATTTGATTCAATGGACCAGGTGAACCTAGAGGTTGTTAAATTTGTAATATTACGAATAATAATCTGTGTGAATGAAAGTTGAGACGTATTATTAAAATGTGTATTATTAGTACTCGCATATGAAAATCTCATATAAAAATCTATGTTTTATGTACCTACCTATAGTTTTGTTAAATTCAAAATGGAGTTTTAAACCGTCCCTAAATTCCGCTCTCACACTCGACTGCACTAATGGTAGTTGGAGCATAGGGACCTTGACATAATAATTATATCCCAAGCACCCAGGGAAAAACCTAGGTGGAGCACGGGTGCGGACATGTAACATTTAAGTTACACCATTATAGTAAATCGGAAATTCGGAATACTAGATATATAAATAAAATAAATAATAAATAAAATATGCTTGGACAATTCAGACAGCACCATCTAGCCCTAAAGCTAAGCTTGGGTGCTAGATAACTGATAAACTACTTATATACTTTTAAATACATACTTATTATACATATAACACCCAGATCCGTAACCGAAATTAAAATTCATCATTTCAATGTCTGCTTGGCCGAGAATTGAACCCGGGACCTCTGAGTGGCAGACGCATGTTAAGCAGCTAAACCACTCGTTTATATATGTATTTTTAAACCTTGTGTGCTTAAAGATCTACCTAACCTAACCTATTTACGATATTTTTATTGTTTTCCAATTTCAATAAATACCTACTTAATAATTTTCTAAGTATCGACACAAAATAATAATAATAATAATAATCTTTATTGGAACATAAACAATATACATTAAGCACTAGTGTACGGTAACAACAGCATTAGTTTTGACTGTGTCGCTGTCATTAACGCCCACCTCCGCTTCTCAATAGAATACTAACCGTTCTTTATTTTGTGGTAGGTATCGATTTAGTCAAGCTTGAGGTCCGAGGAATAAGTGTCAAATGATTACGGATAATAACGCATTTGTCCCAACTCAGTGCCCACAAAAACCGCCGAGACGTTGCAGAGTTCCTGTGCACAGGTCAATTAGATTTTCCTAGTTTTGAAATTGATCACTTGATCAGCCTACAACCAACCCCGTTCATGTGGGTGCTAAACACAAAAATCGTTATAAGATCGTGCACGCTAATACGTTACTTATGGTCAAATGCAGTGCAATACCTACAATTAAATTTTAACTATCGTTCAACACTCTTAACTGCAGCACACGGTAACTAATTACCATCAGGCGGTCCGTAAGTTTGTTTGCCACCTTAGTGGTATACAAAGAGATATTCATAGGGCAATTCATCTATAAATAAAACGGTATTGTCTCTGTCGTTATTTACAGACTGTGGTGGTTGTGATGATAAAACATTTAGCCAAAAATGGAATATAATTTCATTATGAATACTTGATCAAACTCTATAGGTCGACAACCCCCTAGCTATACCCAGGAACACAAAACGTAAAACGATTAAACTCGGAACTAAATTTATTTATAAAAACATCGGTTTACCTACTAAAGCAACTCACAAAAATGACCATCAAGGTCAGCCAGATGACTTCCTGTTTCCGAAATCTTTAGAATCAGTCTTGAAAATTTTGCTTAGAGATAAAAGGTTTTGTTGTTTAACCTAAAGTATGACTATTCTGGATGGTTTAATGACGCTCCTAGAATACGTTGAATAGGGCTACATAAATCATATAAGTTTTACCTGCTATAACTTTATTGTTTATGATCGTAATAGCTGGACATTTATTATATTTTTTACTTACATAATAATAATCCCGAGCTTCGGTGGCCCAATGATTAGATAAGTCCGACTCGTAAGCCAGAGGTATCGTATTCGAACCGAAATGCTGCCATGTACCAATGACTCTTTTCTGAGTTATGTACATTTGTTGAATACTATCCAATGCTCTCACGATGAGGGAAAACATCGCAATTAAACCTGCACATTCGGGCGACTGAACCATGATCGAATGATCCAATCTGGTCTGGTTAACAGTCGCTCTCAATTACCTAATGCTAAACTCGGAACTTTTTTTTTCATTTCTTTAAATTAATTACATAATTTAGGTACTATTTTTTTTATCCTAATTATCTAATTGTAAAATGTGTAAATACCTAGCTTAAGTTATCAAGACTAGTTATATATACAATGTTATCAAGACGATGACATTAATGTCTTGGATTGCTTTAAGACTACATAGTTAGAAGTCAATAGATGCCGTGTCGCGGCTTGTAGTCCTCCCGAGAAGTGGACCGCCCTGTGAGTCCGATCGTGTGCATAGAACCAGTTGTTGTCGAGCTGAGCGGCTCAGTCGGTTAACATGCCGGTCTGCCACGCAGAGGTCAGGCAGGGTTCGATTCCCGGCCGAGCAGAAATTGAAATGATGACTTTTAATTTCTGTTACGGGTCTGGGTGTTATATGTATAATTAGTATGTATTTAAAAATATATAAGTAGTTTATCAGTTCTCTGGCACACAAGCTTTGCTTACTTTGGGCTAGATGGCGCTGTGTTAATAATCCAAGCATATTTATTTATTTAGTTCTGTCGAACTTATTAGCATAGGCTGAAGTCGCGTTAAAGTAAATTACAGTTTTCATCAAAAGCTTTGCAGGACTCCCCGTCCCTTTTAAACGAAGCTAACGTAAACATGTTGGATGAAACATACTGTGTCAGCATATTTATTTACCTGTGTGAGTAAGGCGAAGACGGCCGCCATGCCGACCTGGCCGCTGCCCACCACGGTCACCTTGTTGCCGCAGTGTTCCATCGGGGCCTGCACGGCCGCGAACAGCTTCTCTGTAGTGCTCGTTTTAGCTGGACACAGAAAGAAGCTCCATCAAATGATATGACTAAAAATAATAGAGACAGGTGCAAATGCGCAACACACACGAGTGCACAGTAGAGGGAAAATGAAAATAGAATACAGGTACTTAAGTATTAAAGATAAAGTAAATAAGTAAAGGCCCTTCCATACAATACAATTTTACGTACAATCTGATTGGACAATCAGATCGTGTCGTGTGGAATAGCCTTAAGTAAAACAAATTCAATTTGGACTTGGAAATGTAAAACATTGATGCCCGATTGCATTTAACTTTAGGCGACTCCCAAGTGATATTTCACGCAATAAAAGCATGGAATCAATCACCAACCCTGTAACGTTACACATTTTAGGGGAGTGGCGGATAAAGGTGGCGTAAAGTTCAGCCAATAGAGGCAAGTGAAACATTACGTCACGTGAGAGTGGCGTAGGCTCACGTAATATGCTATGTTATGCCATTTAAGAATGGCTTAAGCTCAGATAATAATAATATAAGAAACAAGGAAAATCTCAGGGATTGGGTGTATAATTTTTCAGGCCAGGTGTAGAAGTTCAGAAACAAAAAAATAGATTAGTGGTATAAGTGAGAAATACAGTGTTAAAAGCTTTTTGTTCTTATTAATTTTATCAACATCCTCGCAACTCGTAATTAATCGAGTCAGCTTTACTATAGAACTTGAAAGACGCAATATAAATTGGTACAGCTTTAGATGTTACTAGTTGATAAGGTGCTCCCATCCCTCATTTATTAATGCAAATAATAAATGAGGGATTAGATAGTAAAAACAGAAAAACACAAATAAATTCTACAGCAGTGAAAAGTGAGAAAAAGAAAACAAACAATAATTACAGAAAAAAATATAAAAAGTTTTAGGCCGAAAGAACAAGAAAACGTAATAAAATAATTTAGACTTGGTTAATAGTAGAAGAATTCGGAATATTATAATATAAAGGTAAAATTAAATAATGTAAAAAATTTATATAAAAATGAACAATAAAACAATATGAAAATCTGTTGATGACCGTAAACTATTACAAAAGAATAAACATTAAATATGGTAAGATATGATAAATATTAAATAGGGATATATAAAAAGGGTGACGCAAAGGTTCGAGTGTTCTGTGCGTCTGAGTCACCACCCGCTCAGAACGAAATGTGGCTTTAGTGATCGAAACTTTGAAGAGTTAGATAGTGTGTTATGCCGTTTAAGAACGGCTTAAGCTCATATAATAAAAAAAAAGAAACCAAGAATATATCAGGGATTGGGTGTATAATCTATCAGGCCAGGTGTAGAAGTACAGAGACTAAAAAATACAGTAGAAGTATAAAGACTAAAATAGTGGTATAGGAATTTAAATAAACAGGTTAGAACTAATTAGGCTTGGTACAACCACGAATAGTCACTCATAGTTTATATCTTTATCACAATTTATATCTGCATATCGAGAAACGTCCAGGACTCAGGATCTGCAAGGTTTACGTTGAAAATACTATTGCAGTATCTTGAAATACAGTATTAAATGCTTTTGGTTCTTATCAATTTTATTAACCACGGCAGATGAGTTAAGTTTCCTCGCAACTAGTAAGTAATCGAGTCGGCTTTACTATAAAACTTGAAAAGCACAATATAAATTGGTACGGATTTAGATGTTGCTAGTTGATAAGGTGCTCACATCCCTCATTTATCAATTTCCTTCTTTTAAAACTTGGCTTAGGCCTTCTGTAGTAATGTGAGAATTAAAATCAATATTTTATCAAAAAGTAAATATTTCCAAACGAAGACCGCAGCTGTTTAAACTTTTCCACCCGCAGCCGTCAATCAAATTCGAATTTTATAACAGCAACGTAATTCGACATGGTTAGTGGTTATAAAGTAAGAAAGTAAAAGAAATAAATTAATACATAATGGAAGGAAGCCAAAGGCAAACTTTACATATTACCCCAAAAACCCGGAAAAATATTTCGATTTAGGCGAAAACTATCTGGATAAAATAAAGATTATCTTAACTAAAAGTTATGTTCATACTCAATGACGAACAGATATATCCATAATATATGACAATGGCTTATTTATGGAGTTGTCATCAGCTCCCGATAGAGTTCAACGATCCTTTAGAGGGTTCTGGAAAGTAATCCCTTACCCTTTAAAGGGCTTAAAGTAGAGGGAGAAAAGAGAAAAAGATATGGGCAGTATGTAGAGTTCACATCTGTAAACAATAAATTTACAAAAGTAGGTAGAAAAAAGAATAAAAAACAAATAAATTCTACAGCAGAACAAAACTGCGAAAAGGAAAATAAACAATAATCACAGAAACAAGATTTAAAAAGTTTAAGGCCGAAAGAACAAGAATAATTTTTACTGGATGACCCATATTTCCAGTTTTATTTTATAAATGATATTTTATTAGCATTAATTGATTAAGCACATATGATTATAAACAAAAATATTATACAGTCAACAACGAGAAATTAATAGAGCTCAAAATAATAAAATGTATACAAAACAGACAGTTACAGTTAAAACAAGGCATAAGAAGTGGTTCTTGGCCTTCAAGAACCGATCTAGAGCGCCAAACCGTAACGTTATGCATTTTAGGGGAGTGGCGTAAGCTCAGCTAATAAGTAGGAGTAAAGCACTACGCCGAGTAAAGGTGGCGTAAAGTTCAGCCAATAGAGGCAAGTGAAACCTAAATAGGAATCTACTACAGATTAAAAGGTCGTTTAAGAACGGCTTAAGCACAGATAATAAAATTAAAGAAACAAGGATCATCTCAGGGATTAGCTGTATAGTCTATCAGGCCAAGTGTAGAAGTACAAAGACTAAAAATACAGTAGTGGTATTAAGACTAAAATAGTGGTACAAGAACTAAAATAAAAAGGTTAGAACTAATCAGGCTTGTTAAAACAACGGATAGTCACTCACAGCTTACGTCTTTATCACAATTTATCGTTGCGTACCGAGAAATGTCTGGGAATCAGGGTTTGCAAGGTTAACGTTGAAAATACTGTTGCAGTATCTTGAAATACAGCGTTAAAGGCGTTTTGCTCTTATCAATTTTATCAACCACGGCAGATGAGCCAAGTTATCTTGCAACTCGCAAATAATCGAGTCGACTTCACTATAGAACTTAAAAGGCACAATATAAAATGGTACAGCTTTAGATGTTACTAGTTGATAAGGCGCTTTCACCCATCATTTATCAATTTCCTTCTTTTAAAATGCAGCTTAGGCCTATTTAGCAAGTACAATCAATATTTTATCAAAAAGTAATTTTCAAAACAAAGACCGCAGCTGTCTACATTTTTCCACCCGTAGCCGTCTATAAATTTGAATTTTATGACAGCAACGTATTTTGACGTGGGTTCCAACCATGGAGAGACAATAACAATTAGTCAGATAAAGGAGGTTTTAGTTAGTGGTTATTAAGTAAGAAAGTAAAAGAATAAAAGTAAAACAGTGGAAGGAAGCAAACGGCAAACCTTACCGTCCTTACCTAAGGTGAAAACTAAACGTGCTAAGTCACTCTGAACGTTACGACACCAATTTTGTGACAACTTAAATGTCGCCTAACTTAAGTGCAATCGGCAAAGACTTCTATATACTATAAATCAATGGCAATAAGGCATAAGAAGGTTAACTGAAAAACAACAATCACACCGTTGTTTCAGAAGGTAACCGAGCGTGTAGACTACCTACGATTGTGCGAAGTTTCTTGTTGTCTTGTGTAATCGGAAAACGAAATAATAGATGACATAATAGGCATTGAAGCAAAAAATTGCGTAGAAGTTAATAATCGACACCGTTCAGTAAGTTGAATTGTTAGCGATAATTTTATTTATAAATATAATAGCTAGGGACAGTGCCGCCTTTTATAAGGTGACCTTGCAATTTGTGCCGAAGTATGAAACGTGGTACATGTGTAGCCTAGGTCAAAATGAGCAGATTAAGCCATAAGAAGCCTGGGCGGCTTTTTTCTCACAAGTGCTAGTGAACTATTTAAAGAACAGTATAACGTGGCCACCGTCCTCGTGCCACCACAGTAAGCTACGTGCCACTATAATAACTTTGTGAAAACCACTGCTTTGGTACGCCCCAAGCGGGCCCCACAATATTATGGTGAGTGGGCTCCAATAATTCCTGCCCGTTTTGATATAGGCTACACCTGTACCAAGTTTTATGCTTCGTTTGCAATCTCCAGGGTTCATGCCACTAATGCCCCAGCTAAAAGTAGGTAAGAAACATGTAAAAAATGAAGGAATAACCCAAATTGTCGAGCGCATATAAGTAATAAGAATACGTACCGTGTCTGTTACCTAGGTTTAAGAAAACCCGTCGTAAAGAGACGAATGTCAGATAATCCAAGAATTGAGTTCCCTTACTTAACGAAAAAGCTATCCTAATTCAGTGCGAAGTGTCCTTGTCAGTAGTTTGTAATCTAAATACTTTTCCATTGTGGTTAATAAAAATTACGTTAATTGAAAATGGCCGTTCTGTGTAATGAGTGGACTTTATCTACTTCCAGGTCAAAGAGTAGTTGACTAGGGCAGTGGGCAGGTGACATAGGTTGTCATACTTAATAAAATTCCTACCAGTTACTTACAGGATAATACAGTTTAACAACATATTCTTCAAATTCATAATAGTTTTCTTTTATTTAACTACAGTACCTACTTACATATTTATCATTACGACGATGGTATTATTATGTAGTGCATCCTAACTTTTGGCTCTTAGAATTGACATGTTTTTGAAAATGTAGGTTAATATTGCAGCTTACATTGCGACCTTGTAACAATCAGTAGGTAAATAAAATACTTAATCCTAATAAAAAAACTATTGAATAATATGACACGATAGTTGAATCAGACTACGTTATCAGAGCAGTTCTAAACATATAAAAATTTAAACCATAAAAAATGAAAAAGTAGATGCCATTCTATTTATAAGTATTCATAAATAACGTATGCATCAATATCGGTGCGATGGATTAACCACATTGAACCTAAAACCAAAAAATCTAAGAAAGAAAATAACGAAAGAATAAGAATAAAAGGCCATATAATCAGTACATTGTCATTCGAGTTGGTACTTTTTTATACTAAGCAAACAAGCTTGCAGCCTGCCACTTATACGATAAAAGGATACCTACCTACTTAGTTATTTGCTAGAACTTAAACAAACATTATACTCATTTTCCTGTTCTATCTAAAACTAAAGAATAATAAAGGAGTAGCAAGATTCTTTATCACGCTGTCGGTCATATTGCTACGTTCCATCTAGACTCTACATTATAGCTAACATTAATCTGGTTCCCACATAAAACTTCGCTAGCGATACCCACGCGTCAGTTTTCTTTCAGGCGTTTTTCAAGACAAAGTCATTTCACCGTAATCAAATTCCGTTAATAACACTTACAGAGTCACAAATCACAATCAATGCTCTACAAGCAAACTACCATTAAAACTTTATCTTCTTTCTAAAAATTGCCATCAATACTTAATGTTGATTTTTATTGCGCCTGAAGTGACAATTTGAAGTCTACGTGGAATCCAATCATCGAATTAATAGACGTCGAAGATAATTTTAGTGAAAAAAAAAACAATATAGACAACACCGTGGCAGAACAGCGCACACACAACTTTGTGGGATTGCACTAAACTTTAGGCGACGCTTTTTATAAAGAATAGGTGTTGGGCCGGTAAGGTGTCCTGCATCAACACTTGCTTAAAAACGCTTGAAAATGCATGAATACGACTTACTACGTAGTTTATTTAACAATTTATTATCGACAAGAGGTTATAGAATTCTTACTGTGTTGGTTGGTAAAGTTAATTTTGTTGGCGAACTAAATCGCGATTCACAAAGCTTGACAAGCTAGAGAATTTCAATATCTTTAACGAACGATCTATAGATCTACAGGGTTGGCACTGCAACTGGAGCAAACAATTAAAGTATAGGTAGTTTAGTCTATTAGTACTGATGTCCAAATGGTTTTAATCAATGGAAATCATGATAAATGTTTTGCCAACAAAATTAATCGCATCAGCAATGCACAGAAAATATTTTACTCGGAGCACTTCGCTAACGTTTAATCGTCAACGAATCTTATTAATAATAATATTACGTCTCTGGCGTACTACAGTTATTCTAAACGCGTAACGCCTAAAGTCTCACCCAGACAGAGGCGATATATCGCGCGCATTTTGCGATATCTGTTCAGAGTACATTTTATATAAGGACGCACACGATCTTACACACCGCTGCGATAATAACACATAAATAGAAAAAAGACTGTTGCGGTCGTGCGTCCTCCAATCAGAGAAAGCTTACAATGGCTAATGAGTTTTACACTCAATGAGATTATAATTGACTAGCACTACGTTCGATTCCGCACACGACCGCGCGAGTGAGCAGCGCGGCACTTTATTTCTTGACATTGACTCCCCTCCCGTACCCCGTGCTGCCTAGATAGCCGAGCGGACTAAGCGGCGAACACGCGACTTTTTTCTAATATTCACATTTTTAAACTCGTGATATCTTTCGAATGGAATGTCTGAATTAAATAATTCAAAAAGTTATATAAAGGCATTGAAGCAGTCGTGAATATGAAGTAATTGATTTTGATAAGGATTAATACCAAGGTACAAATAAAGAGCGGTTTTTAGGGGCGGCATTTCAATTTAATTTTGAAAATAAAAGAACACTTATTGTGAGATAACTATAATAGTTAGACATATACTGTCGCAACACTTTTTGTAGATAATGATGTGTTTTGCAAAGTCGTAGTACATTATTTTGTTCTATCATCAATAGTTTTCGCAGCACACGCGATGTAAGGAATTTTTTGGGTATTTTTTTACACTTTTTCCACCATTATTGGAGTTTTATTAATGATCCGTAATTTTTTAGAAAATATAATATAGCCTATGTCATCAGGGGATAGTGTAGCTTCCCAACGGTGAAAGAAGTTTTGAAATCGGTTTAGTAGTTTCGAAGCCTATTCGATACAAACAAACAAACAAAAAATCAAACCTTTCCTCTTTATAATATTAATAATATAGATAAGAATGAGATTGCAACGGACGTTGTTGATTTCACTAAATGGCAAATGGGATGACTGCTATAGGACAATTAAAATGTTTTACAAGATTGTTAACAATCTTAGTTATGCTGATGACATGGTCCTGCTCAGCCCATCTATCAAAGGCATTAGACGATTGTTAAAAATATGCGAAGATTATGCTGAGACTCATAACCTAAAGTATAATGCGAAAAAAACTGAACTTCTGGTTTTTAGATCGGGAAGGGGCCCCCAGCATATTCCAAATGTTAGTGTCTGTGGTCAGACTGTAAAAATAATAGACAAGTTCAGGTACCTTGGCCATATCCTTACCTCAGATTTAAAAGGCAATGCCGATATCGAGCGTCAACGTAATTCAGGCAACTGAATTTGTAACCATGATCCAATCTGGTCAGGTTCCCCTAGTAGCAGGGTCACGGAGGTTAGATGGTAGTCGCTCCACTATGATTACCTGATCGCCAAATCCTGGCACATGGTCAAGGCGGACCCCGGGCCCTCGTTCTCCAGAGCACAACCGAATTAACTCTAGAGAGCATTAACGCTAGGATGATTATTACTATTGTACCTATGGACCTATTAATGTATTTTTTATTATTATTAAAACGCATGTGTGGAAAGGACACGGAACGCATTATCGCAAAAATGCGCGCGAAAACATAGCGCGTTACATCGCGCCGCGCCTAATTGGGAGAGGCTTTCTATGAACTAGTTTTTTCGTTATCATTTAAAAAATAATTCGCTCTATTGCATGTTAGATACTGTCAGAATGTCAAAGACAGTTGAGAAACGTATTCCTAAAATTTTAACAAACAAATACACTGTTTTCAATGCGACATTCCCATTAAAATTTTACTATGAATATGGGCGGCAACTAGGGCAGAATTACTAAATTGGATTAGGCAGCCGGCAGCCGTTTAAAAATACTCTCAGACGACAGTGCATCGATGTGTTCCGCTAATTTAACGGCCACCCCCTCCCGTCCATCTGGCTCGACTGGCTGCATACGAATAACGTCGCGCATCTCGACGTTCGGGTAAGTTTAATGCTACTGTTTTCTTTATTGAAATGGGCTTTCAAATAAGCGAGTTAAAACGCTGGTGTTGTACACGTGAGTCAAACCGTTGTTGCAACAGACCACTGCAGGACTAAGGGCCTCTCCCACGAAAGGCCATAATCTCCACGCTCGGCAGGCGGGTTGGAGATCGCAATGTTATAAATATAACAACGGGAAACGCTGCTACCCATTTTTTAGCCTACGGAGGCTCTAGATCTTTTGCCTCGAAAACATTATGCTGCTGCCGCCGGCGGCCGCGCACCTTGAGTTCGCGCCACCCGAGTGCGTGCTGGGCCGCCGGCGTCTTCCTATACGTGTTCCCAACCGGGGTGAGTGCCATGCCTTGTGATTCTTATGCCGTTCTGATAGCGTCTTCGATCTCGGGACAAGAGTATTTTCTGATCTTTGTCGATTGTCTTTTTAACACTGTATAACCGTAGTAGGAGCGTCGGTGGTCTAGTGGTAAAAGTATCCGACTCGTAAGCGAGATGTAGCGGGTTCGAATCCCACTGCCGCCATGGATAAATTATTATTTTCTGAGCTAAGTACATTAGTTAAAAACTAACCGATGCTCTTCTACTGATCTGCCAAAATCCTGGATCATGTTCAGGGTGGACCTCAGGCCATCGCACGCGAGTGCATAACCGAATCATTAACGCCAAGATTTTATTATTCGACACTGCATTACCCTGTCGCTTTTTATTTTCCGCAGACTTTTGTACGAAGTATTTTCATTTATTCATTCATTATTTTTGACCTTCACTCCATTTGTCTTCTTAATATGTGGTATTAATATTTAACATTACTCTTCGGTCATTCATCGAAATTTGTTACGCTAAACGAGTGCTTCGACCCGCAGCTATCACCGTTCCTCGACGAGTCGATCGTAGAGACCACGGCGAACATAATAAAGTGCGACTACTGCTTCCCGCCGGAGCACTGGGAGGGCATAGACGACCGCGCACAGTAGGTGATCCGGGGACTGCTGGATGCCTCTCCCTCGCGCCGGCTGCTTCGTGGCGACGCGCTGCAGAGCGCCTGGTGTGATGAGGTGCGTATACACGTCACGTCGTTTTTCTTAGCAGCTTTCGTACAGAGTCCAGATATATAAAGCGGCAACTATCACCCATAACATTTGCGATTCCATGCGGTAACTAAGTAAGTCGCGATAGTGTGGTAGGTTTTGATGATCGACCGGAATACAGCTACACAAGGTGTTGCTGTTCGTGAAACTTGATTATTATATGGTATTATTCACCCAGATGTACTCCTAATGCTTGGGGCCATGCGAGTTTCCTTTGAAAGGAAGACTTCCGATATCAACAAAGCAATTAGGGCTACCGTTTTTTTGCTCACCGATGAGCGACACTGTCGAGTAAGATCTTGTTACTATCAAAATAACGCTGTCAACTTAGAGCGTTTGATTCAGGCCAATAGCGCAAGTAATTTTGACAACGCACCTTACTACAGCGGCGCTATCTAGTGGAACTTCGAACTCGCGTTAGCGCCCTCATTTGACGACCCAAGTAGTTCAATAGTTAATATTTTCTATTTCAATTTCAATCAAGGTTCAATAGTAATAAGTAGAAACGCAAGAGGTAATGAAAGCATATAAGTATTTTAACTACCCATACTACCCATAACACAATCTTTGCTTATTTCGGAGCTAGATGTAAAGTTAAGTTTTGCAAATATTTTTGATTGGATTTTGCAAAGCATTATATAATATGTCGCACATAATAAGTCTTAGCATTGTATTATTTATGTTCTTTAACAATTTATCACAACAGCTTTGTCATGCTGCTAGAAACATATTGTTTTCATACGAAATATACTCAGTGACCGTAGTAACAAGAATCCCGGACTGAAAACGAAGTCGTCAGTTTCGTATACCGTGTAACAGCGAACTAAATATTTGCAAAGAGTGTGGGGGCGACACAAATTGGCGGGTGGCAATTACGAAATATTTGTACAAAGTTTGAAATATTTGTACCCATTTTTACAAACAGGCTGGAACACATAGTTTTTGCGCATGTTTGTACACATCTGGACACATGTCTTGGCTATACATTAGATGGTCATTCATAGATCGTTGTCGTTGCAGGCGCCGAACAACGTGCTGTCGGCCAGTCAGCTGCGAACGTTCCTGGAGCGGCGGCGGCCGGGCGGGCTCGGCGCGCTGGGCCCGCGCCGCGACACCTGACCCACCACGCCGACAGACTAGAGTACCCACTATTACTATACCCTTTGCCTAATAGAAAGACTATGACAAATAATTTAAGTGTGATACCAAACATACTACTATAGAAATAAGTGAACCATATTTTGCGGATGCGGATTTATAAAAATAATTTACGATTCCAAATTTTATGTTTAACGATATTCAGTCGTTGAAGTTAAATATTGTTCACGCGACGTATTTAAATTATAAAATCTTATTAGAACCAAAACGATCAAACAAGAACAAAGTTGAACTGCTGGCCGCAGGGTACCAGCGACAACTAAGTAAAAACATTCTTAAGCATCTCCAGATGCTCTGTCGTTGAATCTTTGCAATCGATTGTTAACCTTTTAAATTGTGATGAAAATTGAGTGTGTTGAAATGTTTATAGTGATCAATAGATATATAGAATTATAACATAATGAATGTACACCGGAATAAGTTAACAATTTCAAGATCCATATTAGTTACAGTCACACTTTATTACCTAAACCTTAATGTTTTAATTGTCCACAGTAATTGTACATTTACCGATAAACCCAACGGGTTTGTCATACATAGAATATTTTCTGTCATTGATGATTTGTAACGCCGATAAATGATTTTGACGCTTAGTATTTTTAATTAAAATATTTTAAGAGGAGCGCCCTCTGTTCAGACACTAGCTGCTGAACACGTAAATTTGACCTAAAATTGATCTAGGTAAATAGACTATGAGTTAGGCACTAAATGAAACCCAAAAGTCTAGAACTGAAGATAGTATATTAGGTAAATAACATTGTAGCATATCACAAAAACACAAGATGCACTCGCTACCGCGATGTAGAATACATTCAGCGACATCTATCGGAATTATAACGAACTATTCTGCACAGTCTATACAAAAATAAAGAAACACTTCGATAGCGCGTTCTAACTGACCGGCAGCGACATCTAGCGATAAAATATTACACTGTTGATCTTGAACACCCTCTGCCTAAGAATAAGGAATAGCAGTGAGACTTTTGTATAGCCCTCAATACTATGGCATTTCTGTATTATGTATTTTTATTTTTATTTCCGTTTGAAATTGAAACTAAAAATTTAATTAGTTTCATATAAATAATGTTTTATACCTTACAGTGATGTTTAAATTTTGACTATCTAGTCATAAGGATTCTGTTGTAAAGGTTTTTTTCAAGTTTTATCAGGAAGGCTTAGTATTGAGGCTTGCTTTTCTCAAACCAAAATGTTTATATAATTATGTTTTATTATTTTACTTTAAAATATAATTACATTTTGTGTCGTACTTATATTTGTAGTACTTGATTTTAGTGAAGTGCTGGGTAAAACATGTTTAAAAGTTCCCAGCGCGCGACTCGTGATTAGTCGGAAAAAACCTACCCTTCGCGCCCGCGCCCGCGCCCCGCGCCCCGCGTCGCCTCCGCGCACGCAACGCACTGGAATGCCATCGTCATCTCTTGTTGTTGGATCGATCGACTTTGGCATTTCTAAATCCAGTCTTATTTTCGGTATTTTACAACACTAACTTAACAATGAGGAGTATTGCTCATTGGATTGATTTGACGAGTAACTTTAAGAAGTGTCTGTGATTAATGGCCGGTTTACATTATTCCAGTCCAGTGATCTAGCGAGATTCCAGTCCAGTGCTGGACTGGATCTGTAACGTCTACATTATTCCAGTTATTTAGAAGCCGTTGAAGTGTGAACACTACAGTGACAATGATTTCAAGAAGAGATCAGTTTCGAAAATGTTTCAAACGTGCTCAATCACTCTTGCTACAAGAAGTTATTAATGAGGTTGATAAGGAACTAAACAAAAAGGAACGGATTTGGGTGAGAAATTGGATCAGCGAAAGAGATTAAAAAGGAGGGTCAGTAATGCTTTTGCAACAACTGAAGGTAGAAGATCCCAATGAATATAGACTGGCACTGTGAATGACAGCAGAAAACTTTGAAGAACTGTTATCATTAGTTTCGATTAATATCCAGCGTAAGAATACGTTGTTCAGAGATGCTATTCCCGCAAAAATAAAATTAGAAGTCACTCTTTCTTTTTTAACTACTGGAGATAGTTACAGAAGCCTCAGTCGTATGTTTCGATTGCCAAAACCAACTATTTCAAAAATTATACCAGAAGTCTGTCAAGAAATTAAAAGGGCATTAAAAGACCACATCAAGGTAATATTTTTTTTATTAAGTATCATATCTATGACAATTAAGCATTATTGAAAGCATTCATGATTATATTAATGTATTCTGGGTCATCGGTTACTACATTTAACGAGTCCTCAGTGGTTTGTGTATCTACAGACGCTGGACTATCTAATGGCATATAAGTACTACTACTCGTACTTGGTCTTGACGAATTGTCACTGGCATGTGTGTTTGCAGAATATTTAGGACTATTCACTGTCATATTTCCGTATTTCAAATCGTGTAGTCGACATTTTGTTATCACACTCTGAATTTCTTCTTGGCCTAGGATAGCCTGTTCTGTAGAAAGGGTTCTTAATTGCTTCACAATGTGTTTCCCGAAGATGTCGAATTCATCTTCCACTGTTTCTGATTTGGATAAATCGTATTGCATATCTTTCATACTACTGACGATTGTAGACAGCTGTGAAATTTTACTTCTTTTCTTTCGCGGTTCTGATAGACTTGGTTCTGGGTTTGTATGGGTAGGGTTCCCACATTGGTCACTAGGTTGAGTATTGTCAGTATTTTCTTTATTTTGAGCATCATCAGTATTTTCCTGAAAATAAAATATTTTTACTTTATTTTTGCAGATACCCACTGCGGAACAATGGAAACAAGTCGAGGAAGGCTTTCGGAATAAGTGGAACTTTCCTTTGTGCTACGGAGCGTTAGACGGAAAACATATAAAAATTACTGGCTCCTATGAATATGGAAGTACGAACTTTAATTATAAAAAAGAAAACAGCATAGTATTGATGGCTCTTGTTGACCATAATTACTGTTTTACGTATATCAATGTGGGCGCAAATGGAAGCGCTTCGGATGGTGGTATTTTCAAAAACTGTTCTATTTTTACTGAATTAGAAAATGGCAGTTTTATTCCAGAAGATGGAGTGATTGTGGCTGATGCAGCATTTCCACTAAAAACATACTTAATGAAACCATATCCTGGGGATAATTTAACTTTTGAACAAAAAATATATAATTACAGGCTGTCCCGTGCTAGACGCATTGTAGAAAACGCTTTTGGAATATTAGTAAGTCGATTCAGAATTTTCGAAAAAGCTATTTCAACTAAGTTGCATACTGTGGATCACATTGTGTATGCAGCTTGCTCTCTACACAATTGGTTGAGAAAAAAGTCAAGCAATTATATGACTACCACTTGTGTAGACCATGAAGATCACAACGACCATCATTTGATTAATGGAACGTGGAGATCCGAAATAACCTCTTTAGATAGTATCATACAGCAGGGCAGTAAACCCTCAGCAGCACATGCCAGGGAAAAAAGAACTCAATGTACTAATTATTTTGTGAACGAAGGAAAAGTACCATGGCAAAATCATATGATACATTGATAAATTTGTGTTTTAACATATAATATGCTACTAAAATAAAAATAAAAAAAATCTTAAAATACATACGTGTGTTTTACGCTTCACCATCACATTTTTAATAAATGAATTGAATTCGGCGAACCATTTCACTTTGGGTTGGTAAACATTGCCACTAGCACCAGATGTGGATGACTTTTTAATCTTGTCTAGTTCAAGGTAGTATGTCGAACGAATACTTTTTATTTTGTTTTTCACATCTTCCAATGTGAATCCTTCAATTTCCATACCAATGCACATATTTTGCAAAGCAGTTTGGCGCATAGCTTTGTTTTTATAATGTTCTGATGTTATATCCCATAAGCACGGATTTTCTCTGTACATAGGGACAAACTTTTCAGTTTCGTCTTCAGATAACTTCTTCACCATTGTTAAATCCTTTTTCTTCGCAAAAAAAAGTCCGCAAAAACAACCACGTGTGTACTTCGTTAGCACTGGAATGGCACTGGATTGGCCGTCTACATTATTCCAGTTGCACTGGATTGATCGCACTGGATTCAAAAGTAGACCGCGAATCCAGTTACTGAACTGGAATGCTTACTGGATTCAGTTCATTCCAGTGCCGGTTTACATTTTTCCAGTAAGCAATCCAGTACTGGACTGGATCGCTGCACTGGAATAATGTAAACCGGCCATTATGCTAAATAATAATATTTCATGCTTATTCCTAATTTTAATATTATGTACTTGTTATATTACTTGATTTACTTGAATTGTATATAAATATACATAGTTAAATTGTGTAATCGGCCTTGAGTTTTGACCAAATTGCGAATGATGTTGCGTAAGTATAAAGTTTATATCAAATGTTTGATATAGGCACCCCACACAATAGTATTTTATAATGTTACTTGTAGATTGTATGTTAAGATAGTTATAGTTACTATACAATGAACGAGTCGTGCGCACTCGTGGTTTCAGCTTTGTCGGCCCACGAGGCACCGCGGCGCCCAAGGTGCCACCGCGCGCCTTCAAACCCTACTCTTCACACAGGCTTTATAAACCACATTCTAATTAGTCAAACATTCTGCAGCCACTTCGGAAAGGGACCATCTGTGATAAAGTTAATACAATTTATGAATATTACAATTTTCAATAACAATAATTATACGTATAATTTAATAATCTCATGGTATACCTGAAAATATAAAAAATCTATAGGCACAAATTTAAATATGGGTTATTTAATAGAATCTGGCCCAATATTGTATCTAAATATAATGTTAAAATTTATCTGCTACAATAGTTCATTATAATTTGTTTCTTTTTTTAGTTTATAACATCATTATTATCACAAGTCATCGAACTCACATTAGTCTTGCTCGGCATTATGCCTGACTATATTTTAGTAATCGGAGATGATCCATTTTAAATTAGCTGTATGTTAATGTAAAAGAAGTTTAATATACTCGTATAAGCACTATGTATCTACCCGCCAGTATAGTTTATTTATTTATTTATTTATTTAAAACTTCATGCACATTACAGTACAAAGGCGGACTTAAAGCTACATAGCTTTTTCTACCAGTCAACCAGAGAGCAATGAACAAGATAAGAACAATAGTTCTCTGTGGTTATGTAAGCATGACGATCAAAGGTATAACGACGTGTATAACAACAACGTTTTAAACTATTAATTTTATTAATGTTAATAATACTTATGTAATTTTGTGAATATTTGTTTTATTTTAGCATAACGCAAGTCTTTATGATACTCGATTTATATGCATCCGCGCTGCTGAGCGGCTCTAGCGGTTTTAAAGTACGCGTACTTAGGCTGACACACGAGCGAGCAAGGACGTCGAGCCACAAGCTCGCGTACTTACTCGCACGTCTGTCAGCCACTTAAGGGATGAGAGCGTCCAGGTACTTACCTACTTCATTACGCCCGCGCCTCGGCCCCGTACCAACTTACCCGCTCAGTTTGTTTGGCCTTTCAAGTGCGGCATTAGTACATGCTGCTTTTTTTTTAAATTAGTGCCTGCCGCCGACGTCGTTATCTTTTCCCTTTTTGTCAGAAGTAAAATAGCCGACGACGCAGCAAATATACTAACGACAATTCTAATTAATCCCACTTAGTATGTTAGCCCCACAGACATAACAGACTAAACACAAATCACAAATATTTCCTGTTCGCTCGCTCTACAATGATTATGAATCTAGCTATTCAGTTTTTTCATCCATTGGAATAAGTTCACGGAAAATGACGCGCGCAATGTTTTGAACGTTCGACATATTGCTCGAGGTCCTAACGACCTGACGTTTCTTTTGAAACATCGGTGTAAATTATATAATTTCCTAATAAAATTTAAATCAAACCATTTAAAAGACGGTGTAGTTTAGTGCACATTTATGAGAAAGCGCAAAGTATGGAAATACAAATGGATTATGGTTTCATCGGTAAGTAATTTCATTCGTGGTCGCGGCGATCGGAAATCAATTTTAGAGATTGTGACAAACATATGCATCGTAGAATAATACTATATCGTGCCCACAATCTTTTTAGGGGCAATTTTAGAAATTGTGATAAAAATGAGCATCGTAATAGTGTGAATTTGCAATAATTGAAATGCTTTACCTTAAAACAATATACCATTAAAGAAAGATTTAAAATTATTGCCAAATTGAGCAATATTTCGATGTCTAAATAGGTACGAAAATATTTTGATACTAACAGGGTCATACTTAGTATTTATTATATAGAATTTTAATAAACGCGTATTTACATTTATTTGTTTTTCTAGGTTTCCTAAAGACCAGACATGGTGATGTCTGGGTTGCAAACTGGAAGTGCTGCGTTGTAAACATTTTGAAGAACAAGATAACAATTAGATGCAAGTCCCTTCTGTCCTGGTGCACCATCAATATATGAATTTTTACTGAAAATAAAGAATATGCTGCCTGTTTAATATATTAATGTACCCATCCTTTTCATTATTATTATTTTTTTCATGTCCTCTAGAGGACATAAAATTCAATTTATTGTGTCACATAGGCCTACCTGTGGACAATGAAGACGCTTCTAACGATAAGTAAGTAGGTACCTACTTAGTTTAGAAGTTATGAGGCAACAAATAAACATTCATACTGGTCAAAATCATAACCCTCCTTTTTGCAAAAGCAAGCACTGCCGATTCACGGTATGTAGAATCGAGAGATCGAAAAGACGGTGGTAGGTATCAGGGCGTGGGTTTGATTCACTAGACACCTTACCTTTTATTATAATGACAATTTAATGAGCGTTTCGATTCAGAATATTTATTACATTCCTCAATTCGAGGATGAACGTACTCGAGCTCGGATAAGGGCCCTTTTATTGTCCATGTTTGCAGGAAGGAGAGCAGTCCTGGCCAGGGCGCTACCTCAAATGCGGTAAAATTAGGTAAGTTATTTTATGAAAGAAAAGTCGCAGACATCGTCAGGGGCAGTCTGCGGAATGAAGGGCGAAATAAATGTTCAATAGAGTTTCCGTCAGCCGAATTGGCTAACAACTTCGTGAAACTTTCCTTTCTGGAAAAAGAGAAATTAGCGGCTATAATCCCATCATTCAATGTATCGCGCTTGGGTATAATAAAAAGAGTCCCATTAGACGTCAGTATAGGGGAGTTGGTCTGCGGGTTGAGCTGCCCTCAGGGTTTTGTCACAGTCCTTAAGGGCCGTAGGCTGAACCGTAAAGTTGTCATGAATGACGCTACCCAGTGGGTTCCGACTCAAACGGTGGTACTGACTTTCGCTGGCCAAGTGTTGCCCCCTAATGTGTTTTTCTACTATACTTCCTTCCCAGTAGAGAAGTATGAATTCTCTATTATTCAATGTCTAAATTGTGCTCGCTTTGGTCATGTTAAAGCCCAGTGTCGTTTTGATTCTTGTTGTGTCCGGTGTGGAGGGAAGGGACACAGCAGGGATACTTGCCCAGCTACGTCAGCCGTCTGTCTTTGGTGTTCCGGCAACCACCTTGCCACTGATAAGGCCTGTCCTGAGTTCTAAAGACAGAAGGCTATAAAAATAGTCATGTCACAGGAGTGCGTCTCTTTCGTTGAAGCTGCTGGGAGATTCCCCTTGTCTAGGGTTAAAAAATCGTATGCTACTGTGACTGCACATTCTCTTGTTCCAAACTCTCGCCATAGTTCTCAATCCATTTCTGCTTCTACGGCGTCATCGCCACAACATTCTTATCGTAAGACCGTGTGGGTTCCACGGTCTCCCCGTCCGACATTGTCTCCGGGTTTTGATAGTGCTACAGATAGTTCTATCATTTCGACGCCCGTATCTGCGTTACCCAATGGTTCTGCACTTAGAAGTCAGTCCAAAAGTCCTTGTGGCACGTGCTCTTGTGGTGCTTCTGTCGATAACGACTCGTCCATTGGCGAGTTGGTTTCTCTTTTATTAGATATTATTGTTAAATTTAACAAGTGTTCAGTTTCCCTACCGTCCCACGTGTCTGACCGTTTAGTTAGTTTGTTAAGTTCAAACCATAATATCCAAAATGGAATAGTAGGTCAGTTAGACCAAAAAAGTCAGATCTGATCCATATGATTAACAAGCATTATCCCGCCGTTCTCGCTATTTCAGAGACATGGCTGAGCCCGGGCACGAATTTTCGTATTCCGGGCTATTCATGTTTCAGGGATGATAGAGGTGATGGTCATGGTGGCGCATTGTTGTTGGTGAATCGGCTGTTGTCGTATAATAGGCTGGATCTACCTGTTTTTTCTGATAAAATAAATGCAGTCGCTATTTCGGTGTTTAATATCTCGATTTATATTCCCCACCCCGATGTTGCTTGTATTACTGTATTGAATCTGATTTTGGCTTCGCTTCCTTCTCCTATGTTGGTGTTGGGTGACTTTAATAACCATCGAGTTATCGCCCCGTAGCTCTTTCCTCTTGCTTGGGGAAGATTATGGAGCACCTTATCAAGCTGCGTTTGGAATGGCTCCTAGAAAGTAAGGGCATTTTCCCTAAGAATCAGTTCGGGTTTAGGAAGGGTATGGGTAAGATAGACAGTCTTAGTGTTTTGGTTACCAATATTCGGTTGGCTCTGTCTAGAGAAGAATCGTTTATTGGTGTTTTTCTTGATGTTTCTGCTGCCTATGACAGTGTCCTTCTTCCGGTTCTAAGACAGAAACTATTTCAACTAGGTGTCCCTATTAAATTCGTTCGGTTTATTTCCAACTCACTCATGGCTAGAATGATTCTCTTCCGTTATAATGGTGAAGTCTTGCCATCTTCGAGAATTGTTTGGAGGGGGCTCCCTCAAGGATCGGTTCTGAGCCCTTTTCTTTATAACATTTATACTTATAATTTGAATAATTCAGTGAGCAGTCTTTGTGAGGTGTTACAGTATGCTGATGATTTGGTTCTCTATTCGGTGGATAAGTGCATTTCTGCTTGTGCATCTAGGCTTTCAGCTGCGGTTAATTACTTAGATGAGTGGTTAACCAATTATGGTTTATCCATCGCTGCCCTTAAAAGTAATGTAGTTTTTTTCACAAGGAAGAGGAGTATACCTTCCCTTTCTATTTCCATTGGTGTTACTATTATTCCAGTTCGCTCTGATGTAAAATTTCTGGGTGTAACATTAGACTCGCGTTTGTCAGGGAGATCACATTTTGGCAATGTTGTTAAAAAAGGTGAGAAAAATCATAATATTCTACGCTCGCTCTCTGGTGTCTGGTGGGGCTCCCACCCGTATACGCAGAAATTACTTTATAATGCTATCATTCGCAGTCACTTTGATTATGGGTCATTTCTTTTGGAGCCTTGCAACATGGGTGCTTTGGTTTCCCTGGATAGGCTGCAATATAAAAGTCTTCGGGTGGTTATAGGTGTTATGCGCTCTTCGCCTACTAACGCTCTATTAGTGGAATGTGTTGATCCACCCCTTCGTATCCGCAGGCAATATCTAGCGGACAGGTTCTTATATCGTGCTGCTTCATTCTCAGGGCATCCGTTGCTTCCAAAGCTTCAAGCCCTTTCAGCTTTGGTTAATTCTAGTCGTTATTGGTCTCATAAGGATCTTCCATGTTTGCTTAAAAGTTATATAAAGCTCACAAAATTACCTTCACCTCTTTGTCAGTTTGCGATGAGCCCTCTCTTTGAGTCTCCTTATGACTCCCTTAATTTTTTCCTGCAGGTTATGTTATATTTTGGTATTGATAAGGATTGCCCGTGTGCTAACTCCAAGTTAAATGAAAAACTTGCCAAAGATTGGCCTGGTTGGTATACAGTTTATACGGACTCTTCCAAATTACCTGGTGGCGGTGATGTAGGTTCTGCTGTCTGGTTTCCCAGGTATAAAATTATTTTAAGTTTTAAAAGTCCCCCTTTCACCTCGGTCTTTACAGGGGAATCAATTGCGATCTTGGAAGCTCTTTTGTATGTCAAATCTCACAATTTTGATAAATCCATAATTTTTTCGGATTCACGTAGTTGTTTGGAAGCAATTCTGTCTAACCCATTCCGTTTAAAGTTAAGTATCCAGTCATTTTCAAAATTCGCAACGCCCTTTTCCATTGTAGTGCTAAAAGTCTCAGGGTGGTCCTGGCCTGGATTCCGGGGCACTGTGGTATCCTTGGTAATGAGTCTGTTGATCATAATGCCAGGGATGCCATAGTCTCGGGATCCATGGATCATTACAAACTGTATTGTCATGATTTGCCCGCTCTGGCGCTACCGGATTTGTATACAGAGTGGGATAAACAATTAGAACTCTCAAAGTTACTTAAAGGCAAACGTTATTTTGACATTGAGCCAACTGTCCCTGATAAACCTTGGTTTTTTCACTTTCGTGGGGCCTCCAAGGCTATTACTTCTGTCATCTGCCGTATGCGTCTTGGCCATGCCTGTTTTCCTGTCTTTCAATACAAACTTCGCATTCGGGACAACTCGCTTTGCGAGTGTGGTTTGGACGAAGGCTCTATGGAGCATATATTTTTTAGCTGTTCTAACCTTCAGTGCTCGCTTTATGATATCTTACCTGTTGATATTCCTCGTCCTTGCGATCTAAAGTATTTGTTGTCTTTGGTGCGCACCCCTTTCATTGGTATTTTGTCTGCTTTTATTAAATTAAACAAATTTAGACTGTAATTTAAAGCTAGTAGTAAGCTTGTTTTATCGTTAAGCACTACAGTAGTCCGTGTTTTGTTGTTTATATTTTTCATCCATTTATTTTTAGTATGTCATTTATGGGAACTCAATAGACACCTCTTTTTATTAATTTTTTTAACGGGTTTTTTTTTATGACGTGTTGATGTCAGTTCAGTAGTATTTGGTAAAATCGCTACATAGCGGAAGCCACAACCTAAAACAAAGAATGAAAGAAAGAACACTTTGTGACTTACGACCTATCTATAATATCATTTCGCTTGTGTTTGTATGGCCACGAACTCGTGTCACACTCAGAAAAAAGTTACGGGTACTTTTTTGTACCTATTGCTATAAACGGCTATAACTTTCCTTGCACTGAATACTAACAAAATAATCATTTACTGCTCAATAAATTGTCTACACACCTGAACAAGTTGTTACTGGTTAGAGCTCGTCTAGCTGAAATGACGCGCCTCCTATCGCATTAACGCAAACAAGCAAATTTAAAATATGGACGCAATACATATACAAATCCCGTTGTAATTGGTCATTCAGTTGCCGGTGAGACTCAAACGTAGGAGCACGCGTCGTTCGATTGAGCAGTCGACGCTCCCACACAGATGAAGTGTCGTTATTAATATTTGCACTCACACATCGAAATCAACTAATTAAGTAGTGGGGCGCGTCATTTCAGCTTAGACAAGCTCTACAAGGGTATGGGCGACACTCATACACAAACGTGCTTTCATCTGAGGGCACTGAGGCCCACTTTGTCAAGTCTCACTGGTAGTTCGCATTATATATCTGACAAGCTGTTGTTGCATGTGTTACTGTTGTGTGGTTGATATATTCATGGACCGTATGTGGAGCTTACTGTTAGAGAAGTTTCTGTCGTTATTGGATTCTTAAGAAAAAACTAAAGCTCTGTTGTGTTAGCTTAAAACATCTAAATTTTTAACCTGCTGGATGTAGACGTTTCCTGAAGGTTTCCTCTATCCATCAACTCCATACTATCTCTCTATTCGGTCTGAATACAAACCTGTACCTACCTGAGTTACTAGAAAAGTCGATAGTTCTTATCTCAGTAGTGCTTCGGCTCGCTCATCAGTTGGACGTTATTCTCAGCTCATCATCTTGGCGTTAATATCCCGGTTGTGCTTTCGCGCACAAATGCCCGGGGTCCGCCCTGACCATGATTTGACAGATCAGTGCGCCACGACAGCCTGACCTCCTTGACCTTGTACCAGGATAACCTGGCCAGAATCATGGTTATGTTAGGTCAGGTTTGCTTATATGTTATTCGTAACTCCCGACGCGATATGAGAGTATTATAGGTAAGTTTGAAGTATGTATCTGTATGTCTGTGGGCAGACATTAAAGGACCCATTTAGCTGCAGTTGTTTTACCTGACCTGCCAAATCTTGGATCATGGTCAAGGCGGACCTCAGGCCCTCGTTCTCGAGAGCACAACCGGGACATTAACGTCAAGATAATTATTTTTATTTTATTTAGCTGCAGTTGTTTTAAGTTGTATAGTAAAGCAAGGAACCCCTGCAGTTACGCCATATATGTATGTGCGTTTGCCTATTATAAATATTTAGTAGCCAGTTCGATTTGGTTTTTTAGAATTTTTTTATTAAAACCGTCTCGGCCGTCTAGGCTAGGATTTGTCGGATTGGGGGACTGTTTTCGGTGATAGTTTGTTCAGATATTTATGAACTTCTACTACTTCACATAAAATTGGAATACGGTAGTAAGTACCACAGACATAACAGACTAAACACAAATCACAAACATTCCCTGGCCGCTCGCTCTACAATGATTATGAATCTTGCTATCCCGTTTTTTTATCCATTGGAATAAGTTAATAACGCGCGCAATGTTTTGAACGTTCGACATATTGCTCGAGGGCCTAACGACCTGACGTTTCTTTTGAAACATCGATGTAAATTTTATAATTTCTTAATAAAATTTAAATCAAACCATTTAAAAGATTGTAATTTTGTGTGTAATTTAGTGCACATTTATGTGAAAGCGCAAAGTAAGGAAATACACCTGGATTATCCTTTCACCGGTAAGTAAACATTCGCGGTCGCGGCGATCAGAAATATATTTTAGAAATTGTGACAAAAATTTGCATCGAAATAGTGTGAATTTGCAATAATTGAAATGCTTTACCTTAAAACAACATGATATTAGAGATAGATTTAAAATTATTGGCAAATAGAGCAATATTTCGGTGTCTAAATAGGTACGAAAATATTTTGATACTAACAGGGTCGGACTTAGTATTTAATGTATAGTATTTTATTACTCAAATCTTGTGAATAGTGTCCACAATTTTATATGTATCAGGGTTCCATACCAAAAATGTACCTAGATGACATTTTAAATGTTCAGACATTACATGAAACAACGGGTTAATCGCGTATTTACGTTTATTTACATCAATATTTGTTTTTCTAGGTTTCCTAAAGACCAGACATAAGTCTGGGTTGCAAATTGGAAGTGCTGCGTTGAAACATTTTGAAGAACAAGATAATAATTAGATACAAGTCTTAGTCCTCTAGAGGAAATCATATTCAATTTATTGTGAAGTCACATAGGCCAACCTGTGAACAATGAAGACGCTTCTAACTATAAGTAAGTAGGTAGGTACCTACTTAGTTTAGAAGTTATGAGGCAACAAATAAACATTAATACCGGTCAAAATCATAACCCTCCTTTTTGCAAAAGCAAGCACTGCCGATTCACGGTATGTAGGATCGAGAGATCGATAAGACGGTGGTAGGGCATGGCTTTGATTCACTAGACACCTTACCTTTTATTATAATGTCAATATTAAAATATAAGGACAAGCTTAAAAAAATTGCATAGTCATCTGGAGCGAACAACAAGTCAGATTTGTTTGTGTTCGTTACGAGTAGAAAGTCGTAGCTCGTAGTTATATTTATAACTCATGATGAGTTATATTTTGCTGCAGATGGGCTGCCTTGTTCCGTCCCTGCATTTGCATTAGTGTGTGTGTTATAGAGATGTGTGATATTTTGTCTCGTATTTAAACTCTAAATGTACTCTCTGCTTCTGTATATAAATTTTTTTCTCTATGGGTAATTCAGATATTTATTAGTTTTCAGTTGTTTAGATATTACTGAAAGGCTTACTCAGATTAATATGACAGGTGACATGTGTACATATGTTTGATTGATTAATCTGCTCAGATATATAAGTACCCTTCCATGTATATTTATATTTGAAGCCTTGGTAATGCCCACATATCAATGAACTCGACTGTACATTCATGTACCATCTCGTTCTTAAGATCAGGCGCGAATCCAGCCCTTAAAAAAGGTTGTGGGCACGATATAGTATTATTCTACGATGCATATGTTTGTCACAATTTCTAAAATTGATTTCCGATCGCCGCGACCACCAATGTTTACTTACCGGTGAAAGAATAATCCAGGTGTATTGCCATACTTTGCGCTGTCACATAAATGTGCACTGAGTTACACCGTCTTTTAAATGGTTTGATTTAAATTTTATTTATAATAATTCCTAAATTATAAAATTTACACCGATATTTCAAAAGTGTCAGGTCTAAAGGAGCTTCAGCAACATGTCGAACGTTCAAAACATTGCGCACGTCATTTTCCGTCAACGTATTCCAATAGATAAAAAACGGGATAGCAAGATTTATAATTTTAGAGTGAGCGAACAGGGAATATTTGTGTTTAGTCTGTTATGTTAATGGATCGACCGATATATTTCTTAGAGTTAGCCCATAGGCTAACGATATATTTATATATATCGTTAGCCTATGTACCCCAATTAGGGTTGTGGGCATGCCCATCATGCCCATCGTGCCCACAGCGGTGGATCCGCGCCTGTCTAAGATGTTGACGTTCGCGTTGTTAACATTAGAAAAAGGCGCAATAGACGTACTTTGTTTTTCCCTGTGCTAGTACGTAAATTTAGGAAGAGACATGATGAAGATCTATTTTCTAAAAAGAGGAATATACTCGTATTTTCTAAAAAACTTTAATCCAAAGTTCCCGCCTTGGGTAAAAGCAGATCCCCAAGGCCGCAGGGATCGGGCTTGAAAATCCTAGTGGATGAAATGCTAAATGACAACTTTTAGGCACCAGGTGAAGAAAATGAAATAAAACTGCATCAAATTAGACATTCTCAAAAAAATAATCTTTAAATTGGCATAGATCACATTCATAATAACATTAATAACGTAGTTCTACACATTAAAATGTAGTAAATAACTTATAAAACATATTTTTAGAGAGAGTACTCGTAGAAACGACACTGGATTACTTATTTAGTTGATTGTTTAAAACTGGCCTATAAATATATGAAATTTAGTTCATAAAAATGCAGCTTAATTTAAAAATTGTATACCGTTATAGTCAGACGTAAATAAAACCAAATAATACCATGTAATACTGAACGCAACGCAACACAGCTACATACATACTTACATAAATAACATTGACTAAAGATGAAGTAGTAGGTGCTCGTCTGGTACGGCGTAGAGAGACTTTCGAGGGACGGCCTTAGAACTTGATTCCGTCCTGCACTTTGGCGAGTACTGCTGCGGAGCTCTTGAAGTGCTCCAGCTCGCGCTCCGTGAGCGGCTGCCGGATGATGTCACACACGCCGTTGCTGCCCAGCACGCACGGCAACGACATGAACACCTCGCTGGTTATGCCGTGCTCGCCCTGCCCACAAAAACATATTTAAACTATTGTATAACGGACCAGGTAGACTGTTGAGCGGGATCCAATTAAGTCCCCGAATTTTAATCGGCTCGCATTCACACGAGCGCTCACGTGCGCTACATATCTCTTTCACACTCATGGTAGTTGCTAGAGACAGAAGACACAAGCATTAAAAGGCGAGTACTCATTTGCATGCCAGAGAGGTTCAAAAATCAAGCCCCTAATCACTAATCTAAGATTTATTCAAATGTTTGAAATGTAATGCAATGGGGACCATTCAGTAGCGGCGTTCATTTGAATTTGGACACATTACAACGTCTTCCTGTCAGATATTGTAAATAATGCCCATTGCCCTTGTGGCAATCCCCACTACCCCTGCGGTGCGCGTTTTGGAAAGAGCCTCCGGCAAATACAGCGCGCACCTTCATGGCTTCGCTACGTATACCGAGAGGTGGGCGGGCAGGAGGTTGGTGGTGGATTTGCCCCGGGCGGTATGTAGTTCCCCTCGTGACCACGCACTCGCAGAATTACGCCACACACACTCACCTTGATGTAAGTAGAGACGGGGTGCACGCTACGCGTGTTGGTTATAAGCGCGCGCGACAGCTGAGTCAGCGACAGCCCGATGGCCCAGGATGTGTATCCTTTCATCTTGATAACTTGGTAGGCACTCTTCACCACGTCCCGGTGGATATCATTCCACTTCTCAGGGTCCTCATCGCTGCCGATCTTGGGGTTCAGGTCGCTGAGGCGCACGCCTGCTATATTCACGCCCGACCACACGGGCACTGTAACAGATGAACTATCAGATATAGGGCCTCTAAAACAGTAGCTTTTTCGAGTTCGACGCAACTTGCCACATTCACAGATCGGGACGAATTGCGATTGTGACAAGCTGCGGAAGTGGCGTGTTGCGTCGAACACGTTCTTCATCAGGGAGGCTACGAGCTCTGTAAGTCGTGTGTGTGTTATTCGAAACCACCTACCTATTTTTCGTAATAATTGTCAAATTTTATACCTTGAAAATCGAAATTTATATGTGAGAGACTCGTGATCATCATAAACAGTCCCTCAGAAACAGGGTAATATTGGATGATTCTAAATACATACGTACATACATAAAGCTCACGCCTGTGTCCCACAGGTGGGGTAGGCAGAGACTATGGACTGCCACTTTGCTCTGTCCTGACACAACTCCCTAGCCTCCCTAGCTGGATATATATCCACAACTCCTTTCATACATCTCCTTCTATTCTTACCACTTCGGACCCCAGCTTTTTTGAGAACATTACTGATCTGATCAGTGAATGTTTTCCTGGGTCGTCCCCTTAAGGGCTGGTTTTCCAGATTATTCTAAATTAATCATTTAATTGTTAAATACAATGAAAAAAGAAACTGTTCACGTTAAAACGTATTGCATCTTCACACATTACTTGCTGGGGCCGAGTCTAATAAGGTAAGTATATTGTTTTTTCAGTGGACTTCTGGACATAACCTCGTCTAATATCAAATTTAAAATAGCATAATGATGCCAACGTCATGTAATTGCACGGGACATTACCTCGGTCATCCATCCTATACAAACACAACTTTTTATATACCTTCATTCTAGAGTCTTACAATTTATCCCGCTACTTACCACTGCTATCGCCGTGCTCACCGATGATGTAGCCATGGCAAGACGTAGCGGCCACTCCCAGCTTCCGCGACAGCAGGTAGCGGAACCTCGCGGAGTCCAGGTTGGTCCCGGAGCCGAGCACGCGGTGCTTCGGCAGCCCGCTGACCTTCCAGGCCACGTACGTGAGGATGTCGACAGGGTTGCTCGCTATTATCAGGATACAGTTCGGGCTGTACTTCACCAGCTGCAATGCGATGTTGACAGTAGATACAATTAGGTCATTTCTTATTAATTTGTTATTAAACTTGTTATTTAAGTTAAAGAGACTATATCGATAGGTGCCATACAAAATAATAGCATTAACCGTTTCCTGTAGACATAGAGGATAGAAAAAGCTAAGAATAATAATAGTGAATAAGATAATTAGGCATTGTATTTAATAAAGAATGTCTGTGGCGTAATGGCTATCCAGTTCGATTCGTACGCGAGAAGTACCGAATGCGATTCCAGTGCCGTCATACTAATGAGTTTCTTCGAGTTAATTATGTATGTAACTATGGAAAACATCGTGACTGAATGTGTTACCGCGATTCAATCTGGTTAAGCTCTCCTGTTACCAGGGTCTCAGAGGTCAGATGGCAGTCGCGCGCGATAGCACAACCGGGATATCGACGCCAAGATTATTTATAATAATAAAGCATTATTATTTCTAACAATCTGTCAGTTTGTAACGTTACCCGGCTCTAAGGGACAAATCTTTTTATTTGGTACAAAGAGAATGCACCATTGAGACAGCCATTAATCATGTAAACGAGGTCGTCGGCAAAGCTGCTTCATTCAATTTGGACAATGGACCATGCGTTTATTATCAAGGTCCGGCTGGTATGTATCCATGACATCTCTCTTATAAACTTCGTTTTTATTATTATAAAACAAACGAGTTGCTTGAATAATAATTTTAAAGGTTTTAATAATAGGTTCCGGTCGCGATGGTAGAGCCGTTGCTCGCTGGAGAGGATGAGGTCAAGTCATGTCGTTTGTCGTCACTTGCATCACGTGTAGACAGGATGGAGTAGAATTTTACTGTATGGTGTAGTGCGATCTAGGGTCTTGACACTTCTTTCACACAAGAGCGTGATAGTACCTACCAATGATACATACGTACTTTCACGCTTTTGTGTCATATGTCACATGATGTGGTATTTACCAGCGGGACGATTTGCTTGAGGACGTCGGTGTTCCGCTGGACCAGGTCGAGCCGCGTCTCGTCCTCGCGCTGGCGCACGCCCGCTGTCACGATGCACAGCTTCGAGTCCGCCGTAATTGCATAGTCTGGGATAATGTTACCACTCTATTCGTACAACAATATTCATTTAACGGCTTGTTGGTTATGAAGGGAAAGCTACACGCACACAGAAATCAAAGTATCTATAGTTTATTTTGTTTCCTGTGTACTCGCACAAAGCAACAAGATACACATCTCACGACAACTTATTTAGGTACGAGATAAACTATGCCAGAGAAGCATAATACAAAATTAAAAGTTATGAGCATGTTGGAGTTCAGATTCAGATGTTTGCTCTGTGTGTCCCCTTATCTAGAGTTACGAACCCGATGGCAGATCAGGTTATTACAGTGGAGAGACTGCCATCCGACATCCGTGACCCTGCTACCAGGGGACCTGACAGGTATTATAACGATGTTTTTCCTCACCGTAAGAGTATCGGTTTGTATTTAAACTAATGTACATAACTCAGAAAAGAGTCATTGGTACATGGCGGCAGTGGGATTCGAACCACGTACCTTTCGCTTACGAGTCGGATACCTTAATCACTAGACCATCGACGCTATTATTTCTCTATAGTAATAACGTCAATATAAACAAGAACCAAACTTTAATATTATATTACAAATAATACTAAAATGGAAGATTTCAAATTTAGGCAAATTTGATGAATTTCATGGTGCTCATCAAAATCTTGTTGTTGGTAATGGTACGTAACCTTTTGTATGCAAGTTCGACTCACACTTGGCCGTATTATTCGGCATTCGATTTCTTTTCAAAAAATTGTATGTAGTTACGATAACAATTAAATAAAAAACGGCATGCCTAGTATTAAGTTGCGATCAATGACGTCAATGGTCTGATGTCTTTGGGTACTATCAATATAAATATGTTAATTGGTTGTGTTTCCATCTACTTAGAGCTACTACTTGCAAAAGAAATCATTAGTAAAAAAAAGTTTATACTATACCTTTGCTTGCCTGGATTTTGGGGTTGCCCATGAAGGGCGAGCCGTGCTGCATGTCCATCAGCTCACCCCTCACCTTTTCCGCCATCACATCCACCAGCACGATGTTGTGCGTCACATTCTGAAACGGAATGGATCCTATTGAACTGGATCTTAGCGAGAAAGGCGTGGAATGGCCCTATCACGACGGAATAAAGTGGACATTTGATTCAATGGACCATGTGAACCTAGAGGTTGTTTAATTGTGTGAAATGTAGTCTGTGTGACATATTTCAGAAAAAAATATAGTAGATACTTATATTACACAAACGCGAAGAGGAAAAGTTATTCGTATATTAAAATCTCTCATAAAATCTATGTTTTATGTACCTACCCATAGTTTTGTTATAATCAAAATGGAGTTTTAACCCGCCACCAAATTCCGCTCTTACACTCGACTGTACTAATGGTAGTAGGAGCATAGGGACCTGGACATAATAATTATATCCCAAGCACCCAGGGAAAAACCTAGGTGGAGCACGGCTGCGGACATGTAACCTTTAAGTTACACCATTATAGTAAATCGGAAATTCGGAATGCTAGATATATAAATAAAATAAATAAAAAATTCAAATATGCTTAGACAATTCAGACAGCACCATCTAGCCCTAAAGCAAAGCTTGGGTGCTAGATAGTTGATTAACTACTTATATACTTTTAAATACATACTTATTATACATATAACACCCAGATCCGTAACCGAAATTAAAATTCATCATTTAAATTTCTGCTTGGCCGAGAATTGAACCCGGGACCTCTGAGTGACAGACGCATGTTAAGCAGCTAAACCACTCGTTTATGTATGTATTTTCAAACCTTGTGTGCTTAAAGATCTACCTAACCTATTTACGATATTTGTATTGTTTTAATTATTAATTTTCTAAGTATCGACACAAAATAGAAAACTAACCGTTCTTTATTTTGTGGTAGGTATCGATTTAGTCAAGCTTGAGGTCCGAGGAATAGAGGCGGTTGCGCCGGCCGTATGCCTCGACAGTGATTCCCCATAGGATTAATAAGATAAAAGTAAGTAGGTCTCTTTTTTTATTTTGACAAGATATAGCTATACCATTACCTATTCTATTTTACTACTGTGATTTATGCAATTATTCAATGCGTTTAGAATGGAGAATGTGGAATAAACCATTCAGTGTGGCATGCATAACACCGACATCCAAGCTATCAAGACTATCTTATCTACTTGATGCACTCTTTTTACTTATACCTTTACAACTCTCCTATTAGTCATGGAGGTGTCGACCAAACCAGAACGATTAACCGCAACACTTGTGAAGTGGTGGAATGAAATGCGTTAACAGAACTGTCCATGTGCTAGTACAATACGCCGCCGACTTTATGGTAATATGAACGGCATTGTGTACCTAGTCTACTCTGTTAGAATTTTACTGTTCCACCGACACAAATGATGGTGACGGTGAGGTTAATCAATAATGTATTTACTAAGTTTTCCAAATAATTTCTCATCAGTGTCAAAATCTCTTCACGTCGGTGGACTACGTTAGTTTAGGAGGCTGTCTCAATGCGTTGCACAAACTTAAGTAGGCATATATTTGTAGCGCGAAACAACAATGCTTGCTACAATACTAGTTAAGTAACCGTATGTTTTGTTTTGCGTCCACAATTATACAAAGACGCAATGAATTTAATCATACTGGATATTTAAAGTTATTTTATAATCACTAGTCTCCATTCTAAATCATTCCTGAAGGACGATAATGATGGATAAGGAAAATCCGGCAAATGATTTTCCAATTTCCCGGCAATATTATCTTTCTCTTTGACACTAAGGTGGCATACAACATAAAATATTTTATAATTCTCTTTAAAATGATTCAGAACTAGCAGTCCCCCCGTTTTTACCCATGCGCAGTTCGGATCTCTGTAAATATTGAACTATACCCAGGGGCCCTATTATTTTTTCGGAATGACATGTAGCCAATGTCACTTAGGACCAATTTAGCTTCCAGATAGAATTTCAAAATCGGTTTAGCAGTTTCGGAGAGAATAAACATACAAACTTTTAATATTAGTACTTAGATAAACATAGATTGCTATCAGATTGTTCCTATTATTCTGTTATATTATAAATTATAATATAACTTCTTAACAATAAATAGTTAAGAACTTGTAACAGCGATAGACACAACCGACTCAGTGCCCACAAAAACCGCCGAGACGTTGCTGAATTCCCGTGCACAAGTCAATTAGATTTTCCTAGTTTTGAAGTTGATCACTTGATCAGCCTACAACCAACCCCGTTCATGTAGGTGCTAAACACAAAAATCGTTATGATAAGATCGTGCACGCTAATACGTTACTTATGGTCAAATGCAGTGCAATACCTACAATTAAATTTTAACTATCGTTCAACACTCTTAACTGCAGGACACGGTAACTAATTACCATCAGGCGGTCCGTAAGTTTGTTTGCCACCTTAGTGGTATAAAAAGAGATATTTATAGGGCAATTCAGCTATAAATAAAACGGTATTGTCTTTGTCGTTATTTACAGACTGTGGCGGTGGTGATGATAAAACATTTAGCTAGAATATAATATTTCGTTATAAATACTTGATCAAAATCCATAGGTATTAGCTCGACAACCCTCTAGCTATACCCAGGAACACAAAACGTAAAACGATTAAACTCGGAACTAAATTTTTTACAAAAACATCGTAAGTAAAAAATATTTTAAATGTAGAGCTATTACGATGATAAATAATAAAGTTACGGCAGTTAAAACTTATATGATATACGTAACCCTATTCAACGTATTCTAGGAGCGTCATTAAACCACCTAGAATAGTCATACTTAAGGTTAAACAACAAAACCTTTCATCTCTAAGCAAAATTTTCAAGACGATTCTAAAGATTTCAGTGTCAGCATATTTATTTACCTGTGTGAGTAAGGCGAAGACGGCCGCCATGCCGACCTGGCCGCTGCCCACCACGGTCACCTTGTTGCCGCAGTGTTCCATCGGGGCCTGCACGGCCGCGAACAGCTTCTCTGTAGTGCTCGTTTTAGCTGGACACAGAAAGGAGCTCCATCAAATGATATGACTAAAAATAATAGAGACAGGTGCAAATGCGCAACACACACGAGTGCACAGTAGAGGGAAAACGAAAATAGAATACAAGTACTTAAGTATTAAAGATAGTAAATAAGTGAAGGCCCTTCCATACAATACAATTTTACGTACAATCTGATTGGACGATCAGATTAAGTAAATCACATAGCCATAAGTAAATCAAATTCAATTTGGATTTGTAAATGTAAAACATTGATTGCCGATTGCATTAAACTTTAGGCGACTCCTAAGTTGATTTCAGATATTCATGGAACATATGAATATCTGAAATCAACTTAGGATAGACATGGAATCAATGACCAACCCTGTAACGTTACACATTTTAGGGGAGTGGCGGATAAAGGTGGCGTAAAGTTCAGCCAATAGAGGCAAGTGAAACATTACGTCATGTGAGAGTGGCGTAGGCTCACGTAATATGCTATGTTATGCCATTTAAGAACGGGTTAAGCTCAGATAATAAAAATAAAAGAAACAAGGAAAATCTCAGGGATTGGGTGAATAATCTATCAGGCCAGGTGTATAAATAAGAAATACAGTGTTAAAAGCTATTGTTCTTATAAATTTTTTATCAACCTCCTCGCAACTCGTAAATAATCGAGTCGACTTTACAATAAACTTGAAAGACGCAATATAATTTGTACAGCTTTAGATGTTGCTAGTTGATAAGGTGCTCACATACCTCATTTATTAATTGCATTAATAAATGAGAAATTAAATGAGGGATTAGGTAGTAAAAACAGAAAAAAGCAAGTAAATTCCACAGCAGTACAAAAGTGAGAAAAAGAAAACAAACAATAATCACAGAAAAAAAATATAAAAAGTTTTAGGCCGAAAGAACAAGAAAAATTAATAAAATAATTTAGACTTGGTTAATAGTAGAAGAATTCGTAATATTATAATGTAAAGGTAAAATTAAATTAGGTAAAAAAGTTAAATATAAATAAACAACAAAACAATATGAAAATCTGTTGCTGACCGTAAACTATTATAAAAGAATAAACATTAAATATGGTAGAGTTCAACGATCCATTAGAGGGTTCTGGAAAGTAACCCTAACCCTTTAAAGGGCTTAAAGTAGAGGGAGAAAAGAGAAAAAAGATATGGGCAGTATGTAGAGTTCACATCTGTAAACAATAAAAATACAAAAGTAGGTAGTAAAAAAGAAAAAAAAACAAATAAATTCTACAGCAGTACAAAACTGAGAAAAAGAAAATAAACAATAATCACAGAAATAAGATTTGAAAAGTTTTAGGCCGAAAGAACAAGAAAAAATTATAAAAGAATTTAGACTTGAGTTATTAGTAGAAGAATTCGGAATTTTATAATATAAAGGTAAATTAGGTAAAAAATTTAAATAAAAATAAACAACAAAACAATATGAAAATCTGTTGCTGACCGTAAAATATTAAAAAAGAATAAACATTGAATATGATAAGATATGATAAAATATAATAAGAATTGACAGGCGGTACAACACGGAATTGAAGAGTCACCACCCGCTCTAAATGGTACAGCAGAGGGCATCTTTCATGTGCCGCAACCCGCACCGGTGATAGGCAAATTTATACTGGATGACCCTACCCATATTTCCAGTTTTATTCTATAAATGATATTTAATTAGCATTAGCAGATTAAGCACATATGATTATGATCAAAAATATTATACAGTCAACAACGAGAAATTAATAGAGCTCAAAATAATAAAATGTATACAAAACAGACAGTTACAGTTTAAACAATAAATTAAAATTCTAAGTGAACAAGGCATAAGAAGTGGTTCCCGGCCTTCAAGAACCGATCTAGAGCGCCAAACCGTAACGTTATGCATTGTAGGGGAGTAGCGTAAGCTCAGCTAAAAAGTAGGAGTAAAGGACTACGCCGAGTAAAGGTGGCGTAAAGTTCAGCCAATAGAGGCAAGTGAAACCTAAAGAAGAATCTACTACAGATTAAAAGGTCGTTTAAGAACGGCTTAATCACAGATAATAAAAATAAAAGAAACAAGAAATATCTCAGGGATTGGGTGTATAGTCTATCAGGCCAGGTGTAGAAGTACAGAGACTATAAAATACAGTAGTGGTATTAAGACTAAAATAGTGGTACAGGAACTAAAATAAAAAGGTTAGAACTAATCAGGCTTGTTAAAACAACGAATAGTCACTCACAGCTTATGTCTTTATCACAATTTATCGTTGCGTACCGATAAATGTCTGGGAATCAGGGTTTGCAAGGTTATCGTTGAAAATACTGTTGCAGTATCTTAAAATACAGGCGTTTTGTTCTTATCAATTTTATCAACCACGGCAGATGAGCCAAGTTATTTTATTTATTTATTTATTTAACAGTTTATTGCACACAGTAAAATACAGTTATCTTGCAACTCGCAAATAATCGAGTCGACTTCACTATAGAACTTGAAAGGCACAATATGAAATGGTACAGCTTTAGATGTTGCTAGTTGATAAGGCGCTTACACCCATCATTTATCAATTTCCTTCTTTTAAAATGCAGCTTAGGCCTATTTAGGCAGTAAAATCAATATTTTATCAATAAGTATTCATTTATTCATTTTTTTATGAAATGGCAACGGGTCGTTCAATAGCTTGACAACCATTATTGCCAGTGTCAAAGTGCAAGGAAAACACACTAAAAAAGTTTGACCGGTTTAAGAGAAAAAAAAAAAACATTGCATTACCCATCTGTGGCATTGCCTGAAGCCAAGAAACATACATAATTTGGATAACATACAAAATATACTGCGGTGTAGAGCCATCACAGGACATCACAAAACATAAATGTTAACATTTATGTTTTGCGACTTTATTAGAGTTTAATATTATAAGAACAAATATATTTACAGATTAATCGAGAAATCGAATTACTGGAGCATTTGTATGAATAAGTAACGATTTAATATTAGTTGGCCTTGGTACTTTAGAAGGAAGCAGGTCATAAAGGGAAACTGGTTGTAATGGGCAGTTGAAAAGGATGTGATCATCGGTTCCAATATCCGTACCACAATCACAGACAGGGGAAGGACGAATACGAAATTGATGCAGACGCACAGGGGAACACGTATGACCTAGTCGAAGTCTACAGACAACCGAAGTGGCCCTTTTATCAACCTTTTGGAAGTTAAAAAACCATGGTCTTGCTGGAATATCTGGTTGGATGTCGCCATAGTGCCTGCCCTTAAACTGCCTAGAACGCGTCCAATCTGTCAGCCAAGCAGAATTTAAATCCGTCTTAGCTGAAGAACAGAGGTCATGTGGGAATAAGTAGTAATGATCACGACAACCTAAATTAACCGCCTCTTTAGCAAAACGATCCACTGTCTCATTGCCCTGGATGCCACAATGACTTGGGATCCAGGCCAATGTCACGTCTAAACCAGCAGAGTAACAGTCGAATAGAGATTGTCTAATGTCCAAAACTATAGGAAAATTCCTGGAGCAAAACGGATTTGATGAAATTGATTGTAAACAGCTAAGAGAGTCAGAGAAGATAACAGAATTGGAAATTTTATGTGACGAAATGTACCTAATAGACTCCAATATGGCGACAGCCTCACCCGTAAAAACTGAAGCAAGAGGCGGGCACTTAAAATTTAAAAGAATTTGATATTTGGGGATCCAAACAGCAGCACCCACCTCCCCGTCGATATTAAGTTTGGAAGCATCAGTGAAAATATGAATATGTTCCCTCCAATGGGAATTTTCAATTTTTGAAAACAAGGCATTCGCTGCTGGATGATCCTTATCGATGCCAATATTCAGTAATACTTGAGGTTCAAAAACTAGGGATTGAAAAGTGACTGAAAAAAGAGGGTGCAGAGATTTTTGGAAGCAAGGTTGCGGAAGGTCGGAAATTTTTTGAAAACTTTTTACTAGACAAGGAAAACTTTGTAATACCAGTATCTATTACCTGGTATGATATTTATCAAGTCATGCAACTTAGGTAGAAGAGGATGAGAGGAGTTCTGGACAATTCTAAAAAGAAATCTGTCACTGAGGAACGAACGACGAAGGGATAAGGGTGGGTCTACAGCCTCGACTTGCAGGGCATTAGTTGGTGAAGATTTCATCGCACCTAAGATAATACGCAAACACTTGTACTGTACTTTGTCTAAGTTAGATAAAGCTACTTTACTGCAGGGCTCCAGTATAAACGATCCATAGTCAATCAGACTACGAATTATAGCATTATAAACCAGTTTTTGACAATAAGGATGGGCTTTCCACCAAACACCTGACAAACAACGCATAACATTAACATTTTTTTCGCACTTTTGTATTATATAATTTAAATGCGGAACACCGGTCATTTTACTGTCAAAATATAAACCCAAAAATTTAACTTTATTAGAAACAGGAATAGACTCACCACAGTACATGATGTTAATATCGGGCATATTCCTTCTCCTAGTGAAAACGACGACACTACATTTGGCAACAGATAAAGAAAAACCATGCTCCGTTAGCCAAACTTCCAGATATGATAAAGCCCGGTTAAGCCTAAGGCATGCTTCCTCTATTGAGCTGCAACACACGTAAAGGGCTAGGTCTTCAGCATACTGGAGCAAGTCGCAAAAAGAAACTACGACCTGCTCCAAATCATAAGTGTACAGGTTGAAAAGAATAATATTTAATAAGCAGATATTAAGCTGATCCATGTGATCTACAAGATCACATGCAAAAGCATCATAATGGGAACCACCCCATAGTACATGGTGACAGTTGAAGTCACCCAGTAATAAAAATGATCCAGTTAATAACGAAAAGATTGGATTCAGATTTGATATTGAAATACGGTTTGGGTGAGGGATATAAGTTGAAACGATAGTTATACCAAGGACCTTGACAGCAACTGCGTTAATTTCAAAGGAAAGAGGAGGAAGAGAAATACGAGAATATAAAACAGAGGATTTAATTAAAATCGCGGTACCAGCATACCCATCCTGTCTATCGTCACGGAGACAGACATACCCAGGGATCCGAAACCGGTCTCCGGGGACCAGCCATGTCTCAGAGACAGCAAAGACAAGAGGGCTATAGGTGTTAATTAATTGAAAAACTTCATGTTTCTTGGGAACCAAACTCTGAGCATTCCATTGTATGATCTGGAATTTTAATCAGTTTGAAAAGCAAATCGAGTTTGTGAGCAACGTTGGACGGTGGAGGAGAATCGTTAATTTGCTAAAAAAAATTATAAGGAGGGAAAGGGTGAGGTCAATAAGGTTGACATCCTGAGGAGCTCTCAGGGCAGCACCATTCTGAGGGGGGGGAAGGGTCTCTTTGAGAAATTAGGGTTTGATGGGCAGTTCTGTCATAACCAGGAGAGAGGGGGGCATGGGGCCTTCTAGGAGAATAGATAGTTCGTCTAGTACTGACTGGGGATGCTAGAGATTGAGAATTTTGAGAATCCCTTGGTTGAGACAAGGGCTGTGAACGTGGAGACGGAGCAAATAGAGCTCGAGAGACATCAGCATACGATGGCTGATTGATAGTAGGGAACCGTTTGGCTGCTTCAGAATATGATATATTTTCTTGGGCCATCGTATACTTTGTCTTTTTGCCGAGTATGCTCTTCTCCGTGGCTAAATGTTTGCCAGTACATAGGATACAGGAAACTTCATCATCAGGGACCCTGCAGGAGTTCCCTAAATGAGCCTCACCACATCGAAAACACCTTGGCCTGGAGCGGCACTTGTCCTGGGTGTGACCAAACCGACAACAGCTATTACACTGGATAGTGGGCAGCTCGTATGTGTTGACCTCAAAGACTGTATGACAGCAGTAAACCTTAGAGGGGAGGATTTGGCCTTCAAAGGTAAGCACGACAGTGCGCGTGCGAACCCACTCCACACCACTCTCTCTAAGGACCTTACGATTTAGTCGGCGAGCTTTAAGCACTATTCCACAACCTTCGGGAACTTCAATTTCACTAACAAATTCGGACATAGACCACTCAGTTGGGATGTCTCTGACAATCCCCATTCGAGTAATATTAAACATTGGGATATTAGCAAGGAATTTATTATTAAGAAGAGCAGGTTCCCGAAGGAACCTGTTCGCGTAATTAGCCGACTTAAATTCCACAGAAACTCTGTTCCTCCCAACACTTTTTACGCCATGCTTGAGGATGCCTTCAACCTTTGCCCTCATGAGGGTCTGGCCAAATTGCATGGGATTCAGGGTAGTGCCAGCCCAAGGGGGGACTCCTCCCTAAATACGTGAATAATGAACGGACCGGCATCTAAATCGGCGTACGTTTTAGGCAGCTCATATTTCGGATGCATATAGACCGACTGATTAGAATCAGCCGGACTATGAATTTTTTTAGGGGCGACACTTGGTTCACTAACAGCAGCTCTTTTCCTGCGCTGGGACTCCAAAGAAACGGACGCAGGAATCTGAGATTCCTCCATCCGTTCCTCGGGCGCGAAGGGGAATCAGGTGGATCAGGAGGGACCGACGACATAGTCGTCGGCCCAAAAGAGGGGTCGCGTACAGGTAAAAACCACTTTCTTAGCACACGGGGCAACACTATATACAAAAAAGGAATGCAACGCTTAAATCAAATGGAAAAACAACAAGAAAAAAATTATTTGAGGTCAAACCGCGTGTGTCACCCTAGGCACTCCAACATAAAATTCCATCAATAAGTAATTTCCAAAACAAAGACCGCAGCTGTCTACATTTCTCCACCCGCAGCCGTCTATAAAATTCGATTTTTATGACAGCAACGTATTTTGACGTGGGTTCCAACCATGGAGAGACAATAAAATTAGTCAGATAAAGGAGGTTTTAGTTAGTGGTTATTAAGTAAGAAAGTAAAAGAATAAAAGTAAAACAGTGGGAGGAAGCAAACGGCAAACCTTACCGTGCTAAGTCACTCTGAACGTTACGACACCAATTTTGTGACGCCTAAATGCTTAGGAACATCTTATGGCGACAACTTAAATGTCGCTTAACTTTAGTGCAATCGGCAAATACTTCTATATACTTCTATATCAATCAATGGCAATCGGGCATAAGAAGGTTAACTGAAAAACAACAATCACACCGTTGTTTCAGAAGGTAACCGAGCATGTAAACTACCTACGATTGTGCGAAGTTTCTTGTTGTCTTGTGTAATCGGAAAACGAAATAATAGATGACATAATAGGCAGTGAAGCAAAAAATTGCGTAGAGGTTAATAATCGACACCATTCAGTAAGTTGAATTGTAAGCGATAATTTTATTCATAAATATAATAGATAGGGTATTAGTGCCGCCTTTTATAAGGAGACTTTGCAATTTGTGACCGAAGTATAAAACGTGGTACATGTGTAACCTAGGTCAAAATGAGCAGATTAAGCCATAAGAAGCCTGGGCGGCTTTTTCTCACAAGTGCTAGTAAACTATTTAAAGAACAGTATAACGTGGCCACCGTCCTCGTGCCACCACAGTAAGCTACGAGCCACTATAATAACTTTGTGAAAACCACTGCTGTGGTACGCCTCAAGTGGGCCCCACAATATTACGGTGAGTGGGCTCCAATAATTCCTGCTCGGTTTGACATAGACTACACCTGTACCAAGTTTCATGCTTCGGTCGCCATCTCCAGGGTTCATGGCACTAATGCCCCAGCTAAAAGTAGGTAAGAAACATGTAAGAAATGAAGGAATAACCCAAATTGTCGGGCACATATAAGTAATAAGAATACGTACCGTGTCTGTTACCTAGGTTTAAGAAAACCCGTCGTAAAGAGACGAATGTCAGATAATCCAAGAATTGAGTTCCCTTACTTAACGAAAAAGCTATCCTAATTCAGTGCGAAGTGTCCTTGTCAGTAGTTTCTAAACTAAATACTTTTCCATTGTGGTTAATAAAAATTACGTTAATTGAAAGTGGCCGTTCTGTGTAATGGGTGGACTTTATCTACTACCAGGTCAGAGAGTAGTTGACTCGGGCAGTGGGTACCTATGTCATACTTAATAAAATACCTACCAGTTACTTACAGGATAATACAGTTTAACAACATATTCTTCAAATTTATAATAGTTTTCTTTTATTTAACTACAGTACCTACTTACATATTTATCATTACGACGATGGTATTATTATGTAGTGCATCCTAACTTTTGGCTCTTAGAATTGACATGTTTTTGAAAATGTAGGCTAATCTTGCAGCTTACATTGCGACCTTGTAACAATAATCCTAATAAAAAAACTATTGACAAAGTATTTGACATGATAGTTAAAACAGACTACGTAATCAGAGCAGTTCTAAACATATAAAAAATTTAAACCATAAAAGTATTCATAAATAACGTATGCATCAATATCGGTGAGATGGATTGACCACATTGGACCTAAAACCAAAAAATCTACGAAAGAAAATAACGAAAGAATAAGAATAAAATGCCATATAATCAGTACAATCTTATTCGAGTTGGTACTTTTTTATATTAAGCAAACAAGCTTGCAGCCTGCCACTTATACGATAAAAGGATACCTACCTACTTAGTTATTTGCTAGAACTTAAACAAACATTATACTCATTTTCCTGTTCTATCTAAAACTAAAGAATAATAAAGGTTCTTTATCACGCTGTCGGTCATATTGCTACGTTCCATATAGACTCTACATTATAGCTAACATTAATCTGGTTCCCACATAAAACTTCGCTAGCGATACCCACGCGTCAGTTTTCTTTCAGGCGTTTTTCAAGACAAAGTCATTTCACCGTAATCGATTTCGTTAATAACACTTACAGAGTCAAATCAATCGCAATCAATGCTCTACAAGCAAACTACCATTAAAACTTTATCTTCTTTTTAAAAATTGCCATCAATACTTAATGTTGATTGTTATTGCGCCTGAAGTGACAATTTGAAGTCTACGTGGAATCCAATCATCGAATCAATAGACGTCGAAGATAATTTTAGTGAAAAAAAAAAACAATAGAGATAACACCGTGGCAGGACAGCGCACACACAACTTTGTGGGATTGCACTAAACTTTAGGCGACGCTTTATTTTATTACTATGTTAGGATAAAGAATAGGTGTTGAGCCGGTAAAGTGTCCTGCATCAACACTTGCTTAAAAACGCTTGAAAATGCATGAATACGACTTACTACGTAGTTTATTAAACAATTTATTACCGACAAGAGGTTACAGAATGCTTACTGTGTTGGTTAGTAAAGTTCATTTTGTTGGCGAACTAAATCGCGATTCACAAAGCTTGACAAGCTAGATAATTTCAAAATCTTTCGCTTTATAAACCCGAGGCGCCTGAAACGGACGATCTATAGATCTACAGGGTTGGCACTGCAACTGGAGCAAACAATTAAAGTATAGGTAGTTTAGTCTATTAGTACTGATGTCCAAATGGTTTTAATCAATGGAAATCATGATAAATGTTTTGCCAACAAAATTAATCGCATCAGCAATGCACAAAAAATGTTTTACTCGGAGCTCTTCGCTAACGTTTAATCGTCTACGAACCTTATTAATAATGATATTACGTCTCTGGCGTACTACTGTAATTCTAAACGCGTAACGCCTAAAGTCTCTTCCAGACAGAGGCGATATATCGCGCGCGTTTTGCGATATCTGTTCAGAGTACATTTTATATAAGGACGCACACGATCTTACACACCGCTGCGATAATAACACATAAATAGAAAAAGACTGTTGCGTTCGTGCGTCCTCCAATCAATTAAACAATTATAATTTTGAATTATGACAAATATACCGCGCGTGTCCTAGTTAGGCGCTTCGTCAGTAAAAATCCAGGCCCCAGGGCAAAGGTCAAATATTAAGGGCGACTGCGAGAAATACTGGGTTAGACCCCAGTGCCGCCATGTAGTTAGGTAAGGCACACAAGGTAGTTGAACACTAACAAGTATCAAAACTATGGCGTTGTACTAACTTATGAAATCTAACAAAACATGTAAATATTCTTGATTTTCGTAGAATTCGGCATCTTTCTCCTGCTGTTTTTGCTCAGATTTGGAAATTATGCCAAAACAATATCTTCTGCCCTTCGGTTTTTAATTGTTTTATTCATTTTGAACATTTTTAGGGTCACACATTTTGGGTCTAATATTTTGGACATATTGTATTCCTTATCAGGAGTCATCTACTTTAGTTACTTGGATTTACATAATGGTTATTATCAAATAACACTAGACCCAAAAAGTAGAGACTGTACATCTTTTACTTTTGATAAACAGTACCGCATGAAACGCATGCCTATGGGTCTAAAAACTAGCCCAAGCGCATTTTCACGAGCTATGACTGTAGCTTTATCCGGTCTCAACTACGAAAAGTGTTTCGTGTACCTAGACGACTTAATAGTTTTTGGTAGAAATTTAGACATTCATAACAAAAACCTACTTGATGTTTTCTCCAGACTTAGACAAGTTAATTTTAAGTTAAATCCTAAAAAGTGCAAACTTTGGGGCACGTCGTCACTGCAGAAGGTGTAAAACCGGATCCAATGAAAATACAAATATTAAATGATTATCCAGTCCCAAAAACAAATGATGAAGTTAAACGCTTCGTTGCCTTTTCTAATTATTACCGACGTTTCATACCCAATTTTGCTGAAAACGTTAGTCCATTAAATCAATTATGTAAGAAAAATGTACCTTTCCTTTGGTCAAATAACTGTCAAAATTCTTTCGAATATTTAAAACAATGTCTTTCAAGTCCACCAGTACTCCAATATCCAGATTTTACAATAGAAAATGAATATCAATTATATACCGATGCGTCAGGGGTAGCAATCGGTTCAGTGCTTTGCAACAAAGATGGTCGTCCAGTAGCTTACGCTAGTCGAGGTTTAAATAAAGCCGAACTCAACTATCCAACAATAGAAAAAGAAATGCTAGCAATAGTATGGTCTATTAAATATTTTAGGCCCTATTTGTTTGGTAAAAAGTTCAGGATATTCACCGATCATAAGCCGTTGGTGTACCTTTTTAATATGAATGATCCGTCTAGCAGATTAACTAAATTTCGACTAAGCTTAGAAGAGTACGACTTTGTCGTAGAATATGTTAAAGGTAAAGATAACGCGACTGCAGACGCGTTAACTCGAGTAGTTTTGTCATCAGATGATTTAAAATCAATGAATCAACGGGTAATAAATGTGTTGACACGAGCGCAAACTAGACGTATGAATAGTAATAACAAAAATGATAGGAATACGTCAATAAAAGGCACTCCCGCTAACATTCGGACTGACAACCAGAAAGTTGCGGAGATTCCTTAAAAGCCCTTGAATTCAGTAGAATTAAAATTAACAACAAGGCATGCCATGCACAATATAAATAATATATCAAGCCATGGTTTATTTGCATATTCCGACTTAACTATACTACCATGCCTAGAAGGTCGATCATGTGTAACAAAGACGTTTACGTGAGAGAACTAGAGCAGTTTTGTTTAAAATTACAAATTAAAGAAATATATGTTATAATGAATGAATATATAAAAGAATATATAACGTGGTTAACCAAAATAATAAATAAAATTGAAAAGTGGACCGGTCCACGAATATTCCTTATCAAAGGAGTGCAAAGAATTATAAGAGATGACGATAAGAGAGTAATTATTAACGATTTCCATCTCCTACCGACCAGTGGCCATGCCGGTATACGAAGGATGACCAACAACATAAAAAAATATTATCTCTGGCCGGGTATGGAGCGTGACGTCACCGACTTTGTTAAAAAATGACAAAAGTGCCAGAAGCAGAAGCATTCTGTGCGCATAAAAGAACCCATGGTCATTACTACGACAGCTAACGCTGCCTTCGATAAAGTTTTCTTAGATTTAGTTGGGCCCTTAGATAAGGATTATTATAATAAGAATAATATTTTAACAATACAATGCGAACTCACAAAGTTCGTTGAAGCTTATCCCTTAGAACGTAAGGATACGGTTAGCGTAGCAAAGGCTTTTGTAGAGAATTTCATTCTTCGAATCGGCGTGCCACGTGAAATTGCAACGGACAGAGGCACGGAATTTATATCATCAATAATGCAAGAAGTGTGTAAGTTACTAAACATCAACCAGTTAACAGCAACAGCTTACCATCACGAATCTATTGGTGCCTTAGAAAACACTCATAGACATTTAAATTCTTATCTGCGTATCCAAACTAGTAATGAAGCGAAAACATGGAGTTCATGGATTCCATTCTGGTCTTTTTGTTACAATACCAGTGTTCAAGCGAGTGGTGAAGCGAGGTTGACCAAGGTCTTCCGCTAGAGACCCTAAGGTTAGATGAACAGTTTCAGGCACCACGTGACGGTTTTTAACAGAATAAGAAACCGTAATGGCCACCTTAATGCTTTCTAGTCAGAAATGCCTGTCTAGTCTAATATAAAAAAACCGCTAACCACCTTCCTTCTCCATCATCAGATCAACTGACTAATACCATAATATTGCATTTTTATCAATTTACATGTGTATGAAATTTTCAATTTAATTGATTACCGGGAAGTAGGTCAAATCCCAGGTCAGGGAAAGGTTATTCTCATAGTCTGATTAAACACTGCGATCTCCAACCCGCCTGCCAAGCGTGGATATTATGGCAATAACCTCCCTTTTCGTGGGAGAGGCCCTAAGTCCTGCAGTGGACTGTTACGGGCTGTGATGATGATGATGAAATAAAGCGACTAGTGAGACGATCATTTACGAAGACGACGGGAGTGGACTTTCTGTTAATTTTTTATTTTGTGGCACAGTCCTCTAAAAAGCATCTACCCTTTAGGTTACATATCGGACCAGCCCAGATAAGTTTCTAAAATATAAAAAAGTTTTAGTGGATACATAAAAAAATTAAACAGTATCAACTCCGTTTATTCCACAAACTTCTAATTATTTCTTTTGAAATTCTGTGGTTGTACTGTCAGAGTTGACAGTAGTAATTTTTTTAAATTGGCCAGTCTCATATAAGATCTCTATACTGACGGCAGTTTAGAAGTCTATGCTCAGCATAGAGAAAAAATTTTATATACAGAAGCAGAGACTACATTTCGAGTTTAAATACGAGACAAAATGTCACACATCTCTATAACACACACACTAATGCAAATGCAGGGACGGAACAAGGCAGCCCATCTGCAGATAAGTAATATTTTGCTACGACTTTCTACTCGTAACGAACACAAACAAATCTGACTTGTATTTCGCTTCAGACGACTACGTAATTTTTTTTAAACTTGTCCTTACAATTTAATATTGTCATTATAATATAAGGTAAGGTGTCTAGTGCATCATACCCACGCCCTGATACCTACCACCGTCTTTTCGATCTCTCGATTCTACATATCGTGAATCGGCAGTGCTTGCTTTTGCAAAAAGGAGGGTTATGATTTTGACCAGTATTAATGTTTATTTGTTGCCTCATAACTTCTAAACTAAGTAGGTACCTACTAACTTATCGTTAGAAGCGTCTTCATTGTCCACAGGTAGGCCTATGTGACTTCACAATAAATTGAATATGATTTCCTCTAGAGGACTTAGACATGAAAAAAAAAAATGAAGAGGATAGGTACATTAATATATTAAACATGCAGCATATTCTTTATTTTCAGTAAAAATTCATATAATGATGGTGCACCAGGACAGAAGGGACTTGCATCTAATTATTGTCTTGTTCTTCAAAATGTTTACAACGCAGCACTTCCAATTTGCAACCCAGACATCACCATGTCTGGTATTTAGGTAACCTAGAAAAACAAATAAATGTAAATAAACGTAAATACGGGACTAATCCGTTGTTTCATAAAATGTCTGAACATTTAAAATGTCATTTAGGTATATTTTGTGTATGAAACCCTAATACATATAAAATTGTGGACCGTTATTTACAAGATTTAAATACTAAGTCCGGCCCTGTTAGCATCAAAATATTTTCGTACCAATTTAGACACCGAAATATTGCTTAATTTGCCAATAATTTTAAATCTATCTTTAATGGCATATTGTTTTGAGGTAAAGCATTTCAATTATTGCAAATTCACACTATTACGATTCTTATTTTTATCACAATTTCTAAAATTGATTCCCTATCGCCGCGACCACGAATGAAATTACTTACCGATGAAAAGATAATCCATTTGTATTTCCATACTTTGCGCTTTCTCATAAATGTGCACTAAATTACACCGTCTTTTAAATGGTTTGATTTAAATTTTATTAGGAAATTATAAAATTTACACCGATGATTCAAAAGAAACGTCAGGTCGTTAGGCCCTCGAGCAATATGTCGAATGTTCAAAACATTGCGCGCGTCAATTTCCGTGTACTTATTCCTATGGATGAAAAAACGGGATAGCAAGATTCATAATCATTGTAGAGCGAGCGAATAGGGAATATTTGTGATTTGTGTTTAGTCTGTTATGTCTGTGATGCTCAGTCTCTATTTTCAGTACAAAAAATCTGTAGAAAATGTAACTGAAGAAAAACCAACCATCTGAACATGTCACTTAGTGCTGTCTGTTTGTCAGTGCGTTTGTGCGCGCTAACCTCAGAAACGGCTTAACCAATTTGGGTGCGGGTTTAATAACGTATTGTGGTCCTTCACTGGACCTTCACATAAAACTTAGTATTTGTTTAATATATTATTTAAGTAAATCAGTTCGTAAATTAAAAAAGTTATATAAATTTAAACATATTTTGTTCGATAAAATGCTTAAAATAATTGTTTAGATGAATTGGCTGAAACTTTAGTCAACTAAGTAGCTGTTATTGAAAGTATATTTTTTTTAAATGGACTGTTTTAGAGATTTTGACTTTGCCGATTTAAGTTGACCTCAGATCTATATTATCAATAAAAAATATTAAATAAATAAATAAATATACTTGGACAATTCACACAGCACCATCTAGCTCCAAAGTAAGCAAAGCTTGTGTTATGGGTGCTAGATAACTGATAATCTACCAACTTACATACTTTTTAAATACATACTTATGAAACATATAACACCTAGACTCGTAACAGAAATTAAAATTCCTCATTTCAATTTCTGCTCGGCCGGGAATCGAACCCGGGACCTCTGGGTGGCAGACAGAAACAGGAGTCAGCTTAGTGATGCTGATGTTTTGTGGCGTTTCAAATACACTTAAACTATGGGAGCAGGCCAGATACCGGGGTCTGTACTAAGCGCAACCGGGGACATCGACAGCGACGTCAAAGCCCCAATATCCGCAGCTTGGGCGAAATGGCGGGAGATGACCGGTGTCATTTGTGACCCTAAAATGCCGATAAAGCTGAAGGGACAGGTCTATAAAACCATCATTAGATCTGCTCTCCTATACGGCAGCGAGACTTGGCCCCTACTACAGTGACACAAGCAGGAGCTGCGAGTCACGGAAATGAAGATGCTGCGGTGGAGGTGTGGAGTTTCACGAAAAGATCGCGTTCGAAACGCCCACATTCGAGGTAGTCTTGGCTCTCGTGACATCGTAGAAAAGTTGCAGGAGTGCCGTGCCGCCTTTGATGGTATGGCCACGTCTATCGCAGACCAGCAAGTTATGTGGGGAACAAGTGTCTGGCCATGCCGCCCCCGCCGGGCACGGGAAAGAGAGGCCGGCCCAAGAAGCGATGGCTTGACGTTGTCAAGACTGATATGCGTGCCAAAAAACTCACCACTAGGGATGCCGAAGACCGTGCGAGGTGGGCCAAGAGTAGCAGGGAGGCGAACCCTGGGCCCTCGCGTTCCGCGCGGGGGTGCAACCGGGACATAACGCCAAGATGATAATGAAGATGATGATGATGTGGGAGAAGGGTTTATTTTAATTTGTAAACATTATAATTTGTTTCTTTTTTTAGTTTATAACATCATTATTATCACAAGTCATCGAACTTACATTAGTCTTGCTCGGCATTATGCCTGACTATATTTTAGTAATCGGAGATGATCCATTTTAAATTAACTGTATGTTAATATAAAAGAAGTTTAATATACTCGTATAAGCACTATGTATCTACCCGCCAGTATATTTCTCTGTGGTTATGTAAGCATGACGATCAAAGGTATAACGACGTGTATAACAACAACGTTTTAAACTCTAAATTTTATTAATTATAATCATACTTATGTAATTTTGTGAATATTTGTTTTATTTTAGCATAACGCAAGTTTTTATGATACTCGATTTATATGCATCCGCGCTGCTGAGCGGCTCTAGCGGGTTTAAAGTACGCGTACTTAGGCTGACACACGAGCGAGCAAGGACGTCGAGCCACAAGCTCGCGTACTTACTCGCACGTCTGTCAGCCACTTAAGGGATGAGAGCGTCCAGGTACTTACCTACTTCATCCCGCCCGCGCCTCGGCCCCGTACAAACTCACCCGCTCAGTTTGTTTGGCCTTTCAAGAGCGGCATTAGTACATTCTGCTTTATTTTTAAAATTAGTGCCTGACACTGACGTCGTTATATTTTCCCTTTTCGTCAGAAGTAAAATAGCCGACGACGCAGCAAATATACTAATGACAATTCTAATTAATCCCACATAGTATGTTAGCCAATCTTCTAGCAGAAGAGAATTGACAGTTCCGTCCCCATCGTTGTAACACTTTGTGACTTACGACTTATCTATGATATCATTTCGCTTGTGTTTGTATGGCCACGAACTCGTGTCACACGCAGAAAAAAGTTACAGGTACTTTTTTGTACCTATTGCTATAAACGGCTAAAACTTTGTAACGTAACACTGTCCTACGGACAGTGCTAAGCTCAGTTAATAAGAAAAACAATGAATATTCAGGGTAATGGGTTTATATACAATCAGTCCAGAAACTACAATCTACAAAACAAGAAATTTATAAAAGGAATTTAAAAGGTTAAAAGCACGAAAGTTTTTACGAAAGTCCACCCCACACAACCTATATCCAGGCTGGATCACTGGGTTTACTGTTGGCCGAAAAAGGTTGCAGGTTGACCCGACAGACTAATTAGTTGAAGAATTTCTCTGCCTACTCAACCGCTGCATTCTCTATCGCAGGCTCGGGTCTTTACTTAAACACGTTCGAGAACGCTTTGGCACAAAAGAAGATATAGTCTTGCTGGCCAGTACTCATAGTCAACCAGCCAGTTCCCGAAGTGGTCGATATTTATTTTCGGACGACCTCGTGTTTGGCAGCCAACAATATAATCCATGACGACATGATGAAGAATTGGATCCAGATATTATCTAGAATAAGGAGAGCACAAAAAAGATTAAAATCTCCGCCGATTATGAACTGTGTCCGCATGACAACATATGACGTATAAAGAATAAAATAATAAAAGTTTAACATTAATTTGGAAAATGTGCCATATTATTTGTCACGAAAGAAACACTCTAATGTGATGGAAAAATGACCCCCGTGGCATGGGGGTCTACCTGGATTCGAAACAAAAGGAAAACGAAAAGATACGATGTTAAGAATCCAGACACACACCCCAATACCCTTGTATTTGTCCAAAAAACATAATTACTTTTACCAATTGGATATTCAGGAAACGAGAGATCATTTCCCCAAAAGAAAATACTCTAATCGAAGTTCGTTTCGATTCAAAATATTTGTAGAACGTAGTTACAACGTAGTCAGAATTTACAGTATTAACTAACTTTCCAGGCAAGGATGATGAGCAATCAGAGCCTGAAGGGCCAAACCCAAGAATATACCAATTATATGTATAATTTTTTAAATAAAAGTGTCAACATGGTGAACAGTTGTTTGAACCGGAGTCCTAATAACAGTAAGTACACCCGACACCGTATTACACCACCAAGCTTCAGGGCAAGACCTTACAACTTTCCTTGCACTGAATACTAACAAAATAATCATTTACTGCTCATTAAACTGTCTACACACCTAAACAAGTCGTTACTGGTTAGAGCTCGTCTAAGCTGAAATGACGCGCCCCCTATCGCATTAACGCACACAAGCAAATTTAAAATATGGACGCAATACATATACAAATGCCGTTGTAAGTGGTCATTCAGTTGCCGGTGAGACTCAAACGTAGGAGCACGCGTCGTTCGATTGAGCAGTCAACGCTCCCACACAGATGAAGTGTCCTTATTTGGTGCGTCATTATATTTGCACTCACACATCGAAATCAACTAATTAAGTAGTGGGGCGCGTCATTTCAGCTTAGACAAGCTCTACAAGGGTATGGGCGACACTCATACACAAAAGTGCTTTAACCTGAGGGCACTGAGGCCCACTTTGTCAAGTCTCACTCGTAGTTCGCATTATATATCTGACAAGCTGTTGTTGCATGTGTAACTGTTGTGTGGTTGATCTATTCATGGACCGTATGTGGAGCTTACTCTGTTAGAGAAGTTTCTGTCGTTATTGGATTCTTAAGAAAAAACTAAAGCTTCCCCCTCTGTTGTATCAGCTTAAAAAAATCTAAATTTTTATACTGCTAGATGTAGACGTCTCCTGAAGGTTTCCACCCTGATCGTTTATGCCTCTATCCATCAACTCCATATTATCTCTCTTTTCGGTCTGAATACAAACCTGTAGCTACCTGAGTTACTAGTAAAGTCGATAGTTCTTATTTCAGTAGTGCTTCGGCTCGCTCATCAGTTGGACGTTATTCTCAGCATCTTGGCGTTAATGTCCCGGTTGTGCTTTCGCGCACAAATGCCCGGGGTCCGCCCTGACCATGATTTGACAGATCAGTGCGCCACGGCCGCCTGACCTCATTGACCTTGTTACCAGGATAACCTGACTAGAATCATGGTTATGTTACGTCAGGTTGGCTTATACGTTATACGTAACTCCCGACGTGAAATGAAGGTATTACAGGTAAGTTTGAAGTATGTATATGTTTGTCTGTGGGCAGACATTAAAGGACCCATTTAGCTGCAGTTGTTTTACCTGACCTGCCAAATCTTGGATCATGGTCAAGGCGGACCTCGGGCCCTCGTTCTCGAGAGCACAACCGGGACATTAACGTCAAGATAATTATTTTTATTTTATTTAGCTGCAGTTGTTTTAAGTTGTATAGTAAAGCAAGGAACCCCTGCAGTTACGCCATATATGTGCGTTTGTCTATTAGAAATATTATTAGTAGACAGTTCGATTTGGTTCGTAGAATTTTTTCATTAAAACCGGTTTAGCCGTCTAGGCTAGAATTTGTCGGATTTCCGAAATCTATTATATATGGCCCAAAACATTTCTCAATGCCTACTTTTCTTATTGCCACCAGGGGAGATATCGCCTAACATGGGATATCTTTCTGATTTCATCTCGCTCGCTCCTTTTATTCTAGTAGTTCTAGGAGTAGTGAACCTCCTCAAGGGTCGGTGTCTAGGTTACACCGTTAAAATTTAGGTATACAAAGATGTAATAAAAAGTTTGTACTTGGTCATCCTGGTTTTCAATTCTCGACACTAACAATATGTTTAGGTGTAGGTACAGTCGAGTTCATTAATAGAAAGGATTGCTCAGATTAATATGACAGGTGATATGTGTACATATCACCATGTGTGTTGATTAATGAATCTGCTCAGATATATAAGTACCCTTCAATGTACATTTATATTTGAAGACTTGGTAATGCTTACATATTTATGAAATCGACTGTACATACATGTACCATCTCGTTCTTAAGATCAGGCGCGAATCCAGCCCCTAAAAAAGGTTGTGGGCACGATATAGTATTATTCTACGATGCATATGATTGTCACAATTTCTAAAATTGATTTCCGATTGCCGCGACCACCAATGTTTACTTACCGGTGAAAGGATAATCCAGGTGTATTTCTATACTTTGCGCTTTCACATAAATGTGCACTAAATTACACCGTCTTTTAAATGGTTTGATTTAAACTTTCTTTTTTCTTTTTGCAAAATCGATTTATTTAGTTATAATAAAAAATACACTAAAACCTATAACTAAAATACCAAATATATACACTAATACATATAAAATTGACTAAACTAAAACCTTATAGTTATAAATATTTTATTATCTTCATAACTAAATTAAAAAATATGTACAAAACCATGGCCCCGCGGTAAGGTGCCCATCATGGCGGCGGCATTCCCGCGCTGGATGGCGATACTTATCCGCTGCGCGAGAAAGCCGCCGGCACGTGGGTCACCCGTCGCCTCCCTGAGCCGCTTACTAAGCTCCCTGAAGAGCGAGTGTGCGCCCGGGCCCCACGGACCCAGTGTCTCCACACCAAATGCGACAAAGTCGTATTGGGCGCCGAGACAACTGTACTTGCCCACCTTCGAGCGCTCACGCATCTCAGCCGCCGCGCCAGCCCGTTTGGCGGTTGCCGGAAGATAGGTCGCAGCTAGTGTGTCGGCGCATGTTGCGTCCCACACCAGCGGGCGACCCATCCTAAACGGTATCATAGACATCCCGTCAGGTCTCTTGCCATCGTCCCGTGCAATGTGTTGAGGTTCTAGGATTGCGGGGACGTTGGCGCTGACGTGAGACCGTCTCAGGATGTCATTGATCGCGGCGTGACGGGAGAGGCGGCCAGCGCTCGAAGAACAGGCAAGCCCATGGTGACCGAGACGGTCAACACTCGCTCCACAGAAAGCACAGCTATGATCGATACAAACCTCGGCTCCCAGGCGGAGACCGATGGCGAGACGGAGAGTGGTCGGGTCAATAAAAGTGCCGGTGTTAGGGGATGGGTAGGCGTTGAGCCAGTGCCCGGATTCTTGTCTGGCAACTGCTTCCAGCCTTGTGCGGTCTTTTAAAGATGGTGAGTTATTGATGAGAGTGTCGTATATGACTTGAGATGAAATGTTATCCCAGGCCTTTTGAATTTTGGGTGTGGGAGGAAAATTTGGGCTCGGTCCAGCTAGCCAGGCAGTTTCAGCCTCCGCCAAGCACGCAACCTCACAGTTTGTAGCCACGGGGGCTTTAAGAATATTTCCTGTGTGGTCAGACGAGCTATATATAGAGGACAGAAACGCCGGCAGTGCTACACTAGAGATTTTACGGGTTCCCAGGCCACCATATCTAATTGGCAGGGAGGCCTGGGTCCATGCCTGCTCGCTGAGTCTGATGTTTGTGATTGATTCAATTTGGAATTTTATTGCATTATCTATAATAATTTTATTTATAATAATTTCGTAAATTATAAAATGTACACCGATATTTCAAGAGAAACGTCAGGTCTAAAGGAGCTTCAGCAACATGTCGAACGTTCAAAACATTGCGCACGCCATTTTCCGTTAACGTATTCCAATAGATACAGGGAATATTTATGATTTTAGTCTAGTCTGTTATGTCTGTGGATCGACCGATATATTTCTTAGAGTTAGCCCATAGGCTAACGATATATTTATACATATCGTTAGACTATGTACCCCAATTAGGGTTGTGGGCATGCCCATCATGCTCATCGTGCCCACAGCGGTGGATCCGCGCCTGTCTAAGATGTTGACGTTCGCATTGTTAACATTACAAAAAGCGCAATAGACGTACTTTGTTTTTACCTGTGCTAGTACGTAAATTTCGGAAGAGACAGAAGATCTATTTTCTAAAAAGAGGAATTTACTCGTATTTTCTAAAAAAACCTTAAATCCAAAGTTCCCGCCTTGGGTAAGAGAGGATCCCCAAGGCCGCAGAGATCGGGCTGGAGAATCCTAGTGGATAAAATGCTAAATGGCAACTTTAAGGTTCCAGGTGAAGAAAATGAAATAAATTTGCATCAAACAAGACATTCTCAAAAGATTAAACTTTAATTTGTCATAGATCACATTCATAATAACATTAATAACGTAGTTCTACATATTAAAAAGTAGTAAATAACCTAACAAACATATTTTAGAGAGAATACTCGTAGAAACGACACTGGATTACTTATTTTAAGTTGTTTGTTTAAAACTGGTCTATAAATATATGAAATTTAGTTTATAAAAATGCAGCTTAATTTTAAAAAAATTATACCGTTATAGTCAGACGTAAATAATACCATGTAATACTGAACGCAACGCAACACAGCTACATACATAAATAAATAACATTGACTAAAGATGAAGTAGTAGGTGCTCGTCTGGTACGGCGTAGAGAGATTTGTGAGGGACAGCCTTAGAACTTGATTCCGTCCTGCACTTTGGCGAGTACTTCTGCGGAGCTCTGGAAGTGCTCCAGCTCGCGCTCCGTGAGCGGCTGCCGGATGATGTCACACACGCCGTTGCTGCCCAGCACGCACGGCAGCGACATGAACACCTCACTGGTTATGCCGTGCTCGCCCTGCCCACAACAACATATTTTAGCTATTGTATAACGGACCCGGTGGACTGTTGAGCGGGTAACCAATTAAGTCCCCGAATTTTAATTGGCTCGCATTCACACGAGCGCTCGCGTGCGCTACATATCTCTTTCACACTCACGGTAGTTGCTAGAGACAGAAGGACACAAGCATTAAAAGGCGAGTACTCATTTGCATGCCAGAGGTTCAAAAATCAAGCCCCTAATCACTAATCTAAGATTTATTCAAATGTTTGAAATGTAATGAAATGAGGACCATTCAGTAGCGGCGTTCATTTGAATTTGGACACATTAAAACGTCTTCTTGTCAGATATTGTAAATTATGCCCATTGCCCTTGTGGCAATCCCCACTGCCCCTGCGGTGCGCGTTTTGGAAAGAGCCTCCGGCAAGTACAGCGCGCCTACCTTCCTTGATTTGCTCCGTATACCGAGAGGTAGGCGGGCAGGAGCATGGGTTAGTAGTGGGTTTGCCCCGGGCGGTATGTAGTTCCCCTCGTGACCACGCACTCGCAGAATTACGCCACACACACTCACCTTGATGTAAGTAGAGACGGGGTGCACGCTATGCGTGTTGGTTAGAAGCGCGCGCGACAGCTGACTCAGCGACAGCCCGATGGCCCAGGACGTGTATCCCTTCATCTTGATCACTTGGTAGGCACTCTGCACCACGTCCCGGTGGATATCATTCCACTTCTCAGGGTCCTCATCGCTGCCGATCTTGGAGTTCAGGTCGCTGAGGCGCACGCCTGCTATATTCACGCCCGACCACACGGGCACTGTAACAGATGAACTATCAGATATAGGGCCTCAAAAACAGTAGCTTTTTCGAGTTCGACGCAACTTGCCACATTCACAGATCGGGACGAATTGCGATTGTAACAAGCTGCGGAAGTGGCGTGTTGCGTCGAACACGTTTTTCATCAGAGAGGCTACGAACGCTGTAAGTCGTGTGTGTGTTATTCGAAACCACCTACCTATATTTCGTAATAATTGTCAAATTTTATACCTTGAAGTTTGAAATTTTTATGTGAGAGATTCGTGATCATCATAAAGAGTCCCTCAGAAACAGGGTAATATTGGATGATTCTAAATTAATTATTTAATTGTGAAATACAATGAAAAAAGAAACTGTTAACGTTAATACGTATTGCATCTTCACACATTATTTGCTGGGGCCGAGTCTAATTAGGTAAGTATGGTGTTTTTTCAGTGGACTTCTGGGCATTACCTCGTCTAATATCAAATTTATATTAGCATAATGATGCCAACGTCGGACATTACCTCGGTCATCCATCCTATACAATCACAACTTTTTATATACCTACATTCTAGAGTCTTACAGTTTATTCCGCTACTAACCACTGCTATCGCCGTGCTCGCCGATGATGTAGCCATGGCAAGACGTAGCGGCCACTCCCAGCTTCTGCGACAGCAGGTAGCGGAACCTCGCGGAGTCCAGGTTGGTCCCGGAGCCGAGCACGCGGTGCTTCGGCAGCCCGCTGATCTTCCAGGCCACGTACGTGAGGATGTCGACAGGGTTGCTCGCTATTATCAGGGTACAGTCCGGGCTGTACTTCACCAGCTGCAATGCGATGTTGACAGTAGATACAATTAGGTCATTTCTTATTAATTTGTTATTAAACTTGTTATTTAAGTTAAGGGACTATATCGATCGGTGCCATACAAAATAATCGCATTAACCGTTTCCTGTAGACATAGAGGATAGAAAAAGCTAAGAATAATAATAGTGAATAAGATAATTAGGCATTGTATTTAATAAAGAATGTCTGTGGCGTAATGGCTATCCAGTTCGATTCGTACGCGAGAAGTACCGAATGCGATTCCAGTGCCGTCATACTAATGAGTTTCTTCGAGTTACTTATGTATGTAACTATGGAAAACATCGTGACTTAATGTGTAACCGCGATTCAATCTGGTTAAGCTCCCCTGTTACCAGGGTCTCAGAGGTCAGATGGCAGTCGCGCGCGATAGCACAACCGGGATATCGAAGCCAAGATGATTTATAATAATAAAGCGTTATTCTTTCTAACAACCTGGCAGTTTGTAACGTTACCCGGTTCTAAGGGACAAATCTTTTTATTTGGTACAAAGAGAATGCATCATTGAGACGGCCATTAATCATGTGAACGAGGTCGTCGGCAAAGCTGCTTCATTCAATTTGGACAATGGACCATGCGTTTATTATCGTTTATTATCTCTCTTATAAACTTCGTTTTCATTATTATAAAACAGACGAGTTGCTTGAATAATAATTTTACAGGTTCTAATAATAGGTTCCGGTCGCGATGGTGGAGCCGCCGCTCGCTGGAGAGGATGAGATCAAGTCATGTCGTTCGTCGTCACTTGCATCATGTGTAGACAGGATGGAGTAGAATTTTGCTCTATGGTGTAGTGCGATCTAGGGTCTTGACACTTCTTTCACACAAGAGCGTGATATTACCTACCAATGATACATACGTACTTTCAAGCTTTTTGTCATATGTCACATGATGTGGTATTTACCAGCGGGACGATGTGCTTGAGGACGTCGGTGTTCCGCTGGACCAGGTCGAGCCGCGTCTCGCCCTCGCGCTGGCGCACGCCCGCTGTCACGATGCACAGCTTCGAATCCGCCGTAATCGCATAGTCTGGGATAATGTTACCACTCTATTAGTACAACAGTAGTCATTTAACGGCTTGTTGGTTTGGCATAAAAAGGAAGATTTCAAATTTAGACAAATTTGATGAATTTCATGGTGCTCATCAAAATCTTGTTGTTGGTAATGGTACGTAACCTTTTGTATGCAAGGTCGACTCACACTTGGCCGGATTATTTGGCATTCGATTTCTTTTCAAAAAAATTTATGTAGTTACGATAACAATTAAATAAAAAACGGCCTGCCTAGTATTAAGTTGCGATCAATGACGTCAATGGTCTGATGTCTTTGGGTATGATCAATATAAATATGTTAATCGGTTGTGTTTCCATCTACTTAGAGCTACTACAATCTTGCAAAAGCAATCATTAGTAAAGAAAGTTGATACTATACCTGTGCTTGCCTGGATTTTAGGGTTGCCCATGAAGGGCGAGCCGTGCTGCATGTCCATCAGCTCGCCCCTCACCTTTTCCGCCATCACATCCACCAGCGCGATGTTGTGCGTCACATTCTGAAACGGAATGGATCCTATTGAACTTGGATCTTAGCAAGGAAGGCGTGGAATGGCCCTATCACGACGGAATAAAGTGGACATTTGATTTAATGGACCATGTGAACCTAGAGGTTGTTTAATTGTGTGAAATGTAGTCTGTGTGACATATTTCAGAAAAAAATAAAGTAGATACTTATATTACACAAACGCGAAGAGGAAAAGTTCCCTATAGCCGCCAGAAAATCGTAACCATTGCAATGCTTTGTTTATTTTGTAAATCCTAATACGGCAAGGGAAGCGAGGTAGACAAAGATCTTGTACTGGTCTGGGGACGTTGAGACTGGTTGAACAGTTTCGGGAGCCGATTGGCACCTCGCGACGGCATATTTGTAATATTACGAATAATAATCTGTGTAAATGAAAGTTGAGACGTATTATTAAAATGTGTATTATTAGTACTCGCATATGAAAATCTCATATTAAAATCAATGTTTTATGTACCTACCTATAGTTTTGTTAAATTCAAAATGGAGTTTTAAACCGCCACTAAATTCCGCTCTTACACTCGACTGCACTAATGGTAGTTGGAGCATAGGGACCTTGACATAATAATTATATCCCAAGCACCCAGGGAAAAACCTAGGTGGAGCACGGGTGCGGACATGTAACATTTAAGTTACACCATTATAGTAAATCGGAAATTCGGAATACTAGATATATAAATAAAATAAATAATAAATAAAATATGCTTGGACAATTCAGACAGCACCATCTAGCCCTAAAGCTAAGCTTGGGTGCTAGATAGTTGATTAACTACTTATATACTTTTAAATACATACTTATTATACATATAACACCCAGATCCGTAACCGAAATTAAAATTCATCATTTCAATGTCTGCTTGGCCGAGAATTGAACCCGGGACCTCTGAGTGGCAGACGCATGTTAAGCAGCTAAACCACTCGTTTATATATGTATTTTCAAACCTTGTGTGCTTAAAGATCTACCTAACCTAACCTATTTACGATATTTTTATTGTTTTCCAATTTCAATAAGTACCTACTTAACAATTTTCTAAGTATCGACACAAAATACTAATCGTAAACTAATCGTTCTTTATTTTGTGGTAGATATCGATTTAGTCAAGCTTGAGGTCCGAGGAATAGAGGCGGTTGCGCCGGCCGTATGCCTCGACAGTGATTCCCCATAGGATTAATAAGATAAAAGTAAGTAGGTCTCTTTTTTTCATTTTGATAAGATATAGCAATACCATTACCTATTCTATTTCACTACTGTGATTTATGCAATCATTCAGTGCGTTTAGAATGGAGAATGTGGAATAACACCATTTAGTGTGTCATGCATAACACCGACGGCCATGCTATCAAGACTATCTTATCTACTCGATGCACTCATCGCTGGCGCTAAGTGACTTTCGATAACATATCAGTTAACCATGGACCATGGACCTAACAATTTGTATATCCATTTCATTTATGCTTTTACAACTCTCCTATTAGTCATGGAGGTGTTGACAACCAAACTAGAACGATTAACCGCAACACTCGTGAAGTGGTGGAATGAAATGCGTAATTCTTACGATGGGAAAATAAACGTACACGTTTACAAAATACTTGCTTATGAGATTAACAGAACTGCCCATCATAACTAGTACTAAGTACTAGCCGCCGACTTTATGGTAATATGAACGGCATTGTGTACCTAGTCTACTCAGTTAGAATTTTACTGTTCCACCGACACAAATGAAGGTGACGGTGAGGTAAATCAATAATGTATTTACTAAGTTTTCCAAATAATTTCTCATTCACGTCGGTAGACTACGTTAGCTTAAGGAGCTTAAGGAGGCTGTCTCAATGCGTAGCACAAACTTAAGTAGGCGTATATTTGTAGCGCGAAACAACAATGCTTGCTAGAATACTAGTTAAGTAACCGTCTGTTTTGTTTCGCGTCCACAATTTTACAGAGACGCAATGAATTTAATCATACTGAATATTTATAATCGCTAGTCTCCATACCAAATCATTCCTGAAGGACGATAATGATGGCATGTGTATGATAAGTAAAATCCGGCAAATGATTTTCCAATTTTCCGGCGATATTACTATTATAATAATTCTTCTCTTAAATAATACTTCTTCTAATCAACTTAATTAATATTTCTCTTTGACACTAAGGAGGCATACAACATACAATATTTTATAATTCTCTTTAAAATGATTCAGAACCAGCAGTCCCCCCGTTTTTACCCATGCGCAGTTCGGATCTCTGTAAATATTGAACTATACCCAGGGGCCCTATTATTTTTTCGGATTGACATGTAGCCAATGTCACTTGGGACCAATTTAGCTTCCAGATAGAATTTCAAAATCGGTTTAGCAGTTTCGGAGAGAATAAAAATACAAACTTTTAATATTAGTACTTAGATAAACATAGATTGCTATCAGATTGTTCCTATTATTCTGTTATATTATAAATTATAATATAACTTCTTAACAATAAATAGTTAAGAACTTGTAACAGCGATAGACACGACCGACTGGCGATCTTAATTGCATTAAGTGTCAAATGATTACGGATAATCACGCATTTGTCTCAACTCAGTGCCCACAAAAACCGCCGAGATGTTGCTGAGTTCCCGTGCACAAGTCAATTAGATTTTCCTAGTTTTGAAGTTGATCACTTGATCAGCCTACAACCAACCCTGTTTATTTGGGTGCTAAACACAAAAATCGTTATGATAAGATCGTGCACGCTAATACGTTACTTATGGTCAAATGCAGTGCAATACCTACATTTAAATTTTAACTATCGTTCAACACTCTTAACTGCAGCACACGGTAACTAATTACCATCAGGCGGTCCATAAGTTTGTTTGCCACCTTAGTGGTATAAAAAGAGATATTTATAGGGCAATTCAGCTATAAATAAAACGGTATTGTCTCTGTTGTTATTTACAGACTGTGGCGGTGGTGATGATAAAACATTTAGCCAAAAATGGAATATAATATTTCGTTATAAATACTTGATCAAACTCCATAGGTATTAGCTCGACAACCCTCTAGCCCAGGAACACAAAACGTAAAACGATTAAATTCGGAACTAAATTTATTTATAAAAACATCGGTTTACCTACTAAAGGAACTCACAAAAAAGACCATCAAGGTCAGCCAGATGACTTCCTGCTTCCGTAATCTTTAGAATCAGTCTTGCAAATTTTGCTTAGAGATGAAAAGTTTGTGGATGAAGGATGAAAGATGAGATGAATTGTTAAACCTAAGTATGACTATTCTGGATGGTTTAATGACGCTCTTAGAATACGTTGAATAGGGCTACGTATATCATATAACTTTTAACTGCCGTAACTTTATTGTTTATGATCGTAATAGCTCTACATTTATTATATTTTTTACTGACATAGTAATGTAGATGTCACATAATTATAATCCCGAGTTCGGTGGCCTAATGATTAGGTAAGTCCGACTTGTAAGCCAGAGGTATCGGATTCGAACCCCAATGCCGCCATGTACCAATGACTCTTTTCTGAGTTATGTACATTTGTTGAATACTATCCAATGCTCTCACGGTGAGGGAAAACATCGCAATGCAACCTGCACATTCAGGCGACTGAACCATGATCGAATGATCCAATCTGGTCTGGTTAACAGTCGCTCCACTGTAATTACCTAATGCTAAATTCGGAACTAATTGTAAAATGTGTAAATACCTAGCTTAAGTTACAATTTTATCAAGACGATTACTTTAATGTCTTGGATTGCTTTAAGACTACATAGAAGTCAATAGATGCCGTGTCGCGGCTTGCAGTCCTCCCGAGAAGTGGACCGCCCTGTGAGTCCGATCGTGTGCATAGAACCAGTTGTTGTCGACCTGAGTGGCTCAGTCGGTTAACATGCCGGTCTGCCACGCAGAGGTCAGGCAGGGTTCGATTCCCGGCCGAGCAGAAATTGAAATGATGACTTTTAATTTCTGTTACGGGTCTGGGTGTTATATGTATAATAAGTATGTATTTAAAATATATATAAGTAGTTTATCAGTTCTCTGGCACACAAGCTTTGCTTACTTTGGGGCTAGATGGCGCTGTGTGAATTGTCCAAGCATATTTATTTATTTAGTTCTATCGAACTAACGTAAACATGTTGGATGAAACACACTGTCAGCATATTTATTTACCTGTGTGAGTAAGGCGAAGACGGCCGCCATGCCGACCTGGCCGCTGCCCACCACGGTCACCTTGTTGCCGCAGTGTTCCATCGGGGCCTGCACGGCCGCGAACAGCTTCTCTGTAGTGCTCATTTTAGCTGGACACAGAAAGAAACTCCATCAAATGATATGACTAAAAATAATAGAGACAGGTGCAAATGCGCAACACACACGAGTGCACAGTAGAGGGAAAATGAAAATAGAATACAAGTACTTAAATATTAAAGATAAAGTAAATAAGTAAAGGGCCTTCCATACAATACAATTTTACGTACAATCTCTACCTCTACCCTTTTCTACCCAAACCTACCCATACACTTCAATAACCTACTCTACCCAACCCTAATTCTAACCCTACTCTATTCCATCCCGTTCCAATCCTACACCACTCTACCCCTTCCCTACCCTACCCTGCATGCAACATATACTCTACCCTACCTTTACCCCTACCATACTCTATCCCAATCTACCCCTTCTCTATCCTACCTTACCCTGCCCATACTCTTACCCTATCCTATCCTACCGCGGTGTTTAGAAAAGTTATCATTATGAAAGTATAGGTCTACAAGTTAACTGGTGTATCGTCTGCGGTATGAGGGGGGCAGAATGGGTGACGTCATGTGACGTTTCGGGGCTGAGCGCGGGGACGCGGGGCAGGGAGCACAAGGGACGTTTCTCAGTGCACCCCCGGGGTCCCCGCACAGCGCGGTTGGTTCTTTTGCTACGGACTCTCGGAACAACACCCAGGAGGTTAATTTACCGATCCTGAGATGGAGGCTCGAAAATGTTTGAATAAAATTTATAGACGCACAGGGGTTCCCAAAGTGTGCGCCGTGGAGAGGAAGGACGCACTCCCATCTTCTCGTCTCGGAACTAAACTTAGATGTTCATTTGTACATATTAAATCATCATCATCATATCAGCCGTAAGATGCCCACTTCTGGGCATAGGCATCTCCCAGAGATTTCCACAAAGAGTATTGCGCCTTCCGGATTCAGTTACACCTACGATGTTTACCAGATTTGTACCTGATCGCCACTCGAGAACTTTCCTGCCCCATAGGCCATCTGTTCTGCCAGCTATGTGCCCTCTATCTTTCGAGATAATAATATGTCAGTGACCTTAGTTCGCTTGCGGATCTCCTCATTCCTGATTCGATCGCGCAATGACATGACCGAGTATAGCCCTTTCCATCGCCCTTTGGGCGACAGTGAGTTTTCTTATAAGGTCCACAAGTGAGGCATAAAATAAATATGAAGAAAAAGTTACATTTTTGCAACGAATTAAAAATCGAGGATTAGTTGTAAAAGCCATTGGCAAACATTAGGTTTCTCGTACTTAATCTTGGGGCAAGTTCGGTCATTATCTCGTGTGCATTCTTTTTCCGAGGAACGCCATCAACTGACGTTTCGCAAAAGAAATTGCTCACTGCACCGCGCCCCGCACCTCCGCGTTCATCCACGAAAAATCACCCTCCCACCTACTTCACCTACCGCAGGCGATATACCAGTTAAGTTGTCGACGTATAGTTAAGTCGGTATGCTTCTTTTTCCCTTCCGTGACTCTACCCAAGATGTTGCTATACAGTAAAACTATTAAGACTCAGATTTTTGGTAAATTTTGATTGGCCTTATCACTTGTAGCCATTTCTTACAGGCAATATAAGCGTTTCCCAGGTGGCGTGGCCATGTGTCAGAAATTTATGTCATTTTTTGTTAAATAGTTATGCAATAAAAGTTAGACGTTTAGCGCGTTTTGACTGTTTTTACAATATATGACCTACATGAAACAATATATTACCAGGGTGAAAATGAATTCCTTATTTCTTGGGAAAAAGATGTATCGAGGTCACCCTCGATACATCTTAACAGACTAAATTATTAACATTTCTTGAGCGACCCCTGGCACTGTTTTCAAGTATTGCCAGACACAAAAATAATATCCTGCTTTTTGGGGAAAAGTTACAAGATTAACGCTTCCCAAGCATCCCTCCTGCTGGCACTTAGCCATGAGGCCAGTTTCGCTGGCCGAGAACAGAGCGGAACACTAGTTTTATAATATAAAGGTAAATTAGGAAAAAAATTTAAAACAAAAATAATCAACAAAACAAAATGAAAACAATGTATGGGCGATATTGTCACGCGAAACAAGGTGGCGGCTCCAAGATGGCGGACGACTTTTTTGTTTTCCATCCGATTGCGGTGAAATTTTGCAAACGGGCGATTGTGAAAAAATAAAAAAAGCAAGATGGCCGCCGCGCAGGAGCCGTTTAATTATTTTCAATTTCGAACCCGTCTTCAGAGTCTCGAGATTTTTTAATCTGTGGGCGGATTTTGAGTTTTATCGCGTCGGTGCGTTGCTTTTGTGCTCGATTTGGGGTAGTCAGCAAGCAGATGCCGAAATCAAAGATGGCGGCAGCCGTGGCGGCCATTTTGAAAAACAGACAAAAAATTGCACTTTTTGGAGCGTCTTTTCGCGGTGTTGCCACCTAAATCGAGGTTTGCAGTGTATGGGGCGGTTATAGGCCCGGCCGAGTAGTGTTGCTCGGTGCAATAAAAATTGCCACCTTTCATTTTAATCTGGGAGATTTTCCTTGAAAATACAAAATATTGAAATAATTACTTTTCGCATATTTCTGGTATGGGGGTCGGTGGTCGGGGAGAGCATTAGTGTCTTTTTGGTATTTTCAAGTTTTTCATCTGGCAACACTGGAAGTGAGAACAAAAACAATTTTTTTCGACATGGTTCCATTGACAGGCCCGTAACGAGAGCTGGGTGGACACTGGAAAAAAATATTTATGCAGTCTTGCTCCAAGTATCCTGTATTTTAATATTCTTTTGACGTTTTCGAAAAATTCAAGCTGGCGGCGGTTGTAAAAGCCATTTTGTTTCAGTTTAGGTATTACTTTAACGTTAATTCGTATTTTCTTAGTGTTGCTGATATTTGTGGCAGTTGTAGTGTATGACAGATTTGTAGGTCTAAATGATGAGTATTGCTAGGGGTAAAAATATTACCCCACTTTTTAGAAAAAATTTGACTTTTACCCCGATTTAAATTTTAAAGCGCATTTGCGTCGTGATGGTGACGTTTATTCAAGTTGTAATGTATGAAGGGATTGTTGGGTTACTTAAGAAGTGTTTGCATAGATGTTTAATTTTCCCCGTTTTTAGGGAAATTTTTGAGATTTACCCCGATTTACATTTTAAACCACATGTGTTATTGACGTTTCTGAATATAGTAATGTATGAGAAGATTGTTAAGCTACTCAAGAAGTGTTTACATGGATTAAAAAGTTACCCCGTGTTTAAGGAAATTTTTAAAGATTTACCCCGATTTAAATTTTTAAATGCGTTTTTGACGTGTTTTGCCCCTACCCTACATACCCAATCGTAACCTACGCTTCCCCTAATTCTACACTGACCTACCCTAACCCTATCATACTCTACCCTATTCTACCCCTTCACTTCCCTACCCAACCCTACGCTAATCCCACCTTATACCACCACCCTCATCATCATCTTCTTGGCGTTATGTCCCGGTTACGCTCCCGTGCAGCACGCGAGGGCCACTTTCTTGCTATTCTTGGCCCACCTCGCTCGGTCTTTGGCATCCTTAGTGGTGAGCTTATTGGCACGCATATCATTCTTGACTAGGACAAGGCATCGCTTCTTCAGCTGGCCTCTCCTTCCCGTGCCCGGCGGGGGCGGCATGGCCGAACACTTGTTCCCCACATAACTTGCCGGTATGCGCAAAACGTGGCCATACCATCGAAGGCGGCATTTTTGAAGCTTATCTGCGATGTCACGGACGCCAAGGCTACCCCGGACGCGGGCGTTTCGAAATCATTTTCTTCCTTTACTTTTTTCTACCTTACATACCCTATGTATCCCACATACTCTACCCCTATCTACTCGTACTCTATCCCTACTCTATCCTATCCACACCCTATCCTACCCTAACCATACCCTAATCTACGCTTCTGTTATCCTTCTCTACCCTACCCTACTCAACTTCTACCATACTATACTATATACTCTACCCCTATCTACTCCTTACCTACTCTACCCGTACCCAACTCTAAGATGCCCTAATCCTACCATGCTACTACCGTACCCCAACCTATCTCTACCTTTACCTTTTGCTACCCAAACCTACCCATACCCTACAATAACCTACTCTACCCTACCCTAATCCTAACCATACTCTTCTCCATCCCTTTCCTACCCTTCACCACTGAACTCCTTCCCTATCCTACCCCTTTCTGCCACTTCCCTACCCAACCCTACCTTATCGTACCCTTCCCTAACTCACATATCCCATAATATCCTACCCTACTCTCAGTACTATCCATAATCTAACCCTACCAGATTCTACCCCTACTCTACTATACTCTACACCTTGACTAACCTACTCTTACTATACATACCCTACATACCCCACTATACCCATTATCTATCCTACCCTATCCTAATTTACCACTACCCTGTCCCACCCTACTTTATTCTCCATACTCTATCTACCATATCCTACGCTTCCCCTATCCTCTACACTGACCTACCGCTACCCTAACCCTACCATACTCTACTCTATCCCACTACACCCCTTACCTACCTTACGCTACATCCAACACATACTCTACCCTACCCTACTCTTATCATACTCTACTCCACTCTACCCCTTCCCAACACCACCCTACCTGTAACATATCATTTTCTTCCCTTATCCTTTTCTACCTTACATACCCTACATATCCCTATCTACTATATCCCTACTCTACCCTACCTATACCCTATCCTACCCTACTCATACCCTATGCTACCCTACCCATACCCTAATCTACCTTTTTGTTATTCTTCTCTACCCTACCCTACTCAACTTTTACCCGACCCTATCCTCTCTATACTTACCACACCCTATAACTATTCCCTACCGTACAATATCTTACCCTTCCCATACCCTAGTCAACCCCCTTTTATCCCCGTCTACCCTACCCTACATAACTTCTACCGCCCCATCCTACCCTGCTCTACCTCTATTTAGCCCTTCTCTACCCCTTCACTACATACCCAACCATATTATGATAGGATAAGACCTAAACTACTCCAATCCTACCATACTCTACTCTACCTCTTCCCTACCCGATCCCACATAACCCCTTGTCTATCCTGCCCTTTCCACCCCTTCTCTACCCTAACCTACTTCTATGCATCATCATTATACCCTACATATCGAACACATAGTACCAGTGTCTTTTTTGTCTCAGTTTTTATTTCAGTATCTTCTTCTTCTCTACTCCACGGGGTGGAATCGCAGTATCCAGAGCCATAAACTTAGTAAAAGCGAACCGGCAGCATCGAGTGTCTGTCAAATACCTTTTTAAATATAATTTTCGATACTAGACATCCCGGTTGGATACAAAATTGCAGGAGCCGAGTGATATTAATAAATATTACAATATCTTTAAATTATGTTTACACATATCTAGAATAAAATTAATATACCGATATAAATAATAAGCAAAAGTTATTTTTCCATAAACATTTACTACTGATACCTTGTATCCAACCAAAGCCAAACCAAACTCCTAGAAAAATAAACTCCTTTTTGGCAGCAATCGAAATATTTTTTTTGTATTTTCGTGAATTCTAATTTGTTAATAGAATAGATTCCAACGGCTACTATTTGAATTTTTGAGAAATGCTTCAATATCACTATTTCATGAGAAGATGCCCGTCGAGAGAAAAATTGTGAAATTGGCCAACTCCAGAACTTTGAAATATAGCTAAAATTACTCAAACCTCATAATACAAAACTGTTTTCACTGCCAAAGAAAACTCTGTTATTTAAAAAGTAAGTAGTATATTGTAGTTTAAGTTTTAAACAAGGTTATAATGTTGATATTTGTGCCATGTTGTCCTTTTCCTTTCACCCTTACTTTTCATGGATTAGCAATAGGAGTTCTACATTAGTGGAGAACTTCTACATCAACCCTATTTTTCGTTGATGGTTAAAAATTGAGAATATCAGTAAATTGCCGTTTTACATAGATGATACCAAATGCTTCATTGTGAGCTTTCATAGAATATCATTATTAGACAACACCTTTCCTCACCGCTCCCTTTGACTGTGACCATTATATTTAAATACTTAACATTCCTATTCGCATTTTCCAGATATTTTGAGGAATGATCAATCAAGATTATGACCAAGAATACACTGAGGCCCTACTAAGGTAATTGTTTTTAATCGAAAAGTATACTATATTATTGTAAACTTAATTTGGTTTGTTATATGTGTGAAGCATGCAATTGAATTTTGCTTTATGTATTCGCCATTGGTTGTTCATATTGGGCTAAGGAGCCTAACTGGTATTAAGAGCATTTATTTAATGTGTAAACACTTCATAAAAATGTTGTATATTTATTGACTGTGTTGTCGTTTAAATTATTTCTCACAGAACAAATAATTGGCCCTTGTAATAAGCTAGACTTATTTGGATATAAGTACCTACCTACTTATTTTACCTATTCCAAAACATTAATTTTTATTAGGTAATTATAAGCAAAGGACAAACAAAACTTCTGTGTGGCTAAACTATTATTTGAAGTGACCTATTATTTGTTCGAGTCCACAAATTATTATTGCATTTGATAGCACACACCCCCCTGATAATGGTCATCTACAGGTGTATGGTACATTGGCACTAGTACATTGGTACTACAATGACATTAAAGCTCCATTATTGACTTTTACTTTCAGGTAGACGGTGTTGAACACAACTCGAGAACATTGTGATCCTGCGGTGATTATTTTAAATTGAGAGGCGCTTTACTATTACTTTGTAATTAATTTCTAGACAAATTATATGTATGTTAATTATTAATAATAAAGGAAATCAGTAATAATAAAGTACAATAAGAAAATCGAGAATATGCAATCGATGTCACATCCCTAGCCAAATCACAATCGATCGAATCTGTAATGGCGTTATGAGCGCAGCACTAGCACTTGTCAAAATTGATATGTCAAACTATACGTCAAAACTGATGCTGGCGGTTTTCACTACGACGTTCGTGTCTCTATGGACGTTTCTAATCGTAATCTGTGCTCTACTCTATCTTTACCCTACCCTAACATTACCATAACCCTACGATACTACTATTATACCCCACCCTCTTCCTACTTCTACCCTACCTTAGCCTTCCTCGTCCGACACTTCCTTGCCCTATCCTACCATACTGTACCCCTAACCTACTCTACCCTACAACTTTCCCATAATTTTCTAACTTTCAAATAAGTTTTATCTTAATCGTTAGAACGCTGTGGCAATGCACGAACGAAGAAACACATTGTTTAATATCATGAAAGGTTCCTTTCGAAGGACAGTACCATAAACTGAAAATGCCCACTCTTCTCTACCTGAGTAGATACATACATTGTATGAACATTTTATTTTTTTGAAAAGATTTTACCGGTTCACATAGAGTCCACGTTGTACGAGTACACTATCAACATAAAGCGCGTTTTGACGGTGTTGTATCCGTTTGAAATTTACATTGTTTATTTATTCGTATGGCAAAAATATAATATACGAGAAACACATTCAACTACAAATTTAAATCAAGCGAAGTCAGCCATTTAATTGCTTCGTCACTAAGTTTACATTGTAATTATTATGGATTGCCAAAACGTGTTGTTTTGAATAAAGATTTCGTCCCGTTTTTATGACAATTATAACAGTTAACACTATTTACAATTATTACCTCAGTATTATTGTGGATTCGGTGTTTAGGAAAGTTATCATTATGAAAGTAGTTAAGTCGGTATGCTTCTTTTCCCTTCTGTGACTCTACGCAAGATGTTGCTATACAGTAAAACTATTAAGTTTTGGTAGTTTTGGTAAATTATGATTGGCCTAATCACTAATAGACATTTCTTACAGGCAATGTAAGCGTTTCCCAAGTGGCGTGGCCACGTGTCAGAAATTTATACTGACATAGTTGTTCTCACTGGCAGTGTAAGCGTTTCCAAAGTAGCGTTGCTATGTGTCAGAAATTTATACCCTTATTAGTTAAATTAGTTATGCAATAAAAGTTAGATTTTTAGCGCGTTTTGACTGTTTTCACAATATGTGACCTACATGAAACAATTAATAGTCGAAGCCAGTCTGATAATACCAGGGTGAAAATGAATTCCCCATTTCTTGGGAATAAGAGAATAAGCAAGAGGGTTGCATTCATACAGCCATGACTTCTATAAATTTTCTTTAGATCTCCGCTTTGATGACAAATTTTAGCACAAACTTTTTTTTTGAGATTTGTCTACTATCGATTTTATGTTTAGGCTATAAATTCATCAGAGTGACAACACGATGATGCCAATCTATATTTTATTAGACTTTTAGCTAATAGAAGTTCATGAATAAAGAATTTTAAAATAGGTTTTAAACACCTAATGAGTGTTTAGCTTATGAGCGTTTTACATCTTTTTATACCCTTTTTTATACAGAAATTTAATTATTAAATTTAAAAATTTAAATTTGTTTAAATTAGTTATGCAATAAAAGTTAGATTTTTAGCGCGTTTTGACTGTTTTTACAACATGTGACCTACATGAAACAATTAATAGTCGAAGCCAGTCTATTACCAGGGTGAAAATGAATTCCCCATTTTTAGGAAAAAACGTATCGAGGGTGACCAATAATAACAGACTAAATTATTAACATTTCTTAAGCGACACAAAAATAATACCCCGTTTTTTGGGGAAAAGTTACAAGATTAACGCTTCCCAAGCATCCCCCCGCTGGCACTTAGCCACGAGGCCAGTTTCGCTGGCCGAGAACAGAGCGAAACACTAGATTTATAATATAAAGGTAAATTAGGTAAACAATTTAAATAAAAATAAACAACAAAACAATATGAAAATATGTTGCTGACCGTAAAATATTAAAAAAGAATAAACATTAAATATAATAAGAAATGATAAAATATAATAAGAAGTGACAGGCGGTACAACACGGAATTGAAGAGTCACCACCCGCTGTAAATGGTACAGCAGAGGGCTTCTTTCACGTGCCGCAACCCGCAGCGGTGATAGGAAAATTTATACTGGATGACCTAACCTAACCCTACCCATATTTCCAGTTTTATTTTATAAATGATATTTTATTAGCATTGTTAGAATATTATACAGTCAACAACGAGAAATTAATAGAGCTCAAAATAATAAAATGTATACAAAACAGACAGTTACAGTTAAAACAATAAATTTAAATTCTAAGTGAACAAGGCATAAGAAGTGGTTCCTGGCCTTCAAGAACCGATCTAGAGCGCCAAACCGTAACGTTATGCATTTTAGGGGAGTGGCGTAAACTCAGCTAATAAGTAGGAGTAAAGCACTATGCCGAGTAAAGGTGGCGTAAAGTTCAGCCAATAGAGGTTTAGTCAGATAAAGGAGGTTTTAGTTAGTGGTTATTAAGTAAGAAAGTAAAAGAATAAAAGTAAAACAGTGGAAGGAAGCAAACGGCAAAACTTACCGTCCTTACCTAAGGCGAAACTAAACGTGCTAAGCCACTCTGAACGTTACGACACAAATTTTGTGACGCCTAAATGCTTAGGAACATCTTATGGCGAAAACTTAAATGCCGCCTAACTTTAGTGCAATCGGCAAAGACTTCTATATACCATAAATCAATGGCAATCGGGCATAAGAAGGTTAACTGAAAAACAACAATCACACCGTTGTTTCAGAAGGTAACCAAGCGTGTAGACTACCTACGATTGTGCGGAGTTTCTTTTTGTCTTGTGTAATCGAAAAACGTAATAATAGATGACATAATAGGCATTGAAGCAAAAAATTGCGTAGAGGTTAATAATCGACACCATTCAGTTAGTTGAATTGTTAGCGATAATTTTATTTATAAATATAATAGATAGGGTATTAGTGCCGCCTATTATAACGAGACTTTGCAATTTGTGACCGAAGTATGAAACGTGGTACATGTGTAGCCTAGGTTAAAATGAGCAGATTAAGCCATAAGAAGCCTGGGCGGCTTTTTTCTCACAAGTGCAAGTAAACTATTTAAAGAACAGTATAACGTGGCCACCGTCCTCGTGCCACCACAGTAAGCTACGTGCCACTATAATAACTTTGTGAAAACCACTGCTGTGGTACGCCTCAAGTGGGCCCCACAATATTATGGTGAGTGGGCTCCAATAATTCCTGCTCGTTTTGACATAGGCTACATATGTACCAAGTTTCATGCTTCGGTCGCAATCTCCAGGGTTCATGGCACTAATGCCCCAGCTAAAAGTAGGTAAAAAACATGTAAGAAATGAAGGAATAACCCAAATTGTCGGGCGCATATAAGTAATAAGAATACGTACCGTGTCTGTTACCTAAGTTTAAGAAAACCCGTCGTAAAGAGACGAATGTCAGATAATCCAAGAATTAAGTTCCCTTACTTAACGAAAAAGCTATCCTAATTCAGTGCGAAGTGTCCTTGTCAGTAGTTTGTAATCTAAATACTTTTCCATTGTGGTTAATAAAAATAACGTTAATTGAAAATGGCCGTTCTGTGTAATGGGTGCACTTTATCTACTTCCAGGTCAGAGAGTAGTTGACTAGGGCAGTGGGCACCTATGTCATACTTATTAAAATACCTACCAGTTACTTACAGGATAATACAGTTTAACAATATATTCTTAAAATTTATAATAGTATTCTTTTATTTAACTACAGTACCTACTTACATATTTATTATAACGACGATGGTATTATTATGTAGCGCATCCTAACTTTTGGCTCTTAGAATTGACATGTTTTTGAAAATGTAGGTTAATATTGCAGCTTACATTGCGACCTTGTAACAATCAGTAGGTAAATAAAATACTTAATCCTAATAAAAAAACAATTGAATAAGTATATGACACGATAGTTGAATCAGACTACGTAATCAGAACAGTTCTAAACATGTAAAAAATTTAAACCATAAAAAATTAAAAACTAGATGGCATTCTATTTATAGCCGTATTCTATTTCTATTATTAGCCGTGTGGTGTCCGGCAGAGTAGAATAGCACCAACCCCTTACATTCATGGGTGTCGTACAAGGCGACTAATGTTTTCGAGGCAAAAGATCAAGAGTCTAAGATCAAGAGTCTCCGTAGTCTGGAAAATGGGCAGCAGCATTTTCCATTATTATATTTAAACACTGCGATCTCCAACCCGCCTGCCAAGCGTGGAGATTATGGCAATAACCTACCCTTTCGTGGAAGAGGCCCTAAGTCCTGCAGTGGAATGTTATGATTATTCTGCTGTGATGATTATTCTATTTATAAGTATTCATAAATAACGTATGCATCAATATCGGTGAGACGGATTAACCACATTGAACCTAAACCAAAAAATCTAAGAAAGAAAATAACGAAAGAATAAGAATAGAAGGCCATATAACTAGTACAATCTCATTCGAGTTGGTACTTTCTATACTAAGCAAACAAGCTTGCAGCCTGCCACTTATACGATAAAAGGATACCTACCTACTTAGTTATTTGCTAGAACTTAAACAAACATTATACTCATTTTCCTGTTCTATCTAAAACTAAAGAATAATAAAGGTTCTTTATCACGCTGTCGGTCATATTGCTACGTTCCATATAGACTCTACATTATAGCTAACATTAATCTGGTTCCCACATAAAACTTCGCTAGCGATACCCACGCGTCAGTTTTCTTTCAGGCGTTTTTCAAGACAAAGTCATTTCACCGTAATCGATTTCGTTAATAACACTTACAGAGTCACAAATCACAATCAATGCTCTACAAGCAAACTACCAATAAAACTTTATCTTCTTTTTAAAAATTGCCATCAATACCTAATGTTGGTTTTTATTGCGCCTGAAGTGACAATTTGAAGTCCACGTGGAATCCAATCATTGAATCAATAGACGTCGAAGATAATTTTATTTGAAAAAAAAAAAACAATAGAGATAACACCGTGGCAGGACAGCGCACACACAACTTTGCCGGATTGCAATAAACTTTAGGCGACGCTTAAGTTATGTTAAGATATTCCCAACAAGAAAAAGCATTGCACTAACACTTACCTTAGGTAAAAACTAAACTCGTAAAGTCACTCTTAAGTTTATGACACCGATTTTGTGACTTCTAAATGTTGAGGAATACCTTACTTTTGCCTTAGGAGGAGGTACCTTAGAGCGCCAACTTAAGAGTATCCGAAGTTTAGTGAAATCGGGCATTAAATTTACAATAACGGCTACTTATTTATATAGGTAGTTAATAAGGACAAGGTTTTAAAAAAATAATAGGTAATGTCTGAAGTGATAACTATTTGGAGTTAGCTCGAAGTTAAAAAAAGTGATAATTACCGGTGAGTACCTAGGTAGAGGTACATGGCATTTTGTAAACGTGCATTTTAAATTTACAATTGTCTAGTAAAGTACGTCGTATTCAACAATAATAAAGTGCGAAAGTATTGAAAGTTGGAAGTAGACGTACTATCTAGAGGTTTTAAACAAAAATACCCGGACATAAAATACATGATGGCCAAATAAATAATAAATAATGAGACTATTAGAAAAAATTAACAAACCCAACTTGAAGCAAGCCATAAAATGTATGAAAAAGCGCTCATAACCAAACTCGTAAGTAAGGACTCTTTACTTGAAAATTAAATCACCATGTGATGCATTGACGCTCCGTTTATTATTCGGATAAAAATCAAATAAAGTATTCATTTCATTCAAGTCACTAATCCGTAAGACTTTGTTTTATAAATTAATATTATTTGTCAAGCTAAAAAAGTAACGTAACAAAGAAGTTCATCAAACTGATTCAAACTGCACTAACACTCCATAGTATTTCAAACATTTTCTATTAATAAACTTTATTTATTAATTATGCACCATAAAGTAAAAATACTTACCTCTGGTTGCGATGTCGTCGTTAGGTATGGTGTCATCCATGTTTGTAGGGTTTCTAGCACGGTGCTAATCGGATAGCTGCGGATAAGTTATCGGGTGGTATGAGTGATAGGGCGCGAAGCGTTCGCGCGCACTCTTCGCCGGAGACTGGCAGTCGCCGCGCGCCGGCAGCGCTATACGCCGGTCGCAGCGCCCCTCCCTGGCTGCTGACGACACTTCGCCCCTTTCTGTGTTCATTGACATCCCGCGCTGACCAACAACCGTCATTCCATGTGCAATTGCCGGCAACAGCTGGGAGGGCTTCAGCGATAGCCATAGAGTAGGCACTCAATGCCGTCAAAGAAACATTACATGAGACCAATCATGAGAAATATTTCGGGCACTGAATGCTGGAAGGAATAAAAGCTAGAAGCATTGAAGTTTAACCAGAGGGCTTAGTGTGAGTTTCGTTTCGAATTTACTTTACTATCGCGTTTGTGTTTTCGTCGAAATTTGAAAGAAAAAAACTTCGTTTACATACCACTAAACGGCGCTATACATTTTTCCATACTAATTTTCACGTAAACGCAAACGCGATATTGAAGTAAATGAAGCGAAACTCGCGCTAAGGCCTCATTTCGAAGAAGTAGATAAAATAAATAAACATATTCCTGCCTAGCCTGACAACTCGTGATCGAGGAGCTACTAGATAAAAGTATAAGTTTCTCGAAGACCCATCACTCAAGGCAGGATCTCCAACGGACCCAAAGAAGATACTGAGTGTGTCTTTATAAATAATGCTGTCCTCAATATAGATATGATAGAAGTGTTAAACGCTGAAAAGTTGCCATTTCTCTCTATGATCCGTATAATACACAACGCTCGAACAGTTTGCGCACCGGATTAGCAGTTCGTACGAACAAGCTATCTTTTTTGTGAAGGTCACTCACAGACTCAGTATGGTTGGGGAGGACCTTACGGTCATTTACATGACGCAGTTGACTTTAAGGTAAAAATTTAGCAGCACGATTTCTAACTTAACATGTTTTAGTTCTCTACTAGCTAGTATAAGAAAAAATAATACGTACCTACTTAGGTATTCAAGGGAAGTTTCTTATCTTTCCTTTGGGGATCGGAAACACTTTGTACTTTCATAATCGTGTGTATTATTTAATGGTGTACTAGTTGCGCCCCGGGCGACGTTGCCAGCCCCCAGCTGATAAGCACACCTAAAATGTCCTTTACCCGGCTGAGAGGTCGAATTTTCAACCACACGACTTTTTATTTTTGTAATTTTGGCGATTTAAGATTAGGTGTTGGATCGTAATTAAAGAAATATGTATCACTAAAAAAGAGAGCGCCGCCTACTCAGCTTTTTGGCATTAATTCCCTCAAAACTGCGTGATTGTAATAAAAATAACGAAATGCAATAAATGAGCAAGCGCAGCTGGCTCGAGAATTTTAAGAATTTTGGCACTAAGATTAATTTTGAAATCTGGGTGGACCAAGAAGACTTGACTGCCCCGCGCCATTGGCCATATGAGCATGGCATATGGGCTTGCAATTTTAAATTAAGTTAATTATGAGTAAAGTATGACTAGAATTTATTATTTTAATTTTGTTGTCTACTACGTAATTAAATATCACGTATCTCCAGAAATATGTCGAATTTCCCGTAACTGATGTAACCTGATTATTGGGCGTATTGGACAATGGTAGCTTCATTGTTATCTTGAGAGCGAATTAACATAAGATACTACCTGTGACAGGCCTGTTAAAAAAATGTTGTGTAAATGTTTTTATAGGTACTCTTGGAATTTGTTATACAAGATTTAGTACATCTATCTATCTATATATAAATATTTTTGAGAACGCATTAACGGTCCCATAGTTTGTTATAATTTTATCATTTTTCATATATTTTTGAATCTACTTTATGCTAAGCTACACGATTAATTTTCAACGTGATTAACTGACATACGATTTCTGATACCTACTTTACAATTGGTTTGTTAAAACATCATTTCAGTTTAGTGAAAAAAGCTACATTGGATCGTAAGAAATAACTCTGTAAAATTCTGTTTTACATTCGATATATACAATAGGGACATAAATACATACACGGTAATTCACGACACATAATCATTTTAAAATTGTTTAATAGTTACCTGTTAGGCTGTAAGAGTCTACTAAAAACTTAAAAAAGTGAGAACTAATTGGTTATTAATCAATAATACAATTACAATAAAATCAGTGACACTTATGTGTTAAAATATACATACATATACTATACTAACAGGTGAGTAAAGCTCTTTTAATTGAATAATCAGTAGCATTTAGAAAATATAACCAGTAGGTATATAATTTGGATAAGAAGCTAAGATTTTGACATGTACCTAAATAAAGCAAAAATATTTGGACAGGGAAAGAAGACTCAAAAACCAGACGGTTTCCGAATTTAACAATACTGGACTATTATAAGTACATACATAATGAACGGATGTCTCTCCGTTAATAATATGAACATGAAACGTTTAGACAGGGAAAAATTATTATATGTAAGTAGGTACTAATACCCTGATACACATTGTCCAACTAACCGATATACAAGTATTTTCCGTATACCTACTGTGTGGGTATATATTTATGTTTTACTAAGTATAAGTATATACTTTCAGGAACTGTGTGTATGGATCAAACAACGTTTCTATATACCTATATAGGTAACTATTACGTTCATTGCTAACAAAACATTCTGTAAATAAACATTCAGTCCTGGCGTAGTGGCCGTCAATGTCAGTAGGTGAAGATTTTTAATTTATGAAACTGCTAAACAGGAGAGCTCTATTTTTAAAAATGGTTCATATGTTTTATGAAATTCATACACCTGTTTGGGTAATATGCTGACGATATGATATGGAGGTTGTCTGCATGACAATACTGTGTGTATGTGTATCAAATAGGTAGCATGTACTTATAGTAACAACGAAATTAAAGCGGATGTACATAAATCGTTTGTAATTTCGCAATACATACAATAGAGAATACAGCAAAAAACAACACTATATAAGTTTGCTAGATATCTCTGATACTAGTTAACTTAGACAATGATTTAAAGGGTTAAAACTATTGGGTATCAGTAACTAGTAAGTCATATACGAAAAAAAGTTTAGTTCGCAAATAAAACTTCGTAAGTTCAAATGTTAGGTAGATTTGTTTCTAAAAAGTTACCCTTCCATCCTGAAGAGTAAACGGTGCGGAAGTTGATCATAAGTAGTGCTGAGCCAAAAATGATGCGGTACTCACTCGTAGTGATTTCGAAAAGTTGCAAATGTGGCGTGCAAAGCGTCACGTAGTTTGATGGCGGGCGCGGGGCGGCATGTGCCGGCCGGCCGGCGGGCCCGCCGCGCGCTCCGCCGCTCAAGGTGACCTTCACTAGTTCGTTTTGGAAGCTACCGCATCGCGCATGCCCGAATTAAATACCACATTCCTCGAAAAATACACCATATTCCGAAGCAGCAAAGCGCAAAGTGGCGGGCGACCCGGGCGTGATACAGGACTTCCAATTACTGACGACGCGCCGCCCGCGCCCATACTCATTGTACAGTTTGGCCGATCAGGTACCTACCTAATGAGAAACATGTATCTACAAAACTTACACACACTACAATTTACCACTATAGGTATAGGTAGGTATTATTATAGGTACCTATTCATTAGTGAGAGCCCTGGCGCAATCAGCCGTAAGAAGAGAACACAAAACAAAATGGCCATAAAATGAGCTTTCTTGAGGATTTCATTATTTTTTATTTATTTATGCTAATTAATTATATTAATGTAGAGTCACTTGTGTAGAGCTTGAAGAAGCTGAGGTATCGATGGAACAATATTCAACAACACAGACCTTCGGATTTGTTTGTAAATACATAAATATACACAATAACATGAAGGAAAGCAGACGCGATGTAGACGTACGTACGGTCACGTAGCGAGATTATTTCCATATAGTCAATGTTTGTAATGAATCAGAACTAGTTTCAATGATGAGTCAGCGTGCCGCGGCTCACGTCGCGCTGCGTTACGCCGTATTACGCCAGATGCAGTGTCGGTCTGTCCCGTGACCTGCAAGTGGCATTGTCCTGTCCCAACTTTCCGGATACCTGCATCCCTTAACAATGGAAAAGTAAATTATCCTTGCGAGCGCGACGCAAAACCACATGGGATCTAAACGTGGCTAGAGCTACATATTTACCTTGTGTGTTTTGTGATACATCGCAATTTCGCAATGGATACGCGGGTTGTGGAATAGAGTATCTACTTATGATGAAATATGGTGGTAACGATGACACCATTTGTTAGGTAAATTTCGCTCGTAGTAAGTACCTAGGTTAGGCACCTATGTTATTCGATACTATTTATACTTTTTATTAGCGGATAATGTAGTCCTTGATTTAACTGAAATTTCTTGTAAATTGTGTACATGTGTACTCAGTCGTGTAAATCTAAAATCCCCGACTGCTATTTTAAAACTGAAAAGATGTAAACAAGGACATTGTTGTAAGTTAGAAGACTAAATAAGAATGGTGAAATTAGGTCACATGTAATAAAAATACATGCATTAGATTACGTACCTAGGTTTATGAATTAAAATTAAATTAAGTACGTGTTGAATCAAAGTGGCGAACTATCGTCGATACTAATTATTAAAAAGCTTGGAAAGTCTTTTAGTTCACAATCTTTAATGTATCTACAATCTCGGATCGAATAACGAAAGGACTAGAATACAAATAAACAAAACTCCATAGAAATAAAATTATAAAAGTAAGTTTAATAGTTAATATAGTTAACACTTTTCCTCATCGAAAAATCCCAAGCCATCGGTACGAAGGACTTGACCTTGCGTGTCCTCGTCAAGGTGACCTTCAGAGGTTTAGAGGCCATTGCCAATGTCGGAAGGGGAAGTCAGCTGTGCGCATGCCCTGTGACCGAAACTGTTTACGAAACTTACTTTTTCACAACATAGTTGAAGAAAACATAATTGAATATTTATTACGAACCAAATAACGCAAATGGTAATTAACTTAAGTAACAAGATCAATATCGCTTTTTTCACCTAGCAGCAGCTGGTGTCCTGTTTGACCTTTGGGAACACGTGCCTCGCCTCGCCTGTGGGTTGGGTTAAGATCATTGTTTAACGGGTTAGGTTGATGCTCATCAACAGCTCTAAAAGTCCACTATTAGACTCGAACTTACTTATTTTAAATGCGTGTGGACATGTTTTGTTACGTTTTAACATTGACGTATATTTTTAAATTGTGATAATATGGCAATGTGGAAACACCTTTTATAGAATTCTGCGCGGTCGAAGTCGCGGAAATAACTAGGGATTAACATATGCACTTCAGCGACTACAATTATTATTGAAGATAGGCACGACGTCTTCGGCACCGACGTGACGCAAACAATGCAATATCTACTAAACTCTTTACTGTCAATTAATGTAACTACCCATTAAAACAGTATTATCAGTGCCATAAAACTGGAGTTGTTGGTATCTATGTCGTCGGTTTGACGTTAAGTCAGATTGCGGTAACAACATGCTGAAAAACTAAACTGCGTAGGCTTGAAGTAAGCGTTTTATTCCATGAAATTAATTAAGGTACTAACTTAGGTACCAAATGTGGGCGTTTTACAAAGTGCTACTGCTATCTTCATAATAAGTAGGGTACCTCTCTGTCTACACCATGATTTATTAGAGTCATCTTATTTCTCTACTCTATAAACTAGGTGTCCCGACGCGACGTCCTTCGCGTGGTGGTCTACCTCTTTCCCACTAAAGCTACCCAACCTACCCTTTTTTTCATTCACCTTGTCCTGACCGTAACAAACCCAACTAAAAATAAATAATCAAATAGGTGCAGCCGTACTGAAGTTATGCGCGAACATTATGCGGTGAATTTATTTTCTATAGGTACTAATGTCTCGTTTGCTCAGTACAATTTTCATTCGTGTGGTGTTGTTTTTTTAAGAATTTATTTAATTGAACCGAATGCCAAATTCTACTGTAAACTACTATGATTTCATGAAATATATCACAAAAATTTAGATTTAGGGCAAGGATAATTTGAAATGTTATTAAAACGCCTATAGATCACCTTTCGATGAGTTTCGAGAGAGTCAAAATTTTAATGAATTTACGTATATAATTTTAAAATATTTTGTATTTAATGCCATCTACATATTGAAGCGTATAGTTTTAGTACCAAGGGTGTCCTCTTAAAGTTACGATGATGATGTGTTTTAGATGTAGTACCTAAGATAAGGCCAACGCTTAGATTGTTTAACAGTGTCACAAATTCATCTGACTTGTTGAACAAAACTGGAACTGTAGAAAAATTGTGGTACTTCATTTTGAAATGTAGTTGAACTGACTGTCAATGCGAAAAACAGCGCCGCCCGGCACCGAGTCAAAAAGTTTATGGCATTGGATTGTAATCTACACATTGTTAAAACAAAGTCGCTGCCCGCCGTCTGTCCCTATCAATCTATGTACGCTTAGATCTTTTAAACTACGGAACGAATTTTAATGAGGTTTTGAGCAATAGATAGAGTGATTCAACACGAAGGTTTATAAGAAAGAAAAAAAGGATAGGTAAGGATAAAATAGGTGTATGCGAACGAAGTCGCACCGGGTCTACTTCTTTGAAATAATCAGCGTAGATATAAAGGTGAAATAGCACACTTCACGACTTCGTTCCGCTTCGATCCGCTTTTCGACTCATTCTCCTCCATTTCGCGCGTCCTTTGGGCATCCTCGCATCATAAGCCATTGGATCTCGCATCCGACTTGGCGATGTCAATCCATCGCTCTTTTGGCCTTTCGCGGGACCTCTTTCCTGATATAGTAAGGTCTAGGCACCTACTTCCCACGTATCCCTATATCCCTTACGTGACACGTGACCAAACCAGCGAAGGCGAGCTTCTTTGATCTTATTCTCTGACGCCAAGGCTGCCACGAATGTACTCGTTACGCACTCGATCAAGTCGCGTAACGCTACATGTCCACCGCAGCATTTTCATTTCGTTAGCGTGGAGTTCGCGGACGCGTTTCATCAGCGCCGGCCAGGTTTCGCAGCCGTAAAGCATCACAGGCCTAATTATGCTCTTGATAGGGATTTTAGGGTCGCAGGTAACCGCCGTGCGCTCCCACCATTTGGCCCAAACTGCAGGGATTCGGGACTTGACTTCGGGGCCGATATCGCCCGACTCGTGCTGCACGGATCCGAGGTATTTCAATTTATTTGTTCTATTTACAGTTTCGTTCACCATACGGATCCTTCCAAGATTCGCGGTGCAGCTCACCATTGTTTTGGCGACGCGCAGTCACAAAAAGGTGAACGCACACTCATCCGAGCCGAAAGCGTCGAATGAATAGAAGTCAACGATGCCTCACACTCATCCGCACCGAAAGAATCAACCGCTTCGAAATAATCATACTATTTCCTACCTGTCGCACTTTATTCTGATTCGATTGCACTACCCTCGCCGAATCCGAGAACTTCACCCGAGTTTGGAGTTTGGGTTCTTTTAGATTCGGACTTTCGATTTCGGGGCGGTTGGTAAGGTGTGGGAGTTTTCATAGAATTTAGTTTATTGACAATGGTTGTCATGCAAATGGATTAAATTATTTGAAGACAAAATGACAAGAACAGAAACAATGTTTCTAATTAAATTAACCTTTCATTAAGTAGACATGGACATTATTTATGTCTATGTCTTTAATAGGCCTAGGTCCTTCCCTTGGTTGCCATCTATCTGCTAACTAAGTTTTATCCAACCCTGTTCAGATGTCTAGGCGTGAAAACGTAACAAACGTTTAGAGTCAGTTTCGAATTTATAATGCATTAGCTGGCCCGCCGCGACTTCGTTTGCATGTTGTATTACGTTCGGCTTGATCGAGTCGATTTGATCATGTTATTAGATCGTACAGCGTTATGGTGAGTGTCCACCGTAAGGATTGACAGTTTCAGGGTATCCCTACTTTCCAGAGTTCCAGAGACTATAGTCTTGGGCAACGAGCTTAAACTAGATAACAGTTTCAATGTTATATCCAAGAGTTCCCATAGACACCTTTCGTCTCCATCATCAGATCAACTCGTTCTAACTTTCATGTGTTATGTGTATACCAATTACAATTAAATTGAATATCGAGAAATGAGTATCTTTAGACTCCATTCACACCAGTGTGACACACTAGGTTCTAAGTGCGCTGCTCTCATACTATGTCAACCACTCATAATACTTACTTCAGCTTATGAAATCTAGCTGCAGCCGTCACGGCAAAAGCACGAACCTAGGAACTTAGCTGAAATTCTGTAAGTAAAGTAAACCAGCATAAGCTTATCGATGGGTATCTAGCCCGCAGCTTCAACAGTGGAGGTTTTGCGGTTGATAAATCTAGCTTCAGAGCCACTGCTCCAAAACGCAAAACACTAATTTAAAAAAAGAAATATGATGATCCAACATAGAGCGCATAGCGTTATGGAACCTTATTCCATATCCGTAGAAATATGAAAGTTCTCCTTTTTCACGGTAGTCTCTATATACAAATACACATATTTAAAACTAACTAAATCCATAACTTTTGTAATTTATAGCAATAAAATATGTTTTAAAGCGAAAGCAACGGAGCCACAATGCGCGGGGTTATTTTTTCCTGTTGACACAACACTAAAGCAATCGTCTTGGCATCAAAATCGGGAACTGCCTTGGTAACCCGGTCGGCAGGTAAAAATGAGGGGCCTTACCTGGACATAATTCCAAATTTAATGAAATTTGGGAAGTTTGTTTGGGAGTATTGGGGGTTTTCGACCTCGAGGAGCCTGTGCTAACTTGAGGGGGACCAAAAACTCGGTTTTTTTTTACTTTTTCTAGTTTTTTACTTATAACTCGAAAACGGCGGGATATAGCAAACATGCTCTTAGACTAAGCTACAACTTTTGCTTTATTATTGTTCCCAACCGTTTTATATTGGATAAGTATCCTATACGTTTTGATAAAGTTTATTTGTGAGTTTCCAGTTGTATGACAACTTTAATACTTACTCACTTCTGGGGCAGTTACCGATGACCTATAATCATGAAATTTAGCAAGTATGGCCCCACAGCAGGTAAAGGGGGAAAAAATGTTGTAATTTGTACATATATCAAATAAAAATACATGTATATTTTTTCATATTTCCTTAGGATATTTTACATATTACAATAACCGAGACTGAGGTTGGGAATTTGAAAAAGTGTATAAAGAAAAAGTTGTAGAGGATTTTATGTAGATTACCTTAGGTTAAGTTGGTTAGGTAGGTTAGGTTGGCCGTGTGGTGTCCGGCAGAGTAGAATAGCACCAACCCCTTACACTCATGGGTGTCGTACAAGGCGACTAATGTCTTAGAGGCAAAATATCAAGTCTCCGTAAGCTGGAAAATGGGCAGCAGCATTTTCCATTGTCTAATAATTTATACACAGCGACCTTCATCCTGCCTGCCAACCGTGGAGATTATGGCAATAACATCCCCTTTCGTGGGAGAGGCCCTAAGTCCTGCAGTGAACTGTTACGGTCTGTGTGTTGATGACCTTAGGTTAAGAGCATTTTTTGCTATATTTCGCCGTTTTCGAGTTATAAACTAAATACTGGAAAAGGTCCAAAAATTGCGAGGTTTTTTGGTCCCTCTCTAGGTAGCACAGGCTCCTCGAGGTCGAAAACTTAAATTACACACCCCACACTATTCCCGAACAAACTCCCAAAAATTTCAATAAATACGAATTGTATCTAGGTCGATAGTACCAGCCGACCGGGCTATGGCCCTGATTTGGCAGATCACGTAGTATTATCGCCATATCCTTCCTTAGCCCTACGCATTATGAAAGTGAACCAAAGCGTCTCGTGCGGATAGGGCTTTCGCCCGGATCACGTTTTTTAATGGCGGAAAGGGGCCAGCAAAATGAGGTCGTGCAACTGCTTCGCATTCTCTCCGAAATGCAACCTGTAGAAAACCAACACACGGGCAAACCCTAAATGCTACATCCTCTACAGCATAGCTTCAGTCAATGGCAGGTCACAAATTATCGTCTTTGCAAGTTTTTCCACCGAATCCAAAGCGGCCAGTTGGTATTAGATGATCCAGCCCAGAGGTGGCAGCAGTACTCCATGCAGGATCGGACTTGTACTTGACATAACTAAAGCAGCTGCCTTGAAGCAACGTCCGACCTTCGATAGGATACCAAGTTTCTTGACTGCAGTCTTTGCTTTGGATTCGATGTACTGTCCGAAGTTGAGATTGCTCAACATCAAGGAGCTGTGTAGGTTGTCAGTAATTTCCACGATGATGATGGTATCGTTGATATGTATCGTGGATTTTTAACTTTCTAACAATGCTGTGATCCGTATCACGATCCGTGAATACTACACATTCGATCAATATCGTGATCCACGTATCGCGACAATTATCGAACGTGTAGCATCCACCATTCAGTTCCTTGAGTGTGCAGATTCCATAAAGATGTTTTCCCTCACCGTAAGAGCATATAACTAAAAAAAGAGATATTGGTACATGATGGCACTGGAGTTTGAACCCTCGGTACCTCTTGCTTAGTAGTCCGACCTCATCATCACAGCCCGTAACAGTCCACTGCAGGACTTAGGGCCTCTCCCACGAAAGGGGAGGTTATAGCCATAATCTCCACGCTTGGCAGGCGGGTTGGAGATCGCAGTGTTTAAATATAATAATGGAAAATGCTGCTGCCCATTTTCCAGACTACGGAGACTCTTGATCTTTTGCCTCGAAAACATTAGTCGCCTTGTACGACACCCATGAATGTAAGGGGTTGGTGCCATTCTACTCTGCCGGACACCACACGGCCAAGCCACACGGTAGTCCGACCTGCTAGCCATAAATACACATGTCTACGAATAATACGAGTATAGAGTATAAAAGGCGAAAGTTTGTGAGGATGGGTGTATGTATGTATGGATGTTTGTTCATACTCGACCTTCACGACAAAACCAATTGAATTTGTAGCGTAATTCCGCGTTCACGTCACGTCAATTAGCGTCAATTAGCGTCACGCTGTAAACGAAATTAGTTTAGAAATAATATTTTTCACAATCGATAATCGATGAAACTGAATGTTTAGCAGTTTAATCGTATTCCTAATTTAATCGTGTTATTACAAGAAACATCGCTTAATGACAAACGGTACTTCGAAAAACAGTAACACGGCCAATTTGAGATAAATGTCAATGTGCATCTAAGCATTCAGTTTCCACGCCTGTACATAAATGTGCATACATTGAAGCGGTCCATTCGCTCTGCTGCTGACTGTAAATACAAGGATGAATACAAACGCACTCAATATAAAAGATAGAAATCACTAGGAAATGAACACAAAAATAACTCACACACAAGCATGACTCAACGGCCATACAATATTACAGAACAAGTCTCAGCGATGAGGACTCTTTCAATAAAATTTACAAAGAGCTGGGTAACCTTCATTTTCTCCGGGCCTGGGGGTGTTTTTAATGGAGCCCTTTAATTTTGTTTACCTGCTTCATCTCATCTTGGCGTCAATAAATAAATAAATAATAAAATAAACAAATTTGACTTGAAACTTTGAATTTCTCAGATCGTAACTGGTTTCTTACTATTACGAAAAAGTATTCTATCTCAGTTAAAGTATAATTTCAAACCAAGGTTTCAAATACGGCATACAATACGTACTGTGAGAATGACTACTAATTCTGAATATGCACTTTATGCTCGGATAGACCAGAGATGGTGACATTCCAAATACCATACTAAAATCGTCAATTCTTATAGGTTCTCACCATATGTAAAAATCCATATGGTTCTCATATTTAATATGGTTATTAAAAAATATTAATATGGTTTAGGTGTAAAATTAATTAATCTGCATTTGTTTATAATATGATAAATTCTTAACTTTTGGACACTGGTTAGTGAATGCATTATCCAAAACCAAAACAACGCAGGGCTTAATTGACAGGAAACGTACGAACTACGGATGTTATTCAATTTGGTATTCAAGACGGGAGCGCACGCAGTCGCCGTCGCCGCTGCCGTGCAATGCGCGACCATAGACCAAAAAAGCACATGACTGTAACAATGTTACAAATGGAATCAAATTCGCTTAGCTACATAATAAATTCACAGAGCTGTTTGACATTTTTGCAATTAAAACAATTTTCAATGTTTATCCTATTATAGGCATATTGTTATTCGCAAATGCAACATTAAAATTAGTTGGCAAAGGGAAACTTTAAACAAAGAATACATACTAAAAAATAATTTTCACATATTTTTATTAAAATGAATAATCACGGTATATAAACACTGTCTCGACATATTTACCATAATCTGTTCAGCGAGAGTAGACAAATGTAATGAAATAGTCTGGCAATGTGTGGCTATTCGATATTCGTAGTAAGATACCCGTCGCTAATTGCCGTAGGTACAGGATTTTGTAGCGCGAGCCACGCAGCGGTGCTCGACCGGGCGGGCGGGCCGACGCGGCAGCAATGTACTTCTCTCTTGGTGCAATATACGGCAAATCTATCCATCAAATAAGGATGTACTTTAAATGGCCGTAAGAGTAGAAACAATATTCATATTTAATTAAGATAGACAGTTCATTCCCTTTTTGCCAACTCTCCCTGAACGGACTTTACATACACGTTAGGCCAATTAAGTTTGCACAAAGGCACCTCTTTTAATGCTAGGTACATATAATAATGTTTTAAACTTTTATTGCTTTAAGATACTAAGTACTTCTATGACACATTCAAAATAAGAAAGGCTGTTTGACAGTTAAAATTTTGACCCTTTCAATATTAATACAATACAAATAAATTTTAACTCAGACACAAATTAAACAATTATGGTATTCGTAAAACATTTCCGTCTACAGTGTTTTTACAAATACGATTTCTTCGAGTAAGTTGCAATAGAAATAACACAATAATTACAGTTTTTAACAGAGTACGCGTAAATGGTTGGTGGATTGGACAAACATTAATTGAGAATATCAATGACGGCCGGACGACTAAATAGTGGACCCTCGGCATATGCTTGTATGCGGAGTAAGCCTTTACAACAACAAGTTATTCCAATACTTTCCTCAACTTCTTTGAATTCGTTGGTATCGGGTTATAACGCGATCGACTACGAAAATGGCTTTTCACCTTTAGGTTTATAAAGCCACAAGTCCAAGTGACCTGAAGAGATAGCCAACATCAATTACTATAAAAAACACCGACTCAACACATCCAGCGTGACACACGTAAAGATTTACTATTCTCATCAATACGAAGTTCGAGGAATTTCAAATTTATTCATTGCAATAGTGAAAACGAGATCCTGTGCAGTAGAGTTATGCCCAGAATATTATACATACATAATAACATCACACCTTTTTCTCGTAGGCCCAGGTAGAGACCACACAGAATATTCATCATATTTTTTAAATATGCATATAATTTTGTTATATTTGTCAGAGATAAAGCTATATTTTAAAAACTATGATCAATTTATAAACTTTTAAGTTTCTTTTACTATGGAATTACAAACTCAAATACACTTAACCTAAATAAAATACATATTATAATAAAAAGGTTCAACTCATTATATTATATACATGGTCTTGGATTAGAATGATGAAAACTTTATAATAACTGATTATTACCCTCATACCTACATTACTTAAATTTAAATCTTATTAATTTATTGAGCTAAATAATTAAACGTACGTTTTATAGTCTATAAATATCACATAGATCCATAGCAAAAAATGAGTAAACATTATAAATACACGAAATATACTTAAATTCATTATTACACGTATTTGGTACAAAGAGTCAATTATGCTCCCTTCGCCTCGTCCGGGATGAAGATGAGAGCGCGTCCTTTGTTTTGTTGTTTTATACATATAAACACCTGTTTTACTCCATTTAACTGCTTTCCATAACAATTATGTCTATTTATTTTGAACGTGTTTTAATTTATATTTTACCCCTACCATCAACTGTCAGCTGGTGTGAGACAAGAATTTATAAGGACGGTTTGAGCGCCAGATTCCTCATTGGGTCTCATCTTCACCAGGCAGCCATCAAAGTCCCGGACGAGGCTTCAGGAGCATAATATCAATTTTATTGTTTGGTAAAATTGTGTTATTACTTCTTCAGACTTTAAATACATTTCATCATTTGTTATAATTTTTGAAAACGTTATATTTTTTTATAACCGGAGAAACGAACTTCGCCTATACTTTGCATTGTAGAGTGTAACTTGTAATTCTTAGTTTACATCCGAGTTAAAGCTAGCAGTCAATTCCCGTAGGTAGCTCAAGGATTTAATTTGAAACGGTAATATGGCTATGCGCGCAGGGACTAGGCGTCGGCTTCCACCAGGTCGGCGTCCGCGTTCACGACCTGCCAACGAAACACTACTTGAATAAAATACGCCGAGATTGTACACGGCTTCAAGAAGACAGCTCATCACTTGTGCAGTTTCCACAATTCTTAATTCAATGGCAAGATTATTATCAAACGAAAATGAATGAAGTAAAACAAGTACCCAAAAGAAAAACAAAAATAACATGCTTTTATCGTGCGCTCTCTACGATCAGAAAGAGTACTTGTCTGGACTAATCAAACGAGCCCAAACTTCTGCCTCCATCGTCAGATCAGCTCGATGGTATCATAACATTGTGTTGCCACCGAACTTACATAACTATGCAAAATTTCAGCTCAATGGGAAACTGGGAATCGGGCCAAATTTAATTGCAAGATTTGAAGAACATACAACGGGAAAGGTGAAGGTAAATAAAAGCTTGTAATTCAGTTTTAATTCTTCTAAACGTAAAGAATTCTATTACGGGGAAAAATAATGTCGCCTCGCACATTTCGAAAATTATGAAATGTTAGATGTACAGCGAAAACAAACAATATTTTGAGTAGACGTCCGCGGGCCTCACTTTTCGTATCACAAAGACGGCACACAAGTAAAGGGCCCGCCCGATGACAAGCACCCATATAAACTTCGGTATGATGTAATTCGTAGGAAGCGCTGTATGATGTAGTCTTTATTGCTCAACGGTTGGCGACACTGGCAAGTAAGGTCTTGTCAGTGTCAACATAACTGCCATCTTAGAGCGTTTGATTCCGATCAATAGCACGACGTACTTTGACAACAGGACCCACGCTTGCTTCAGTAGCGCCAACTAGCGAGATTTTGGTTCGCGTTGGCCAAGACTACATGTTACCTTAGTGCTATGGAAGGGCCCTCGCTTCCGCGACAAGTTAATTTCGACACACGTTATCCAGTCATCAACGGACAGTCATCAAGCGTGGTTTCCAAGATATAGCTTTTTGACACTACTCTCTAGGAAACTGCGTTACTTTGTATCCACAGTCAATATTTCAGCGACGTCATTCGACGCTAAAGCGACCGTTAAAAGTCGACGCTGCTATTGGGGGAAACCCATTTTTGGGCTGTTTTAGACATGCTACTGTAATGACCATTATGTCAGAAATGAAGAGAACTTTTTATTAGAGCGTTCCAGTTACCTGAGTGGCTTCCTCCTCGTCTTTGGGCTCCTCGGGCGTGGCGCGGCGGCAGCTCGGGATGACCCCGTTGTACTCGCAGAGGCCGTAGGTGAGCAGCCCGAAGCCGATAAGGTGCGGCCAGTGGAACTTCTGCCATCGTACGCTCAGGGATACCATCCACACGATGAACGTTCTGCCAAAAAAAGGGCAAGGCTGTTTAATAATAGCGTTATCATGAGAAAAGGGCAGAAATTACACAAGATCAATGATTTTGTTGATATCATAGATAGTGCTACATTTACTATTTTGAATAACACACCGGTCTTTTAAATTAGTGCTTAAGGACACTGGGCACAAGTGGTCTATGAACCAGGACCTTAACCATTACGATCATGACCTAATGGTTAAGGTCCCTCAGCTACATTCTTGTACTAGTACAAGAGTTAGTTAGAGAATATTTTATACAAATATGCAAAATAAATGGAATTTGATATCGTTCGGCATAAGAGTATAGATAATACTGGTCAACCAAGACCCCGTCACCATGTCTCTGTTGGATCAAAGAATACGGCACTTCTCATACAAATGTGAAAAAGTTATGCATGTTTTAGTAAAGTTCATAGTAAAGGGCACTTCCCATACACACATGTGCAGCTAAATATTTTTCCTTTTTTTCAAAAGTGCTAGTCAGATTTTAATGCCCTTTTCTACGAGGATGTATTTGAGGGTGCTTAACATAAATACTATACCGATATTGTTACTCTACATAAGTTTCCAGTCTTTACTTTGTTTAATTGTTATCACTATAATCGTGAATGGAAACCATTAAAAGGTAAAATTACGGTAATCATTGATTCAGTACGTGGAATCAATGTAGCAATAGTAGCAGTATTAGCACTGTAGTAGATTCAAGCATAACAATGCTTGTTGCATGGGAACGCATGGTTGGTCGCCCATATTTATGAATGGTGATGTGATGTAATGTAAGATAAGATATCGTTAGACAATAAAAGGCAATGCGAACATACGTCGGTGACATCTAAAGATGTTATAAAAATAACACAAAGATGTTGAGTGAACCGGCCGTAATCGTTATAACAAGCCGTTAAGTTGAAGATTTAATAACAGTATCATCGGGACCTCCCAATCCTCTCATAACATAAATGGTGACATATAAAATCGTATATGGACAATGCATAACGTAGATTACCTTATAGAGTCAAGGACCATTCGAGTCGTAGCGGACATTTCTTTGGTGACGCTGATCCCAGCGAAATTGAAGAATGCAATGGACACTATAGTGCCCAAAATAGAGACCAGCAGGAGCGGGTTGTTACCTGGAACGAAATATAATCTAGTCATTACTCAGCTCAGCCTTATTAATACTTTTAACTAATGTTATCTATACCAGTCTATTTCTACACTTCTGTTTGATTATTCACATATAAATTGAGTATTCTTTTGGCCTGATTTTAGTACAAATACTTTGAAGGTGAGATATGGTCAAGGCGGACCCCGGGCCCTCGTTCTCGAGAGCACAACCGGGACATTAACGCCAAGATGATTTTTTTTTTTTTACTTTGAAGGTGAGATAAGGTGGGCTTAGGCCACATTTTGTTTACCTTTCATAACACCGAAATCATCGATATAATATCGTACATCGATCCTGAAGTAAGCATGCTGACAAAGAGACAGATCATATTTTCATCGATAACATTCACACACAAGCTTGTAATCAAATGGTGTGCCGCGCGACAGTTACAATATTTATCTAATCAGCCGCAGGACGTTTACTATTCTTGGACACTAACAACATGACACTGTAGCACCCCTCTGGGAATTTAAATTGATCTGCCTTGTGCGAGGTTATATTTGACGGTTCCCTACGACTACGCCTCATTACTTCATCAATACATCTTATGGAGGCCGTAATTTGCTGCGCTTGTCGGTCTGAGTGTGGCTTTCTTCTTTCACTTCTTTCATTAGTCCTGTGAGCTATGTGGCCTGTTCACAGCCACTTCTGGTATGCTATTCTTAGAGCCATGTCGGTGACCTTCACGGTCCTTGCCGGAAGAAAGCTGTCACTCTCGCAACAGATGGTAAGGTCACTCACGCACGTAATATATGTAATTCTGGTCTAGGAGTCTCACTGGCTATCAAGCTCTACGATATTCATGTATGAAAAGGTTAATTAATGTAGAAAAAGAGAGATTTGTCAGGACCTTAGCAAACAGTGATCAATGTGGTTTGGGCCTAGCGCTACGGGATAATATGTATGGTGAGGCGTGAGGTTATGTATGTGTGTAAGTCTCACCGATCTGCACCAGGCCGTCTATGACGTCTTCGACGGTGCCGCGCGCGTTGTGTCCGAAGTGCGGCGGCGCCGGCGTCCAATAGAACACCACCAGCAACAAGCCGAGCACAGAGAATCCGAACACCCCTTCCCACCCCACCGCTTGCAGCGGGGGGATGTTCAACCCTGAATATGACAGACGATGGTAATTAAACATGAGATATTAACCTACCGAGGTCCAAATAATAGACTTTAACAATAAACAGACCACAATAGTCCCCTGCTGCACTCGAGTCTCCTCTATAGTGGCTCTTCTAGGCTTTGCTATAATCTCCATACTTCGTCGGCGGGTTTAAAATCGCAGTATCGAAAACATAACAGAATACGTTGCTGCCCGTTTTCTGGTCTATAGAGGTCCTAGCTTGTTAGATTATATCTTTATATGTTTCAAAACAATGTATAAATGTTTCGCTATATAGAGACTAAAATACGCTGTTTCACTTGACCGACGGACACCCTCTGAATAGGTGGAGTTGTGAGACTAAAATCAAATTTATCATTGAGCCAGACTTATGGCTGCCACAATCTCGAATGGAAATCTTATTTTCGATTAATTTTGCTGGCAGTTAGCAATAGTACGGCGAACGTTGACCTGGCCTCCATTATCGTATGATATGTTAACAATTTGATATTTACATAACACACAAACAATACATGTGTGTTGACTCCAGTCATATAGATAAACAACAGACGGGCTACTAGGAAGCATACAAACGGCACTATAATACTTTACGGCCCCAATTGTTTGCTAAAGCGATGGTTCTACAATTGATTCCTAAGCGACGCTTAATGTGCCGTTCCATGACAAAAGACACCAACATACTTGTGAATTTCGACCATTACCACAATTTATGTAATCGCTCGTATGCCCGTATCGTCAACTGCAAGTTTATACTGAATACCCACAGAGCAAGCCTGCACTTGAATTTAACAGACTGACATAAATTACCTACAGTGAAAGTCTCGGACAAAAGCTTCATAAAATAATTGTGTAATATATTCAATTCTTAGTAACGTAAATAGATAATGGGCGTTTTGTTTGCTTTGTGTGGGTTGCATTGGCAAATGGCAACAGATGGAAAGATATGCTTATTTATACGAATTGAATTCATATCAGTATTGCTTCCAGTACTAAAGCGATAGCACTTGACTTATCTGATCTCACACGTTCATCATTAGAGGAATATACATATAAAACAATATTATATGGCAACTGTAATAAAGCGTAGAGCGCTTATGTAATAGTCTTGTTGTAGGAAAGTTTATCCCTTCTCGAAATACACAGAATGTCGATTGTATCTACGTCAATTGTTTACCTGCCACGTATTTCTCCTCGTACACCATCTGGCAGGCGGAGACGACCTGGGCCACGATGATGAGCAGGTCCCCAGTGATAAGGCTGTTGCGGCCCTTGTCCCCGGGCGACTGGTACAGCGCGTCCGTCACGCCTACTATCATTAGTCCTAGCATCACGCACACTGGAAATGAGGACACAGTTGAGGTGGATTGTGTACATGTGTCTGAATACAAGGATATATTCAAAATTCAAGATTTCTATAGGTTCGAGTGACCTAGAAGTTACATCGATGCCCTATTACGATTATTAAATATATTTGTCATAAGATATTACTTCGAACATACTTATAATTTTACATATAATAGTATACACAACAAAATTGTATTACGCATAATAGGTACCTATTTAGGTATTTAGAGTTCCATGACAGCAAATTATTCATATTTTAATCTTATTCTAAAGTACAGACAAATAAATGAAAATTGCTATGGGATGATTCGTCAGTTAGTCTCAGTCAATGCGGGATGTAACTATAATCGCTTACGCGGAAGTTCATCGGTGTATAATTACAATTGTGTCAACATTGATGTTGCCATTGTGTGCCATGAGTGTTCACTACAATATTTAGATTTGTCACCACCTAAATATGTCTAGACTAGTCAATTAACATAATTTGAGTATTTCTTTATAATTTTGGTTTAATCAAGTGTTTGAAAGGAAGTTCTATAAATTCTTTCTGTGCCTATGTCATAATACTGTCCAGCAGTTTAAATGTGATACATCCATAAGCTGCCTTCTCATTTTACTTTTACCAAAGGTTATCTAACTAGAATAGGTACCTACTGTATGTTTGAATAGAAAATGAGCATAACAGTTTACCATGACAATGATAATAATTATGACCAAGAGAGGATGTTGGGAAACCAATAGGGATAGTGGCGGCATGGTAGTTCCTTTTTACGCCACAATCATTACTATCGGCACTTTCGCGACAATGATATAGATCAGATACTGAAAATGGTTGGTTGTGGGTAATGATAACAAAGCAATTCTACATCGAAAACAGAGAAAAATCAAAAACATGAACCAAAAGCTATAGTTAAGCAGTGGTTGTATCATTATTTATAAATAAATATCATTGTTATCTCCATGTTCGTTTATAAAACACATGTTGTAGTGTTTTGATAACAGAGTCAGCCACTTCGCCTGCTATTCCACAGCCATACAATGTTTAGCCAGACAGAACTGATTTGTTAGGTCAACATACATATAAACCTTGCAACATTGATCACCAAATCCATACACATCAGTAAAAGAGATACGTAATGAATGTTTCTATGTTAGAAACTTAATATAATTTCAACTTACTTATTCCCATCCATTCCCTCTTGATTATTTGTCTGTCCATAAACGCCATTGATAGAACAGCTACAAATAATATGATAGAGCCACGGAACATTTGGAAGCTGCTTACGTATGTTAGAGTTAGAGCAACATACATTATAGAAGTACCAATCTGAAAATTTAATACTTTTATTAGAATATATAACTCACTCGATTGTCACTCACACACTGAATACTATGAATACACAAGTATGCTCATAATTTTTCTTTGCCATTATCATACTGATATTCATGAAATTTGGCAAGCAGATAGCTTAGACACTGGTGACTGATTCTTTCCATTCTAGTCAATAATAAACAATTATTTAAATACAAATACGCACACTACGCATTGATCAGCAAAATGTGTGTAATTATTTAAAAAAGTGCTCTACTTTAAATTGAAAAATAAAATTATTTCTATTTCACTGAATAGAGTAGTGAGACATTTGACCCAGATGGCAGCAAATGCTAGGCCATCAATTTAGAAAACTTTTTTGTTCCATGCCTCATAGATTATAGTGAGACAGAAATACAAATTATCTCAAATGTCTCACTTAGTGCAAAAAAACCCAGAAGGTGGGTTATTCCACAAAACAATGCAACAGTTATAACAAAAATAATTACACTTCTATACCACTAAGCAGCAAACAAGCTTAGTAGCTTACTTGGCAAAAAATTATCTCTAGAATGTAGCCTGCACATAAAACAGGAACATAGATTATAAATATCATATTTAAAATTAAAATAGGTACTTTACCAAATCAAACATAGCTGCAGGCATCAATATGAAAGGGTTGAAGTTTTGGTTTCCTTGAATGAGAGCATGGCCTCCAGTGTTTCTAGTACGAAACACAAGGAACTTAAATGCTAGCAGGCACAGCATTTCTCCAAAGAACATTGCAGAGGCCTGTAAATTATTTAAAGTTAATAAATATTTTTTTCTTAGTAGGGCAGGAGATAATAAAGCACATTAAAATACATATTTATTTACCTGAAGAAAAGGATGGTCAAAGTATCTAACTTGGCCATCCGAACCCTCTGCAGATAGTTTGTCAGCCCAGCTCGTACTTAGGGTGTTTATTGACCCTGTGACAACCATCATTAACGCCAGGAATTTCTGATATCCTGTCCAAGCCATCCTGTGGAAAACCATGTAATAAATATTCCTTTGCATGATGTATAAGCAAAACTTAACTCAAATTGCTGTTGTGAATTTAATTATTTTTAATGTTGGAAACTTAATAAAATGTGCTACCTACCAAAAAATAAGGACTATTTTGTAATAACAATCACCTACCCTCACCAAAATTAAATTATAAATTGTAACAATACTGCACAAGCAATGAGCATTTCTATAGGTAAGAATATCTGTTGGAACATTTGAAAATTATTGTTATGTAGAATTCTAGGCGATACTTACTTTAAACAAATCCGTTTTGTTTACAGGTGTAGTAAGGCTTTTTGTCCACTAAAATATAGTTCAAAATCGCTAAAACAAGGTAAGAATATAGGTAATCCAGTTAGTGGTCGTCACTCGACAAGTATTAACAAAATGTTTAAGTGCACTAGGCATTAATCAGTCGTACGTATTCACTGAGCAAGCAAAATCACTAACTATGAACCCATAGAGCAAAATATCAAGTCACTGCAACGTAAGCTTCTGTAATGTAACAACAAAGTAAAATGAGAGGATCAAACAAACCATCATCAAATCTGCCACTCAAACAAAATCACACTCACACACTTAAATACCAAACCGAAGCGCGCTGTCACGTTTATATTTTATCCCTTTTCTACAAACAGAAGGTGCCGTAAACACTGTACACCTATCTTTTTCACACATTACGTTCTCCCGATCTACTTATTTATTGGTCTATGTTAGTTGTCACTGTCATTTAGACATCTGTGAAACAGTGTTATCAAGTAGCTATTTTAATTACCCCTCCATCACTCGCTAAAATATTTTCGAAAACAAAAAGAGATTTGTGACTTGAATAATATACCGATCCTACCTAACACCAAACAGTCTAGTGCTTTGCGCTTTGCTTTACTAGATAAACCGATGAAAAACCGGAGGTTCAAACTTGATTTCTCCGGATTTTTACGGTTTTCACCGGTTATTGTTGAAATATACCGGAGACTATTTACTATACAACAATTCATAATTCAGAAATAGATGAGATAATGAAGCACGTTTTCTGATTGGTACAATATTGGACAAAAAATATTTTAACGGGTCCATAATAGGTTAGCCAAAGTAACTTGGAAATATAGGTATTTTGTGAACAGATAAGTAAGGTTTTGTACACAGAGTAGAGTACCGTGTTTAGTTCTATGATGAAATATTTGGCTACGTTGTAAAAAAAAGCTTCGCGACGACGTCGAGATAATGTAGAACGTCGCGACTTTCATATCTTCGATAAGTACTTAATTAATTTTCGTGGGAAAATGGAAGAGGCGCTTGCGCTTTATTACACGTCGGCAAACAATTATTTAATGTATCATTATTATTTAAATACCTATCAAAATTCTCTGTACACGAACATTGTCGCAACAAAATCCTTTGATGTGCGGCAATTTACCTACTGCAGCGCGAAGCCCATTCATGCTCTAGTCATGAGGAACTACTTAGCCAGACGTGTCATCGCTAATCATCGCGTTAGCACAATGCAATGCACTAACAAATACATAGAGCTCACAGTTTGGTATGAAAGTCATAAAAATAATAATCGCTCTAGCAACAATAAATTTCTGCCAAACTGCGGGTATTTTATTGCAAGACTGTACCTATAACTAACAACTACCTACTCAAGTTATTGTTCGCTGAGAAACTAAACATCTGGCAAACCTACCGACGTAACGAGGGGCGACCGCGGTGTCTGTAGACACCGTTGCACATTATAGGACAAGGCCATCAATCGCGACCGTCGGTCGCGATTTATAATTTGTTGACGCCTTGTAATACCTTCACGTTGAATTGTGTCAATTGCGAAAGTTACTCGCAACAATTTGACGTAAATAGTGATAGTCCGTTGTTTGTTTCGATATTAAGCATCCTCATACCATTTAGCTTTCTTGTACATCTCTGGTGGAGAGAACCATACCGTTTCACATCCTCGTATCACTTCGCTTCCTCGAACCTCTTTGTTAGATTCTTTCTTCTATACATAGTATAAATGAAAGTCCTTTCCGCGTCTACCTATTTGTCTGTCTGTATGTATTTCCGCCAACTCATTCTAAACCATGCAACGTATTTTGATGCGGTTTTCACCATTAGTTTGAGTATTTATTCCGGAAGGTTTACTATAATACATACATTTATAGTAAAGAAAAGCCGAGAAAACCCATGCGAAGCTAAAGCAGGTTGCTAATTTGTAACAATTAATAATAGGAAAATTAATAATTTCCTTGTGGATTTTTATTTAATTCATTAATCCCTACTATGGGAGTAAGTAGTTCTTATTTACGAATTTGCAGGGAATCTTGCCATCCTGGTAACACTGCTGATAATCATATTTTTAGTTATTGGTCTGAGGTCTACATAGAAAAAACAATTAAAACCGGCCAAGTGCGAGTCAATCTCCTTAGAAAAAGTAAATATAATAAATGGATACTTATTTCTTGAATCGAGCTACACTGTTCACCCGTTCAACATTACATGAAGAACGCAGGCCGGCAATACCCCTACCTATACCTATAATAGCTAGGCCTTTAGGAATATGATGACCGATGCACCTTCCTAGAGCTTTCTAGAGCGTGCTCAGCGCCCGCGTATCTTCAACACCGCAGACCACGGACAGTCAGGAGTAGGTGCCTAATACAAACAAGTACCTAAGTAAGCCTTCAACACTACGGGCGCCCACGTACAGCTTCTGAGCAGGGTCTGACTGAACAATGTAGTTCTGTAGATTTAGCGCTGAATAGAGACAAAGTCAGCCACATGTAGAGATACATTTTTAATGCTAGCTATAGCAGACCAGTGCCGCATGTACCAATGACTCTTTTCTGACTTAAGGTCATTACATAGTTGAACACTTAGGTACCGATGCATTTACTAAGGTAAACATCGTGATGAAACCTGCACATTCAGGCGACTGTATGTATAACCAAGATCCAATCGGATCTGGTTCCTCTGTTAATAGGGTCACGGAGGTCAGATAGCAGTCACTCCACTGTAATTACCTGATCTGCAAATCCTGGATCATGGTCTAAGCGGACCCCGGGTTCTTCTGCGCGAGAACATCAACTCTAAGATGACGCCTAATTTAAAATTTCAATTCTATAATTAATTGAAAGAGCTTTAACACTCCAACATGCATAGCTGCCGACGACAGCTGCCAATCTTAAAAACACATGATAATTTACCATATTATTACCTGAAGTGTTTGGAGAAAATTTTGACTTTTCATACAAAAGAGTTCAACGTGAGCGATGCCCCGTTGATGTCTTTTATGAATGTTTATATCGCTAATTTAGAGCGCGGTTATAGGGTTATATATTAGTGTTATAATATATTAGTATTCTATTGTTGTACGTACATTTAAAATAATGAACACTTTTAAAATGTTTATAAGAGTTCAACACGATATAATTAAAATGATGTATAAATACTCACCTGTTTTCTATTTCTTTAATTTAGCGCGCGGTTAAAGGTTGGAAAAGGAATCCGCTACTAAGCCTCCACTGTCTACCCGTCTGTCTGTCATCGAATCATAATAAGAAGGTAGACGCTTTAAAATCTCGTAGAATACCAGTTGCCTTGCTGTTGTAAAAACAAATAATAATAATAAAGAAAACGAGATGTGTTTATAATTTCAAAAAGGAACTAGTCTGCGCGATTTTGAATTTCCGCAAAATTTAGATGAGCGCCATCTAGTGTATTTTGGTATATGAATAGTATAACATCGTTTTTTGGGAGACTTAAAGCAAATTTTTGTGTGTCATCTATCATATAATTCACGGTTTTCGGATTTTTCCCTTTCCAAGCTATAAGACCTACCATTACTGAGCTCTAGCTCTACAGGAAGCCCGACTTCCGGTTTTTACGACCTTTCCTTTTCATGAGACATCTCTCACAGATTGCAGGAAAGCCAGAAGGAAGACGTCGGATTTGACATTTGATCAACTTTACTGGACGGTCAATTCAAATATTTTATTTCAGTCATAACATTTTTACCATAAATTGGGTGGGTGATGCCCTATTGTCATTGCAAACATCAATAAGCTGCGGTGACTGCTTACCATCTGCTTCGTTTGTGGTATAAAACAATCACCCGATTGAAAGCCTTTGCTTTTAAGTAGATAATCTCACGGTTTTCTAGAATTTTTTTACTACGGGGCCAACATGTTGACGGATGTGTTATGTTATGTATGCTATTTTTGAATAAAATGGATATAATTTAAATATTATTGTTTTATTAAATAGTCCTAAGTATTATATGCAATAAAGGCGTTTACATACATACCTACGTACATACATGCAGCCTACGACAGGACGCTGCTGTGCTGGTCTTGAGCCTCCTCCACAACATTAGTAGAGGGTTTAGACTTATTCTCAACGTTTGATAGATGGGTTAGACATCGCAGTACCTACTGTAGATACTCTACAGAAAACGCTGCTGTCCATTGTATTCAAAATATCTTCATTGTACAGACTTGGATCTGTTACAGTTTTGCTATAAGTATAGAAAAATAATCATCTTGGCGTTAATGTCCCAGTTGTGCTCTCGAGAACGAGGGCCCGGGGTCCGCCTTGACCATGATCCAGGATTTGGCGTTCAGGTAATTACAGTGGAGCGACTACCATTTGACCTCCGTGACCGTGCTACCAGGGGAACCTGACCAGAGTGGATCATGGTTACAAATTCAGTTGCCTGAATTTGCAGTTTTCCCTCACCGTAAGAGCATCGGTTAGTATTCAATTAATGTACATAACTCTGAAAAGAGTCATTAGTTTATGGCCGCAGCGGGATTCGAACCCGGTACCTCTCGCTCACGAGTTGGATACTCGACCGCCCGGCTACCGACGCTCTCCCGGGCTATAAGTATAGAAGATATAGATAATTATGTCACGAAACTTTTAGGTGAGATCTTGATCTATTAAGAAACATAGGCAAGGAAAGCAAAGAATTTACGTTTAAGTACTTCTTTATTGTTGAATTTATCAAATAAGTAGATACACGACATCGTGTTTAGGGATTTGGGATATACAATCAAGTATTCGTTACTTTGTTAGTTTGTACTACCTAATTAATAGTCAATAGCTAATAACTGTACATTGCGGCCAGCTCGTTACTTCAAATAAATAGTGTGTGCCGGCGGGCGCCGCGGCGGCTTCAGATCACCACGCACTCGTGCGGGAACACCAGCCCGCGCATCGGTATCGTCGGACATGCTGCAAACCATAAAGGGATCATTACTCATCATCATCATAAACCTATACTGTCCACTGCTGTAGGTACACGGCCCCTGCCCGCCATCGGGAGACGCTATGTCGTGGATTTTCCAGATATCCGCACGAGCCGCTTTAGCGAAGGAATGCAACACGTTTTCTGCGAGTGTATTCCCTGATCATTATAATTTGGAACCCTTCAAGGCTAGAGTGAATAGGTTGTTCCTAGACAAGCATGCTTCGTCTTCGGCCGCATCATTACTTACCATCAGGTGAGATGGCGGTCAAATGCATGGCTAGTCTTTTATAAAAAAACATATATATAGGCCTCCTACAATAAGTGCAAATGTACCTAGTCTACAGCTCCCAGCTATTAGTTTATTTTGTCTTTCAGTAAAGAAAGAGATACTAATACGAAATACTATACTGTAATACGAAACTACATAATGGGTAGTATTATTTAACGTTTCAACAAAAAAAATCGTATTTTTATATTGAATCGGTCGGCTACGGACGGACCTAGGAAGTTAAATTGGTTTACCGGGCGCCCATTGCGTTGAAAGCAGCACGGTGTGTGTTCAAATCCATTAAGGGCTTCGTAAGTAATATAAGTAATTAGCGCGTGCAACGAAAAGGCCTGCGATAACAACGCAGTGGACGGATATTTGGTTTGCAACAAACTATTTGCAGCTCAATCATTAGTCCAGTCATTACGTCGGAAAAATCGGGATAGAAATGAAAATGAACCGAGAAAGCCAAATTGGTCAATGCAAAATTAGAAATTGACAGCAACTTGATCCGCAACTAACTTAAGTTTTGCGTTAGTAAAAAAGCATGCACGATCAATTAATTTCAATTGCTTTAGTGCCTTCTCAGATTGTTGTTGTGTTTTATAGTCCACATTATAAAAGTAAAATGGATGCAAAAATTTCTGCTTTCTCATATAATCCTATCTATCGGAAAGCCCTCGTGCCATACATTTGTTCAAAAATCAATACACGTCCGGCACGATTGTCGGATCGGACGTCCGATCCTTAGATTTCGGATTGTTTAACAATTGAAATGCTGAAGACATGAAACGTTTTATGAGGCTTGAACAAAAAGTCAAAATAGTTGCTGTTGTAAATACTTTTCTTGTATGACCATTTTAAGATATGATATTTCCGATGTTCCATTACGGGTTTACGTATGTATTTTAGCCCTGCATACTATTGGCAAGTAACGGTATAATACACGTACGTGTAAAAATATTTTGTAGGTACCTACACTACCTACATGAGAGAACCCTAAAGTTTCGGTCAAACCAAAGCGTTCACTCTGCGTCCGCATCTGCGGTTGCGGTGGCGACCTTCTTGTGATCAAATCCAATTCACACCAATGCGCGACCTATGTGTTCAGTCCAGTCCATAGAGTTATCACGTTACGAGACATGCAAAGTAATCACGCGTGCGAACGCTGTACTGCGTTGACAAAACCTCCCAATGTCCCCTAATGCCGTTGACGAAACGAGTTTAAGCAAGGTTTCCGCTGGGGACCCATATGCTACAGAAAGCCGTCGTTCTTAACACCTGCCGCATCACCCGCAAGTTCTTGACTTCTTCGACCATCACATCCGCCGTTATACAGTTTTGATAACATTTAGCTCCTATCACGTTTGGCTAAGGCCCGCGTGATTGGATATTGTACCCTTTAAAAAGGAGAAATGAATAGGAAAATAATAATAATAATATTTATTTATTTACCAAATAAAGTAAATTTTTTCTTATGCTAATTTGAGATTCATTCGTTGGAAGATCGATGTAAGGTTTTAACATAAGATCAGGATAATTATTCTGATTCCTAAACTAGGATATACCTGTATTTTAAGAATCAGTGAATGCCCGAGCGTATTAGGTCCCTATACATATTCTAATCCACTTACCTTCAGGTCATTATGCACAATCGGTACCAAATATACAATATAGGTTAAACACAAAGAAAACGGCCGTGTGGTGTCCGGCAGAGTAGAATAGCACCAACCCCTTACATTCATGGGTGTCGTACAAGGCAACTAATGTTTTCGAGGCAAAAGATCAAGAGTCTCCGTAGTTTGGAAAATGGGCAGCAGCATTTTCCATTATTATATTTAAACACTGCGATCTCCAACCCGCCTGCCAAGCGTGGAGATTATGGCAATAACCTCCCCTTTCGTGGGAGAGGCCCTAAGTCCTGCAGTGGACTGTTATGGGCTGTGATGATAAAGAAAACATCACAATAGGTAAAAGCCTTTTTATAAATAAATATCTTCCAGCTGAACTTTGTTGATTACCTTTCTCACACCGTTTCCCATAGAAGCCAGTGCCTTCACATTTACAAGCGAATCCGAGATCGTGTGTGGTTTGTGTGCATATTCCTCTCAGGCAGGGCTTTCGGCGGCAGATGTTCGGGTTCCAGTCTGTTACAAGAAATGAAAAGTGTTAAGGGTGCGTCATCTCGCGAACACGCCGCGAATGCGCCGGTGCAGCAACTGCTCGCGCGAAATTCGCGGCGCGCTCGCGAAACGCACCACATAAGCGGTAAAATCTTTTATCGATATTTTATGATTAATCATAGCCAGAGCGCATCCATTTTAAATTTTATAACCAGATTATGATTGGTTATAAAATTTAAAATGGATGCACATTATTTGCCAAAGAATCTTGTTGCGAATGCATTTCCTACATCGTGGAGTCGTAATTTACTTATTTATTAATTATTTCTTTTTACAACACTACAGTTAAAAACAAATTGGTTACACAAAGCTTAATAAATTGCTTAATATATATTGCTTAATAAATTACAGGTACTACACAAACTAGTTATTACTTAGGTAAAATTTTCAGAGAACGTTACAATTATTTTATGAATATTCACTAGAGTATCGGCAAACAGATCGCAGACATGTGCCTCACGCAGTAATTTATTAAGTTAGATGCATGCTTTTGCCAATGGAGAGTTAACATTTTAAACAGTTTGCAGAGACTCTGCTTGACAATAGGTGACGGCGGACTCGCATGTGTTTCCTGGGGACCGACAGACAGCAAACTCGCACAACCAAGTTTGGGATGGTCTGATTCGCCTCGTAACAAACGTACTGCAGTCATAAGTAGATCAATACTACGTCTTACTCTAAGGAGTTGAAACTCCTAGTAAATATTTTGTTAGGTAAAGAAATGGTTAATACTCGCAAATCTTCTTATAAAGAAACCGTAAGACGTATGGCGTTTAGGGGCGCGTCATCAGTCCACCTCCACGTGTGCGTAGCCGTTTGCAGTCCAGTTGGAAAAATCCCCGGAAATTCCTGCTGGAACGCAAGCGGCACGCCGGTGCGCCCTGGGGGTCGACTAGTAACTATCCGGTGGCGCGGTGCACCAATGCAACAGTATTGGTGTACTGTGCTGCGGGGTTCATGCTAGTCGAGCGCGAGGAGACTGGTCCCAAGCCAAGGTGTAACGCGAACCGTGCCGAGGGCTGCGTGGCCGGAGGGATGTCCGGCCTTTAACGGTGCACCTCCGATATCTGGGCTCCTCGGAGGAAATTTGTGCCCTTACTCCGGCAAGCGGGGCTCTGCCGGAGGTGACCTTTAGTTCCCTAGCTAATCGTGGGACTTGCATGAGTAATAATAATTTAAAACAACAATGTCCAGAATTCTCTGCCATGGAAGTGGTGGAGATTGATTCTGGTGCTGAAGGAGAGGGCGCAACCTAACGTAGATGGGTGCAGTAATGTCACAGGCCTCCGACAGCATCATACCAGGGAGCCATCACAGGCTTTCTGGGGCAGCGCGAAAGCGTTTCCGAAGGCTGTGGGAGATGGATGTGGGTCTCAAAGAAGCTCTAGTCCTCTGCCGACAGCATTGGAAAGAGATTCCTCGGTTACTCCCCGATTTCCCTAAGGCGAAGTCTCGATCAGAGGAGGAATCCCCGTAAGACCGAACTAACCTAACCCGACCCTAAGACCGCGCAGGAGGTAAGAGCAAAGCCTACCTTCAGCGAAGTGGCCGGTTCAGTCAGGGTTGGGATTCGTGGGGAAAACCCACTCACCGAGGAGCAGACGGGACTTGTGCGCCGCGCCCTTGTTGACCTTATCTCTAAGGAAGACAGGGGGGAGGGGCCCAGGTTCGCCTCATTTTCGCAAAGACCAGGATGGATCCTGGTTGTTTGCGAAGATGAAGCCAGTAAGCACTGGCTTATGAGGGCGGTACCCAGCGTCAAACTCTGGCCAGAGGCAAAGCTGTCTGTCTTATCAGCGAACTGCCAAAGCCAGCGATAGTTGCCGCCTTCATACCCAGCATAGACGCTACGTCAATAGACGAGGCGATAAAATTGCTGGGCACGCAAAACAGGGGCCTAAACACGCAGCTCTGGTAGGTTCTCCATAGTAGGAGGAAGGATAGGAAGGATAGGAGGAAGGGGGCATTATTGCAACCTTCGCGGTGGATGATCCCTCTGTGGAGACCCTGAAAGGGAGGCAAGGCAAAGCCGCAATTGGTTTCAGGAGCATTGTCTTCAAAATCTAGGGCGACCCAGCCAAAGAGGCCCCGGTACAGCCACGTACCTCTACCTCTGAAGCCACGCAGGCTCCTGTGACTGTCACCGCCGCAAAACCCAAGCAGTAAGGAGGTTCGATCCCCCGGGAGCGCGACCTACCTTGAATTTCTCTGCCAGAGGAGGGGAAAGGAACAGAGGTAGAGGAAGCACAAGGGGGAGGGGGCAGGGTGGAACTCAATCCGGACGTGGATTTTTCCATCCGCAAAAGGGAAGGGGACAAACCAAGCCCTCACACTCCCTTTCACAAAGAGGAAAATAATGGCGACCCAGGGGCCGGTGAGGTGTTTGCAAGCCAATCTCCATCACGCTGCGGCAGCAAGTGCCGTGGTGGAAAAATGGCTTTGCGATGGTAGGGCTGACCTCGCCCTAATTCAAGAGCCCTGGGTATCCAGCTCGACTATTCTGGGACTCAACGCTGCCGGTAAGATTATATATAACAAAAGCGGAACAAGACCCAGAACGTGTAATGTTTATAGGAATAGCATTAATCTATTGACTGTTACAGAGTTGTGCTCCGACGAAGTTGTAGCAGCCATTTTGATCCCCAAGGGAGGCGCGGCTAGAGCACTAATTTGTTCAGCCTATCTCCCGGGGGAAAAGGAAAACCCTGCTGAGGATCTGGCGCCTGCGGTCGAGTTCGCCCGGCGTCACAGATTACAACTGTTGGTGGGGTGTGATGCAAGCTCCCACCACACCACATGGGGAAGTACCGACGTAAATAGGAGAGGTAACACGTTAAATGACTATTTACTAACAAAGGGGTTGCACGTGGTTAATAAGGGATGTAAACCGACCTTTGTAGCCCGTGTAAGACAAGATGTGTTAGACATTACCATTGCAACAAATGATCTGGCTAGGCACATTAGTGACTGGCACGTTAGTGATGAACCGTCAATGTCTGACCATAACCATATTTGTTTTGACTTAGTAGGATCATTATCAAGTCAGGAAGTTAGCTTTAGGAACCCTAGAGTCACTGATTGGGCGGCCTATAGGGACAACCTTAAACATAATCTAGAAGATGTACCTAAAACAAAAAAGACAGTAGAAAGTCTGGATATTGCAGGGACTATAGTCTCAAACGGCATAATTAAGGCTTATGAGGATAGCTGTCCTGTAAAAACAATGTCAACTAAAAGGGCAGTACCGTGGTGGAGCTCTAAGCTAGAAAAGCTTAGAAGTAAAACTCGGAAATTATTCAATAAGGCCAAAAGGACCCAAGAGTGGGAATCCTATCGGGAAGCCTTAACCACTTACAATAAAGAAATTAGGAAGGCTAAGCGGGGAACTTGGAGAAAATTCTGCGAAGAAGTCAACAGCACGTCTCAGTGCGCAAGAGTTCACAAATTCCTCGCAAAAGACAAACCTAACCAAATTGGCTTGCTTAAATACCCTAATGGGACTTACACGGCCAACGAAAAAGAAACTCTAAATTTATTGGTATCGACCCATTTTCCTGGTGCTTGCGCAGAAAGTCCATCCTCAACGCAATCATTTCGCCCAGGTAATAAAGAATGGAGAAGGGCCTCGCTTATAATAAGGCCATCTCAAATAAAATGGGCAGTTAAATCCTTTAAACCATACAAATCATGTGGAGCGGATGGCATTTTTCCAGCACTACTGCAGCAAGGAATAGAAGTAATAATCCCTTACATGATAAAAATCTTCAGAGCAAGCTACATACGTCATGCAACGAGCATTGAATGTTGTAGATAAGTGTTGCAAGGACAATGAGCTGTCCATCAACGCGGGGAAAACAGTGGTTGTACCATTTACCAACAAAAGGCAACTTGACAATTTAGTTAAACCACGATTGAATGGCCAAACTATTGAGTTCTCCAAGGAGGTCAAGCACCTAGGTGTAATACTAGACCAAAAACTTACTTGGAACAGCCATATAATCGGAATATTGAACAAGGCTAAAACAGCCTTGGGAATAAGTAGCAGACTGGCAGGACAACAGTGGGGGTTATCTCCAAAAAAACACCCTATGGCTTTATAAGACGGTCGTAAGGGCCATAATAACATATGCCTCCGCAGTGTGGCACAGGAAAGCTAACCAGGAAACTGCTACAATTAAGCTAAGCGGCATGCAAAGAATTGCGTGTCTCTTGGTCACAGGAGCTATGTCAACCTCACCTGGCGAGGCCCTGAATGCAATGCTGCATATCCCGCCCCTACACCTGCATGTACGGATGGTAACGGCAACCAGCATATATAGGCTAACCACCCAGGGAGAAGGAAACTGGCTCTCAAAGTCACTGAGATCGTTCCAGGACACTGTTATGGGTAGCAACATACTGAGTATGTATACTGACTCAATGACAAAACAGAGTAGTTTCCCGAAACGATACTCTGTGGAACTTTTATCCAGAGATGACTGGCTTAAAAGCCAAGTATACTGGAAAAATGGAAGCCTGATATGGTACACCGATGGGTCCAAATCAGGTGCTCATGTAGGGTGTGGAATATACGGAGAGCGGCCCAAGGTCAAGAAACTCCTAAACCTGGGCAAATACACCTCCATATTCCAGGCCAAGGTGTACGCAATCTTAGGCATCAAGCAGAGTGGACATCAACCACTCGCGCGGTGCAGTGCACTGTGCGGCGCGCCACGCGGTGCCACGTCACGGTGACAACCAAAGAAAAGGTGGTGTTATTCTGGTTTTTCAAATTAGGCAACGTTTGCACGAAAGCTTTTTCGATGCTTTTACGCGCGTTATTTGAAATGACTCGCATAAATATTGACCATATATCTACTCGACTGTGTGTTCACACGTAGTTGTAAAAAGTAAATCTGCAACCAACTCATAACTCAAATGCAACTAAGAGAAACGTACGAAAAGGATATAATTCATTAAAATACTGAAAGTGGATTAAAACACTTTCAGTGTCGGCCCGAAAAATATTATGCAATTTTCAGATACAGCATACAGTTTCTATAATTTTTTACTATGGTGCCAAACCTGTACGCCTACCACCACCACTATGTACCACTGGGCGTACAGTAGGTACTAAGTATCGCTATTCTAAAATTCTAAATAACAATCGAATCGTCGGACGTGCAGATTTGACGTCATACTAAACAATGTTTGTAAATAATAGTAAGAACTGTTGTGACGTCATAGTAAATAATAGTAAGAACTGTTTTCTCTATTGGAAACGAATAATTTTGTTCTGGCCTACGCTTAGATTTTTGATCTAAAAATGTATTAAACGCGAATGTTGCTTTTTTTTAACTAAAAAGTATAACATCATAAATATGTAAAGAAATTGGACCACCTCGATTGGTCTTCCTCGAATACTATGACAACTGTTCCTTTTTACCCGACTACGAGGAAGTCAAGGAAGGGTTGGTTTTTTTTATTGTCAGTAGGCTTACATTTGACCTCAACTCACCTGATGGAAAGCGACGATGGGTAGTGAAGTTAACAGTTTATGTATGTATAAAGAAGCCACAGAGATTTGTCAGGACCGTAGCAAGTGGAACAATGTGGTATCTGCCTATCCCTACGGGAGAATCGCGTGACCGAATGAATGTGTGTCATTGTTTGTTATATCAATGAATGTTGATCTCGACAAGCACTATCATTTCTATTTAGGAACTAGTATTGTAGGACCAAAAGTTTTAGAGTTATTACAGTTTTTAAATTTGACAGCTGTCATCCGAAATGTAGATCTAGATGAGCACTATCATTTCTCTTCAGTAACTAATGTTCCAGGAGCGATTGTTTCAGAGTTATTACAGTTTTATGTTTGACAGGTGTCATCCGTAATGTAGATCTCGTCGAGCACGATCATTTCTCTTTAGGAACTAGTGTTCTAGGACAAAAAGTTACAGAGTTATTAGTCTTAAGTTTGACAGCTGACATCCGAAATGTAGATCTCGACGAGTACCAGCATTTCTTTTTAGAAACTTGTGTTCTAGAACAACACATGCCTTATTTATTATTCGGGAGGAACTGAGGACAAAATGGCGAAGGGATCACGAAAGCGAAACAACTACGATAATGTTGCAGAATCACAGGGGCGGGGCTTACGTATGAGCGGTAAAAATCTCTTTGACAAAGTCAAATTCCTATTTTATTCATACGCGTTGAATCTGAACTAAAAAAAGAAGACAGATATATGTGTGTAAGCTGTGTCACATAAGGAGGAGAGATTCGAACTGTTGGTAAAAAGAAACAGTCAAGTGTGACGTCTCATGTTGACATCTGCTGACATCGCGCCGCAAACTGCACGATGGGGCCAAATTGAAAAAATGTAGACAAAATTCATACAAACTGTCATTTCGGGCTTGGATTGCGGGTTTTGCCCCATCATGCAGTGCGCCGCGCGGCGCGCTGCACACTGGGACATTTCGCCACCTGTTAATGTACTTGCATACAAACTACTCGGCGTGTAACAAGTTTTGCCACATTGTGCAGTACGCCGCGCGGCGCACCTCTTCAATGTGACCCAGCGCTTAGAATGTGCGGACATAAACCTCAAAAAGAGATACATGAACCATTGTATTTATATACACTCAGACAGTCAAGCAGCTCTATTGGCCCTCTCATCAGACTCTGTGAGTTCAAGATTGGTGCTAAACTGCGTGAAGGTCCTCAAATTCTTAGGTGAAAAAAACCAAGTGATCTTGCGCTGGGTCCCAGGGCATGAAGGGATCGAAGGCAATGAAATTGCGGACGAACTCGCGAAGGCTGGTAGCACAACTACGACATATGGTCCAGAACCATTCTGTGGCATACCAAATAGCCTTGTAAAATTGACCCTTCATATAAACTTCAAAGAGCAATCATTAGAGCACTGGAATAATCAGCCAGGCCTAACACATTCAAAGGCATTAGTCAAACCCTATAATAGGCGGCAGGCCAAAGAACTGTTACTACTTAGTAGGAATAACTTGCGTATCCTGACAAGGGCACTGACTGGCCACTGTGGGCTGAACAAACACATGTATAACTTGAAGATCAGCAGAACAAAGGACTGTAGATTCTGCAAAGAGGAGGACGAAACGCCTCTCCACCTGATCTGCAAATGTGAGGCCCTGGTGCGCAAACGTAGCATCCATCTGGGTAAACACCAACTACTACCCGACGAGGTGCACGAAATCAGTACTAAGAACCTATTACAGTTCATAGAAGCTATAGGAATTTGTACTGAATTGTAGAAAGAGGCGATCACAATAGATCAGGAATGGTCGCAGTGATACTAGGACTGAAAAAGACTTGGAGAGCCCACTTTAAAAAAAAAAAAAGGCGTTTTATACTTATGAAAAGTATCTAATAAATTGTCTCCTTACTAGCGGAGGATCAATAAAATCTCTAGAGTTGCGAATTACAAAAACCAGTCGGCGACAACATACTTTATCTAGTTCACTAATATTGTAAAATTGAATTTGGGATCATACAACCCTTTCTATGTGATTGGGTCGGATTGAAGTTTGTAAGTAGTTACAATGGGACGCTGTGATCGACAGAATGTCATGGTACTGCACTTAGCTATGTTGAAGGAAAGGCTCATGTCATTGCTCCATTTCAAAAGTGAATCGATGTCAGCGTGTAGTAAAATAATATCAGAAGCATCTTTAATCTTACGTATTAGTTTAAATCATCGGCGTAAAGTATAGAGTTTTTAACTGCTAATGGTAGATCATTGATATTTAAATTAATTAGGAGGACCCAGAACAGAATTAAACAGATTACGCCAGATCGAGTGCGATTCGACATGGATAAGTAGCAATCTAGCTTCACGTATTTCTCCCGATCTCGAATGTAATCGGAAAACAGACTTAGCAGAGATGTAGTGAAGCCCAGGAAACTAAGCTTTGTGAGAATTATGGTAGTCCGGCAGATATGTGAAAGAATTGCGCATTTAATGATAGAAACATACAATTTGCACCACATATACTACATATTTAAAGGTTTAAATTTGAATATGAGGCCATCTCAAATTTTGCCTTTTACAGTAATGGTGGACATTTAAAATTGCGGTTTCAGAGAGTTTGATGAATGCTGCCTTTAAATGTTCTTAGATGTATAATGATGATGTTAAATGATAAATAGTATAGTAGTGGCAAGTAATTGTTGTTCTGTGAGTAATAAATCTCAGTAGAAAAAAATTTAAACACATTTTGTTCACAATGCATTACTAGTGAACCCGGTGCGACTTCGTTCGCGTACACCTACTTTACCCCTACCTACCCTTTTTTTACTTACTTATAAACCTTCCTCATGAATCACTCTATCTATTGTTGAAAACCGCATTCAAATTCGTTGCTTAGTTTATAAAATCTAAATACAGACGGTGGGAAGACGCTATGTTTTATACCATATACATATAGACATAGATACTTAAATTATAACATAATTTGCTTAAATAAAATGTTTAACGGAAAAAGTAAAAGTACGGTACCATGAAAGTGTAAGTGAAGTGAAAAAAGTGAAATTGGTTACTAACTTTAAATCGTTATAGATCGTTTACGGTCCTTATAAATGAAAAATTGTGTGAGAAACTTAATGATTTTTCATAACCCATTCAACGATACCCCACATGACATAGTTTGTAGACATTAATTTTTTTATTTATCACAAAATGGCCGCTGGTAGTCGCCATATTGAATTTTGATCAATTTCAAGTGACACCCGCAAGATTAAGACAAATTGATAGACGTAAGAACCATCAAAATCGGCCCACGCGTTTCGTATCTACAGTGCCACAAAGGAACAAATACATACAAACATAGACTGATAAACACATTACCCTTCTTCGCGTCGCGCAGTCGGGTAAAAACAAAGGTGTGTACTACCTGTCATTGAATAAATGTACAATTATGTCATGCATGCATAGTTAAAACAAATAATAATCGTCAAATAACAATAAAATATTGGTGTATAACAGTATTCAGAGGTCGATTTTGAATGTCCACCATTACTGCTATAGGGGAAATCAAAGATCACCTTATATCCAAAATCAACCCTCTACATATGTAGTATATGTGTACCAAGTTCTATGCTTCTATAATTAAATGCGCAATACTTACAAAAATTGTCACGAATCTGGCCGGACTAAGGTCATTATTAATACGGTCAAATGCTTTTTGAAAGTCAAAGTAAATTACGATATCGTCAAGATTTTCTGATACAAAGTCAATCAGGGATAGAAGATTAGTGTTGACTGAACACGGCTCCTGAAGCCATTTTGTCAATAGGAAAGAAAGGGACTGACCTGGGGCAATATTTTGTGGTTAAGTATTGATTTTGGTCGTTCGTTTGCAACGCTGGTTTTATGTGGAGACTTATATATGGCAGTGACATGGGATAGCTTTCATAGTTTTGTACTTTTTCCAGTTTTGATGGATGGATTAAAAATATGTTGCAAGGGAAAGCATTCTGGTAAGCCTTTCGAATATTTTTTACTTTATCATGAAGCCGCAGTGCGCCTTCTATATACGAAAAATGTAATGTGCAACTTCCATTTCTACTGGTTTATTTAGTTAAGTTTATTTTACGCTATGAATGTTGCATTAATTAAGTTGAGATATTCTATCTAACTCCACTAAACCAATAAATTAAAAATGCAATGGGAGCGAGGCCTGCAAGGGATTTATAAAGGGTTTGCTATCTCAAAGGCTACGCCAGGACGTTCAGCGGCATCCCTAAAATACACCTTTTTTACCTTTGAGCAAACAAAATGGAAAGTGCAACAAAGGGGCTACGGAAAAATATTATAAACTCAGCGGAAGGATTGTGTGTTTGCATTGAGAAAATTGTTCTTTTATATTGAAATAGGTTTCAAATTAACTTGTGATACTTCTCATATTTTCCAACAATGTGTTCGAGAACTGTGAAACCTTGTTAGAAAATGTTACGTCTGCACTCCACCCGAGCAATAGTGGATACTTCAGTGGATACGTGTGAGCGGGTGAGCGGAGAGGGGTTGAGGTGTGCCTCATTGTCCCTGGTTGCGCGACACGGCGATACCGCCAGCACAGAGTTAAACGGAACAGAGACAATCTTCACAAAATCACCCGATTATTAAGAGATTTATTTTTGTTGAGAGTTATTCTTTTATTCATGTGTTTTATTTTCAGCTTAGCTTCGGTGGATACATCCTAAATGTAAAACGTTTGGGCCTTACTCCAAGACGTAAGGAAAAATATTTTTCTAATAATAAATCTACAAAAATATGCTCAAGTGGTCTTTGGATGGATTGGTGGATTCAAAAATGCTGATTTTTCTAATAATTTAATCGTTCGCTTTCAACGGTGTGTTAATTTAAAATAACTGAATTGTTAACGCCCCGCAGAAATATTAAATATTTCTGCGTAGCATGGACAACCGTTCGACTTGACGCGAGCTTGCTCCACTGGTCGATGGTCTTCATTTCATAACGATAGCGTAGGAAGCCGCTTTCTATCAGGTGGCCCGTCTGACCGTGTGCCTCTATAAAGTAGTTTTAGATAACTGACAGAACATCTGAAGCGAGACCCAACCCCTAGGGTCTCGCTTTTACATTTTTAGTTCGCACACGATTTCATGCCATCTCTATCTGTTCACTGTCTTCCTGGTACAAACACCCAAAGCGGTCCATCTCACATATTACGATGCATAATTGTAATACTATAGACACATTACTACAAATAATGATTTACCTATCACATTTATGTGTGACCGTTACCTCCGAGCGCGTTGAGGCAATCCCGCCTGGAGCGGTACACGTACTCGGTCTTGCAGCCGTAGCCGCATGCGCACGAAGCGCCGTAGATCTTGCACCCACTGTGCATGTCCTCGGGGTCGCAGCCGCGAGCCACCACTGGAAACAGAAATGCCAACAGGTGAATCATTTTTAACGCTTTCACGTTATAGGCGTTGTATAGCGCGACTTGCGCTGCAGTAATGCGGCTGAGTATCCATTCATATTTAAGAAACGCAGCTGCAGCACGACAGAAGTCCGCCAGAGCGCAACGCTGCTGGCTAGTCACACGGTAACAGTCGGCACGGTAACTAGTAGATACTGCCTTTTCTGTCTTTGTATTGAATGTCGATGGCATCGGAAAAGTAAAGAGAGGAGCTGAAGTAACTCTGTGTCTCCATTGGAATTCATATTGGAAATGAACAGAGTTAGCCAGCCTAGGTGAAACATGCTTCTGTTGCGCGACTGTAAAGCGCGGCCGGGCCGCGCAGACGCTTGCACTCGGTCCGCGACTAAGTCGCGCTGCTGCCGCTGTAATATGAAGGGTTCCGCAGGTGCAACGCTGTTGTAGCGCGACTAAAAATATGTGAAGCGTCCTTAAATTATCAAAAAGATTTTCAGTAATTTTTGTTTCATTAAGTGATTTATTTAATATTTTCTTTAAATAATAAATAACTATACTTGCCCTTGACTTTATAAAACATGTCGACTCGACAGTCAGTTGATATGTAGTGACCCAATATTCAATGGTTGACATATGAGCGAGGTGGTTGCCAAGGTTTCTCGCCATACATTTACAATGTCGCCGTCGATCTAGCTAGCGGATGAAAACGTTTGTGCAGTGTTTCTCCAAACTTTATTATTATATGCCCTGGCCTGGTTATTTTAATGTCATCGTCATTCACCACAAGTTTCTAATCCAGAAAAGAAAAAACAACACTAACAATGTCAAAAATTGTATACCACTAAGATGGCAAACAAGCTTGCGGCCTACCTGATGATGAGCAAATACTGCAGCCTATGGACGTTTGCATTATCTGGGCGTTTCCATCCCGTGATAATGACTCTGTATAAACCTTTTCACTCCTTCCTAGAGAGTACTCATTCCACAACCTGGGAAAAAGTTCCTTTGGACACGCATAGTGCTTTTTTTATAAGAATAAACTAATCATGCATTGGACCGCCTTCTCACCTAATGAGAAGCGACTTACAACGGCATACTTGTCCAGAAACAGCCTATTTACTCTGACCTTGAAGGAGTCCAGGTTATACTATTCGGGAAACACACTGGCAGGCAAAGTTCGCTACTAATTAGGTCCCAGGGCTATGTGTTTTTACCTAGCGGGGCCACTCGAGCTAGAGCGTAGAGACTAATGGCAATGCTTTGCTTGTTCAATGTAGGTACCTCACGAATTTATCAACAAGGTCCAATGTACCACAAACATTTTGATGGAAATTACGATAAACCGCGTCATCTATCCAGTGGAGCCCCTGCTTCTATTTGGAATAAATAAAAGTAATACTAATCGTAATCTCTACCAATGTACCTCTCTATTCATGTTTTAACCAAGGAATATATAATAGAACAGGAGAAATTCTGCAAGAAAGTTTTGTCTTTACAGCAGGGCCCTTTGTAATTTGAATCAATACGTGCAGAAAAAGGGCACCATTGTTACGTATTACACATGAGAGCGTCGGTGGCCGAGCGGTTACAGTATCCGACTCGTAAGCCAGAGGTCCCAGGTTCGAATCCCGCTCCGGCCATGTACCAATGACTGTTTTCTGAGTTATGTACATTAGTTGAATACTAACCGATGCTCTTACGGTGAGGGAAAACATCGTGATGAAACCTGCACATTCAGGCGACTGGATGTGTAACTATGGTCCAATCTGGTGAGGTTCCCCTGGTAGCAGGGTCATGGAGGTCAGATGGCAGTCGCTCCACTGTAATTACCTGACCTGCCAAATCCTGGATCATGGTCAAGGCGGACCCCGGGCCCTCGTTCTCGAGAGCACAACAGGGACATTAACGCCAAGATGATTATTATTTTTTTTTACCCATGTACCTCACCGCTTCTTATGTTTAACTTTGCACTTTATTACACATACAAAATAGCTACCCACTATTGGTAAGGTTCACACACACAGCTCTTGGTAAGGTTAGATCAACAAAACCAAAATTTTTCTTAAATTTTCAAACTCGCAAATTTTCTTGTTGAATTTCTCCTGTTCTACTAAAGATTCCTTGGAGTTAAAACATGAATCGAGAGGTACATTATGCCAAGTTACGACGCAGGGTGTGTATAACAACGCGCGCCTAGACGCTTGACTACCACTACTTCATCCTCCGTGCAACAGAAGGGCAATCGTTCGAGTTGACATAAAGAGTATGATAGATGAATGAGACAATTTTACGACCCGGTATTTTATTTCCACGACCCAACCGGCGTATTCGAGAGTACAACCGGGACATTAACGCCAAGATGATTTTTATTTTATTACCACGGCCCGGTGCCGGGTCGCGACCCACCATATGGGAAACGTTACCTTAGAGCAGCACGACCGTGTTATAAAAATATATAAATATTAAAAAAATTACCTGAAATAATAAAAATGGTAATTTTTTTTTTTAATATACACAATCACAACAAAAGTAAATAGTAAAATGTCAAATGAATAGAAATTAAAATAATAATGTCACAGTTTACACAGAATCGTAATACATTGTATAATTGTCAATAAATACTATGGGTTCATATAAAAATAATTAATCAGTACCGATGCAGGTACAAAATTGTATCTAATAAAAAAATATACCTAATGTCAAACCTTCATGTCAATATAATCGTTTATTGAATACAATGGGGTATCCAATAAGAGGTTTTCCAGTTGGCGCCTAAACGTTTCGTCACAACGTTCATTCTTAATATCTGGGGGTAGGTGTTTATAAAATGTTGGTCCGACAACGCGCGGGTTTTTATCAAGTAACGCCAACCGCCGCGGCACAGATTTTAGTCGGCCTGTTTGGCGCGTTACTCGACCCGGAATGTTCATGCGTTCGAAGTCGCATATATTGCTTCGCGTAAACATTATAATTTCAAATACGTATTGGGAGTAATGTGATAGAATGCCGTATTTTTTAAACAATTCCCTACACGAGTGCCTCGGCCGTACGCCTGCTATTGTTCGTAAAGCTCGTTTTTGTAACTTAAATACTCGATCAGAATCTGTCGAGTCACCCCATAATATTATTCCATATGATAACAGTGAGTGGAAATAGGCGAGATATGTTTGTAATAAGGCTTCTCTGGACATTACAGGTTTTAGTTTTCGTAAGGCGAACACGGCACTACGTAGCCTATCACAAAGCACATCGATGTGATTTTCCAGGTAAGATTGCAATCTACCTTGAAGCCAAGGAATTTACAATCCTTACTTATGGGTATTGGGCTCCTCAATAATGACGTCTCAGTGTTTTTGCATGAGAATACAATTACACTGGACTTATTAACATTTAAAATGAGACCGTTCGCTGTGAACCACTTCTGTAAGTAGGTACAGACATCACATACTTTGCGTTCAAGCTGTTCATGTGTGCATGTTCATCGGCAAACAATACCAGCAGTCCCTCAGTGATATACGATGGAAGATCGTTAATTAACAGCAGGAATAGAGTGTTCCCGAGGGCTGAACCTTGCGGTATACCAACTTCTATGTTACCTACTCCCGATTTCATCCTCTTGCCATTAATATCAACTTGTACCGTTTGTCTTCGGTTAGCCAAAAAAGAAGTAAATATTTGATGGGCCTTTCCCTTTACACCGTAATAGTGGAGTTTTGTCAGCAGCAATTCGTTGTCAATGACATCAATTGCTTTTGACAAGTCACAAAATATCCCTGCCACCTTGTACTTGTCGTCTAATTCGGTAGATATACAATTATAAATTTTATAAGCAGCCGTTGTAGTGGACATATTTTTCGGTAGGCGAACTGATTTTGAGTCAGTAAGTAGTTTTTTTCTAAGTGGCGCATTAGGTGTTGGGATAAAATCGATTCAAAGATTTTAGATATAGTGGGTAAGTACTATTGTAATTGGTATGTAGTTGTCCACGGAGTACTTTTCACCTTTACCTTTGTATAGAGGACAAACTCTTGTGCTTTTAAGCACGTCAGGGTATATACCGTTGGATATCATGGCATTAAACAACTCAACAAGTATACCGGATATGACCGGCCAGATACTTAATAGTAAATTTATAGATATGTCGTATACGTCCATTGTGAAGGGTTTCTTTGATAAAGTTTTCAAAGTATCTGTCACGTATTTTAACGTGACCTTCGGTATGGAGAGCTCCGGTATTTTACTATCTATTAAAAAGTTTTTTAGGTATTGAACAGCTTTTTCATTGTCCGCTTTCAATGTAAATTCCTAGAAAGTATTTGTTCAGAAAATCAGGTATTTTGTTAGGTGGAACGTCATTTGAAACATTTTCCTTTAATAAAATATTTTGGGTATTTGGTTTCGCTGATACCTCCTCATTTACAATGCGCCACATCTCTTTAGATGGGTTGCTACTCTCATGGATTCGCGTTTCTACATACTTTTTACGAGCAGTTAACGTATCTGTCTTTATTAACTTGGAGTAATGATCGATGCAAGCAGAAATATGTTTCTCATCTGGATATTGACGTCTTATTTCCGTAAAATCGTTATGAGTTTGTATATATTTAGCCAATTTCTCTGTTACCCATTTCAGACTTTGTTTACGCTTTTTACAATATGTTTAATTTTAAAATGAATGTCAACGTAGTACAAAATATTAAATAATTTATTAAATTTCATATTAATGTCAATTTCATTATCAAATATAAAACCCCATTTATAATTAGCAATGTCAAAATAGAATAACGATAGGCATTCATCTGTGAACATTCTTTTTTCAATTATGTCAGTGTGGTTTCTATGGAGTGGCTGGTCTGTGGTTAGTGTAAATGCGCGTCGTGGTCACTAATGACGGTGTGTATAGGCACCGTCGTGAAGTTGCCACCTTCGCGAGGCACTATGCCGCAATCTATAGAAGACGAACTATCCGTGGACACACGGGTAGGGAATTGAACACAATTTAAACACCCATAACAATGCAGAATCTCATCAACACGTTTCCTTAGTAAATTGTCGGACAAGTGATCTACATTTTGGCCGCCAACTATAATAAACCTCTTATTTTCGTCAACTAATTTGCTTAATAATAATTCTAATTTGTCTACATAAATTTCAAAATCACCATAACCTGTGCGATACATGACTATTACAACAAAATCCATGTTCAACATTTCAATAGCACAGAACTGAAAATGATATTCGACTGCCAGACTTTCCAGATCGGATCGTTGGCGGTACTGGATATCGGCCCGTGTGTATAGGGCAACACCACCATGAGCTATGCGCGTGCGACAGTAGTAGTTTGCTAGCTCGTACCCGCATAACCTAATTCGTTCAATTTCGTGTTTTTTACACCAAGTCTCACTGCATGCCGTACATGTGGATTTTCGGTGCAAAGTAATAGTTCGAGAGTTTTCCCACACATTGATCTCACGTTTTGGTGTATGACTTTAAAAGTAGATTTAGTGTTTAGTGCGGTTTGAACTGTTTGCTGTGGCTTTTCGAGTTTTTTGCCGTCACAATAGGGTAATAGGGCAATCCATCGGCGTCCTTCTGCTAAGGCTCGGTTTACTACTTCCTCCTCCATTTCGCTTCCTTCAGCGTAGGTTTAGATATCCGTAAATAGATTTGCCCCGCGTAAAAAAAGCTATTTAATAACGAAGGAAATGACATATTACTCTACATTACACTATAGAGTATGTATATGATGTAAATCTATAAATATTAAGTTATTGTAAATTATTAAATATTATATATCCTTGCTAAAATATTAAAGACTAATGTAATACTAAAAATAATCGTAATATTACACATGTAGTCGTCCGCCACCATCTTGGAGGTCGGCCCCGGCTTCGCTACTCTTACTCCTCCAATTCGCTCGGTCTTCAACGTAGTAAACAAGTATCTATATTCTAACAAGTAATATTATATTCTAAAAATATAATTCTCAATGTAATATTATTCGATATCAAAGCAAGTGCCTCCTCTCTACCAGATTGCTGTGCCTGATATAATTTTGTATTACGTAAAATGACTACCTTTGTAAAATACATGGAACGCAAAACAAATTGAAATTGCTCTAAGCTGAAGCCAGGATAAGTCCTATAAAGGCCCAAGTCAGAAATAATATTGAGCAATGCAATTTCAATCTGCAGCTTGTTATGGTATTCACTCTGAACTAATTGAAAAACTCAAAGGAAGCTCACTGGATTTGGTGCTATCCATAAATTACGATACACGTTAAGGGGAGGGGAATGGGGTAACCAAGCGTGACTGTGTGACAAGGGGGTGGGGGACGTCACGAGCTTTGTGACGTCATACGAAATATTTTAAGCTTTAACCATTTAAACAGTCCTACTTTTCCTCCTCAACTTCGCTCGGTTTTCAGGGTTCTGGCGTTGGAGGTAAGTCGTTGGTTATTGTATCCGACTCAGCAACATCGTCTACGCTTATTGGGCCTCCCTCAGGATCTGATGTGCTTGGTCAGTGCTGGCCAAGTCACGCCATTGTAGAGCATCAAAATGCTCTTACATTTAAACCCCTTGATCTTGATAGATTTATAGAGATTTTGTGGTCACAAACAACACAAGTCACAGCCGGGCGCTACACAAACAAAACATTTTTTATTATTTTAATTATTTGTAGGTGTAAACATTACAAAATATTACGTGACGACGTAATTTATGGACGGTCCCTTTCTTTGATAAGCCGATTGCCAACGTTGCTTCAGAATTCAATGCTTTCCAGACTAATTGAGGTGGTATTGGAGCCTTTTTTATGTTTGATTGCTATTTTAATTTATTTTGTTGTATTATGTACCTATATACATGCACACTCATGCCCATTTCCCACAGGGGTAGGCAGAGACTATCGAAAATAAAATTTGATTAGTTAAAGCACTTTAATATGTTTGTGATACACGGTGCTGTTACCAATTTAAAATAAAAATGCTTTGGTTTTTTGTTGTTTTCTATTTGGTTTTTAGGGATATAGGGATATTGGGAAATGGGGGAAAATAGGGAAATCTCTACAGCACATATTTTAGGCGATAATTTTCATCATTCACCTTTTGTGAAATTTCTTTGTGTATGTATGTATGTAGTCTCTTTATTGCATCATTTATAACATTACAGAAAAAAAAATACAGTTTAGGCGAGCTTATCGCATAACGGGATTTCTTCCAGCTAAACTTGTGGTGTCTTCTGTAAAGTTTACTGTTGTATGTTACTGTCTCACGCTGTGAGATATACGAATATAATAAAATTTTAATAATACATAGGGCGTTACGAGTCATAATACTCTCCATCGATCGAGTATCCTGCAGGAACGCCATTGCTATCGACGGGTTGCATTCCTTGTCTCTCCGAATTTTGCGTTCTTTTGGCTTGACCATTCAAGCCGATTCGCCTGATCCTCGTCTGTCTGTCAGCAGGGGGACCACAAGCCAATGAGGTTGGCCTGGACCCCTAAAATGGTTGAGGGGCTCCACAACCTCCTAGAAATTCATGTTTATTTCCAAAAATTTGATGTAAGTTCTCTTTACTCCAAGCCAAAAAAAAGTTGCACGAATGCAGTAGGAAAGCACGTCTGTGTTGGAGCTCACAGGTTGTAGACTCCGACTGAAATTAAAATCGGTTCAGTAATGACCTCGTTACAATAGATGGGATAAACCCATATATTGTACTACGTGATGGCTACCGTTATTTTGTGAGTCAAAAATATAAAAAAAAATCTATTAAATCTTGTAAAATTATTTCAATTTGAAATCTACAAAATCACAATTAGGTAATAGCTGGATTTTAAGCAAGTGTGTGTAAGTGAACATATACTTTATTATAAAACATTATCGGCATTAATTAATCCAATAACCTTTCCTGTTGCCTCGGCATTTCCTAGAACGATACGTAAAGGAAGGTATCTGTTACATTTGAACTGAGGAAATATGTATTACAAGAAAACGGATACGATAATAAACATCGACCGATTTCGATTAATATCCATTAACGGTATTTGTATTCTGTGACAATAGCAGGAAAAATTACTGAAATCTCTTGTTTTGCTTACAAAATTGAGAAATTAGGTAATATAGAGAATAGAGAACCATCATGATTAAACACGCTAAATAAGGATGCAGTTCGCACATTTCCCCCCCGCACATTTGCCCAGGGTTCCGTTCCCGCAGGGTAGAAAAAGGAACCCTATTACTAAAACTCCGCGGTCTGTCTGTCTGTCAGTCTGTCACAGGCCTGTATCTTAGAAACGTGGTAGCCAGGCAGGTACTTGATCACAGAATATGTGCTTCTAACCGCAACAAATAATAAAAACCGGCCAAGAGTGAGTCGAAATCACCTTCACAAGCTTGATGGTTTTGAGTTGAATGAAATTTTAAGAATTGCATATTGCTCTGGTATCAATATTTTATTTAAGTATAACATTTATACTGTTACCTATGAATTATTGATATACATGGATGGTACTGACGGAACGCACTTGGCCGGCCTTTTTTTCATACTCCTTATAATTTTTTTTTACTACAATGCTATTTATTTAATAGATTAGGGCAAATAGGAAAACAAACAGTGAAATAACAAAATATGTCTATTATTTTACGGTTATCATAATAGTGACAGATATAAATAAAGGTTTACGTCATCAGGCAGACAAGGCTCTATTAGAACGAGTTATGAAAGGAGGAGAATAAACATACTTAGATAGGTCAAAAACAAGCTAATTATTTACTTACTTATTTAATGCGAAGGTTCAAACGAATTTTTAAGCTAAGCCAGAGTGACCTTTCTTTTCAGGATGCTCTTTTTTGCGGCCTGCCCTGCCTGTATTCCCATGTTGCTCATGTTGCCAATCCTGTAACGACCTTGTCACCCCAATCTAGAAGAACCCCATGTTTTATTCACCAGGGAGCTTATTACACAACCTTACTGTGCGTGGTAGAAAGTTATTTTGTTTGCACAGTTCGCGACCAATTAGGTTCAAAGGTATGAGAATGAACTCCCTGTGGATGGCGAGTGACTAACGAAGAGAACAAACCACAATGCAAGAAAATGTATTATGTAAGCACATAAAACAAAAACAAGGTGACCACTCCAAAACATCAGTGCCTATACAAGTAGGTATCTAATAAAATAAACATCTAGTCCAAAAAAACTGTTTCAAAAGTAAGTTTACCCAATAAAAGCGACCTAAATAGGTATTCAAACTTTTTCAATCTAAAAAGGTGGGCACTGTGTTATTGTGGGTGGGCCACGCATTATTGTTTTGCAGCGTCCTGACCGTTATATCTGTTTATATTGTTTTGGGGCGAGTATCATCTGCTTATCTTTGTCGTCTATTAGCTCTCGAGAGGAGCGTGTGTAACATAACAGTCGTGTTATGAATACTTGTTTGTATGTAGGTATAAACGAACTGTTGTTTTCTTCTAACCCCTGATCCCCTTCCAAGAATGAGTTTAATTATTTCCTACTGCGTGGGGCACATCGTGTTAAACAGAGCGCAATTAAAGTTCACAGAACAAAGAGACAGTTGATTCAGGCACTTACCACGGTAAAGTAAGTAATTTCGCAATGCGTGCTCGTATTCCTTTCGCATATGCAGACAGATGTAACATTTATACATACGGATCGTTAATACGGAAATCGGAAGGTTTGTGCCCTTATAACTAATAAAATCGAGACAACAGAATAATCATTCTCTGTTGCAGTGTTCTATAACCAAGGCTTTATAAAAATAAGTTAAACAGGGAAATATTAATAAATAGGTACCAACGTAATCTTTGTTACATCTAATATTATGTTTAATTATGTTTATTGTTAAAATATAATTTAACGCGGAAAATTCATACAAACATTACAAATAATATTTGAAAAGACAAAAAGTTGCTATAAGTTTATACCTATATTTGGCACCATTACAATTAAAATAATATTCATCACAACAGATAGAAAATTTTACTTCGTTTCAGAAGTACCATATTAAGGAAAAATACAATTTATTGTAATAAAAATGTCAAAGCTTTCAATTACCTTTATCCGTTTATTATTTTAAACATCCTTCATGCATCCTTCATTGTAATCTGTCCCCCTTTCGAGGAATTTATTAAAGATAGACTTTGGCATATTATAAGGTCAATAAGAGGAACCTATAGGTCAAAGAAATTGGACATAGAGTTATAGCAGTTTACCATAGAGCTAAACTCTATAGTTACCAGTTAAAGTGTCGCTTTCCTCTTGTATCTGGTACTTAATTTATATTTATAATATACATTACTGGTCGGGCGACTTAACTTAACATAGACAGTATCAATGTTATTGCTATTTTAATAAGTAGGTTAATCTATAAAAAGGGGAATACTCACTTCATTTTAGGTGAGTAAGGTGACCACTGCTCCTTGGGATGCGTATTAGGGGTGCCGTGGCTTTGGCAGTGGAGGGGCTTTTGTCTTTTTACTGCCAGCGTAACGTGATTAAGAAGTGGGCAACGCATCAACAATGTTGCTAATATCTATAGGCAGCTGACTACTTTCCATCAGGTGGCGTGCTAGCCTGTATGCCTACCGTATGTCATAAAAAAATAATCAGTGTCAGCAAATCCTAACCTACCTAACTAGTCTTGCAATGTTATTTGTCTTCCTTTTGTGAATAGGAAGGAATATAGGTATTGAGGTAGGTATACCTACCTATACATAATACCTACACAAAAAATGACTTTAATAAATAAATATAATCTCCTTAGAAAATAACAATATTTTATACAAGTGTCCCCCTTACTAGGCCATAGACCATATTTCGGCGTACCCACTGCCATAGTGCCATGCGTATCACGCAGATACGCTTTAGGATGTTTTTATCGGGCGTCGTTTCCGTTGTTTGAAAACAGTTTTTGCGTTCATAATAATGTATATAATATGTGAAGGATCATAATCAAAATAACCGTAGCCTTTTAAAAAATACCCGAGTTATGTTTGTTTGTCTTTCAGTCTATACGCGCATGCCTGTAACCTCAAAACTGATTTGGAAGTTTTTTAGAGTTTTTGCTAGCTCTACAAGAAAATTAGGCAGGTACTCGAATTTCAGCGGTCCTCAGTCAAGGCTGCGATAACTGCTTACCATCAGGCTGGCCATAAGTTTGTTTGCCACCTTAGTGGTATGGTAGGTTGTATAAAAAGGCAGGCTGTTCAAGCATTAGAGTTTTCTTTCAAAGAAAATACCTCAGCTCACAAAAAACATATTTCTTCTAAGAAATTAAATTTAATGTAAGTAAAAGCTCAACTAATTGAAATAAGGAAAGTAATACCTATTATCTTAACTACTCTATTATTTAGAAGTCATTGCCCACATTAACTCCTAATAACGGTCAACCATCACTGCCTCTAAATGGATATTATTTACAATTTTAATAACTTTTTTACAATATCGAATTCCATTTAATTTAGATGTTGATACAATGTAGGTAATGACAACAAAAACTTCTATGTTTTCATGTGACGGTAGACACCTCGTTTCCTCCTTATTTTCCTTTCCTTTTATCAGGTGGTAGGACTCTGTCAAGGCTGAGGAGTCCGAATGGGTGAGTACCACCGCCTTATCTATTTCTGCCGCTAAGTAACAACGCTTGCGTTGTTGTGTTTCGGTTTGAAGGATATGGTAGGCAGGGCAATTATAGGCATGAGGCATTTCATCACAGTCCGCACAGTGACAACGCATGCACCTGCGGTTCCGCAGTTTAGTTACCTGTAACCTAAATGCATGAATCGTAGATGTTATGGGCTACAGTTACCGCTTCCCATCAGGTGGGCTATCTACTCGTTTATCACTGTGTAGTAAAAAATAGTCATTTAGCGATCTAGAGCACTAAGGTACCTACCTAAAATTTTAATAAAATGTGTTACTTATTAATATAATGTTTATTTATGTCGCTCACGTCATTGTACAGTCAATAAAATTGGGTAATCGTTAAGTCACTCTTTCTATCCTGAAAAAAACACAGTATTATACTAACTCTTGCAATAAACTACCTAATTTTATCCTAATTGCCAAATTACAATTAATGTTGATCTGTAAAACTGTTAGGTAATAACAGTTTTACAGATTTCTACGTAATGGATCTACAAAATTAATTATGTCGTATAAGTATCTACCTTGTGTAATAAGGGGGAAGGAATAAAAAGTTGAGTGGATGGATACCTTGTTAAAAATTTATGGCTTGCTGTAATTAGGGGCTTGCGGAAGTAATTTATATCTAGATGCCGGTTTCTATAAAAATGTACGGGTAAGTAGGTAGTACCTACTGTACAGATGTGATTATTAAGTAGAGTCTTCAGGGTGGTGGAGTGACTTACGGCAGAGGGCGGCGAGTACTGCGACGAGGAGGGCGGCGCGGAGGGTGCGCGCGGCTGGCATGGCGGGCATGGCGGGCGGCTGCTGCGCGTGCGCGGGGTTGGCTGTCGCGGGCGCGCGCGCGACTGAGCCCGCGACGCCGCCGCCGCCTCGCCGCCAGTGTGAACGGCCGCCGTATCACATCACCCCATATCTATCGCCCTGGCCCCTCACGAAACAACATCCATTGCGACGCTCTTCATTATCACGCGAGTGGAACACCGCTCAGGCGCCGGATCCAAATTATTATTTGCGCCCAATTAGAGTTAGATTCCGTGATTTAAAAAATGGTAAGAATAGTAGATACAAATCCAAATGGTATAGGAAGTGTTATTTGTCGGAAAAAACATTGATATATCTATTACCGAAACACCAAAGGTTTGACCGTATTTCACACGGATATTAGCTAAACTATGTGTAGATAAAGCGTATGTTGTAGCAAGCAAGAGCTACAAAAGAAGTTAGTACTTACTTAATTGTTTTACCCACTATAAATAATTAGTTTCGTTCTCTCGGACTTTTTCGAATTTAATTGTTAAGCAAAGGTAAATGGTATGTACAATAGGTAAAGCTTTGATGAGTGAGCTTGCGAACAATATAGGTATATTGAGCTCACTATAATACGGCCTGTGTAATAGCTGTCATCCGCATAGCAATGAATGCCACTGATCTGAAACATATCTTTAATATTCAGAATAAACTGCGTGGGCGACAGCACAGAGTCTTGGGGAACTCCTTCATTTATAAGCAAAGGCAGCGACGACTTAAATACACCGCTTAGACAAGAAGCTCCCACTCGCATAACCTATCGGGAAGTCCCCTGGGAACTTCGATGGAAGTGCTTTATGCCATGTGCTTATTGCGATGTCTAGGCTGACGGCCAACGCTTCCCTATTAGGCCCGGATTATAATAAGCGCCGCCGACGCGAGGAGCGTTAATAACTCAAGTAGCGCCGGGCTGTCAAACACTAGATGTCAACAATTTAAACAGGTATAAACTAAGGGTCTATATGCACTTGTGCTGAGAAACGCAGCGTCGACAGACATGTTTGATGATGGCGTGCACCGACGACAAACGAGGATAGTTGATTAAATATGTTATGGCTGCAATAGACATTTAAATGTCATTATTAATGGAAATTTGCGGCTAGAAAAAATGTCCAATTCGAGATGTGACATCGCGAGAATTAGGCCCCAGCCCCACCCATTCGTCAAAATCACTTATACACATAATATTAGTATTACCATCTTTGCATCTCACTCAAGCTCAGTATTTACGGCGAGTATCTCGCTCAAGGTAGCGCTGGTAGCACTTGATGAATACTACGATGCAAATGCCCTAAGGCCGAATCCGTCTAAAACTCAATCATGTGCGTTCCATCTGCGCAACCGAGACGCGAACCGAGCTCTCAAACAGTCGTGGCGAGGCGTCAACAATGAGCACTGCCCGCACCCGCGGTACCTTGGTGTTACGCTAGACAGATCCCTGACTTACAAAGCAATGCAAGGCAAAAAGTTTGTGCACGAAATAATCTGCTGCTACGTCTAACACCTACTATCTGGGGAGTAGATCCGAGCAAATGTTCTCCGGACGACGGGCCTCTCGCTTTCATACTCAGCAGGTGAATATGCGTGCCCAGTGTCGCACAGATCCGCCCATGTGAAGAAAGTCGATGAGGCATACTGCTTGGAATGTCCTTTAGAAAGTATTGCCCCACCATGTTTACGGCGCGAAGTGACCTGTGTAGAGGAGAAACTCAGGCAGGAAGTATACGCACGACACCCACTGAATGGTCATGTAATGTCCCCCGCACGCCTCAAAAGCCGGAGCAGTTTCCTGAGGTCTACCATCTCCGCTAACGAACCTTGACCCAAAGTCAATCATGTAAAAATGGAATGAATGGCGGGCAGCCTGCGGATGCGTTTAGTCGAAACGTACCGCCCACCCCGCAGCACCTGTGTAAAGGAACCTTAAACAAAATATGTGATCCTGAAAATGTTCAAAATTAATAAAATTATTAAAAACCAAAGGGCGGAAGATATTGTTTTGACAAAATTGCCAAATCTGAGCAAAAACAACAAGAGAAAGATGCCGAATTCAACGAAAATCAAGAATATTTACATGTTTTGTTAGATTTCATAAGTTAGTACAACGCCATAGTTTTGATCCTTGTTAGTGTTCAAATACCTCGTGTACCTTACCTAACTACATGGCGGTACTGGGGTCGAACCCAGTATATCTCGCAGTCGGACCCCTTCATATTTGACCTTTGCCCTGGGTCCTGGATTTTTACTGACGCCGCGCCCTAACTAGGACACGCGTGGTATATTTGTCATAATTCAAAATTATAGTTGTCATTCTATTGCTGGACCTAGATATGTCCCTATACGCTCCGTAAAAACTAAATATGTACAATAAAAAGAAAAAAGAAATGAACTTACTTAAAATATATAAAAAATTTGGGCCTTGTGGAAGTGTAGGTTCCCAAGATGCTGGCAGTATTACCTCTCTGAATAGCAATGATTATTCTTTGCGCGAGGTAGTTGCCGTAAAAGGATTATAAGAGTGGATCCTGTACTATGCGCATTCCAGTTAGCTGGGCCATGTTATGTAAAACTACAAATTACAAAAATTTGTATTTTTAACCTTCATGCAACGTCCATCATCATCAACAGCGCATGTCCATATCACTCCACTGCTAGACGCAGCTGTCGTAACTGATAAATGGTCGTGCGACGGGCGGTTTTGAGATCTCCTGTTGGTCGCACGATCGTTGCCAATTAGGACAGCGCCTGTGACAGGTTCAGCGTTACAGAGATGAAGGTATAGCTTACAGACTCTATTATTTAAATGATAGTGAAAGCCGCGTCAAAATCCGTTGCGTTATTTAGTACAAGTTACTGGAGGACAGACGCGGAAAATATGTAAGGGTTGTAGGGTCTTGCCCTGATGCTATGTGGTGTACTTACTGTTATTAGGATTCCTGTTCAAACAACTGTTCAGCACGTTGACACTTTTATTTGAGAAATTTGTACATATTATTGGTATATTCTTGGGTTTGGCCCTTGAGGCTCTGATTGCTCATCATCCTTGCCTGGAAAATTAGTTAGTACTGCAAATTCTGACTACGTTGTAATTACGTTCTACAAATATTTTGAATCGAATTGAACTTCGATTAGAGTATTTTCTTTTGGGGAAATGATCTCTCGTTTCCTAAATATCCAATTGGTAAAAGTAATGATGGTTTTTGAACAATACAAGGGTATTGGGGTGTGTGTCTGGATTCTTACCGTTGTATCTTCTTGTTTTCCTTTGGTGTGTGTTTCTTTCGTGGCAAATACTTGATTTTGTATATAAAATATCACATTTTCCAAATTAATGTTAACCTTTTATTATTTTATTCTTTATACGTCATATGTTGTCATGCGGACACAGTTCATAGTCGGCGGAGATTTTAATCTTTTTTGTGCTCCCCTTATTCTAGATAATTGCTGGATCCAATTCTTCATCATGTCTTCATGGATTATATCCCTCTCTGATAAACACGAGGTCGTCCGAAAATAAATATCGACTACTTCGGAAACTGGCTGGTCGACTATGAGTACTGGCCATCAAGACTATATCTTCTTTTGTGCCAAATGCGTTCTCGAACGTGTTTAAGTAAAGACCCGAGCCTTCGTTAGAGAGTGCAGCTGATGAGTGGGCAGAGTTCTCTCAGCCTTCGAACTAGAAGGTGGATCAGTATCATAGCTAGAAGAAGCTATTTTCAGAAACCAAAACGAAATATAAGTGACCGGTCAAAGTATGCACGTGACTGCATAAAAGTTTATCTTCGAAATTCTCTAACCAATTAGTCTGTCGAGTCAATCTGCAACCTGTACTTTTTCGGCCAACAGTGAACCCAGTGATCCAGCCCGGGCATAGGTTATGTGGAGTGGACTTTCGTACTTCTAAATTTTAAATTTTTTAAGTAATTTTAAACCTTTTATACTTATGTATAATAAGTATGTATTTAAAAGTATATAAGTAGTATATCAGTTATCTAGCACCCATAGTACAAGCTTTGCTTAGTTTGGGGCTAGATGGCGCTGTGTGAATTTGATAGATTATCCCCAGATTATTGCCATATCCACACTTTATAATTTTTACTACTGTCAGTCAATTCGGATTTATCGTGGTCCTATTATAACTAAAAACCTATATTTAAACAAATAAGTTGGCGACTAATGTAAATGATCACATTCTCAGTCAGATCAAGGTAGACGAGGTTGTGTAGAATACTATATAATACTTATACTCTTCTAGATCTAAACTCTTTCATGAACCTGGCCTACTAGCGCAGTCTCATAACCTGTGACTCTGAGTTCTTGTTATGCTTCTGCTGAATTTGACCACACCGAAACTATGTAACAGATTCAGCAACATAAATCTGAACAGTTAAAGATAACCTTGAAAGTCATTACTTATGCTCAGTGCAGAACCAGTTCACCAGATATCCTTTTAAGATTATCACATATTTATTTGTGATTATTTTCATAGGGTTTTGATAAAATGGGTTGACGATGAGCTTTCCACGCGGGCAAAGTCGCGGCCAACAGCTGAAGTTGGATATTTGTGCCAAACTTTTTACTTTGCTATACTCAATGGTAGGTGCCACAAACTTATCCGACACGGTGACGGCGTCGCTGTTGTTGACAAACAAAATGTCATTTTTAAATGGCGACACTTAGTTCAGTTTTTGGCCATCGGGCCAGATAAGTTTTTGGCGAAATTTTAGTGACAATTATTTGTCACTAAAAGCTTCCCCCAAACAGGGGCGATCTGTATTTCTTAAAGCGAATACAACAGAGAACCCACGACGCTATGTGCAAGCGGGTGGCCGTGACACCCCCCTTCGCCGCTGCGCAGGTCATGCATGTGATTATTATGATGATGGGCAGGTGCATTGGCTATCTTTCGAAGGTTAGGCATGGCCTCTGACCGGTGTAACTCGGGTGTAGTTTATAATTATTTTGTTTTTTTATTGTCAATAGGCTTGCATTTGACCTGAACTCACCTGATGGAAAGCGACGTTGAGGTCGAAGATGTAGCATGTATTCGGACCATATGGCGAAAATAGACAACTTTAAAGGCTTTAAGCGCTTTTGTTACAATTATTATTTGCAACCTAATGTTAGATATAATTTAATTACCTAGTGTATGTGTGCATTTCCCCTGATTTCCAGCATTGACTTATTCCTGTCTTGTATTGCGCTGTCTCCGCTTTTTGAGAGGGAAGGCGGAAACACTTATTAATCCTATCCGATACTTCGTAATAAAATTTGTTGCTGGTTTCAAGACAGTACTGGGACTAGCTTGTGCTCGGGTGCATTCTATGGGCGCGCCTGAGTGTCACGACTATCCATAAATCTGAGGGCGATAGCTGCCAGCCGGTTGCGGAAGGGCAGGACAGGATTTTGTGGAGATCTCGGAGGGAGGCATATGCTAAACAGTAGGTGTCTTTTGGCTGATATAGTGATGGTCTGTCCGCAGGCGCATTCAATCCAATAGTACGCGACCGCATCGCCCACGCCTGTGTGGGGTAAGGGTATATTATGGATTGCGAATAGAGTTACGAAGTACATACTCTATGGATACAACTTTGTGATATCCAGTCTCCCAGTCTCTAGCCAAACTCATTTTTCAGTATATAAACTCCTTGCCCTGCTGATGTAAAAGCCCTGCTTTATTGCGGGCACAGACCTACAGAAAAGGTCTGCTAAAGTCTCTCTTAAAATGTTCATTCAATCGTTATCAAGCGCTTGCCGAGAAAGGTAGACGTTTAATGCTTGACGGGTAGAAATGGTCGACAGCGAATTAATGTGCATCACCTTACTGCTTGGCGCGAAAAACTAATAAAAAAAGGAAAGAAGGTAGGTTGGATGAGGAGGAGAAAATTAATGCGGGTGAGCAGTACCAGTCTACTGCCACTGAACACTAGTTACTACACTGAGAGCCGTCAAACTTAAAACTATCATCCGAAATGTAGATCTCAACATGTACTATCATGACTATATAGGAACTAGTTTTCTAAAAGCAATAGAATCAGACATATAACCCCTTTAAGGTTGACAGCTGTCAACGAGTACTATCATATCTCTTATGGAACGAGTGTTCTAGGACCAATAATTTCCGAGTAGAAGGAGTAACCTTGGGCTGGACCCTGTTCAAGCCCCAGGCTAAACAGAGCCAATTCTTGACCCGGATCAAATTCATGTATTCACGAAGACTGACGGCAGTAGACTGATACGCCTACCCGCATTTATTTTCTCCTCTTCATCCAACATTTCAACTTCACATAAACATATCTATATGCGATAATCCTTGTTTTTCATATTCCAACTTGGGAGTTTTTGCACTGTCAAAATAATGGACTAAGGGTCAACCATAGAGTTATATACCTTTCCCAGGTATATTAATCTCTTTGATGATAACAGATCCGCTCCGATCGGCCCGGCCCGGAAAGCTAACGGGCTGTATATGCCGATTATAAGGAGATTATATGCAAGCCTCACCTCTTTCTGACCGGTTTGAATGTCTTGACCGGGTGCGCTCTCCGGGCGTCTCCGGGAGTCTTCTGACTGGTCGAACGGTCTATAAGTGTGTAACGGCTTTTACATTTTCTATAAAAATAATATGACCTTCAGGTTCAACCCGGGCCGGCTCAGCCCGGCCCTGACCAGTAGGTCTGTGCCCGGCCTTAAAATTCTTGACGCAGCTTGTCAACTTAAACTTGTATTTCTAATGCGCGCGCCGACGCGACCTGCGTTTTACCTGCGTCGCCGACGCAACCTGCGTTATTGACGCGACCTGCGTCGGCTCGCGCATTTGAAATTCATACAGTTTTGAGTGACAGCTTAACGCAAGGCGCGTTGGCGACGCAGGGAGCGTCGATAACGCTACTTGCGTTATTGACGCTCCTTGCGTCGGCGACGCTTGTTATAATCCGGGCCTTACTCTCAATGTTACAGTTTTATCTTAGCGTAAGTAAGCCTCGCGCGTCCCTATTTCCTACCCGCCTTCTTCACTCCTGTATCTTTGGCGAGTAAGTTAAGAATAGGAGGAGGATTGTCATGGATAAATATGATTTGGCAATATCTGACTTCTTTGAAGTGGTCTGACCTTCCATTTTAAGCCTGTACACTAATGCACACGCCAGGAGGCGCGTGGGTTTCCGAGTGGTTAAGGTATCCGACTTGTAAGCGAGAGATACAGGGTTCGAATCCCACTGCAATATAGTATGTACTGCAATATACTTCTGAGTTATGTACATTTGTTAAATGTTAACCGACGCTCTTACGATAAGGAAAAACAACGTGCTGAAACCTACACATTCAGGCGACTGAATGTGCCAGAATTAAATCTGGACAGATTCCCCTGGTAGTAGGGTCACGAAGGTCAGATGTCAGTCGCTCCTCTGTAATTATCTGATCTGCCAAATCTTGGATTATAGTCAAGGAGGACCCGGGGCCCTCGTGCGTGAGAGCTTAACCGGGACATTAACACGAAGAATATTATCCATACTAATATTAATGATGATGATTATTATTATTATTCTCTTCCGACCGGTTTCGGCCATGGTGACCCCTTCAACCCCTAATCAGATCTGCGCTGATGATGCACGCACGAAGATGGCTTGCATAGCCAATCTTCGCGGCAAACTCCCGTGCACAATGTGATGATGATTACCTATATTACAAAGAGGAAAGATTTGATTGATTGTCGGTTATTTATTTGTGTGTTTAGAATGGATATAATCAAAAACTACTTAACCGATTTTAAAAATATATTACTCTATTTCAACCAATGAAGACTAAATTTATTTCTATTTGATATAATTTTCTTGTTTAAAATAGCCATCGCTTTTCCAGCTTCCTATCATTCAATATCCCATTTCGAAGTTTGCCGTTGGCGGAACAAAGTTTATCTCGGAAATCGTAGTGGTTTATTGTGTACCTATTTGTGAGATTTATCGTTACGCCAATCTTCAAGATATTGTTTATCTATCTATTGTGGCCTTTGCGACCAGATTGCAACTAATACATGAGTATTCATACATATTTCTTCAAATAAAACTGGACTGACCTCTGCTCTCATGCTAACATTTTGATTAAACATAAATTATGAATTAGATACTGGAAGTATTAAGAAATCCTACTAACTTGCTTTTAAAATAGTTATACTCAGTAAACATAAGATTACTGTATTCAAAACACGCCGGCTAAAATCTTTCTGTTTAGAACACTCCAGGTGCATATAAAATATGCGTTCAGAAATTTTGCAATTTTACTAAATGCTTAAACGCTTGAAATAAAACTAATTTAAGTTTCTATTGTTGGTGTAATATAGGAAGTATGCTTTCACAGTCCAGAAAAGGTGTTCAGTTTTACACAATAATTGTTATTTCTAGGGTTATTTTAGCATTTGTATAGCTAGGAGACATGCTCTCGTTCACAAATACTTCAAATTATGTGTTACCATAATATAATAAATTAAAACAAGGAGCTCGAAAGGGGAGTATTTTTGTAAGCAGTGCCATAGTTTTTAGTAGCTTCTTTTTCATTATTGATATTATATTTATTATTTATTTTCTACAGAAACGATGAGAAATATATTGGGTTTCAGAAAAACTGATTATTTTTTTATCTACGGACAGTATCAACAATATACAGAGAGTTTAAAACATTAAAATAATAAAATAATGTAATAATCAATGTCAAAATAGAAAATTAATGCATAATATTACTAAGGTAAAATGCTACAAAGCATGTCATGTATACATGATAGACTCATGTAAATTTCCAAAATTATAGTACCGGTAAGTTGGTAACTTATTCAAATAGTCAAGCTTTATGGTAGGACAAAAAATTTATGTCCGTTATTTAATACAAAAATGAGATGGAAATCAATATTATATATGATCCCCATCCCAGGTTATTAATTTTAGCTCACGTAATAACTAAATAGGTAAATGACGTAGCGCAGAGCAGCATTCCGTGATTTCCAAGAGTAAATGCAGGCAGCTTCCGCGATTCCAGCAGCGCCGAATGTGGAAATATGGAACTTATGTAACAGAAAGTTTATTTTATTATTTGTAAATAATCGGGCTGCGACTGCCTGATCACCGCGCAGTCGTCGCGTTGCGCCCGGCTAGCCACCGTGCAGTCATCATCGTCCGCGCCAATATGGTAGGTTGCTCGATTTAGGCGCGATTCCTACGCGGTGACTAGGCGGACGCGAAGCGTGCGCGATTTGCAAGCGGCGAGGTATAAACGGACCCAATGTTTGTTTGTTTGTCGCCAAATCGCGCAAAAAATAGGTGCCCAAGAATAGCACACCGCGGCTTTAACGTGGTTAGGTATTCAATGTGATGTGTGAACGAGATTGTCTCCAAAATAACATTTTTATCTCTGTCTACACAGTCGTTGTCGAAATCAGTAGGGTCAACGTACCTCCACCGAAGTGATTCAGTTCATACGTTAATACGCACAGTTTTTCTATAACTTTTATCTTTGACGGAGTTATTTATTATCAAGCAAGTTCAGTTTTTACAGTGATTGGCCAAAAAATATCCACTTGGCTTCAAAATTTAGGTTGTGCTCTCGTGCGCGAAGGCCCGGGGTCCGCCTTGACCATGATCCAAGACTTGGCAGATCAGATAATTAGAGATTATTATTAATAATAATAATAATAAATCTTTATTTCAGGCTTTAGACCCATGATTTAAACATTACATAATAATGAAATAATTTAAAATCAGAAAATAATAATAAAATAAACATAAAATAAAATATAATAGTATAAATTGTCAATCCAACTACAGCTAAAACACAATTAAAACTTCACTAATAGCCATTATATTATTGGCCAATCACTGGTTATTATATAGAGGTATATTAGAGGTCTCTTTAGAAGTGAGCAAGGCTTGATGATTCTCCTGGTGTTTCTGACGTCCATTGTGCGCCACGTTTCCTCACGATGTTTTCCCTCGCCCTAAGAGCATGACGGCCCAGGGGATCTTACTCGGTACCTCTCGCTTACGACTCGAATCCTTCAGCCATTAGGCCACCGACGCTCTCTGTGTGAAATACTTAGATAGAATGTAACTCCGAACAATTGTTATTGATTTATTTGAAAGAATAACATGATTTCTGTAATAAATCACTACAGTCAATGTTTATATTTGCAAAACGAAAGTAGGTACGAGTAAGTAAACAACGTTTGTTTACAAATCAAATATAAACAGCGAATGAAGAATATAAAGCTCGCCGTGAAAATATTTCATTCCGGGAACGGGAACAGAAAGCTAAGATCCTCTACTGAGTAGTTCGTTGACTGGGCCGTGTTTCATAGGTACCTTTATATTTTAACTCATTTATTATTGAAGCTATACTTACTTTAATCATCGAACTATTTTGTTACGATGACTTTAATACAGGGTGAGCAATCGAAATGGGTCCGTTAAAAAAACCTAAACTAAAAGAGATAATGTAATTTGTTCTATAGCCTATTTTAGAATAAATATACCGCCAGTTATAGATACATACTCTTATACTGTCACGGTACCAAATGGCTCCTGTTCATCCAGTCTCAGGGTCCCCAGCGGAAGACCTTAGTCAAGTAACAATCGGTCACCCATCCAGTTCCCGGAGCGTTGCTTAACCTTAGTTATCGGTCTCACAATCACGCTGCCACTAGACCAGTGACGCTTTTAATTGTATATATTAAATACAAAGATGACTATCAGATATCGGGTGAGATGTTGGAGGGTTAAACAACTAACTCCATTAAAAACAACTCTCAACAAAAACAATGGCATGGACGCCATACCAGAGTGCCGACTTATATATTATTATTATTATGTTGCTTGCGCGCACTGTACTAAATGTAATTTAATGGCAATAATAGACTATGACGAGGAAATTTATCTCGCTCGACGCTGTTGTGACTAGGTCGTGGATATCGGACTTCCGGAATCTAGGTCATATTTTTCCGATATTACAGCTTCGGAATTGAGAAGCCTCCGTAGTTCCGGTATGTGATTGTACTAATATGATTAATGTTTCGAGCGTTTTTTATTATCTTATAGAAAAGATAATCCTACAGTCAACATACAATGGTTTAGCTTTTTGCCACAAAGCTAAGCTATAATACTACTATAATACTTAATTTAGATTGGTTTATTGAAATAGGTAAAACGTAGGGAAGCTGTCATTTTACTTATGTTATACGGCTGACAAATAGGCAAGCAGACCACCTGATGGAAAGTGGTCACCGCCGCCTGTGGACATCAGCAACACGAGTATCACCAATGCGTTGCCTACCTCAAATGAGACATCTAGTATAGCTATCTCTTGAATATCCCATGTCCTTATTCAAAGGAAACACTGTGGCTGGGGGCTCGTTTCACTACGAATAGTACGAGCGAGAAACGTCCTTTCGAACCTTCGCGTGGACAAAAAAAACGAGAGTCTACGTATGGATGAGTACCCAGCCCGCGGCGGGTGGGCGATAGCGGAATTGTGCCGTGGGTACCAGATTAAAAAGTTCTTTAGAGCATTCCCCATTGTACAGCCGGTAGAACACACACAGAGAGCTAAAGTCCCATCGAACAGCCAGTGGTTCTAACTTGCTTGTTACCGGGGATCGTCAACAATAGATAAAGAATAGAATAGAATCGTTGATTTCATAAAAACCAATAACTTAAACTATTTTGTGATGCTTAGGGGGCGTCGGATAAATCGGGAATAAGTGATTCATTAAGTAAAAGTTCTTAAAAACCAAACGACTTTGTATATTTCCATTCTTTTCAAAAACTTCCAATTACGAAACCAGTGTCGGAATTCCGGAATTGAGTTTAATTTTCGAGATTTCGTTCCATAATGGACAATAGTTCCGATATTGTTATGCTCTGTTATGACATGCTCTTATTGTAATGTTATTGAGTACCGCCACCTTTGTTATTGTACACCGTACACCTACTATGGGTAACCACACCGACTAATGTCGAAAAATACCCGACAAGTTTCCATACACTCAAATATTTCCTCTATTATTAAACCGGTTTTTAAAAATACCAACTTTACATCAATCCAGATTAAACTGGCTTTCAAATTAGAGAAACTACAAGAAACGGCGCCGACTAAAATTCGATGGAAGAGTTATGAAATTCTTTATAAATGTGGTTTGCACCGTCGAAATTTTTCATCGACGTCTGTGCGGAAAGTTCGTCAAAGATCATATTGAACATAAAGGAGAGTATTTCCGAGACGTCAGAGTTTTGGTTTCACAAAGAATTTTATGCATCGTTCCATAATCCATGTCGTGCTGTTTAGTAGACGGCATTTTAATTTGGTCAAAGTTTCCGCTGTTTACAAGTGAGCCATGGTCATATCATATTTTCCTGTACGAGCTTTATAAGGTAGGTAAATTTAATAGGTATTATGAAGTTATTTGATTAATTTAGTCTGGGCGGCTATGTGACTTTCCTTCTTAACTTATGTATCCCCCTTTCTGTATCAGATCTTTGGTGAAAATTGAACTTCTGTTTAAAGCATTAACAGGCGGGTGAGCATTTTGTGCCCTAATGTATTTCACACATTAGTGAAATATAAAAATATTATGTTTATAATAAAAACAGGTAGGTAGGTAATTCCATAAACAATGAAAATGCAAATTTATGTAAAACAGTTTTTATTTATCACAACACCGCCAAACGCGGGGTATCACATAATTTTGGTAAAAATATAATGACTACCCTAACGAGCGAAAAAAAATAACCGCTTACAAAAATAAAACATATAATATGAAATACACACCGCAATTACCTAACCAATTACGCGGAGTATAATGAAGGGGAGGCCGGCGCGATTGCAGGCTCGACGGGGCGCGTACTCCGCTGGCAAATACGGATATTTGCAATCGCAGGATCTAACTAACTGAGTTTGTTATTATATAATTAAGCAATATCGCTCGTAAAATGTGCCAAGAAAGAAACAGAGGGATGAAGTTTAAAAAGGAAATCATAACAATATTTCACAGCATGTGACGTATCAGTTGTAAACACAGCCTTCGGGAAAAATGTTTTATTCAAAGCGCCTTGGCGACGACAGGGCTCGGAAGATAGGGATGCGGGGCCTTGACGCTGCTTCGAACCGAATAATACCTAATAACGCAGAAAAAATATTCTTGTTGAGAATGTTTTTCCATTTATATCGTATCGAAATAGTTATCTCGAGGAGGAAGGTTTAGCTGATCATTTGAGGTGTGGTGTAGAGGTTGAGGAAGGGCGCCTGCTCGCCTTCCTGCAGCCAGTTGTCGGGCGCGTAGGCGTTCCCGCGCCGCTCCACCACGTGGAACGTGTACGCGTGCCGGCTGTGCGCCGACTGGTTGGGCGCGCTCTTGTGCACCACGTGCCCGTGGATCAGGATGCAAGTGCCTGAAAGGATCACTTATTCTTAACGGTACTCAACAAAAGCCATGCTGTCCATGGAAATGTGACAGTGTTTTTTTATTACGAAGTATTTATAAACCTGAAGGGTTTTATGAAGAGTCACCTGGCAGGTGGCTCTTCATAAACATCGTTGTGGTATGAAACGTTATTCTATAACCCTATGTCCAATTGTTTATGAGTACGTATGTGCGTGCCAAATGCTTCGATATTAGAATCGGAGAGGACAAAGTTAACGAATCGATCTGTTTCGTTTCTGTGCCAACCAAATTTAGAATAACGATCGTATCTGACCGAGTTTTGCGTCGAGGCCTTGCTGAATAAACAATTTGTTACCGAGCTTAAGAGCCTTTCATCGTCACTTGCCTTTAGTGACCGGGACAGCTTTGAAGCTGGACTCCGGATAGACGGCGGCAGGGCGGTCGTAGTCGAGCCGGCCGTCGCTGTGCATGAGCCGCCGGTGCACGCCGGAGCGGTGCGAGCCGCGCGCCATCCACAGGCACCCGTTCTGCACAGTGGCGTCCTCGAGGGCGATCCAGAAACCCACGGCCGGCACCGGGTCCGTATATAGGTACGTCGCGTCTTGGTGCGCTGTCACTGGAAACAAATCATCCTCATTAGAGTCCGGATTTGAACCTTCTTGACCTTTTTTTTCAGGCCTAAATGAGGTCCTAGCTGAACCCAAGCTTTAGTCGTCTTGTACCGGACTCCCCCCTCCAACATGTATTTCATGTATGCTGGGGGAGACCGTTCACACTGCAGCTGACTGTACGAAGTAGGATGTTTTGCCATTTTATATACATACTAGTACTTTGCCGGTCACGACACATCTAGGTACCGAAATTGTCTATCCATTGTCACGAAACCCGAACGAAATTCATTTAGATTCAATAGGGTTTGTCGCTGTACCATTAAAGCGAGTTTGTTCAGATAAAAGTTCGTATATGTGGTGTATGTATGTGCGCTTTGCTTGCACATTTTTGTAACTTTCCATATTCATTTGTATCACGTAGGTTACAACAGATGAACTCCATTAGGGAGAAACTGCACGATATAGTCTGCGAGCTCTACACTAACAGGGGTGTTCATCGTTGAAAGTATTTATTTATAGAAGCAGCATTGCTTTTAAGAGTAAAGGCTAAAGGTTATTATAAACTGTTAAATGTAAACGAAAAATAAACTAATTAAGTATATATCAGTTTCAGTCCTTATTAAGAATTTCCCAATTTATTAATATTGCTTCTGGATAAAGGCAATTAAAAATTAATGTAGGCAACTAGCTTTGTAAAAGCATGCAATTTTGTGCAGCCATCCCCTCTGTCAGACATAATTAAATTACTGAACCGTCAGTGAAGCTGAGTTATTCATTATAATAAAATAACCAGCGCCCAGCCCCAGCTTCGCACGGATGCAATTCAGAGTTCTCGATCCCGTTTGATCCCGGGGGGATATTGGGATATAAAGTAGCCTATGTCAGTTCTGGACAATGTAGCTTTCTATGGGTGAAGGTATTTTTAAAATTGATTGTGTAGTTTCTTTTAAACTTTATATTTATTTACAAAATAAATAAAACTACCTATCTCATGATCATTAATCATCATCACACACTTGGGCGTTATGATAAAAAATAAATAATTATCTTTTCGTTAATGTCCCGGTTGTGCCCTCGAGTACGAGGGCCCGGGGTCCACCTTGACCATGATCCAGGATTCGGCAGATCAGGTAATTTTAGTGGAGCGACTGTCATCTGATCTTCGTGACCGTGTTAACAGGGGAACCTGGCCCGATTGGATTACCACTTTATCTAATATTAACCTTTAGGTTACAAAATTTGCCCCAAGTCCCTTGATAGCGGAATATTGCCCAGATAGCTGGCCGCGTATTATGTAAGCTTTTAGGTTTTAACATAAACTGACAAACATTCAAATATTTTCTGTGTACAATTGTTTTCAATATAACTTTAGATTAAGTACCTATATTTATTGTTTGTTCTCAATTTCAATGGCTCATAATTTAAATATATGTAGAAAGATTGCAATGAAGTCACAGACATCGATGCATCGGTTAAGTAACAGACACTTTAGTAAATTAATAATTATTTAATTTCAACCTTACACAATAAACTTTTTACAATTATTAAAAAGAGATTCATCCCGTGTGTAAAGACACATATTTATTAAAAACGAGAACGTGTTCGCTCAACTGGTGTAATAAATCCATGAGGTATGTGTGTGTCTATGCATAAATTAGACTGCACTTCGATTAAACCTCGCCCACGATACCTACTGCTATGCATCAAGAGAAGCTTTTTACTCTGCTCTGATTTTATTTTGAGCGCAATGTAATGCACGAACGTTGTGTGCAGTTATCGATATACTACTTAATAAACAATCTGGCTGGCAATTCTGTATGGAATTAAAAACGCTAAAGTGATTCACACGAAGGAAGTCGCCGACTAGTTTACACGAACATATGATAAGTTAACATTTATAAAGCTAACTTCCTGCTAAGGTAAGTTTGAATGGCTTTCGAGCACGTTTTGCTTCAAGTACTACGACTTGGCGTAGCACTCGTCGTAGCACTCTTAAGGAGGTGCATTTGGTTTCGATCGGCCGGAGCTCTCTATTGCGGTGACGTCCTAGTACCTACCCTCGCCGCCGATCCCAGGGTTCTTGTATATGTACATGCTCTGCACCACGGCCGGCTCCGCAAAGCCCAGCTGCTGGCAGACGGCCTTCACGCGGTCGCTGTACGTGTAGCAGCGGAACATCGGGTGCAGCAGGTGTAGCGCGTGCCCCACCTGGACAGCATTTCAGAAATAAATAAAGTACATTTAGTGATATCGCATATCGATGTAGTGTTTCGTTTATACAATATTTTATTTACGTGTAATGTTACAGTTAGGACTATAAAGTATGTTCTTCGTGTTGGGCCTCAATGTCCTTGGACAATCCAGAGGGGGTTTCTTTAGTAGTGTAATGTATCTTTAGTTTTCGTACTAGACTAAAGAGATGTATGTATAGAGTGGCCTACTCTGAATTCAAAGGTCAATGCTCAAAATAACTGAGTATACAAGAATTATATTTATTCTGCTGAATATCGACGTTTGAACACGGAAAAGCTTTCACGGTATGATTCAGATTAAACGGGATACTGGGTCTCAATATAAATTCGGATATTATAGTAATATATTACATTAATCCATGCTTTGTGAGTTGAGTGGGCATATCGGCGTTAATGACCCGGTTATGCTCTCGCACACGAGGGACCTTGATCCAGGATTTGACAAATCAGATAACTACAGTGGGGCGACTGCCCTCTGACCTCCGTGACCTTGTTAACCGGGGAGCCTGACCAGATTGGATAATGGTTACACATTATCCAATCTGGTCAGATTCCTCAGTCGCTTGAAACGCTTTGTGAGTTATTAACAAAAAATTTGAAATTGTACTACTAGTATTGGAATAGGAATTGGTCATGAGAATATTTACGAAATATGCCGCCAGAATCGAGTGGGCTTCCACCGACAGACACGGGCAAAAGACATGTGTCATGTTCTTATTTAGCTAGCGTTGCAAGCGTCAATCGATGCTTTAGCGCATTGGCTGAAATTCCCATTTTCCGTGGTCGTAGCTACACAAATTCCGCCGGGGCGCGGCGGATGGCTCCGCTCGGAACGAGCACGGCTCTCGAACCGAGACGGGCGGCTTTACAAAGTAGCAATTTCTCGCTGCACGCTCTCCAAATTCCGCACACAGTTACTGTCTGACACTCAACCGAGTGCGTCAAAACGGTTCTAACAAAGCCGAACAGCCAATTATAAATATAAAGCGGTTGACAACAAGCAAATTACCGTCGGCAAAGTGAGCCTTTTCATAACGGACCAAAAGGAAAAACGTAATGATAACATTTTTTCCTGGCTAAGCTTTGTTGAACGAGTGAACAATTACGAGAATTTTTGATGCCTTTGGAATTAAGTTAATAATTCATTCACCGAAACCATTAAAAATATTGTAGTATTTTACACACTTTTACCTCACGATTACTCAAATTTATTGAAAGCTCTACCATCAAAGCGAGAATATTTAATACCCTTGGAATTAAGTCAGTAATTGATTCAGCGAACTTGTTATAATACAGCCTTAAATTCTTATTCATCATCACAGCCCATTACAGTCCACTGCAGGACTAAGGGCCTTTCCCAAGAAAGGGGAGGTTATTGCCATAATCTCCACGCTTGGCGGGCGGCATGTAAACGCTGCTGCCCAATTTCCAGTCCACGGAGATTCTAGATCTTTTGCCTCGAAAACATTAGGTGCCTCATGTGTAACGTGTTGGTTTCGTGGGTGAGGCTCTAATTCCCGCAGTGGACTGTAATGAGCTGTGATGATGTCGTGAATCCCAGAAGTCCCCATTTGCTATGACATTCGCAAGCTAAAGTTATGTTGCAATAAAAATAATATTCGCTAATAACAAATTATTTACATATCTACCCAACATTAATAAATATTAAGTATTCAAAAAGAGACAAAAGCAAATTCATGAATTAAGGTCGTAGAACTAAATAACCCAGTGTACTATCGAGATGATGAATAGGTACATATTGTGTAATCTATTTTTATCTATATTAACGACTTTTTTGTAAGACCTAATAACCTACGGTAATCTTGCAGTGGGTGTGCACACCTTTGAAACTTCTTTTCCGCGCTTTTAAAAGTAGAACGCATAAGATCAAAGTAAAACCGTGCTAAAAGGCACTTCTAATAAGTCGAGATCGGATCCTTTGAGCTTGTAGATGCAATAAAATTCCCGACCTAACTAGCTACGGCTTAAAACTCGACTAAGCTGAACTCTATTTCCTATGTTGTTACTAGGGTTGCCAACTTTTTTGAGAACAAATATAGTATTTCGGATTCATTAGCCATAAAATATATTAGATAGGGAATTATTAAAAAAATATATAGTATTTTTATTCTATATATAGTATAAAACAAAGTCGCTGCCCGCCGTTTACGAAAATATAGTAGATTCGAATACTATATTAAAATTTTAAAATAATAGAAGCAAGCACCTAAGACAGTAGGATACTTACTATATTATATAGTAGGGTTGGTAACCCTAGTTGTTACCTACCTTGTTGAGGGAGACAGCGGGATCCACCGTTAGCTCGCCATCCGCTTTCAAAGCTTCGCTCTCGAAGAAATAGCTTATTTTGTCGTTACTCTCTAAGAAGTAAGTGTCCTTCAATTGCTGGAAAAGAAAATAAATTTCTGTGTAAATTGTTTTTAAATTAGTTACCCACTTGGGGTGGTACGGCTTACGGACATGAGAAGATGTATGAATGTGGAAAAGGCAAAAGAGGTGTGAGGTCGTAGTTAGGGGCACTCGAGGGTCTCTGCCTATCCCTTATGGGATACGGGTGTGAGTGTGTATGTATTGGGGTGGTACAATCAAACAGGCTAATGGCTTATTTGGCGGAACTTCTATGATCCAAAAATAATATTTATTTTAAAGTATGTTTTTGTAGCGGGAATTAGTGTTAATAAAATAAGATCAAGCCATCATGAACTTAGGACTAACGAACAGAATACTTCATTTGAGTATCGGATAGTCCCCTCACTGTATAATAGTTTAACAGACGCGAGCGAGCATTGCCGACCGAAATCAGAGTCGCACATATTGCAACGGCTGCAAAGTTAGCAACTAATTTAATCATGTTATTCATTTAATCATATTTCCTCGCTATAAATCCGCCTGAACTACGGATATTCTAAACTTTACATTTTCCTACAGATTCCAAAATTTGAAGTAGCAGTATAACTTTGTCATAGGAAGTACTTTGCTAATTAATTAATTAGAGAGGGTGTTTCTGAGAGACAGCTCTGCAAAATATGTACACATGTTGGTATAAGTACTAGTTTATTTCACTGTAGGTAGTACTGTAGGTACTGTCGACGAGGTATGCGGGAAGCTTGGTCGTGCTTCTTTCTCGTTGCTTCGCCTCGCAGGCACCGCCGAGCGCGGTGTGCTGCGATCATGTTATTTCCCACTGTTCACTCGGTACTATCATTCGGGGCGAAATTATGGGCGCGCGCCTGCGGGTGGCACCGCGCGTTTGTAGCCCAAAAGCGGGCGGTACGTGCCGTTGTCGGCATTGCTGACCAGGAGGAATACTGCAAGCCTTTATTTAAAAAATTAGGCATTCTCACACTGCCATGTGAGTATATATATATCAGATTGCGATTTTCACTTACCGGAATGTAGCCATGTTCAATCTGAAGTATGTGTCGTCGCGCGCCTTAAGAAGCAACGAAAACAAGGGGGACAACTTCTCCCAGTGCCCCATAAGCTTACAATATCCGAACGGTCGGTGTATGTTTTGGAGCCTACTGTCTTCAATAAACTCCCGGAACACGTTAAGAATGCAACTACCATCAATAGTTTTAAATTTAAACTAAAGAAGTGGTTGCTAGATCAATCCTTTTACGACTTTGACGAATTTGTCAATTTGAAACGTACACACCAAAAGGTGTAGTTTAATTTATTTGATTGCCTTATTCCGGACTATTTTTATTTCTTATTATTATTGTAATAAGTTACGACTGTTTTACATGTAATGTACCTATGGAATAGGTAAGATTAATTCATGACATTTGAAAATATGTAATAATTATTGTAACATTCATTATCAATTGACTTGTAACACTGTTACCAATAAAGGATTTGTATTTGTATTTGTACCTTCTAATATTGACGGAAAAGTCCTAAAGCTATCGCAAATGCTAACGTAAAGAACAGGCGTTAGGGCCCCATGTGATGATTTGAAAAAAGCTGCAGATGGATGCTGGATGCGGCGAGCCGAGGACTCATTAAATAATCATTGGCGTTAATGTCCCGGTTGTGCTCTCGAGAACGAGAGCCCGGGGTCCGCCTTGACCATGATCCAGGATTTGGCAGGTCAAGTAATTACAGTGGAGCGACTGCCATCTGACCTCCATGACCCTGCTACCAGGGGAACCTGACCAGATTGGATCATGGTTACACATTCAGTCGCCTGAATGTGCAGGTTTCATCACGATGTTTTCCCTCACCGTAAGAGCATCGGTTAGTATTCAAGTAATGTACATAACTCAGAAAACAGTCATTGGTACATGGCCGGAGCGGGATTCGAACCCGGGACCTGTGGCTTACGAGTCGGATACTGTAACCGCTCGGCCACCGACGTTCCTCGAGCCGAGGACTCATTGGCTGAAGCTAATGTCCAGTATGGAGTAGTAGATTTAGGCTTCTACTTATATGACGATAAATATGTTACCTGCTTATTAGTTGTGGAGAATACTGCACGCGCGTCACGATCCGGCAGCGCGGTTGTCAGCTGCTCGCCAGCGGAACGCAGCTCGTCGCATTCGGCCGCCGTGAGGAACCCCTCCAGCACCACGAACCCATCCTCCTCCAGCTGGAGGAAAAATAAAATAATTACGCTCCACACTTCTAGCTTCATAGGATTTCTTATGCCTGGACGCCTACTGCCGCTCTAGTTGACTTAAAAACAAATACATACTATGGTCGCGTCGTTTTCCCATAGGGATTGGCAGAGGCCACATTGCGTCGGTGACCTAGTGGTTAAGGGGTCCGACGCCTCAGATACCCCTCGCTCGTACCGCGTTTGAATTGAAGTGCCGCCATTTACTCTTTTCTGATATAATGTACATTAGTTTAATACTAATCGATGCTTTTACGGTGATGAAACCTGCACAATCTGTATCCATGATCCAATCTGATCAGGTTCCCTGTTAACAGGGTCAAGGAGGTCAGATGGCGATCGCATCACTGTTATTTACTGATCTACTAAATCCTGGATCTTGGTCAAGGCCGACCCTGGGCCCTCGTGCGCAATAGAAAGATGAATTGGTGTAAGATGTATATTGCTATAAAACTCAAAATTGTTGCAAACATGTACTAATATTTTTTATCCAGAGTTAAGCGTCGTGTCGTATCCTCGGCCTGCTTATTGATGAATACCTAAGCACTTCCCCAAGTAAATTATATTGTTAAAAAGAATATTAAGTAACTATTGCATCTTAACATCGATTAAATTAATTGTTGAACGTGTTTGACGCTTGTTTGAACAAATCTTGTGAATGTTTGTCTGAACAAATGGTAAAATTTATAACGTCTTTAATGGCGCTTTGTACAACGATTCTTAAGTTTCGATAGCTCGAATTATAACTGTATAAATTATAACTGTCAACCATTCGTGCCGGTGCGATGTGTGGCGAAATGATACGCAACGGATGGGATTAAGTTGTGTATTGCATCTTATTACCTAACGACTTATACTATAAATAACCTAAGGCGGGGTGAGGGGTGTACACACACTACACCGGAAGTGTCTTGTGATAAAAAGCCATAAACTACCTATATTGCAATTAGTAAGAATGAAGTTTTAGCGACTATCCGCATCCTTTCGTGTCTGGGTCGACACCGTGCCGAGGCCGTGGCTTACGTCTGACTTTTACATTATTCTGAGCCGAACAAAGAAAATGGACTTCAAATAACGACGTGACGTAAGTTTCACGTGTATGGCACGGCGACGCGACTGTCGGGCACCTCACGGCCAACAACTAGTGCACTGTAATGTAGTTGTCCAGTTCGAAAATGGACCTAAGAAACCGGAACTACAACGTGCACATTCCATTTAGGTACATAGATTACTGCAACCTGAGACGGTGATCTTTAACGGCGCACAGGTTGTGTTTGCACTTTTCTGAGTGCGGTCTATTTTCATCTAAATATATATCCCATCAACAACATTTCATGCAAAATTGGCAGGCAATCCTCGTAAGCTCTTAACAGTTTTACAGAGAAAAGTTATCACATATCATGAACAGCCAAGCTCTTAACTTTATAAAGCCTAACTCTACAACATTTTGGTCAGAAAGTATGGCTTGGCCGTTTTATAGAACTATTGCATGACACATAGGGTGAAATCAGTGGTCTACTGACGCAACGGTTAGGGCTGATGTCATTGGTCGGGCCAACTAGCATTAGTTGATCATTGTCTCTTATAGATCTACGTCTGAATCTGAAACGGCGAAGCTATATTTTTTCTTACTCATAAATCTGGGAGCACTTACTTCTGATTTTGTATGAAAAGAGCGAAAGAGTTTACTTTTGTCGGATTAGTTACCTGCTCAAAAATATTCTTCAATATCCATAAATATCTCTACAGCGGGCAAAGTTTCAAATCCAGTTGGAAACTTTGAGCAACATAATAATTATGTAGGTACTATGTGTGTATGTATTTATTTACTAGAAATATCTCAGGACCGTAGCTTGTACGTTCGTAGCTTGTGACATTCGATGTCTCTGCCTGCGTACAATAATTTTATACCTACCTATATAAAAGCTGCTGTATAAAATGACTTTCAAATTATCACATTTTAAAAGTATTTGCAAAAAAGTAAAGGGTATAGCAGAATTACGATTCAACGCCTGGCACTTAACGAGCAAAAAGGATGTGACAGTAATGGAGCGAGCGCGGCCTTCCTGTCTTCCTCCTGTTTCCCAATTTCAGGCCCTTTGCGACCTCGTAAAACACAACAATATTGTAATAAGTAACTATATAGGTAACGTTTTATTAACATCCAGTTTCAAGAGTTTTGCGTTCCACCCGAAATTGGTTGTTTGTTTTATGAATAAATTTGTTTGATTTAGCTAAAATATTTTCACGTCACAAGCTTTTAGAGCATGAATTTCAATGAATGTCTAGGTTTGCTTTGTATTGCATTTTACAATCACTGCACGATTTTATTTATCATGGGGTTTCGCGTGTTGAAACACCAATATTAAATGAAAGTAATAGACAGGAATTGAAGAGACGACGCAAACAGCATAATATCTTTTTGCGCCGGCCTTTGTTAAAATAATGAGAAGTTGTTCTCCCGAGTTGTGTTTGAAGATGACGTCGCAACGTCCACGGAAAGATAAAACGAACGTCATGTGTCTGTATAAGCAGTGTATACTGTAAAGAACACTGGTGAGATCTTATTTCAAATTATTTGAGCGTCTAGAAACTAAAACCACGTTGACTACAAATTATTTTACATATGAACAACATACTTCGACATTTATAGTCTGATAAAATGAACTATCTTAAGAAAAATTGCATTATTAAAAATAACGTTTGAAAAATGGGGGCATATCAATTCTAGAACAGGTTACAGTCACGTCGTCACCGGGTCGGATAAGTTTGGATAAGTTTGTTTGTGGCACACTTGGTAAGCTAGAGGATATATACCTCGACGCCATTTCAGTAGTCTATAACGTTTACCGCCTCCTTCGTTATTGTACCCCGTTTAAAATTACTCGGTTTGAACCGTCGGAGATTTAAACCCATAGAAGAAAAAATTCGCATTGTTCAAAATAATCAAAGTTTAAACCGCTCACAACTAATGTGTCAAGAATCTTATGACCATAATTCACGGTACACTTTTAGTTATAACGCAGCGGAGCTCCTTTGCTGCGATTTGTAGTGATTGGTATGCGATCATTTGCTTCATGCAAATTGAAAGGCAAAAGTAAACCGTCCATTATCACCATTATTGTAAATTTTTAGTAGAGGAATGGCAAAGGAAGGGACTAAGACTCATGCAGCCCGGTCGAAAATTCGAAATCTTTAAAACGAGATATCTTTCTTTCCAGATTTCGTACGATCGAAAATGATTATTGATATGAGTTCAGCAATATATGAACTCAATATAATTTTTCCACCAAGACGCACTACAGAAATTTAAACTAATTTTGTATGGGGCTATGGACCCTGGTCATTCTTTTTCTGCATGTCTTGAAATATTTTACAGAAAATATTCTTGGGAGACAATAACTAAAATACTTTTTTATTAGTGAGACAGAATCAATTTCATACCCAGTACGAAATATAGGTAGGTATTTTAACCTATTCATGGTGTTCAGGAATGAAACATAATTTAAAAATATTAGAAGATTTTTATAGAAAAAATTTAATAGATTAATTTAGAAAGATCTAAAAATTATATGCCAGGTCAGGTCCTCGCGCGTTTACCCGCGTCGAAGATACTACCGCATACAAACGATAAATGCACTCTCTTAATGCACGAAAGTATCCAGATTCACTAACCACTTAAGTGCGAAAGGAGTGAGCAAAAAGCTTTGCTTCAGTTAATACGCAAGAGATCTAAATGACACGTTTCGGTATCTTAGTTGGTACCTACTATAGGACTTTCAGTGTTGCTATGTAGGTACATTTCTGTAGAACCGATAAATATTCGTTTATCGTAACCGTTGATTGTAGAGACCTAAATATTTTTTAATACCGATAGTACATATTCTTCTTTTAGAATTTTGTATATATTTAAAAAGTAGACTTTAGAAGATACAGAAATAAACTAAAATTGATAATGATTGAATTCAGTGTTAAACTGGAATCAGCTAGGCTAGACTATGGAAATGTTGTATGTAAACAAGCGACAAGCGGGCGCGCTCGGCGGCCGCCGCGCGCATGCGGCTCACGTGGTCGCGCTATTTCTATGCGCACGATTATATTTAGAACCCATTTCAATGTTAGTAAGCGCTGAGGAGGGCTCTATGTTTAGCAACAAAACTATCACCAAATTGGTAAATTATTACGAAATTCAATTCGTTGGCGTGGAGTGTGAGGACGTGCTATGTCCTATAGAGTCCAATAGAGCATTACATCAGAGAGAAGACAATCACTTGCATTAGGACTGATAATGCTTTCGCATCGTAGACAGCAGTGTGGTCCCGCCATTTGTACAAAGCTAATATCGAAGGTGATAATTAGCACCCCTGTTTTCTTGCACTTCCTTCCAAGTGTTCATACTGGTCTCAAGACCGCATAAGCTTGCTCACCAGTGCGATGTCTTTAGCGTATTTCATTAACCATGCATGGAGGCCTGTCTGAAATTCGTCTCAGAGGACAGAACCTACGGTAATCGGGATGGATTTAGTATGGCCTACGGTGGTTTTGATAATGGCCCCATGGTATTGGCGTACATTTCCTGGATATTTTAGGGGTACGTAACACATCCTTAAAATGTGTAAAAATAACCGCGGTAGTTTAAAACATTATTTCCTAGATAATTCCGATGTACGCCTCGGGCAAAGATTTGCACCGCCCCCTGCCGATTACCTCCCGAGGAGCGCTGTCGAAGGCCCTTTGCAGATCGAGAAATGCGAAATATAGAGGATGATTGATTTATCTGAGAATCCCTGATAGTTTGACAAAATAAACAAGCTTTGTATGTGCAAATACATTCTATAAAAAAAAATACCGGGAATTTAAAATTTAAATCTAATTCCAAATTCAATTCAAATACTTAATTATATTTGTTGCTGAGTTGGCACAATTATTTTCTATTTTGGCGCGGAGTATGAGTACCTTCATAGCCTCCTTTATCTGACAAGCCATGCTGTAGCACGGAACGGCAACATCGCTATGAATCGATTTACTCATCAATGCGCGGGAAAATTATGAATTTAATGATGATAAATAAAGTATATTGATAAAACTGTAAATTAACGTGTGTGTATGGACCACCTACGAAGGTAAAAAGTTAAATACGATTTTAAAAAAACAATCATTGACCATTTTTGTTGTTAGTTTTTTACTTATTTCATATATCAAATTCTTTTTTATAATCGTAAATTTTCTTTAACAGATGCATAGGCGTTGTTACAATTGAAAAATACAAGTAAAATTATGATTAAACCTTAAAAATGGGGATGAAAACGTGCCGACTTTTTTTTTCCAAAAAATTTAATTCTATTAAACAAATGGACTGTTGCTATTCCCCAAGCATGCTGGAGTCCCACCGTAGAATCTTTTGTGTGCGGCAAACATATTCGCCCAGTGAAAGTTATCACAACTACTTTAAACCATGATCTTTGATTATCCACGATGATGGCAGAGTTGAAAAAGTATATAGGTACAATAAGTAAGTAAGTAGTTAGTTTTTATATACTTAGGTACTTAAATAAGAATGTATAAATGTATTATACTTTATAATGAATAAATTGGGCAATCTTTTGGCTGACAAAGACTATTTTATTTCATAATAGCTTTAAGCCGCGACTGCGTCCGCGTAAAATTCGGTTATAACGTTCCAGAGCCGTTCCGGCGGGAACCACATTAAATTTCGGGATAAATTATAGCAAATTTCAATAAAATCGTTCAGTACATATTAAATACATTTTAATCCGTTCAGTACATATAAAATACATTTTAAAGTCTTACAAGTAACTAAGTTTATACAAACTAACTACTTACTTACCTATTGTACCTATCTACTTTTTAAACGCTTCCATCATCGTGGATAATCAAAGATCGTGGTTTAAAGTAGTTGTGATAAATTTTACAATGCTAAAATGTTTGCTGCACAGTAAAGATCCACCGGTGGGACTCCAGCATGCTTGGGGAATAGCATAAGTCTATTTGTTTAATAGAATTACATCTTTTGGAAATCAAAACTTCGGCACAGCTTCTTTCCCATTTTTAAGGTTTAAACATAATTTTACTTGCATTTTTCATATGCAACAACGCCTTTGCATCTTTTAGGGGTAAGATTACGATTATCAAATAGAATTTGATTAATGAAATAAGTAAAAAACGACAACAAAAATGGTCAAGGGTTGTTTTTTATAAATCGTATTTATCCAATTTTAGCGCAAATATATTTTATTTACTTTTATTTACCTTCGTAGATGGTCCATATAAACGCATTAATTTACAGTTTTATCAATATATTTTTGATTTATCATCATAAAATTATCCCGCACATTGACATGTAAACAATGAATAAATCTATTCACAGCGACGTTGCCGTTCCGTGCTACAGCATGGCTTGTAATATGAAGGAGGCTATGCCATTGACGCTGTCAACTGTAGTTAACATCGCTGAAGTGAAGGAAATGGTCACCGAAAATCCTCATTCGTGTTTGAGAGATAGCCGTTGAACGCTCTGTGTCTCACGATCGATTCGTGCCATTTTAAATGATCGCTTAGGCATGAAACACGCTGCCGCTTGATTAATTCCGAAAGATTTCAATTTTCATCAAAAACTTAAAAGGTCGCTAAAGACATGCTAAAACGAGTCAATTCCGATCGTACATTTGTAAAACGAATTGTAACTGGTAATGAAATATGGGTTAAGAGTTTGACTTACAAACCAGTCAACAAGTTTCAAAATGACGCCGATTTCAGACGATAGAAGACTTAAAAATGGATTCGAGCCAAGAACTCAAGTCGATTGCATAAAATGCGTTTCATAATGTTTTGTTAATTTGATCGTTTGTTAGAGTAATATTTCGGTAGGGGCTTACTTTGAAGGTGATATAATAAATTTGAACTAATAATTAACATATTGTGCATTATTGAACTATTTCTTGACAGTACGTAGCGTAGGGCAGTTGAAGAAAGCATTTTAGCGCCACAAAACAAAGCACTATCATCTAAAAAACTACAAAATACCTTCCTTGCATAAAGCGGGATTTATCCGTTACAGTTGGATGCCACACAATTTTAGTACGTAGTAGATGCGCTTTACCTTCACATTAAAATAATATACCAATATAGAGAAAGCTGCGGGGAAAGAAACAAGACCATGGCAGATATTCTCTTACTTGAAATATTTCATGCTTTAGTAAAACAACGGAAAATTGAGCATTACTGCAGCACAAATAAAAAGTTTAAAATACCTACACGCTCCTATACTGCTCATGTGTAATGGAAATGGGAATAATATTGCTTTCCTGCTCGGAATAATTTTATCGGTGGAAGTAGAGAATTTAAAAATGTTGAAAATGTAAGCTACTTACAAATTCAGACCGATATGCTTTATAGAATAATTTTGATTGAGATTGACGTCAATATTTATGGAATAATATTGTATTGGTGCATATTTTGGAAAGCGATCGCTTCATAGGACCTGGGTATATATGTTTTTGTCAATACGCCTTTACTATTTCTTAACTTTAAACTTTACTGCCCGAGATTCAGATACATTACATTGGTTAAATGTTTTACGAGTGGGTAACACATGGCATGGTAGTCATTCTACAATAATCTTTCTGTCCCGATGTAGGTCCTTACGGCCACAGCAAGCCGCCCCCCGATATTGGGATGATACTTGGCGTTGGTATTATTATGGCGTTTCTCTCAAAGCTGACTAGATAATCTCCAAGTAAACCCTCTTTCTTCTTCATCCTAGCTTGGGACCGGAATCGGTAGAATTCAGCGTACGTAGTGACTAATAACGAACCCAAAATTGTACTAGTATTGAACATCTCCGTGCTCGTAAGAAATGTATACTCTGTACGGGTATACCGGCGACCTGCTAGAGAGCTGTCACTACTCAGTAGTAATGTGCTGGGTATTCTTCTAAGGGCTCTGAGTGGGGCTCACAGTGGCACACAGCGAGCTGCAGATTATGTTAAGAGGATAATTATGAAACGCCTCTACGCTTTGAATGAATGAATCAAAATAATACAATGGGTACTTAAAATTAACAGCAGGAGAAGCAACAGGTGCCCTTATCGTTTAAAGCGATTTCTTCCAGGCAACCTTTTTGGGTAGAAAATTGTCGACAGAAGTGCAAGATAAGAAAATACACTGAGAGTAAGCCCGTTCAACCTAAAAACATATTGGTGTAACTTTAATGAATACTAATAAAACTATAGATAAAATATACCTAGCAAAAATACTATAATACATATTTAAAAACAGAATAGAAGAGAGTAACGTTTCTCTGAAATGAAATACAACAAACATATAAGGTACCCAACAAGAATTATGAGAAGCAATAGACTTAAAAGCTTTATGGGACAGACTGTAGAAGATGAGCTTTAACCAGTCTTTTAAAAGATGGTGCAGTTTTCGCTAGGCGGATCTCCACAGGCAATGAATTCCACAGTCTAATCGACTGGACAGTGAAGGATTTGGAATAGAAATTAGATGAGTGAAGAGGAATATTAAGGAGTAAATTATCAGAAGAGCGGAGGGGAAGGGAGTGAGAGGAAGATAGAAACTGGAAACGTTCTTTTAGGTAGGATGGGGTAATGGGATTGAACAGTACCCCATATAAAAGGGAAAGCATGTGAAGGTCCCTACGCAAGCGGACCGGCAGCCACTTGAGCTGCTTACGGTACTCCGACCGATGATCGTATTTACGTAAAAAGAATATAAACCTAATACACATGTTTTGGAGGCGCTCCACTTTGCCGTACTGTGCAGCCGTGATGTCAGGTTAGTAATCTGCATAATCAAGGATGGGATGTAGGAGACCCTGAGCAAGCGCAATCTTTGTGGAAGTGGGTAGAAAGTTTCGGAGTCGTTTAAGAGATTTCGAGGCAGCGTAGATTTTCCTGCTCACGTCTGTAAGCTGGTCACCCCAAGAAAGAGTATCGTCAAAGTAAACACCCAGATATTGATATTGATATTCTGCAGGTGTGAAGCCCCGATGCGTAACATAGCATCTATCTCAACTCATAATTCTCCTATACACCTCAAGTTTAGTAAACAAAGTATAATGAGTTGCAAGAATTTAGAGTTTGTTACATAATAGAGAACTTGAACTGTAAATAAACGGCTATCGCTATGGATTCGAAATATTTCTGAAATGCGGGAATTAAATCGAAAAGACGATTTCTTGAAATGACGCACAAAACATAACGTACACTCAAAGCCATGCCGTTTATCGTTGGATCCTTGCCGAAGTAAAGCGTGGATATAATTGATTTTCATTTTTGTTAGCTTGCAGTCGCTACGAATTATCGACCACATAGGGAAGTGTTATTTCTATTCTTTCACTAAAAGTAGGTACATTGTGATGCAAGTGCGCTATATCGGTCGGCTCGCGCATAGGTGAGCCGAGAGTGTTCAATGCACACGCGGTTCAAGCGACGTTCTTCATCATACTTGAGAGGTAAAAAGCAGACCTGCATTGGTATAATTACAAACACAGCAAAAACGTTAACAAAATAATATTTTTCTTCTATTAACTTATTGCGAATTGTAAATAATTTGATAAAATTTAATGTTAAATAAGTACAATACAACGTTTATTTAATGTACAATGGAAGTACAATTTATTTATTCAAGAAAATCTTTATACCTACAATTCAGCCGCATAAAAACTCTTTGCTGATAAAACTCTTCGTTGGTCCTAAAAAACTGTTGTGATTTATGAATATAACTTAACTTAAATGGGGGTATCAAAACGCCCAAGGGAGCGTCGGTGGCCGAGCAGTTGAGTATCCGACTCGTAAGCGAGAGGTACCGGATTCGAATCTCGGTACGGCCATGTACCAATGACTGTTTTTTGAGTTATGTACATTAGTTGGATTGTAACCGATGCTCTTACGGCGAGGGAAAGCATCGTGATGAAACATGAAAATTCAGGCAACTGAATTTGTAACCATGATCCAATCTGGACAGGTTCCCCTGGTAGCAGGGTCATGGAGGTTAGATTGTAGTCGCTCCACTGTAATGACCTGATCGCCAAATCCTGATTCATGGTCAAGGCAGACCCCGGGCCCACGTGATCAAGAGCACAACCGGGACAGTAACGAAAAGATAATTATTTATTTTTTATCATAACGCCCAAGTGTGTAAAGTAAAAAGTAGGCGTGCGTAATATCTTAGATTATGTGTAAAAGTGATACAATAACATCAAAGTTACGAGCCAGTGTGATGAAAAATAATTTACGACATTCTTATGACATACTTTGTGTGTTATGTATGACATACATAATAATTATGGCGTGGATAGTGTACAACATAATTTGTGTATTACAACATACTGTTGATCTTCCAAATAAATAAAATAAAATAAAATAAATAAATACTATAAATTAAGTTACAAAAGTGCCCTGAGATGGTCAGAGATATATTTTCTGTTCCGTGTGCGAATGCGTTGCTACACGGGGCATATGAGTGTTTCAGGCCAAATCCGTGGCTCGCGAGGGCGAGACGGCGATGATGCCGTGACTCACAAGCACTAAATATTCGTCAGCCACATTCTTACACACATTTGAATCCATCCAATATAATCATCGGCTTACAATAAGTACCTAGTATTTTTACACTAACGTTATTTGTATTAACATTGTTATTGGAAGTTAGACGAATAACGCGATTTATTTATTTTGAGCGAAATTGTTGTATAGAGATAGAACTTTGCCTCTAAAAACAACAATTCAATAAGTAAGTAACCTGTTTACTGCAATAATAGCCAGTGGCCAGCTTATCCGTCGGATATACAATAGTTTTAGGTTTCATAAACAAAACAAACATATTACAAAACAAACCTATAGGTATTAATCGTAATAATTATCAAACTAAAACATATATTTTTTCTTTTGAACCTCTTATAAAACAAAGTCGCTTCCCGCCGTCTGTCCCTTTGAATGTATGTAATTATGTAATGTAGGTATGTATGTACGTTTAGGTCTTTTAAACTCCGCTACGAATTTTAATGTGATTTTTTTATATAAGAGAAATTCAATAGGAAGATTTATAGGGTAGGATAATACGCGAATGAATCGCGTCTGGCCAGCTAGTTTTTAATAAATATATCCACTTAACTTAATAATTTTGCTTTAAAATTTGCCAACGTTTCACGTGATTAAATGAAAAAATGTAAATTATGCTGATGCTACATAAAAAGTAGTATTTGTAGTATAGTCGACCGGAGCAATACGTATCTATTCATACATGCACCCATCTGGAGGGGAGTTACCTCCAGCGACCACATCCCATTGTAAAATGACCTTTGACTGCTAACAGTTATCACTCTTAAATTAGCTTATCTCCCTAGGTTTACAAAACATTATACATAGAGGTACCGATCTCGCAGCGGTTGCTCTCCATTTGGAACATTTTCATATTTAATATTTTGCTGACAGTAATTTTGGGTTTATGTACGATATTATTACCCGGAATGCCCATGAAGCGAAAGGATTGACATCCCCGAGTTGGAAACGAGAGCCAATTACTTACGACGCGAGGATGCAAAAGACCAGGCGCAAAATCAGATAGGTATTAACAGTAGTCTCCCTTTGCCTAACAATCATGCTATATGCATGCGAAATTTAATCACATAAATCCAGTATTTTAGCCGTGAACACTTAGCAAACATATTTGAAGGTTTCAATTATTGGGACCATTTCATTAATGTTTGTTATCATGTTTTTTCTTATTCAGTGTTTCATAATGAACATGGTAAATAAATATAAGTACCTAATAAATTCGCCGACAACATTTCGCTCATGCAATTTGTGTTAAAGTTAGATAGAAAATGGACGTACTGACCTGATTCCGTATGGTATCGTGCATATCGAGATTATTCGAGATGTTTCTATCAAAGACGTCTGACTGCCACAAGGACCGCCAATCAACTGAGTCAGTTTGTACGAACTTGCTCGGAACGGAGACCACACATTATAGTATACGCACTGCCTTTACTATGATTAAAATTTAGATAACTATATTCAGGGTTATATTGTGTTCAATGCTCAGTTATTATGTTATTGGATGTCATAGTATTTGGGGGATGCAGCAATGGATTTCAAATTTAGTAAGCGATTGTGCGAACACAGCTGCGCCGGCGCACAACGGGTGACGCAGCGCGGGGGCGCGTTTCACACACCATCTGGAAACGATTGACGTTAAGAGCTGCGTCACCGTATTTGTAGACTTTTAACTTCGCATTTAATTACTGTCGTATGAGGTGTATTTCATTAAACTAAATTTATAGAGTAATTTACACTTCTACTAGTTTTTCCTGTTGTGTTATTACAATTATCTACTAAATATACGTTTATATCCTGGAATATATTTTTTTATACGATCGACACTGATAGAAAGTAGTGGCGCTCATTGGGACAGTGCAGTTAGAAGTGGTCTAGTAGTTAACAGTGGGTGGCGAGTAAGCGCAACTTAGCGCAAGCACCAATATTAGCATTGTGTAGGCTGGATAATTATAGGCATGAGGCACAGTATGTACTCTAAGGGCGACTTCATAAATTTTTTTATAAACACAAAATTTCATACAAAATTACGTTTAATGTCATTCTTAAATGTGTTTAAGAATTTGGTGCAAGCCGGGCTAAGTGCATGAATCTCTAAAGAACCGTCCAAACCTCGCGAACGCGCCGCTAATGCGCCGCTAATAATGAGATTTGGATGCTCCCGAAGATCTCATGGAACAGATCTCTTTCCACCATGTAGGCCTATCTGCTCATATCTACGTGTCACGGAGTAATAAGATTTTTAGTCATGATCGTCATATCATTGTTCTTTGGGTGACAGTGACCTGTCTTATTAGGCCCACAGTGAGCGGCCATGTCTCTGTTCCGAGATTTTTAGTACTTACCTACATCATACTTCATAAACATGGGATGAATCTAAAAAAAAATTTCTTTTTATTTTATTCTTCAGACAATCAGGTATGCGGGCCACGTGATGGAAAGTGGTCAACACCAGGGGTTGCCCGCCACTAAGGAAACCTCTAATATACCTCTTGATATTAAAGGCGGTGATGTACAGGAGTGCTGAAACATCGGTATCCAGTAGGGCAAGGATGTTTTGCTACTGAACGCTGCAGAGGGATGGGTTATGTGGATAAAAGCTGGCACGGGGCACGGAAGGGCCCCCGATCCCCCCTGAATATGCCTGCCGGATCCACTCCGGTCTCCTACCCCGGCAGGACAGACAAAAGAGTTTTATGACGAATATCCTTTATAATAAGTATTTTTTCTGTGTTAATAAATAGTAAAAAAGTTTGTGCTTGCTTTTTTATCACTAAGATGGAAAACAATCTTTCAGCCTGCCTGACGTTTGCAATATAGAGTTTGCAAAAAACTTGTTTACCTCTTTCTTCAAGAATTCCACGTTAAACCTCCAGGGAGCTCATTCCTTTAGTGCGTGGGAGAAAATTCCTTTGGAAACCAATTTTCTTCCAAGGTGGGGGGATGAACCTTTCATCGATGGCGAGCGCTGCGATAATAGAACGTGTCTGTGCGTGTCATGTCAAACTCCCAGGTAAGTTCTGTTAATACTAACTGTATATAATTAATAGTTTTAAGTAGATATTTTGTTAGTGAGCCCCTCTACTCCAGATTTAATTTTGTTTGCGAACTATTTTTTAAGTTCCACACAAATATGAAGGCTACATGGACAGAGTCGCGGGAAAAAGGTAGTAAGTAAACAAAACGTTTATAGTGGAACGCGATCTTGCGAGAGGGCGACCTTCGGCAGGCAAAGGAGCGCCCCGGGCGTGCTGCCACGTTGCAGAGGGAAACACGATACGCTAGGCACGCTAACAATGGAAAAATACATTTCCACAAGAAAAGAGATAAAGTTCTGAAGCGTCATTGGTTTACTGCGAATATTCCGTTAGAGTGAGAGAAACAACGTTGTTACCTTTTAAATATAATTGTTGAACTCGCAGTTAGCTGTAATACATGCAAATAAATATGATAAACAGTATCTGACTGTAGACCTCGTGTTTCTGGTTATCTTTTAGTAAATACATATTTGTATACTTTTCTGCAAATTAATCGCCTTATTTCCTTATTAGTTACTTGAAATTTTTATTATAATTTATTTTTATAATTCTATTTCTATCTTTCTTGAAACTTAATTAGCATTATTATGTAATGTATGTTTTCCTAAACACAAAATATACAGTTCGGAATATAAGCAAAGATAATGAAGATAGTACTTAAAATATACAATTTTATGCATTTAAACATCTAGTAATTAAGCATATCAACAGTGTTTTAATAGGTATACAGAGATTGTTCGAGGTATTGCCAGACTCAAATGGTAATTGCTATGTGTAGAACCCTTTGCTCCTAGAGATGAAGGGCGTTAGAACGGAAAACACGAATACAAAGTAAGCGCAAAATAAGCTTACGACATTTTTGCATCGTAGATAGGTAGGTATACTCGTATCTTTGAAGATTGCCTAAACACGCAGAATTCGCACGGTAATGCACAGTGACGTCAAAACAGTTCAGTTGACAGTGTCGCCAGTGATGAAGAAATGGTGGAAACGTTTCAAATTGTTATTAGTCTTATACAAATTGTTGCATTGAAGTCGAAGTGTGTCGAAGATACAAAAATATATAATATTATATCTCAGAAATTTCGTGATCACATACTGCCCTGTTAAAAATGGAACCTCCTCAGGCAGCACACCGTTTAACGCATCGTTAGTCTAATAGATACTACAAAATAGTTACTGTCTACAATTTGCAGTTAGTACTGCAAAAAAAAGGGATAGTTTCCTTTAATCGTTTAGGAGTTCTTTATGAGCTCCTTTCCTTTGGCCACCTTCCGTCTCCATCAGATGATACAAAATAATATTGCATTCTCATCTGATATTATCATATGATAATGCAATATCTGATGGGAATACTCCTTGTCGGATTGCAATACGGCTTCAGGCCGGGCTGCAGCACAATGGATCCAATCTTTGCCCTCAGGGTCCTCGAGGAGTCCCACTGCAGTAGGAATCAACTAAATATATGTTTTGGTTGCATTTCGCATTCCTCGACCTGCAGAGAGTCTTCGACAGTGTCTCACGTGAGATAATCTGGTAGGCTCTGTGATCAAAGTCTGTGCCCGAGGCGAACATTATAATTATCCAGGACATGTAAGCCAAAACTGAGGCCGTCGTCAAAACCATCGTAGGCCATACTAATCCCTTCCAGATTACCGTTGGTATTCACCAAGCTTCAGTGCTGAGCCCTTACTTGTTTTGCATTGTGCTGGATGTCCTCTCAGCGAAAATTTAGGACGCGCCTCCTTGGCTTTTTAAATACGCTGATGACACCGTACTAGTGAGCAACCTTATGCGCTCATTACATTTGACTAAATTCAGAAGCAAAAAGCGTCAGAGCAAATCAAAGTGAAATGTATCGCTCATAGAATAAGGTCCATTTTTGTATCACTTATTTTATGTCACGTGCTGCTCCGCTTTTCAAAAGCCGTGATAACAAAAATGGACTTTATTTAATGAGCAATACATTCCACTTTGATTTGCTCTCACGCTTTTTGCTTCTGAATTTAGTAACTGAATTTAGTCAAATGTAATCAGCGCATTAGGCTGGATCTTGAGACCAAGGTAAACACGTGGAAGGCAGTGCTAGAAAACGGTGGTTTAAAGCTGAACGTCGCCAAAACAGAGTATATAGCTAGCTGCAGCGCGGATCTTGAAACCATCCGTATAGGGAACGAAGCTGTCAATAGAACAGATAAATATAAATAACCTCGGATTCGTGCAGCACGAATCGGGCGATGTCAGCCCCGATGTCAAGGCTCGAATCTCCGCAAATTGGGCCAAATAGCGGGAGCTCACCGCAGTCACCTGTGACCCTAAAATCTCAATCAAGCTGAAGGGGCTAAGATATAAATAAGATATCTTGGCCCTTAGGATATATATAAGAGCATAATTAGGCCTGTGATGCTTTACGGCAGCGAAACGCGTATGGTATGGTCACGTGTTGCGTAAGCCCCAGGGATACGTGGCAAATAGGTGCCTGAATCTGCCTGTATCAGGAAAGAGATCCCGCGGAAGGCCCAAGAAGTGATGGATTGACATCGCCGAATCGGACGCGAGAGCCAACGGCTTACGACGTGAGGATGCCGAAGATCGGGCAAAGTGGAAAAAGCAAAGCAGTAAAGCGAACCCTGGCAGTAGCCGGGATTGACTGCTCGGCTGATGATGATGATCTGATACGATCATATCAAATTAGATATGCATGCAACAAGTCAATTGATTACCGAAAAGTCGGTCAAATACTGTACGTATTATTGGAGCTAGGCACGTAGAATCCTGGCACTCTGTATTGGACCATCATATTTGACCTACTTCCTGATATTTGATGGGATTTTGGGCAATGGACATAAGTCAGAAGACCATTCAATATTATGGTGTCAGTAAGCTGGTCTGTTGATGGAGAGGGAAGGTGGCCTACAGACAGTGTCGGCCCGAGCAATCCTGGCGACAGATCGGCGCCCTTTTAAGAAAATTCAAGACAATAAATAAGCATCATCTTTGCGTTAATGTCCCGGTTGTGATATCGCACACGATTGCCCGGGGTCTTTCCATCTTATCCGTGAGGGGATATCTCTTTCTCTAAAGCTGCCATTAATGTAATCGTTACACATTCGGTCAAGCCCACCGCACCATTTTCATTTCGTTGGCGTGAAGTTCATGGAAGTGCTTCGTCGGTCGTAATAAAAAAGGGTCACTACAATCAATTAATGAACGAGAGAAGCGATAAGGATTTTTATTAATTTTGCTGTCATAGGCTGAATCGTAATAAAAGTAACTTGGTAAATACCTACTTTTAATTTTAGTACAGCGAGCATACAATGTTTAGAATTCTTGGACTTAACTGGGGTTAGTCTTAGGTAGGTTAGTATAACTGACAGAAAAATCGAATAATCCCTGACCCGACACAAATATTTTCTATACCACTGAACCGATACTAATGAAACAAAGCTAATAACCATATCAATTAAACTGGCTTTGAAACAAATAGTATTTCCTTTGGACTATGACATGGGATTGTTCAAGAGGTAGGTATATTAGAGGTCTCTTCAGAGGCGGGCAACGCATTGGTGACTCCCCTGGAGTTGCTGATGTCCATAGGCGGCAGTGACCACTTTCCATCAGGTGGCCCGCTTGCCTGTTTTTCAGCCATATAACATAAAAAAATAATTAAAAAACAAAATTGTACCTCATCCAAATCGATCCATCTGTTCGGAAACTCTGATACCACAGACAGACACACCGATATGCAGAGCCAGAGAGCCACAGAGTCACAGATACACACGTCAAACTTATAACACCTTTACTTGTTTCGTCGGGGATATTGTAAAGTAAAAGTAACTCGAAAGTGATGGAATCATTTTTTTAATTTTCGCACTTTAAAGCCTATATTTAAATTCTTTGTATAATAGTTCACGTACGTACCTACGCAGTAGGTATACCCGTGACGGGGCGTCCTAATGCTAATCACAAACACAGATACCGAGTAACAACGGTTACCCACTTGTGTCGCTAGTAAGGGGCGCTTAAATAGCGTCAACAGTCCAGATGGTGTTGTCTTGGTAAGTCTTGGTGCTTGGAGTAGGGCTCCTTTTGCTCTAGGGTACAATCGCTCCAGCTTCGGGCCTTGACGCCAATTGGCGCCTCCCGAATGCGAGTACCTTAAGCAGCTACAGGAGCCCGTAAATATTACAAATCTACTCTATCGTGTTTGGGCTCGTTTGATTTATCTTAAAGAGGGCTCCAAATACTCGCGGTCTGACGATGTAAGCGGATGGTGGCCGCAGGAACTAATTAACATCACCCAGTGCATTCACGATATTACAATAGTGCTCATCAAGACAAACGAGCCCAAACTCGATAGATTGTATTGTTTTTAGAAAATGTAGGCCGTGTGGTGTCCGGCAGAGTAGAATAGCACCAACCCCTTACACTCGTGGGTGTCGTACAAGGCGACTAATGTTTTTGAGCTAAAAGATCTAGAGTCTCCGTATGCTGGAATATGGGCAGCAGCGTTTTCCATTGTTATATATACAACACTGCGATCTCCAACTCGCCTGCCAAGCGTGGAGATTATGACAATAACCTCCCCTTTTGAGGGAGAGGCCCTAAGTGCTGCAGTGGACTGAAGAAATACATCTTATCTTGTATAATTACTTATAAACTATCTTGTGGCCACGAAAAGCTCGTTTCTACTTTACTTATAATTTTTACTGTTTAATTAAAGCGATATTTAAATTACACCTAAAGAAAAAGGTTTACGATACCCTGTCGACAAAGGCAAATGTGAATGTGACACTTATTTTTTTGCGCCAAATAAAAAGATGGGGTTTAGTCGGCACTTCTGTATTTTATACGTTTTTCTATCATAGAATATCATAAATGCAATCTAAACGCAGTGTTTTCATATGTCTTCGGCGGAAACGCAGACAGACGAATAGAGGATGGAATAACTAAGTGCGAATTAATTGGCGATCTCGTCGCCGGAGATGCGCGTAGGGAAGCTGAATTCAGCGAGATTAATGAGGGTTGCCAAATTAGTTCCATTTCGTTATCGTTAGGTGTGCAAAGGGCAAGGAGGCAACCGGCGCGGCCGCGGCCTACGGAATCTTTAATGTGGACCGCGCCGGGAGCGGCCGCGTAACCACAAACCGCCCGGCCGCGCCTGCCGAGCCTCAGCCACCTCGGCCGCGGCCTTGGACATTTATCAGATCACGGTTTTGCGCACACCACATGCTTACGGCCATACAGTACTTTACACAACCTAACAACGTTTCTTTTTAAAATTACGCTTTCACAAAACATCAACTCCCCCCAAAAGGCATTCTAAAAAAATTAGGTTATGTGGAGATAAATAAAGGAAATAAAAAAATGTGAAAGTATAATTTGCTTCATAAATCGAGATGTATTATGGAAATACGGGCGTTTCCAGTTAGGCCAGGGCGGGCGGGCGGTGCGGGGCGGGGGCGCCGCGCGGCCTCCGGGGCAGCAGCCAGCCGCCCTCGGCACTCGGCTGCAGCCTGGCTCGCCGCGCGTTCGCCTCCGTGACGTCCGCCCGTGCTAGCTAGAGCCCCCGTGCTGCGAGAAACTTAAAGACGACTAAGTATGCGCGCCGCGGCCTGCCGCCGCCCTCCGCCGTAGCATGCGTGCCCGCGACTTCTAGACTCGCTCTACTCCTAGTAGACTTTTCTTTACCGCGTAATCTAAGATAATCCGCCGAAATGTCGCTGGTCGTAAACTTGAAACGGTTCAAGGTGCTTAAATGCAGAAATGAGAACTACGCGGTCCTGGAATTCAGAGGTATGTATCATATATTTAAGAAAAGATATTGCATTATTTGACATGACTTCATGACATAACTTTCCGAGTGCCATTCTTTGGAAATCGCCATTGTTTTGTTTGGGACGGAGTGTTCGTTACCTAAATATTAAAGGGCTTTTCACAAGTCACTTTGTATTTGAGTAAAGCACAAAAGCTTTGTTTATTTGTTGTGTCTACAGCCGCCAACTGTGACGTAACTGTAAATTATTTTTGGTTGTTTATCTCTGATATATTATTGTTGCTGACTTAGATTTTTTATCTTATTGCAAAGCGAAATTTCTGATGATGCTTTACCTGCAGCAGTTAATCTAAATAATGTTAACTTTAACTTCTCAATCTAAGTCCGTCTTGCACCAAATTTTAAAACACGTTTAAAAAACGTTGAAAGACGTTTTTAGTGTTTTTTTATGAAGTTTTTTGTTTAAGTGTCAGCTTAAATGCGTTTAAGGATTTGGTGCAAACCTCACTTCGTTGAGAAGAGGATATTAGATATATCATTTATGGCAGTGCATTTTTTACTTTTTGACAAAATTACCTTTTGGATATGCCAAGCGATACAATTCTGCGATTGTTTAATAAATAATGGATAGGCTTTTATACTTATAGGCTGATTATGGTGTTTTAACTGTTAAGTTTGTAGCTACAAATATTAAAAAGTAGTGTACTTTTATTTTTAGTATTTACGGTTCGAGGTTTATATATCTCTCACACTTTCCCTCTTCAGTTAAAATTCTTTAAAATCCTTCTCAAATCTTAAACGTCATATAAACCACGGTCATGTAATAAAAGTGATTGGACCGTGTAATAAACCTACGTTCCAAAGGAGTACCGGCAAAAATGTATGACCAACAACCGATGAAATAATTTTACTTTTACTACGGTGCCAGTAGATGGGGCATCTTAATGCCTTACGAGAGCGAAGTTGACCAAGTTCTTTCGCTGGGGTCCCTGCCCAGAAATAATTAAAATTTATTGTAAGATAAGTAAACTTATTTCGATTTCTGTGAGCCTCTGGGAAATTATACTTCATATTGGACCGGAAAGTTTAGCCAACGTGAGTCAGTAATTTTAAGCGATATATTGTTTGAACCTTTTTTTTTGCATATTGTACGTTTTTACTTACGGCGACAAGTCTCGAATGCCTGTTGGTTATATTGGCTGAACTGTTTCCATGCTATGTTTTGGCTTTGTGTTCCTCCTCGACAATGTCCAATTATGTATCATGAAATATCACCGTAAAGCATGGCCTTGTTACTTACTTGTAATATAGTATTATATGAAACTCCGAAGGGTATAAAGTAATTATGTGTGTGAGCATTAAGAGATCACTTCGCTAATTCGTGAATAAAATATTGTAGGTTTTAGTAGAAATTGTAAAACAATTGTAAAATTGCATCCTGAAATTTGTAAAGAAATAATTAAAAAGATACAGAATGAGCGAGCGAAGTGAGCTTGAAATTTGTGACAATTGGAGTCTCAACAGCAATGGGTGATCCTCAAAATAGTAATTTAAAGAAATCAATGAATGAATGATTGCCACGAGCTAGGTGAATGATAAGAAAAGTATTCTGAGCTATAAATGTTTTTTTTTTACCTTTTGCGTCCTAAAAGTTGGGGTGATCAATGAATGAATAAGCGAGCGGAGCAAGCTAGAAATTCTTGACATTTTAGATTTGAGGTTAGGGAGCGAGCTCGAAATTGTAGACATTTTAGCTGAGGTGCTGTGATGATGTGTGATGCTGATCGTAATAAAAGACAATAAAAGTTATATCAATTATTGAATGAGCAATCGGAGCGCGCACGAAATTTTTAATAAATATATGAGCGAGCGCAGCGAGCTCGGAGGTCTAGGAGCTAAGGGGTCAGAGTCGGGGCTCAAGGGGCAAATTCATTGATCCCTCAGTTCATACCAACGGAGATTTCTAAAAAGTAACCTTTAATTTAATATGAGAGCGTCTGTGGCCAAGCGGTTAGTGTATTCGTCTCTTAAGCGAGAGGTACCCCGGGCCCTCGCACGCGAGAGCACAACCGGGACATTAACGCCAAGATGATTATTATTATTTATTTTTATAATTTAATATAGAAATCTATGTTATCTCCATTTCACATTTTAGTAAAAACTACTTATTAGGAATTTTGTAGTTAAATACAGAGGACATGACGACCCGACCCACAAATACGCCGCTAATACGTACAATATCCTAAACCTACTCTACCCCTACCCTACACATACCCTATAAAAAAGGGTAGGTCGTTTTTTTTCTTACTTAGGAACCTCGCTCAGACAATTACAAACCTAACAAAAAAAAATTTGCTAAATAGAAGCGGTGCGACCGTTCTGAAATTATGAGCGAACATGCATCCTTTTGATACTTTGGATTATATTGTTGCATTTTCTAATTTTTAAAGATGAAATATAGCCTATGGTACTCGCTAATAATGTAGCTTTCTATGGGTGAAACAATTAAAACAATCGAGTAAGTAGTTTTTAAGTTTATCCATTACAAACAAATCGACAAACAATCAAATCTTTTCTCTTTATAATTTTGTATAGAAAACCAAATACATATACTTTATTTTTTGATGATACAAAACGGCTTGGTCGTGTAGTATCCGGCAGAGTAGAATACTAACTCTGCTAACCCCTTACACGCGTGGGTGTCGTAGCAGACGAATAATATTTTCGAGGCAAAAGTTCTAGAGTCTCCGTTAGCTGGAAAATTGGCAGTAGCGTTTTCCGTTTTTATTTATAACACTGCAATATCCAACTCACCTGCCCACCGTGGAGATGATAGCAATAACCTCCCGGACACTTGTGAGAGAGGCTCTAAGTACTGCGGTGGATTGTTTTGGGCTGTGATGATGATGATGATCATCATCATCCTCCATGCCACACCTTTCATAGATCATTGCATTTTTCACTCTATCACTTAATTTCACTCCACATACACTGCTTAGGTAGTTAATTTTTACAGCATTTATTCTACTTTCATTCCTCCTCTGCTATGCTCAACATCTATCTAATTTAATTTTTATTAAAATTACATTAGAGAAGGTTAGGTTATGTGACCTACGTCAAATACTTTGCTGGGATGCTTTAGCTTTGATTTAAAAAAGAAAGCTATTTATTAACCTAGATAATCTCCGCGGAGTCAACGTAAAGGTACTTCGTTACCATTATGAAAGTTGTTATGTTTGTTACACTTTCACGCAATAACTATTGATGAGATTTTGATGAAACTTAGTTGTGGCTAATCATCATCACACCCCATAACAGTCCCCTGCAGGAATTACAGCCCTAAGAAATTTGAGGTTATTGCCATAATCTTCACGTTTGGCAGTCGGGTTGGAGCTCGCAGGGTTACAAATATAACAATGGAAAAAGCTGCTGCCTATTTTCCATATAACGGAGTCTCTAAATCTCCTCGAAAGCAATAGTCGCCTTGTACGACACCCACGAGTGTAAAGGGTTGATGCTATTCTACTCTGTTGGGCACCACACGGCCTTGCCGAACCCGACACGGCCAATGCACCAAAATAAAAAAATTATTCAGATATTCAAGGGTGCCCAAAACTAGTACCCCCTAGCGGCAAGCAGAGTCTATCGATTTCCGCAAGCTGAGATCCTGACACACCTCTTTTGCGTGTTCCACACTCATACATAAAGGAATTATTCTCATTTCATATATTTTGCGGACAAAAAGCTGAATGTGCCGATAGAGCAAACAATTCCTAATATATGACATCAAATATCTACGCCCAAAGGTTACGTTGTTATTAGCTATTAAAATAACGATATTTAGTATTGTACGCCCAGTGGTACACCCTGGTGGTAGTAGGCGTGCAAGTTTGCCGCCATAGTAAAAATGTTGGGAAATGTATACTCTAACTAAAAATTACAATAACCTTTTCTGGCCGTCACTTTCAGCTTTTTGGTCCAAAATGGATTTCCTTTACGTCATAATAAAAATACTTGGGGAACAGTTTGTATGTATGTATATTCGATCAACTATAGGTACCGTTTGTATGTATCCGTCAGTATTGCACGCAGATGACAAAGTAACAAAATCAGGCAAACAGCTGTCACCTGTCACCTGTCTGGCCCTTTAGCATGTCCTCGTGCGTGTTAGATACTTTCGAATGGTGAAGTTTAGACGACGGTATAACAGGTAGATTTTTAAATAAAAAACTACGCAGCGCCTCAATATACTTTAAATAATACACTATGGAATCGCGTTTAAAAATGGTATTTGTAAATCAATTGAATGAAAGCTAGCACCTACTTATGGTACCTAAGTACTTACCTGAGGTACAACATATTGGGTGAAACGTGAGAGATGAAGGGGGCTATGGTGAAACACGTTTAGTAAATTGTTCGCAAAGAATGTCTATAAACCATTACATCATAAAAGCGTTCAGCACAGAGCCTCGATATATTCAAAGGACTTCCTCACAGTCGCAGACATTCTTGCGTATGCAAATGCTCACTTTTCTTCTGAGAGAAAATCTACAATGTTATTTATAACCTGAATACTCAAAAGGAGGGTTTCCTTTCAAGTTTAGTTTAAGTCCATTGCTTTGGTGTACCCGTGAACGGCTTGACGGATTTCAGTGAACGAATTGTCAGTTATTTCGTCTCTTTTGTGGAGTGGTAGACACTTTGCTTGACTTGAGAAATTACGCCAGGTAGAGGAATTCGAAAGATCCGTAAAATTATTATTAGTTGAACAAACCGAGTATCAAAAGGATTTTTATTACAGCCTGTAGGTATCCATCAAGCATGAACTAATTTTAATGTGGCGGTGGTATGAAATAATAGGTTGTGTATGAACGAAGTTAAGAGTATTGATATATTTATTTTTATCAATGCTTGTCTTTGTCCTTTATGCCTGATGTATGCCAGTGGTGATACGTCAGATAAGGAAACACAGTAATGCACTCCGCCGGTGTTGCCTTTTAAGTTCATGTGGTCCACATGTCAGTATGACCACTATCAGACGTTTACCGTACCAGAATGTCCACTGCATTAGAAAGTCCACTTTATCAGAACGTTTACTGTACGTTTAGTGTCATCCGTAATGGCAACCAGTACCTATCATTTATCTCAAGGAACTGGTGCTCTAGGTAGTAGTTTACTAGACTATTGTCTAGTCTGCTCTTCAATTACGTTACAAATAAAATAGTAACTCGATTGTGGAAGAAAACATCTTGACATTCGATTGAGCTCAATAAGTAAAATTACTTATATAGGTGGGAGGGTTATGGGGCTTCACCGCCATCCCAGGAGCCCTAGCCAACCTCACCTGCATGTGGTGCTGGTAGGTGGATGACGCTCTGGCGAATCGACTTTTCCCTAATTCGTTTTCGGTTGTTCGGGACGGATTGGAGACGCCGCACATAAAAAGCTGAAACCAAGTTCAGTACAAATTACCGACACGGACACGCCGTCGCCGCAAAACAACGCGCAGAAGGGCAGGCCCTATCGCTGTGTTAAGTGAGTTAGGGGTACCGAACCAAGGGCGGAATGACTCTACAAACCCCTGATGATATCTCTCAATTTAGGCGACTTATTCGACAGATCTGCAAGCCTCTGACTCGCGACATACTCAATACTACCAATATTGAGTCAGCGGTCTAGCGGCACAAAGGCTCTAAAGTCGAGAGATCTGTTGATTGGACAGAGCCAGTTGACGAGTCTGAAAACGGATTGAGGAAAGTCGAGCGGTTCTATGGAACCCAGAGCTAAGTTAACCCGACACTACACCGAAGAAATCCCGAATATCAGCCTGTACGAGATAAGTATGGCTCTCAAACAGCTCAAGAACAACAAGGCGCCGGGTGATGATGGAATTACGGCTGAGCTTCTGAAAGCTGGTGGCAAACCTGTGCTTAAGACCCTTCAGAAACTGTTCAATTCCGTCATTCTCGAGGATAAAACGCCGGAAGCATAGCACAGAAGTGTATATAGTGATATTGTTCTTCAAGAAAGGCTCTCTTGAAGAACTTCATACCAATATCACTGACTCATATGTATAAGCGGTTTTCGAGAGTCATTACGAATCGTCTTCCAGCCTCCCGAACAAGCCGGATTCCGAAAAGGTTTTAGTACCATAGACCACATACGTACGTTGCGGCAGGTTATACAGAAGACCGAAGAGTTTAACCGGCCATTATGCATTATTGCGTTTATGGTCTATGAGAAAGCCTTCGATTCGATCGAAACTTGGGCGTGTCTCTACAGCGGTGCCAAATTGACTATCGATATATCGAACGCTTCATGTTTGTACGAAAACGCTACTATGTCAGTTCGTCACCAAGACAAGACCACAGAGCCTATTCAGCTGTCGCGAGGTGTGAGACAAGTGTCATATCACCGCAACACTGGAGGATATCTTTAGGTTTCTGGACTGGGACAGACTTGGCATCAATATTAACGGCGAGTACCTCACTTACCACAGATTTGCTGACGATATCGTAGTCATAGCTGAAACCCTAGAAGACTTGGGCAAAATGCTCGATAACCTCTGTAGTGACTCTCAAGAATTAGGTCTTAAAATGAACATGGACGAGATGAAAATTATGTCGGATGTCCTTATGTGCCTACTCCAGTGACAGTTGGAGTCACTCCACTTAAGTTGTTGACAAATAGTCCAGCTAGGTAGGTCCAATTTCGAGAAAGAGGTCAATCGACGAATCTAACTAGGTTGGGCAGCGTTCGGGATGCTACGTCATATATTTTCGTCCCAATTACCGTAGCGTCTCAAGACGAAGGTCTTTTACCAATGTGTGTTGCCCGTGATGACCTACGGAACTGAAACGTGGCCGCTCACTGTGGGCCTTATAAGAAAGCTCACTGTTACAAAAAGGGCAATGGGAAGGGCTATGCTCGGAGTCTCGTTGCGCGGTCTAATGAGAAATGAGGAGATCCGCAAGCGAAACAAGGTCACCGACGTAGCTCTAAGGATTGCCAGGCTGAAGTGGCAAAGGGCAGGGCACATAGCTCGAAGAACTGATTGCCGATGGGGTAGTAAAGTTCTCGAGTGGAGACCACATATCGGAAGACGCAGCGTGGGTAAGACTCCCACAAGGTGGACCGACGACCTGGTAAAGATTGCAGGCACCAGCTGGATGCAAAAAGCACTGGACCGGCCTTTGTGAAGATCTCTGGTAGAGGGCTATGCCCAGCAGTGGACGTCTTCTGGCTGATATGATGATGATGATGACCAAGGGCGGACGTGGTTAAAGAAGTTAGTCGAAAAAAAAGTCCGCTTCCTAGCTGGAATATCAGCACGCTGACCACGCGTGCTCGTGAGCTAGTGGCAGTGGCTTTCCTGCAGACGTATAGGCAATTGCCTTGACTTTTATGGCGTTTGTGGTCTTGCGCGTGAAGCCCCGAGGCAAATACCGGGAACGGTGCCAATGCCAAACCCTGTGGCGGCTGCTTGAAGGAACCAAGTCCAATGAATTCGCCGAACGACAGATGGTGAACCCATCCAGTAACTCTTGGACAGAACTCAGCCAGCTACAGGCCGTAGTGGGAGTGTCTAACGGCGAACTCAGGTTTGACAAGGAAACCTGGTCGTGGAACGACGCAGCCCAGATTAGGGTGAACAAAGCCTTCTTTATTAAGTGGCTAGCGTCCAGATCTCCTGAAGATCACGCCGCGTGCAGAGATGCCAAACGTGCCACCGAACGATAGCCAGAGCCAGACGACACCACTTTGTACGTTAAGTGAAAATCGTCTGAGGTGTTGAAACTCATTTACAAGTTGGCACGATCGAAGGTCAAAGTGGTACAGGATATCTCCATGTGTCGCTGTGTAAATGACCCTCACGGTAACGTGTTAGCGATGATTGCACGGTAAAGGATGGCCATGGCCACCGGACTTCCCTCCGAAACAAGAATTTGTGTCACTGATAACGCCTTAGGACGTGGAGACGCCTCATCACCGCATGAAGAACCGGAAAGCTGTCGGACCCGATGGAGTCCCTGTTGAGGCGTGGAAATCCACTGCAGGCTGTGAATCATTACTCTAGTCTTTAAAAGTAAGGGCTCGGTGCGGAAGTGCAGCAATTATCGTGGTATAAAGATGATGTCTCACACCACGAAGCTCTTCGAATGTATTGTGGGCGGGTTGGATCCGACATAAGTGTGCGATGTCGTATGGGTTTCGGCTAGGGTGTGGGGCCATGGACACCGTATTTGCTCAGAGAATGCTCATGGAGGGATACAGATCAAAGAACATATTGTTTCAAAAAGGTTTGTAAAACACGCAGTAGTTTGTAGTCTACAAAGTCGAATTAAAAATGACATCAAATGACGCACCATAAAAAAAATTCTACGTCTGTCAACAAAACAAAATTCAACATTCAAGACAGCTCTGGGCCTGGGTTTCTGCGATTGGTTTAAGCTCAATTGCATCAAAATGGCGGCGTGCAGTCGGAGATCGGTGATACAGCTGCTGAGTGTGTAGGTTTCATCACGATGTTTTATATGAACATTTTATAGTTGACTTTTTAATTCAGTGAACATTTTGACATAGTGAAATATGTTTAAATTTCTCTGTCTCTTGATACAGATTTATTACTTCCTGTTAGGCTTCCGTATTTAATTTACCCGCGAGGACATGCGCGAGGTGCTCCCAGACGAAATTCATTTTTATTTTTCAAAATACTGAAGGATCTGTCCATTTCTGTAACTTAGAATTACCTTGGAATGTGACGATTAATAAAGGTAAAAAATTTGAAAAAAAAGAACATGCCGGCGAAAGTAGTTACTAAGGAATTAAAAAAACAAAATATTTTTTTTTTTTTGTTTTCAAAACATGCGCTACCCTTGTGCCCGTATTATAACAAGCGTCGCCGACGCGAGGAGCGTCAATGACCAAGTAGCGTCGCCGACGCAAGTAGCGTCACCGACGCAAGGAGCGTCAATAACGCAAGTAGCGTCGCCGACGCAGGTAGCGTCGGGCTGTCAAACACAAGATGTCAACAGTTTAAACAGGTATAAACCTTCAGATGTCAATAGTCGAAAGGTCTTAATGCTCTTGTGCTCAGAAACGCAGCGTCGACAGACAGGTTTGATGATGGCGTGCACCGTCCATACGAGTGAATAGCACCACCTGCACCGCATTCAGCCGAACCGGTGCGATAATAATGTGAATCGTGAATCGTGTGTCACATGCTGAATATGGTTCGATTTTGATGATAAGATTATTTCAGCTTTTTCCATTTTTATATTATAACACTATGATCTCCAACCCGCCTGCCAAGCGTGGAGATTATGGCAAGAACCTTCCCTTTCGTGGGAGAGGCCCGACGTCCTGCAGTGGACTGTTATGGGCCGTAATGATGATAAAAACTGTGACTTTTATTGAAAATTCAAAATTCGAGTTTCTAAATTCTAAATTCTGAATTCTAAATTCAAAGTTAGCAGACAAGGCCCAAGAAACAATGGATTAACATCGCCGATTCAGATACGAGAGTCAATGGCTTACGGGATACGGAAGTGGACCTTCTGTTAATTTTCTATTTTGTGGCACAGTCCTCTAAAACGCATCTACCCTTTAGGTTACATATCGGACCAGCCCAGATAAGTTTTTAAAATATAAAAAAGTTTTTGTGGATATATAAAAAAGTTAAACATTATCAGCTCCGTTTATTCTACAAACTTCTAATTATTTATTTTAAAATTCTGTGGTTGTACTGTCAGAGTTGACAGTAGTAATTTTTTTAAATTGGCCAGTCTCATATAAAATCTCTATACTGACGGCAGTTTAGAAGTCTATGCTCAGTCTCTATTTTTAGTACAAAAATCTGTAGAGAATGTAACTGAAGAAAAACCAACCATCTGAACATGTTACCTAGTGCTGTCTGTTTGTCAGTGCGTTTGTGCGCGCTAACCTCAGAAACCTTTAATAACGTATTGTGGTCCTTCACTGGACCTTCACATAAAACTTAGTTGTTGTTTAATATATTATTTAAGTAAATCAGTTCATAAATTAAAACAGTTAAAATGTGTTTAAATATCAATTTAAACACATTTTGTTCGATGAAAATGCTATAAAATAATTGTTTAGATGAATTGCCTGAAACTTTAGCCAACTAAGTAGATGTTATTGAAGGTATAATTTTTTTTTAGGACTGTTTCAGAGATTTTGACTTTGTCAATTTAAGTTGACCTCAGATCTATATTATCAATCAAAAATATTAAATAAATAAATAAATATACTTGGACAATTCACACAGCACCATCTAGCCCCAAAGTAAGCAAAGCTTGTGTTATGGGTGCTAGATAACTAATAATCTACCAACTTACATACTTTTTAAATACATACTTATGAAACATATAACACCTATACCCGTAACAGAAATTAAAATTCATTCATTTCTGCTCGGCCGGGAATCGAACCCGGGACCTCTGGGTGGCAGACAGACACAGGATTCAGCTGCGTGATACTGATGTTTTGTGGCGTTTCAAATTCACTTAAGAAGAAGGCCAGATACCGGGGTCTGTACTAAGCGCAACCGGGGACATCGACAGCGACGTCAAAGCCAGAATATTGTATTAAGCTTGGAAGAATATATATTAAGCTGGGGCGAAATGGCGGGAGATGACCGGTGTCATTTGTGACCCTAAAATGCCGATAAAGCTGAAGGGACAGGTCTATAAGACCATCATTAGACCTGCTCTCCTATACGGCAGAAAGACTTGGCCCCTACTAGAGCGACACAAGCAGGGGCTGCGCGTCACGGTAATGAAGATAATGAATTTAAATTAATGTGGAGGTGTGGAGGTGTGGAGTGTCACGAAAAGAACGCGTTCGAAACGCCCACATTCGAGGTAGTCTTAGCCTTCGTGACATTGCAAAAAAGTTGCAGGAGTGCCGTGCCGCCTTCGATGGTATGGCCACGACTTGCGCAGACCAGCAAGTTATGTGGGGAACAAGTGTCTGGCCATGCTGCCCCCGCCGGACACGGGAAAGAGAGGCCGGCCCGAAAAGCGATGGCTTGTCGTAGTCAAGACTGATATGCGTGCCAATAAACTCACCACTAGAGATGCCGAAGCCCGTGCAAGGTGAGCCAAGAGTAGCAGGAAGGCGAACCCTGGGCCCTCGCGTTCCGCGCGGAGGTGCAAGCGGGACATAACGCCTAAAGATGATGATGATGATGATGATAATGATGATGTGGGAGAAGTATTGATACCTTCGTACCTCCTGTCTGACTCTAAGTATAAACGTGACATAATAGTTCAATACAGCGCCATCTATTCACAAGGAGATAACACTTGACCTTTTTTCACCTAACGCTTTTTTATAGCTGTCAAATATTATAAGACCACGCTAAGTCCGAAACAAATATTTAAAAAAAAAAACTCTATATGGCACCTATAATTTTTACTACTGTCAGTCAATTCGGACATATCGTGGTCCTATTATAACTAAAAACCTCTCTTTAAATAAATAAGTTGGCGATTAATTTAAATTCACATTCTCAGTGGGAGACGAGGGAGATCAAGGGAGACGAGGTTGTGTAGAATACTACCATAGGAAACCGCAACCTTATACTCTTCTAAGATCTAAACTCTTTCGTGAACCTGGCCTACTAGCGCAGTCTCATAACCTGTGACTCTAAGTTCCTGTTATGCTTTTTCTGAATTTGACCAAACCGAAACTATGTAACAGATTCAGCAAAATAAATCTGAATAGTAAAAGATAACCTTGAAAATCATTACTTATGCTCAGTGCCGAACCAGTTCACCAGATACCCTTTTAAGATTATTACAGATTAATGTGTGATTATTTCCAAAGGGTTTTGATAGAATGGGTTGAAGATGAGCTTTCCACGCGAACAAAGTCGCGGGCAACAGCTGATTATTAATAAGTTGGATATTTTTGCCAAACTTTTTACTTTGGAATACTCAATGGTAGGTGCCACAAACTTACACGACACGGTGACGGCGTCGCTGTTGTTGACAAACAAAACGTCATTTTTAAATGGTGACACTTAGTTCAGCTTTTGGCCACCGGGCCAGATAAGTTGGTGGCGAAATTTTAGTGACAATTACTTGTCACTAAAAGCTTCCCCCGTACGGAGGCGATCTGTAGTTCTTAAATCGAATACAACAGAGAACCCACGACGCGATCTGCAAGCGGGTGGCCGTGACATCCCCCTTCGCCGCTGCGCAGGTCATGCATGTAATTATTATGATGATGGGCGGGTGCATTGGCTATCTGTCTGAGGTTAGGAATGCCTCTGACCGGTGTAACTCGGGTGTAGTTTATTATTATTTTGTTTTTTTTTTGACAATAGGCTTGCATTTGACCTCAACTCACGTGATGGAAAGTGAGGATGAGGTCGAAGATTTAGCATGTATTCGGACCATGTAACGAAAATAGGGAACTTTAAAGGCTTTAAGCGCTTTTGTTACAATTATTATTGGCAACATAATGTTAGACATAATTCAATTACCTAGTGTATATGTGTGCATTACCCCTGATTTTCAGCATTGACTTATGCCTGTTTTGTGTTGATATCCTTACTAATCCTATCCGATACTTCGTAATAAAATTTGTTGCTGGTTTCAAGACAGTACTGGGACTAGCTTGTGCTCGGGCGCATTCTATGGGCGCGCCTGAGTGTCAAAACTCAGGAACTTTGTGTAGTCGGTAGATCCTGGCTACACATGAGTTGTAATAATGGAAAGACTCATCTCATCCAAAGACTTCTATATAATGTTCTCACCACACGTCCGCCAAGACGGCAGACCTTGGATTGGCTTGGAAAATAAGTTTGAAATTAAAATGCAGGTACATGGAAAAGAAAAAAGAAAAATATACATGGAATAACACCATTTGCGGAAGGGAAAGGGTATTTTGTATATTTAGTAATAACAAAATATCTAGAGGCGACTGATAGCTATAAATCTAAGGGGATGGCTGCCAGGCGGAAGGACAGGACAGGACACACAGGACAGGATTTTGTGGAGATCTCGGAGGGAGGCATATGCTAAACAGTGGGTGTCTTTTGGCTGATATAATGATGGTCTGTCCGCGGGCGCATTCAGTCCAATAGTACGCGACCGCATCGCCTTCGCCTGTGTGGGGTAAGGGTCTATTATTGATAGCCCATAGAGTTACTATACGAGGTATATAACTCTATGGATATAACTCTTTGTGATATCCAGTCTCCCAGTCTCTAGCCAAACTCATTCTTCAGTATATAAAGTCCTTGCCCTGTTGATGTAAAAGCCCTGCTTTTGTGCGGGCACAGACCTACAGAAAAGGTCAGGGGCGGTCAGGGCCGGGCCCTACCGGTACACATTCTTAAAACGTTTATTCAATCGTTATCAAGCGTTTACCGGGAATGGTTGACGGATAGAAATGGACGACGACGAATTAATGTGCATCGCCTTACTGATCGGCGCGAAAAACTAATAGAAAAAGGAAAGAAGGTAGATTAGCTGCGGAGGAGAAAATTAATGCGGGTGGGCAGTATCAGTCTACTGCCATTAGTCTTCGTGAATACATGAATTTATCCTGGGGCTTGACCAGGGTCCAGCCCAAGGTTACTATCCTTCTACTCGGAAACTATTGGTCCTAGAACACTCGTTCCTAAAAAGATTTGATAGCAGTGGTCGAGATTTACATTTCGGGTAACAGCTGTCAAACTCAAAGGGTTTATGTCTCTGATTCTATTGGTTCTAGAACACTAGTTCCTAAAGGAAAATTATATCACTCGTCGAGATATACATTTCAAGTGACAGTTATCAAATCGAAAACTGTTATAACTCGAGAACCATAGGCCCTAGAAGACTAGTTTCTATAGAGAAATTATAGTAGATACTCGTCGAAATCTACATTTCGTAAGAGAGCCGTCATACTTAAAACTGTCATCCGAAATGTAGATCTCGACGAGTACTATCATGTCTATCATCATCATCATCATCATCATCATATCAGCCAGAAGACGCCCACTGCTGGGCTTGGCCTCCCCCAGAGATCTCCACAAAGGCCGGTCCTGTGCTTTCCGCATCCAGCTGGTACCTGCGATCCTTACCAGGTCGTCAGTCCACCTTGTGGAAGGCCAACCCACGCTGCGTCTTCCGGCACGTGGTCGCCACTTGAGAACTTTACTGCCCCATCGGCCATCTGTTCTTCGACCTATGTACCCTGCCCACTGCCACTTCAGGCTGGCAATCCTTAGAGCTATGTCGGTGACCTTGGTTCGCTTGCGGATCTCCTCATTTCTGATTCGATCGCGCAAACAGACTCCGAGCATAGCTCTTTCCATTGCCCTTTGGGTAATAGTGAGCTTTCTTATAAGGCCCACAGTGAGCGGCCACGTTTTAGTTCCGTAAGTCATCACTGGCAACACACATTGGTCAAAGACCTTCGTCTTGAGACATTGCGGAAATTGGGACGAAAATATATGGCGTAGCTTCCCGAATGCTGCCCAACCGAGTTGGATTCGTCGATTGACCTCTTTCTCGAAGTTAGACCTACCTAACTGGACTATTTGTCCTAGGTATGAATAGTCGTCAACAACTTCAAGTGGAATGCCTCCACCAACTGTCACTGGAGTAGGCACAACATGGACATTCGACATAATTTTCGTCTTGTCCATGTTCATTTTAAGACCTACTTGTTGAGAGGCACTTCAGAGGTCATCGAGCTTTTTGCCAAAGTCTTCCAGGGTTTCAGCCATGACTACGATATCGTCAGCAAATCTGAGGTGAGTGAGGTACTCGCCGTTAATATTGATGCCAAGTCCGTCCCAGTCCAGAAGCCTAAAGATATCCTCCAGTGCAGCGGTGAACAACTTCGGTGATATGACATCACCTTGTCTAACACCTCGCTGCAGATGAATAGGTTATGTGGTCTTATCCTGGAGACAAACTGACGAGTGGCGTTTTTGTACAAACACTTCAGTGCTTCGATATATCGATAGTCAATTTGGCATCGCTGTAGAGACTGGAGCACCGCCCAAGTTTCGATCGAATCGAAGGTTTTCTCATAGTCCACAAACGCCAAGCATAATGACCGATTATACTCTTCGGTCTTCTGTATAACCTGCCGCAGCGTATGTATGTGGTCTATGATACCAAAACCTTTTCGGAATCCGGCTTGTTCGGGAGGCTGGAAGTCGTCAAACCTGCGAGCGAGACGATTCGTAATGACTCTCGAAAACAGCTTATACACATGACTTATCACCTTTCTTCAAAAACAATATCACTATACCTCTGTGCCATGTTTCCGGCGTTTTTCCCTCGAGGGTTATGGAATTGAACAGCTTCTGAAGGGTCTTAAGCACGGGTTTGCCACCAGCTTTCAGAAGCTCAGCCGTAATTCCATCATCACCCGGCGCCTTGTTGTTCTTGAGCTGATTGAGAGCCATACTAATCTCGTACAGGCTGATGTCCGGGATATCTTCGGTGTAGTGTCGGGTCAACTTAACTCTGGGGTATTTTACCATACTGGTAACAGGTGCCCGTGTTATCGTGTATAACTGTCTATAGAACCTCTCGACTTCCCTCAAAACCTCGGACTTGGTCGAAACAACTCTGCCGTCATCCGTTTTCAGTCTCGTCAACTGGCTCTGTCCAATCGACAGATCTCTCGCAAAGACTTTAGAGCCTTTGTTTTGCTCGATCGCCACGTAGTATTGAAGCGACGTATATCGCGAGTTAGAGACTTAGAGATCTATCGATTAAGTCGCCTAATTTGAGAGACATCATCAGGGGATTGCAGAGTCATTGCGCGTCTTTCTTCCATGAGTTTAAGGGTATCGTCAGAGATTTTACTTGTTCTTTTTGTACGGCAGGTTTTGTAAAACTTTGACCCAACCGTATAGACAGTTTCCACGAACCTGTTATTGTAGTCGTCCACGTCGACGCACTCTCCTAGGCACTCGAAGCGATTTTGTAATTCGAGTTGAAAGCTCTCGGGGTTTTGGATTTGGATGGGTAAAGGCCGGAGCGTGGACCTCATCAATCTCGATCTTTCCAGCTGTGGATTAATATTCAATGTGCCTCTTACCAAGCGGTAATCACTGCCAATTTTTACGCTATTGATCACCGAGACATCATTGAATATATGCCGTTTCGTAGATAGGATGAAGTCAATCTCATTTTTTGTGACACCATCGGGACTAACCCACGTCCATCTGCGATGATCCGGCTTCCCGAAAAATTAGATCATCATAAAGAGTCCCTCTTTCTCCAGAAAGCCGGCCAGCATCTGGCAACGGGCGTTCCGACTTCCAACTCCAAATTGCCCCACTCTCAACTCGTCTTAGCTTCGTTTGCCCAGTTTCGCGTTAAAATCCCCCATGACAACGGTGTAATGTGTCTTGGAGGTATGTATGGCTGTAGTTATATCCTCATACATAGCCTCCACTTCATCGTCGGAGTGAGTCGAAGTCGGTGCGTAGACCTGTATGACCTTCAACGAATACCGCTTATTAATTCTGAGTATAAGGTACGCAACCCTAGACGACACACTCTCGATCTTGACGATGTTGTTCACAAGGGATTTGTGGACGAGGAACCCGACACCACCTAGGGACAGTTGGTCGCCCTCCCGGAAGTAAAGCAGATTTCCGGACTTCAGAGTTATCGAGTCCTCCCCCTTTCTTCGGACTTCAGATATCCCTATAATGTCCCAATGTAATCTGCTTACCACTTCCTCCAGCTCCACGAGCTTTTCGTCGGTCCGCAGTGTCTGGACATTGTATGTTGCCAGGGCCAGTGGTCGTGCTTTGTGGTAGCCTGGTCGCGTCCGGTGATTATTCGCACCCCCTGCCCCGCCGTTACCGTGACCGTTACCATGGTCCGGAATAGCGGGGCCGCCGGGTACCGGAGGCCGTGGCCTGTGTGTGCTTGTCATCAGGAGGGAATGCTCGGGGTTTTTTAGACCCACAAATCGTTGGTCTGCCCGTAGTCTAACCTTTTGTGGGTCTCCTAAACGTCTACTAACACTACAAAGTGTAATTTATCTTTAACTCGATGATGTAGTATAACCTACGGCGTCTTCACAGTCTATGTAATTTATTACTGAAACATACAACTCTTTAGGTACAGTCGAGAAAACTAAATGTTTAGCAGTTGACTCGTCTTCTTAATTTGGAACGTCGCTCTAAATTTTGATAGTAAAACGTACTTAAACAACTATGTTAGTGAAATATATTACAACTAATTAGGTGGGCGTTATTTATTTTACAATTAATATTTAAAATACCACATCATTTAAACATCTCAAGGCTCAAGGCAAGGCATCTATAATATTTGCCCAATTACCCGCCTGATGAAGTGTTCAATTATGGGCGAATCACTAATGAATTTCAGGATGTGTTAGAGCAGACCGAATCCTACCGAGCAACGACCACCATTGAATTGAATATTACCAGTCCGATGCAGATTAACTATTGGAATTCCGCATTGACAACGTGTAATATTATGCCCACTCATGCCTTCTAATTAGTATCCAATACTGTTCGTGGAAGCCTTTGGAGCGAATGCGTGCTGTCTGTAATCAACGATGCATCGTATTGCGCAATTAATATATTCTCCTAAGAGCTAAGCCAGGACATATTCCCGGGATTGCTATGTAAAACCGCCAGTTGCACAAAGGCCCAGTTTGAATGCCGAGTTGAGTATTGTCCTGTATCAATATGCCGTATCCTATTGGAAAGGGACGTAATATCTATGCATATATAGTATAAAACAAAGGCGCTTCCTGGCGTCTGCCGTCATCTATATGCTTAGATCTTTTAAAGTACGTAACGGATTTTAATGCAGTTTTGAACAAAAGAGTGATAGAAGAAAGGAAAATAAGGATAGATAGGGGCCTAGAGTAGGTGTAGGGTAGATTATATGGTAGAAGAAGGGCAGGTGTTGAGTAAGTGTTGGATTGGGGCAGGGGAGGTGTAGGGTAGAGGTAGGGGTAGGAGTAGGATGCCACGCGATCGAAGTCGCATCATAAACCACATTACCACACGTCAGAAAATAGTAACACGGCCAATTTCAGTCTTAAATGTCAACGTAAAGAAAGACCATTTTGCAAAACCCGTTCTGTAAGGGATCTATCAAATAGAAAGCGGTCGTGCGGTCAAGCGTTCCGCGGTCTATACGGTTCCGTTACAGCCCAAAATTTAGTAAAATGTTGCAAATGGTTTAAAAGCACGAAGATCGCAGTAATTAATCTTTAGGTAGTACACGAGTAACTATGTCTAGGGTTACATAATCCAGAAGTACCTGTGTTTTATTTTAGGATTTTGATGATACAATGCCTGAACAATTTTTCTTTCTTTTCTTTACTCTTTATTGTACACAAACATGACATGATGATACAGTACAGTAATAGAGATGAACAAAGGCGAGCTTTACTCATTAATTAAGTTTTCTACCAGCAAACCTTGGAGTCATACGAACAGGGTTTGTGACATGAAATATTTTGGAAGATATAACTCCTGGTAGCAGATATGTTTATTTTAATAAAAATGTTAACAATTATTACAATCACAAAGAACCTTACTCTAACCCTAACTAAAGATAAAAAATTTGGCCCAGGTCCCCCGAATTTGGAAAAGTCCCCAGAAGGCTGGCCGCGTTGCCCCGCTGGATAGCGAGGCTTAAGCGTTGACCAAAAAAGAGGCCAGCCTTCTGGTGATTCGTAACTTCGACCAGGCGCTTAGATAACTCCCGGTATAAGGAGTGTGCGCCTGGTCCCCACGGCCCAAGAGTTTCAACGCCAAATGGCGCAAATATATAATCGCCACTGAGATTAGCATATTTGCGCCGCTTGGCGTCCTCAGCTGAGGCAGCACCCATCGCAACCTGACACGCGGTCACTGGAAGATGGGACGGCGCAAGGGTATCGATGCAAGTAGCATCCCATACCAGAGGCCGTCCCAGTTTCCAGGGAGAGAGTGTCATTCCGTCGGGCCTCTTACCATCCTCGCGGGCTAACCCGCTCGGTTCCAGCACAGCGGGTGCTCCAGCGGTGGTAAAGGCCCGGCGGATGACATCGTTGAGTTCCGCATGACGCGGAAGGCGACCAGCGCTCCTGCCGCAAGACAAGCCGTGGTGGCCGAGCTGGTCTACAGGACGACCACAGCGGCATTGATGAGGAGCGCTACAGGGTGCGCCAAGACGAAGGGCCGTGGCAAGCCTAAACGTGGCACTGTCGAGTAAAGTGCCGATGTTTTTAGAGGGTAATGCCTGTAGCCAGAGACCGGACTCCCACTCGCCAGCAGCCAGGAGGCGAGCACGCTCTGCAGAATTGGTTGATGCGCTTAAAAGGTTGTTTCGCACCAATCTGCAGAGCGGCTCGTCCCAAAGCCTCTGCGAGCAAGGATTAGCCGGGGGCTCCGACTCCGGGCAAGACAACTGCCAAGCATTTTTGGCCTCGGTGGAGAATGCTAACTCAAAAGTCCCTAGTTTTGACAGTATCTTATTTACTAGGGACTGCGAGCTATTCACCGAGGACAAAAAGGCTGGCAGGGAAACACTTGATACTTTCCGAATGCCCAGACCACCAAATCGAATAGGCAATGATGCCTGGTCCCAGGAAGAATTTGCCAGATTAATATTCAAAACCGAACAGAGGGTATGTTTCACGGTGTTGTCTAGGAGCTCTAAAAGAGCAGGATGTTTCCACAACTGACAACACCGCAAAACGTACATAAATTTTGGAACAAATAAACAGTATCTAATTATGACATAAGCCATGTGGCTGTTAATTTGGAGTAGGCGATCCGAAACATCATTAAAATTTTGAATTTTTTGGTCAACATAATCTTGAAGGGAATCATCGAAAATTGGGGAGCCTAAGAGGTGAAGCGAGGACTTGCCGACGACTGTGATATTAGGGGCTAAAGCACTAAAAGCAGCAGAAATAGCGCCAGGCGTCGTACAAGACTCAGAGATAAACAGCTCACATTTCGAGAAATTCAGCTCCAGGCCTATGGCACTGAACTCTCGAATGAGGAGCTGCAGATCCCGTAGTACTGTGCTCGCTTCGCCTCCCAGAGTCCCATCGTCAAGATACCACACGTTAAATTTGGAATTTAATTTTTCGATAATGGGGTGGATCGCGAGACTAAAAATGGCCGGCCCGAGAGGGTCGCCTTGCTGGCAGCCGACCGCCGAGTGCAGGAGATGGCCCTTGTGTAGAAGGTTGGTGGGCTCCTTGTAGCACTGCCACAAAAATTTATACGCGGCAGGCAACTTCTTACGAATTTGATCCAACAAAGCGCCCCTATCTACCGAATTGAACGCGTTCTTAACATCTACCTTCAGCAGAACTTCCCCGCCCTCATTCTGAAGGAAAGTCCTAAGGGCATGAACGGAGGATTCGCAACCACCGTTCGTGCCAAAACCGAGCTGGAGGGGCTGAAAATATTCTTTAAGATTTGGGGCGGAGAATCTACAGCAAAGTTTTGCTGTCAGGCGCCGGTAGGTGATGCCAACAGCAATGGGCCGAATGCCTCCATCTTTTTTATTTAAGGCAATTAGGTTGGCACCATACAGAGTTTCTACGACCGAACTAACGACTGAGCCTGACAGCATAAGATTCACGAGCCCCGTAATAGCATTTAATAGAATATCTCCTGCCTCACCAGCGCAGCTTAAGAGGTCCTTCAGGTGCTGCGGGGTCAGGGCATCTATGCCACCCGCCGAGCCGTTAGGGAATGAAAAAACGGCTTGACGGACAGCATCGGCAGAAACTTGCAGCGCAGGATCCGCAGCACTAGGGGCGTCTGGTAAGCGAAGGTCTGCCGAAGGTAAAGGGTGTTTAGAACGTAGGCCGGCCAACGTCTCGGGCGTGTCGGGAGCGAAAGTGTCGCTGGAAAAAAGGATCCTGGCAGCCCCTTTAATATCACCGTCGCTTATTTTGTTTTCTACATATTGAGAGATACTTGGATAATTAAAAAAGCGGTGAGCATTGATGGTGATGAGGGAGGCAGGATTAGAACAATTATTTTTAATGCATGAAGTCAGTGAATTTGTTTTGTTTGGGCATGCAGTATCTTCAATATGTAGAATAACAGCAGATTGTCGATCTTTGAAAATTATGTCTTTCTTCAATATTTTATTCTTTTCCGCACATGTGAGTAATTTTTTATTGTGATTGTACTGCATTTAAAAATATTTACACTAGGCATATGCCTATGTATATACATGTGTATATACACTTCATCTTAATCTGCATCTATCATTACATCAGGGGTGACGGCTTCGGTTACTATGTCCCGGACCCGGTCCCGTGGGAACCACATTGAATTATGGGAAAAACTCCCTGTTACTCGCTCATAATGTAGCTTTCTATAGATAAAAGAATTTTTTAAATCGGTTACGTAGGATTTGAGTTTACCCATTACAAACAAACAATAAGACCTTTTCTCTTTATATTATTAGTACAGAAGACAACAATTCAGTATATCTTATGAAGTCACATAGATTGAAAATGTTAATTTATTAAAAATAACACAGTCGTAGCGCATTAAAGTTTTCGCAAATTATTCCGTTATACTTATTAACATCTTTCTTTGATCCCAGAGTCTTTCATGGCTACGCGAATCTTGTTATTGAATAATCATGAGATATTGCAGGACTTCTCCACTGCCGAGTGATTTGTTAATGTAGGAAATTGTAAGGAGGTATTTCGCAGGATGCGTGTTTTTTGTTTGTTATTGTTTTGTTTTTGGCATTTGCGAAATTTATCAATTAATGTTCGTTCTAAAATTCAAAATTCCACAAACGTGGTTCCACAAACTTATTGTGCATCGTAACCACGTAATAACCATGTCATTCCAACGTGTTGAGAGAGGTCCCGACTCGACTGAGGTAGCCAAAAGCACTTTAACGTATTCGTCACCAGAATCACCTAAACGATTACACCCTGAATAACAAATGATGTGGGTGTTAAGTGGACTACGGTACCGTTGCGTTAACCCTGAAAATCGTTTTCAGTAAAATCGATACCAACACAAAACATGGTGTCCATTCATACGCATGATAGTTCTAAATGTATTTTGATTTCATACGACAAAGCAAGTCAAACGGAATTCTTTGTCTACCTAACATTTTGAGGTGTAGGTCGTGACTCGTAGGCGTGAGAGCCTAGGATAAAACCGGGATAGCTACTAACATTTTTATTTTGCTCAGCCTCTATACATCTTAATAAATGAACCATCTGCTACAAGCTATAAGCAGCTGCATCTGCTAAAAGTAATTATGCTCACTACTTATTCTAACCTGTATTTCGGGCAACCAGAACCCCGCTAATAAAAAAGGCAACTTTACACTGATTATATGTCATCATCACCATCCGAGACCGAGTGGTCAATTCCGGTTTCTGCCAGGTCTGATTTCCTGCTCTTTTTTTCACTTCGCCCCGTTTTTTACATCCTCACGTCGTAAGCTCGTTCATTCTGTTCGTTGGCTCTTGCATCGGCTCGGCGATGTCAATCCATTGCAAGAATTCCTCATTCAGTCCTGAAACCCGCAGAAATGTATTATTTTCCATTTATCTCTGAGGCTTACGCAGCACATGACCAGATAAGCGCAGGCAAGCCTTTTGATTTGGACCTCCACACTCATTAGATATGTGGTATGTTGAGAACAAGTCAAAAGAAAAAAGTACAGATTTACTGTTTATACTATCTACGTTATGAGTATTTTTAACCTTTGTTAACCGTACAACCGATAGATCCAGCAGTGCGTGGTGCCACGGACAGTTTTACCTAACCATGGTACACAACAGCAATCTCCAACGTTGTCAAGCGTTGAGTTTCAGTAATTCCTGTCAATAAGTAAATATTTTTTAAATCTGGCCTCCCGCGAAGTCATTTCCCATGTAACTAAATGAAGCTTCTAAAACAGCATATCCGCCGCCGCGTCTGTGACGACCGCAGACGTTCTAATTTCGTTAAATCAGTTTAACTCTGAAGCTTGGTGCTAAAGAGTTTGTCTATTGTCGACATCAACGAATTATACATTCGAACAATTCCCATTAGATGTCCAGAGTAACGTCACCCACCGCTTGGGTACGAGTAAATCGTTTAGATTGCGTGTTTAAAAAATCGTCAAGGGGCGCGTCTACCCCCGCCGATCCCCTCTCGCCCGGCGCTCGTCCAACCTTCCCATAGTAATTAAACCATAGCATTACTTACATTACTTTATATTTACATACAAATTTATGAAAGTTGCCGCCATGATATCTTCAAGGTTAGCCGTGTATTCGTGATTACGAGTTATAACTTATTCAAAATAACGCAATGGGCTTAATTAATAAGATTTTGTTATTTATTTATGATAAGCGAGTACTTATTGAGTGTCCTTGTATAGTATTTTAATCAATAAAATTTGAATTTTTTTTTCGATGTAGGCAATAGGTTGACAATCAATAGACACCCCTAGGCATGCCTGATGGAAAGTGGAGATTTCACAATCAATACTGGCTACCGTGCCCCAGCGTTCTCTTGAGTTTTGTTGGGTATATTATACATAATGACGGTCGGTGTAATACAAATCTATTGTCCAGTATTAGAGCAACCTACAATTGACGGTACCTATTGTCCATTTGTGGTAATTTCTGGGAATTGATCGCTTTAGAACAGTTTCGCGTTAGGGCAGGTTTACTACTTTACTACTATTACTTAGTATGTACCTACATAGAATACATACGTAACGTAGGTTGAAACTTTATTCCATTTTGTTCATCAGTATTATGCCGGAAAATAATAGAACTTTCATCAACGCCCTATAAAATTCCGCCGCTGCACTTAAGCCTCCTGCACTGTAGTAGGAGATTGCCTTCTCTCCACTTGGCAGGTACTTTTAAAAGCATAGTTAATGGAAAACGCTGCTGCCCATTGTCTGGTCTTCAATTCTGTCTGCTAATGGCGGGTGAGCCTATAGCACATTAGAGCCGTCTTGCACGACACTCGCGTGTGGAAGGGGTTGGTGCAGTTCGCAGATAAAGAAGAATAAAATAAAAATTAATCCGTTCTATTGGAGTGATCACACGGCTGGCCAATGCCGCATAGGGATAGTCACCAAGCGGAGGAATGCAGCCTACCTTATTTTTATGTAGTTAGGATTTCGTCTTAGTATTATTTGTAGTGTTACTTAATAAAAGAATGCGAATAATAGTAAATTTCTCTGTTTTGTTTTAGGTGAAGTGAAAAACACTCCGGTGCTGCTACACAATCAAGACATTATATTCGTCAACCAGGTGAGTACCGTGTCATACTGTAGATATAAAAAAACGATGTACTACCTACTGTTGACGACAAGTCGACCTGGCAATCGCGGTATAAGATACGCGCGGAAGGGGGGACGCCCGGAATACCGGGGCACCGGGACCCCGCACAACCCTCGTTTAGTGCTGCACCTACCAGGTACCTAATCCATATCGATATTTCATTTTACCACATGTCCGAATCTTCCTTCTCATATTGTGACATAGCTCACATAAAATAGACAAGATAGCCCATGTTTACACCAACTCACCCACATTCAATACTATTGCTACTATCTATATTCTTGTATACAGACGGACGTCTACATTCATATTCACTTAATTCATAATCTATGAGATTAACGCGCTTGGAACGATCTGGCCACCATCCGGCCACCATCTACCGCCAGAACCTGTCTATCTTCCAGGACTAGTCTTGGTCAAGGCAAATCAAACGAGTCTAAACTCAATAGAATTGCATTGTATTATTTAAAGGTTATTTTGGCCATCTTCCGAGTCCATCATCAGATCAGCTCACTGACACCGTGTCGCATTGTCATCTGTCTTAAACGTGTATGCAAAATTTACCGTCAAGTGGGTCAAATTCTGTGCATATCTGAATGAAACAAGGCACTTAGAACCTTGGCACTGAAAATATTGGTAATTTTTTTTGCTCTCTGCTTGGCACTAAAAAGATCGGAAAGTTAGCTAGCTTCATGGCGGCCCTTTTGGGTAAAACATAAGAGTAAAAATTCGCTCAAAAGAATAAAAAGCAGGTCAACACATTTACAAATTTTAAAGCTCCAAATATACAGACAAATAATGAAACCCTGTTTGAGACTGCTACTCAGCATCATTATAAAACAGGAATTTCTTAAATTTTTTCTAACAAATTAAAATGTAACCTAATCGGCAACAATTACAACACGAATGAATTGATCTAGAATTATTTATTCATTCATGACATGACGCGTTAGAAGCGAGTGACGTTATGTCACAATTCAAATTATTGTTAAATTACAATTTTTTTTAATTTAATTTAAGCTGTCATCCATCGTCTATTTTTATGTTTATGTTGTTGTACCTAATTTTTGTGTCGTAGTGTCTACTGCAATAAATGTTTTCTTTCTTTCTTTCTTTCTATAGTTCTAATGCAATTCAAAAGAGTTTGCGATATTAAGGGTACTTCCTAGACCATGCAACTACATACAGTAGTATTCGACTTTGTCCAGAACGTAAGGACACCCTGCATGTTAAATTAATTTGGGTCGGGCGTGCGATAGTGATGTGTTCGTTGCTTTTTTCCAATGTCGATGTAAATAAATAATACCTATTGATCACGAGGATCACATCAGGTCAACTGAGTTTATTCTTTTAAATTTTCAAATGGAACATAATACCAAAATGCGCTATTATATAACTATTATTAATACGGGTAAGTATTGTAAGATATTGTAATAGCTTTCATTATATTACTAGCCGCCACGGCTTTCACCCACGCGCAGTTCGGATCTCTGTAAACAATCAACTTATAATTTCCCCGGAATAAAACTGGCCTATGTCACGCGGCAATAATGTAGCTTCCAAATAATGAAAGTGATTTTTAAAAACGGTTCAGTAGGTTTTAGTTTATTCGTTACAAACAAACACAAAATTCAATGCAAACTATTCTCTTTACTATATAAGTATCTACCGACTATCTACCGATTGTATGTGGCGCGGTAATAAACAGGTCGAAAGGTCTACTGAAGTAGGTACCTACTGTAATTACCACACATGCTCGCTAAGAAAGGTTGTTTATTTATTATCAGTAAAACTAGCTTTGTTGGAAAGATAGTGAATGGCCATTTATATTTTGATCTATTTGTTAACATGTGGGCGCCTAAATGGCTAATGTACAAACAAAATACACTAAGGAACAAGGCAAAAGGTGCAGGAAACATTGTACACTTAAAGGGAAAGTATCTACCTACTTATGCCATGTATTAAGCAGGGATTGACCACAAGAACGATTTTTTTTTTTTTTTTTGATGGTAATGATTACAATACATCGAAAGAAAATATCGAGCACAACCGAGACATTAACGCAAAGATGATGATGATGATGATGATCGAAGGAAAATATCGACAGAGTACATCCTTTTTATGTGCCGCCGACAGAAAATGCAGGAGAATTCATTGTTTTTTGTCACTGATCCATCACGCATTAATTGAATGAGAAAGCCGTGAAAGCCGTCTCTGCAGGTTGGCAAATGTTTTTATTTTGCACTGTGCTTGGCACTCTATATTGGAGTTTCGTTAATCCCCTTCCTGGTATTCGATGGGCTTAAAATTTTGAATACGCATGTAACTCAGGTGACCAGTCAATATTATGGTGACAATGACCTGATCTGATGATGGAGACGGAAGGTGGTTGACCAAGACTAGTCCTTGAAGATAGTCAGGTTCCGGCGGTGCAGCTGGAAGATGACTAAAGAGTTGCCTACCAAAAAAAAATATCGATTACGATTACATACGTACGAGATGTGTCCCGTCACTAGAAAATTGCCATGTCGATCTCTCGCGGGCAGTACAATTATTTTCATATCATATCTACACAGTTGCCGACACAGAACAGGGAACCGTTGAACAAATAAATACACGGGTCGATTAATAAATTGAGTTGGTCGCCCTGTTTGTCCTGTTTGTCCTGCGAGCTGGCGTAGCCAATATCATAGCAGACAAACGCGCCGGCCCGACCCCCCAGCGCGGCGGGGGATCCGCGGCAAACCTGACAGAGGCGGACGACAAATAAAAGCCATATTTTATTAACGCAACGCGAACAATACGGGACATATTTCTCCAGACACGCCAATAAATAGGCATTTACATTCCATTTTGAAGGTGAGCAGCAATATTTTATACCAACGGACCCCTAAGTCCACGGTACAAATGCAACAGCTCGCACTGTGCTGGAAATTGAGCTCTTTGTTTGTTGTAAAATGTGAGTGCCAGAAAAACTATTAGAGCTACCTACCACTGGGGCATACTCGTACATAGCGAACTGGGTCAGGGCCGCTGCCCACTGCTGCTCCTAATGCAATTACGCCGTATGGTTTAATATCAGAATTTACACTAATGTCCCGACAACACTATCTGTGAATTAAGTATGCACGTCCCCATTACAAACACCGGACGTTACGTGGATATAGTAGCGTGTTACATTTACGGATACAAATTGATAGGTATAACAGAATATTAAGCAGAACATAAGTGCAAATATGGTACGTTAATCTGTAACTTTAAAGTAGTAAATAAAATTGATACAACACGGATAGACACATCTATATAGATGTTGTTCAATGCCCACACATTACACATTACACAAAGGAAATCCCGAATGAAAGCCTGTGGTGTAGAATACTTACTGATGTCGTATGTTGTAAGTGTTACAAAGCGCAAGGCATCACTACAGATAGACAGTCTTAACATAGAAAACAACTTTTATTGGGCTGTTGGGCTGTCGCTAGCTATTCTACGCCAGTATTGCAAACGAATTCCTAGTGAAGGTAAATTCTTTTGTAAAGCATTTTTGTTGGTATAGTGCCTACTGTTTAGTTGCAGGTGTCGATGTGAAAGTAGAATGATAGATACATAGATTTCGAGTCCCTTCACGTCATCGTCCGCGCCAATATGGCGGGCTGCGCGGTTTAGGCGCGATTCCCTACGCGGTGACTAGCCGATTTGTAAGCGGCGAGGTGTAAACGGGCCCTAACCGTAAACACCCCCTTATTTTTTAAAGAGATTAATGTACATGCTTAACATTCTTTTTCATTTCTGTTGTATTTATCTACTTGTCGTAAATTTTTTACTATGATTGATAATGTAATGAAATAGCGGCTGGAATTCATACATAAAATATGTAAAAAAATCTGAAATAATCCAATAGTAGGCACTCGTATTAAAAGGATTGCGAGATTGCCACCGTATTGAGTGTCCGGGGCAACCGGGGCGGTGTGGAGACTTTTTTATGCCCGGATCCACGGGTTGAGAATAAATACCACCCATCCGGGTATTGTTTTATGTTTAACGTGGAGGCCTCGCACAGGCACAATGAATGATGGCAGGCCGTTGTTGTAGCGTAGGTATTCGACTTTTAAATCGGTATTTTTAATAATTTTTAATCAATGTACTGACCTGTATTGATTGTTACGACTAACAGCTTTTGTAGGTGTACGAAAAGCTATAGGTAGACAGAGATTGTTCCAAGTTTCATATTTATATTATTAAATCTACGGTTCCTGAAAGACTATTCGAAATGAATGATCAGTTAATTAAAGCACTGTTTCTATTGACTACAGAATAGAACATTCTGTGGTTATGACAGGTTTGGGATTGAAATAGTTTGTATCCGTTCCTACAGCTGTGTGTCGCACAAAGGCGGCTTTGTCATTCCCGGTATTGTTTTAATCCATCAATTTCATTAAGCCTCTCTCAAACAGACGCAATATAACGCGTATTAAAAATATTTGTCGCTGTCGATCCTTTCCACGTGCTGCTTTATTATTATCGACTTTTGTTTAGACAATTTTAAATTCGTGTACACAGTACAAAGTTATTTTAAAGAAATATTTTAAGAACGCAGAAACGCAAGCGTCCTGTTCTAATTCTGCGCCATTATCGCAGCGGTATGTAAGATCGCGTGCGTCCTTCCTAATACAAAATATAGGTACTCTGAATAGATATCGCGCGCACGTGCTTAGGAGAGGCTTTAATAGTCGGAAAACGTCCACTTGTGGTCAAACGCTCCCCTTAAATACTTGAATAATTGTACATTGACCGGCCTGCGCTGTCGTGTCCGGCATGTAATTCACCCCGGGGCAAATCACGTCAATCCATCGTACAAAAGGGGAGCCGTTTACTAAACCTGTGCTTAGACTCTATTACTCCTTGTAGCTACTGTACAATGTAGTTAGTTAACTAAACCAATATTATGTTTGGGTAAATGGACTAATGGCCGTAGTACTTCGCTAGCGCGTTTATAGCGACTGGGCCGTGTATAATACTTACACTTGAGCTTCTGTATGTGTATATAGCGATCTCGAGTGTTTCCGGTGTGATACGGAATTTTAACATGCATCATTTGTACACAGCGGTTCGAATGGCTAATGACGCGTCCCATGGAGAGTGGCGAGGTGCTGACCGTGATGCTGATGTCGCGGTCGCGCTTCGGCCTGACCACCATGGACGGCATCTACCGACTGGGGATGCAGATCCTCGTAGAAGACTACAAGCTCTACGTCACCGACACCCTCGTCGACAACCAGAACCATCCCGTGCAGGTAACGATTGCATTTAGCTTGACCATAAGTAGCTGGAAGATGAGCGAGTTGGACAAGGACTTGTCCTAGACGAAACCTTTATCGTAGATGTTATTCATTGAAGAAGGTTATCGCGTTCCATAGGAAGGGCTGTCCGCTTGTTTTTCACGGAATAGTAGACCTACCTATGAAAATATACAACAACTAGGTATTCCATCCGTATTTACACGTAAACAAGTAAATACATGCGCTAATTAGCAACGAATATCGGTTTTGCTTGCACTCGGCGTGCATGCCGTCGCTAGGGAAATCGTTTTACTGTCACTGTGCAACGGACATGACGTTTTAATGAATAGCTTGGTGTATGTTGACGACCGTAATAAGGTTAAAAAATTGGGCTGAATCACAGCGTTAAATCTGATTTGGGTTTAATCTGATACGCATCGAACTTGGGAACTTTGTAAGGAACTTAGAAATTAATAGATTCCATGAATCAAAGTTGCTCATCGGATTCTCTGGCTAGTTTAATTAATATTCATTGACTTAAAGTATTGAGATCATAAATTATATTTACTATAATTTCAGTAATCAATACCTACAATGAAATTAACATATAAATTAACATTCATATAAACTAAAATATAAACATCCATGGTGGGGTGGTATGTTCTCCATAAGTACAATTTTCTGGCAGCCCATCACCGACACCGCCGTTAACGAAAACTGGTACTAACGTAACCGTAACAACAGTTTATTGTTATGTCCGGCGCAGATATCAAGGTTGCGTTAAGCTGTCAACTGTAAATTGTATAAACTTTGAAGGTTGAAATATCCAAAAATTACTTGGAACGAACATGACGTTTCTAGGAATTGAGGTTTCAAAATGTCCTGCCTCGCCAAAAGGCCGACACTTGATATAATCCACGCCAAATGTTTACAAATACTGTTTTAGTTGATTGCGTAACAGAAATATACATATCATGTCCATGTTTGAGAATACTTAACGTCTGATTAAAATAGTTTGATTTTATTAGAGATTTCATTGGAAATACGTGGACCCGGAGGTAAAAGGGAATTGTCAGACTTCTGCAATCTAAATATTAAACTTTGGTGTTGACATTTCCTTCGTGCAGAGAACCGCTCTGCAATATCCGCTCCAGGGATTTTCCATAAATGTTGGAAGCCAATACTGTAATAGGCAAAATCAACCTTTGCACACGTCTTAAATAGCACAGCGACCAATTAGGAGATTTCATTGGAAATACGTGGACCCGGAGGTAAAAGGGAATTGTCAGACTTCTGCAATCTAAATATTAAACTTTGGTGTTGACATTTCCTTCGTGCAGAGAACCGCTCTGCAATATCCGCTCCAGGGATTTTCCATAAATGTTGGAAGCCAATACTGTAATAGGCAAAATCAACCATTGCACACGTCTTAAATAGCACAGCGACCAATTAGGAGATTTCATTGGAAATACGTGGACCCGGAGGTAAAAGGGAATTGTCAGATATTTGCGATCTAAATATTCAACTTTGGTGTTGGCATTTCCTTCGTGCTGAGAACCTCTCTGCAATATCCGCACCAGGGGTCTTCCATAAATGTTGGAAGCCAATAGTGTAATAGACAAAATCAACCTTTACTCACGTCCTATCTAGCGCAGCGACCAATTAGCGTATTCTCTGTGTGTGAACAGCGGACGGTAGCGACCGAACAGCATCCGCGCAGCGTCCGCTTATATTATATTAGTGGCTTCTCCGCGGGCGGTGCTGGGTCGCTGCACGAACGCGGTGGTTGGGAATGATATTGATTTTTCGGATTACGTATTGGTGTCCTTAGGTGAAGTAAAATTAGGTACTTGACAGTTTCTTAAATATTTCTACAAAACTACCGAGTCCAATTGTGAATTTAAACCATCCAATCATCGCGAACCAACCGTTTACAAGAAAAACTTGAGTGACAACCGCACTTGCAGAAGAATTAAGAATTAAGATAAATTTGAATATTTCCACAAAGAAGGTAGACTGAATTTTCAAGAAGGGATGCATAATTGAGTAAATAGGTATGTTTAAACAAATCGATTTCGATAAAAGCACTTAAGAAATTACAAATTCATTAAAAATAGGGTAGGTAAAGTAGATGTATAGTACGTGTAGAGTAGATATAGGGTAGGTGTAGATTCATTCAATTCAAATTCTAATTCAAAATGACTTTATTGAGTAGGATATTACATATCTCTTTCAATCGTCAAAGAGGAGGGGGTAGGAAGTTAGGAAGGAAACACACAGTGACATGTTGGCCGCCCCATGGCCGCAGCACACCCACCCCCCTGCGACAACGGCCGGACCATGTCCGACAATACCAGTGATAGGTAGCTGCTCCCACCCTACCCTTACCCTGTACCCTGTAGGTGTAGTATAGGTGTAGGTTAGGTGCAGGGTAGGGGAAGGGTGGGGCAGGTAGGGGCAGGACGCCATGCGAACGAAGCAGCGCCGAGTTCACTAGTAATATAATAATTCAGACGAAATACCACGTATTGGATATTTTTTGGAAAGTAAAGAATTTGTATTTGTAAATAAAATTCATATTAATTAACATTGCCCCGTTTCACTAGGTAGGTTTGGTACAACATGTCTCTCGCAGTCGTGCTGTAAAAAAGTTTTGGGGCCTTGTTTTGTAATCGTTCGCCTGCGCTATCGGGCAGAAAAATTAAACAAAAAGTTGGCCGGCCGAACCCGAACATTTGAAATAATAAGTATGAAAATTGGTGGAAATGTAGTGAATAGAGTCCTGAGTAATATTCCAAAAGTCCCAAAAAATGCAACTGTAGGAAAATCCGCTATTTATTAAATTTGTCCTCCTTGAGAATGCTGTTTGGTCTCCACGAATCCCAGTCTTTGACATTAAAACACAATAAAGAAAACGCTGCTGCTTATTTTCCAGTTCAAAAATAGAGCACCTGGACGTCTTCAAGGAAAGCATTACTAAGCATATTTAATGTTCCATTTTCGCCGTCCTTGTCATTTTCCATTACCTAGTAGAGATTCGCATCAAAGGTCCCTTTAAATAGAACTTCGTAGCGACGACTTATAACTAAATGAACTTGATCCTTGTATAGTCGTGAAAATGAAGCTATAGAATAATGTTCTCCACATTTATCTAATAGAATGTACTGTCGCGACAGGTCGACGTATTTTCTAGTGATGCGACATCATTCGATAATCGATGTCGATATTTGTTTTTACCACTTGTACGAATCTTCCTCCTCATAATAATATTGTAAAGTAGCTCACACCTGCGACAGGTCGACGTGGCAATTTTCTAATGATGGAACACATCACATACGTACCTAATCGACATCGATATTTTTTTGGTAGGCAATTATTGAGCCACCTTTTAGCTGCACCACCGGAACCTTATTAACCCTTAAGGGGTTGTGCGGGTATGCGGGGTGTCCCCCATTCCGCGCGTATCTCAGACCGCCACGTCGACTTGTCGTCAACAGTAGCTACTATAAATGAGTTATGTACGTAATTAGCCGCCATTTGTACGATTGGCAAACTCGCTCGCGACGAATGATACGGAAGCACCTAGGCATCTTTTTACTCGAACTTTCGACATAGCCCTCGAAACTTTCGCCGAGTAACGTCGTATTATTTTCATCGCTGAGCCGTGTCTTTAATAGACTATTCCACGGCTACTGTAACTGACATTTATTCATGTCGTTGTTGGTTGATGTATTGGAGAAATTTAAAAAGGATAGATTAGTTATTATACATACTTATACCAAAGTGTATTATGTATTGGTTGATATCGCTTTGATTGTTTGAAGCTTAATAACATTTAAATTACTTCAACACATTTGCATTCAGACAAAGTGAAACTACCGCTATTTATCTCTTTTACTCGAACAACTTTACCCTAGCTAGAACCGCATCGCAAGGGAAATATCTCTAACTGTTAAAGTTTTATTAGAAGGCGGCTTCCTGGAGATTGAGTACTAAAAGTTGCATTTACATTTGCTAAATGTAAGAACAAACTACTGATTGCTTTCGAGCTGTTCTCTATCTTTCTGTCTTTAATGAAGTTCCTTATTTATCATATTGACATAGGTACCTACCTACGAATATTACGAATTACGATTAGTACAAATGCTTAATTAAGATCCTGTGAAGTCAAATATGAAAAGCGTTGTTATGCTTGACAAGCGTTTTTTTATAATGGAACGCACGCAAGTACCTATGCAGTTCACATGATGGTAAGTGATCCACCACCACCCTCAAAAGGCTACCATGTAGGATCTTGGCCCTGACGAATGGTTGTTTCATTCGGTGCCGCATGTACTTACTGTTATTAGGACTCCTGTTCAAACAACTGTTCAGCACGTTGACACTTTTATTTTCCATTTTTATACATATAATTGGTATATTCTTGGGTTTGGTCCTTCAGGCTCTGATTGCTCGTCATCCTTGCCTGGAAAATTAGTTAATACTGTAAATTCTGACTACGATGTAACTACGTTCTACAAATGATTTGATTCGAATCGAACTTCGATTAGAGTATTTTCTTTTGGGGAAATGATCTCTCGTTTCCTAAATATCCAATTGGTAAAAGTAATGATAGTTTTTGGACAAATACAAGGGTATTGGGATGTGTGTCTGAATTCTTACCGCTGTAACTTCTTATTTTCCTTTTATTTAAAATCCAGATGGACCCCCATGCCACGGGGGTAATTTTTCTATCACATTAGGGTGTTTAATTCGTCGCAAATTGTTATTTTAATACATAAAATATCACATTTACCAAACGAATGTTAACCTTTTATTATTTTATTCTTTGTACGTCATATGTTGTCATTCGGACACAGTTCATAGTCGGCGGAGATTTTAATCTTTTTTGTGCTCCTCTTATTCTAGATAATTGCTGGATCCAATTCTTCATCATGTCTTCATGGATTATATCCTTGGCTGCCAAACATGAGGTCGTTCGAAAATTAATATCGACCACTTCGGGAACTGGCTGGTGACTATGAGCACTGGCCATTAAGACTATATCTTCTTTTGTGCCAAATCGTTCTCGAACGTGTTTAAGTGAAGACCCGAGCCTTCGTTAGAGAGTGCAGCGAGAGATCGAACTAGAAGGTATTCAGTATCATAGCTAGAAGAAGCTATTTCCATAACCTAAATAAACTACAAGTGACCGGTCAAAATATGCACAAGGCTGCATCAAATCATTATCTTTGAAATTCTCTAACTTACATAGTGTCGGGTCAGTCTGCAATCTGTACTTTTCGGCCCGCTTTGAAATCCAAGTGAACTCAGTGATCCAGCCTGGACAAAGGTTATGTGGAGTAGATTTTCGTACGAACTTTCGTGCTTAACTTTTAAATTACTTTTATAAATTTCTTGTTGTTGTAGTTTTTATTTTCTGGACTGATCAAATATAAACCCATTACCCTGAATCTTTTTGTTTCCTTATTAACTGAACCTGGCGCTGTCCGTGGGACAGTGTTACGTTACAGCCATCACCACTCAAAGCAAAAAACAACCTTAAACTTAAACTGCTTAGTCCAGTTTAACAATTGCGCTTTCACTGCGTGAAAAAATTATTGCCAAGACGGATATCGGAATCCTCGACGTCTGCGAACGGATTGATGACCAATTTCGCGGTTAACTAGAGGATGTAGCCAATCCATCTTTAAAAACTGCGTGTCCTTGGTAGAACGGGCCGGTATTTCACACCGGCACAGCGCCTCAGTCAGGAATCGTTGACGTCGAAGTCATAGTTACAATTCAATAATCATAGGTAGTGTTTTGAGCAGCAAGTTGTTTGGACTAGTGCCTGCTGAGTTTCACCACTTTACTACCCGCCATAAATTATCCATCCGTTCCACCTGTATGAGAGCCGTTCAACTATAGTTCGCTTTTCGAGAAACTTCTGTCGAATGCCGCCTACGACCATTCTAGGAAATAATCTCTCTGCATATTTGTTGAGCATTAGCTTTCGTTGGTAAAAGGGACAAATATCGTGTTCCTGTTTCTCTAATTTAATTTCGGAATTACTTAAAGTATCTTGTTACTTTAGATTAGAGTGAATATTATTATTTAGAGTGATAATCGTTAGAGGGATCCGTTCACCTGAAAGGATAGAAGCATACCTAGATTACGTACTTACTATTAAATGTGCCGCAATACAAGTAGCGGCACATTTAATAGCGAGAACCCGTGGAAATACTTTCTGTCTCATCAACAACACTGCCATTCTCATCCTTTGTTTAAATAATAAGAGTCGTTCAACTTTCTACTTCACGGCAAACAGACAGACGAGTTTATCATAAAATGCGTAGATTGACTTAGTTGTTGTTTGTAAAAAGGGTATTAGAGGAAATACCTACTTAAGATTCTAGCCGCAGAAGGCTCTCCCGAGGGAAGGCGCATGGCGGGTCGCGGGGGCGAAGCGGGGCGCGGGGCGCGGGGCGCGGGTTGTTGTATCAGGACTGTGACTGCGGCGGGGACGCATAAATAACGCAATTCATTGTGGAATTTGTGGATGAACAGACAACACGTAGCCACACTGGTTTGTTAAATGTTGTACTTGGTTCACGTGTCTGTTGAACTTGGCCCGTTTCGTACACTGTATCTAGTTCTCCGTATCTAGGGGAACGTATACAATTGTTGGCACCACACTAGTGATTGGCACATACAACTTACAACACAAATATTAAAATTAGTGTACCAATTAAATCAAATTGATATTTGTTTTCAAATAATTGTTGGCAACATTATAATTTGTACTTGGTAATTTTCGAACATACATAACTTACTACACAGCAAACAAAAAAACTCGAGGTGTCCGGAGATTGCGCGTGTTTAATGGAGTTTCTTACGAATTCAACAAGGACCAGGTATGTTTAAAACTATCTTATTTAAGTTTTATGTTGCATTTTATGTAAATAATAACTTTCTACGGTTAGCTTAATAAATAAACAATCATTTTAATTGAGTTTTAGAAGCATTTACATAACTCAACTCTAATTAATAGGGTGCCAATGACTGATTTTTTTCTTGTACTAAAGTCTAATTCATTGGCACCTATACCAATGACTAAAATTGTATTTTTTAAATTGCTTTATGTTTTAACAATTTCAGAAGTCAGAATTAGAAAAGAATAAAATAATAGTTTTGAAATACATAAAATCACTTGGCAACGAATTCTTGGCACTGCCAATTATTATACTAAAGGGCGTGCCACTAACTAGATACTGGTATTGTACCAATAATTACAGTTACTGTCAAGGTATCCATTAGTGTACCTTCATGCCCTAAACCTGGGCGTACATCGAGTGGCCGCACATATTTATTTTTTTACAACAATAATCTACTCGAGTATGCTAAACCTATTAGTGCAGGAAAGTTAGACATTGACCCGGACATTTGAAATAACAAGCTGAAAATTTGTGGAAACGTAAAGAATACGATCCTGATTGATATCCCAAAAGTCCCAAAAAATCTAATATGGGGAAAATCCGTAATTAAAAAAAAACCGCCAACATTTTGGATTTTTCGACTTTTAAGCATAGCAACTGAACTGAGCGTACGATTTTATTCGTTTTTGTTTTAAATACCTTAATTCAGGCTGATCTATCTTTTAAAATGCTCAAATCAATTATTCAATGTAAATTTTAGTCCTTGAGAAAAAACAATACGTACTTTTTTATATTTGGACTAGCCAGGCATTTGACCGCCATCTCACCTGGTGGTAAGTCACGATGCGGCCGATGATGGAGCATGCCTGTCTAGGAACAGCCTATTCACTCTTGCCTTAAAGGCGTCTAGTTTATAATGATCAGGGAACACACTCGCGGGTAATGCGTTCCATTCCTTGGCCGTACGCATTATAAAGGTTGAACTAAAGCGGCTCGTGCGGATAGCTGGAAGATCCACTACATGAGGATGAACCGCTCGCCCGGACCGCGTCTCCCGATGGCGGAAAGGGGCCGGCGGAATGAGGTCGTGCAACTGCTTCGCACACTTTCCGAAATGCAACTTGTAGAAAACCGACAAACGCGCAACCCTACACCGATGCTCGAGGCTCTGCAGCTTAGCCTCAATCAACTGCGGGTTACCAATTAACTTCTTTGCACGTACTATTACATACATACATACATACATAAAGCTCACGCCTGTGTCCCACAGGTGGAGTAGGCAGAGACTATGGACCGCCACTTTGCTCTGTCCTGACACAACTCCCTAGCCTCGCATATATCCACAACTCTTTTCATACATCTTATTGTTACCACTTCGGACCCCAGCTTTTTTGAGAACATTACTGATCTGATCAGTGAATGTTTTCCTGGGTCGTCCTATTAAGGGCCGTACTATTAAAATCCAACAATTGAATGTTGTTCAAAACTTGTCCATAATTCGACGGGTTACAATCCTAACCGCATTTTGGGTAACATTTGGCCAAAGGTGTTGTTTTACTAATTGGGACGTGCTAAACATGAATTTCGATGATGATGTCCCGATTTTTGACGCTAAGTTAAAAAATGACGACGTAAGCTAAAAAATTTTTTTTTACTAGAGCTTACCGTGTGGGGTATCAAATGGAAGCACTATCTGAGAGGATTCTAAAATATACCACATCAAAACCAAATAAAAACAAAAATAATTTTCAATTCGTCCATACATTTTAGGTGGAATATCCTTGCATTCGGCATTTGTTTCCGGAGGAAATCACATTAAATATTGGGATAATTTATAGCCTATGCCCTATTCTGGGCTATAGGCTACATTATTATCAAATTTCATTAAAATCTTTTGAGTAGTTTTTGCGTGAAGGAACGTGAAATATACTCAAAATCCTTCAAATTTTTAGTATGATTATAAGTATGTTTGCTGCTCCTTCACGAATTCTTGTTGTTCCTAGATGTTACGTCCAGAAATGGTCGTTAAAAGTCGTTTCATTTTATTGATTACTACAGGGCCCGGCGCGACTACGGTATCCTACTCTACCCTAATCTACCCCTATCTTACGCTATTCTACCCTACCCCTACCTTACTTTAACCCTACACCTACCCTACCACTACCTACTTTTTTTATTGCATACAAACATTGTCTTGACAAATGAGTAGTGTTTAAGTTTAGCTTCCTCAAAAATTCCTATAGATGGCGCGCTCTAACGACTCAAACCTATTGTAATATTTTGGCTGTATGGCAAACCTGAAATCATTAAACAGCATTAAAACGCATTTATTACCTATTTGCTAAAGTGCATTCTAATCTAAAATGAGCCCCAAGGAGAACTGACATTCAAAAACCGTTGAATTAATACGTCTAAAACTAGCTAACCGCCCCGGCTTCGCACGGCTTTTCTCGGCTTTTCTTTACTATAAATATCAATTTTAGTAAATTGTCGGTGGCCGTGTGGTTAAAGTATTCTATTCATAAGCGAGAGGTACCAGGTTCGAAACCCACTGTGGTCATGTAGCAATGATTCGTTTCAACGTGACCTATTTAGGTCACGTTGAAACTCATTACATCATTTTACTCATTTGAGTAAAATTCAATATCTCGTATAGGTAAAAAGGAACTGCGCGCGCACAATTTCATGTCCATCGGGCCCGACCGTTTAACTCGAACGGTTTATACATCGCCATCTTAGTCGCTCAAACCGCAACCGCAATAGAGAATCCGATATATCGAGCCCTTAATAATTGAGCGCTACTCGAATTATTGAAGCGGTCGTGCCCGATGGACTGAACTAGGGCGCACAGTAAGTCTAGTACTGAACTAATACTAAAGTTTACAACAAATAATACACCAGGTGAAGTGTTATTGGCCTGGAATAACGGAATCGTATCCGAGTTACACTCGCTCTTGTCTGCTATTGCATTACGAGTGTAGTTAGAAGAAGAAACAATCGGATTCTTTTATAGTCTATCTAGGTTAGAGTGCCACAAAGTTATCTGAACCGGTGACTGCGTCGCTGTTGTTAACAATAAAGTTTTATTTAAAATGGCGACACTTAGCACTCAATCTGCGGGGCTATTGGCTATCTCAGTGGAACTGAGATATTATATGTCAACTGAATTTGACATATAATAATCTTACACTAATCTAATTTGGTAGATGCTATAGCCAGTGGCCAGCGTAGTTGACGTAGAAATTGTTAATGTCAAATTCAGTTGTCCACTGATATATCCAAAAGCCCCCCAGATAAGTTTGTGTCAAAAAATCGGAGAGATCATGACCACTTCGCGAGCAAGTAAACTGAAAGCGTTTTATACAACGACCTAACGAAAAAAAACTACGAAAGTAAACTACTAAAAATGCAATATTTGAGACACGGTAGCGAATTGCCAAGTATTTGCCTTGAAATGCGCATCCCACCGTGATCTGGCTGTTTGCATTTAATCCTGATAATATAGCTTAGAAACTGTAATAACAATTTACTATCATATTCTGTCCCGTCGAACAAAGCCTTCGTTACGAGAATATGGCGTTACTAGATCGGTGGCGAGCACACCTGCGGCAGACACTGGTTAAATATAAACTCTATTAAAGACCCTGCGGGAGACATTGCTTAATGTCAAGTCTATTATGGATCATGACAATATTCAGCGAGTGCCTAGCCAGACCGCGTGAAGGTATTAAAATGAAACAATTATCTGGTTTTCAAGTATTTATATGATGTCGCATGCAAACTAATGGCGTTACTTATTCATGCAGCGCGGTCGCGTGGCTCGCGTGTGCCGCCCCATCACGACGCGAGAACAATTACTTACCTGCTACCGAACGCGGTTACAACACGCGCGGCTACGTGGCTACGTTGTGCGGATTCGTAGCGCCTACACTAGCGTTGCGCTTTGTATGGACAGAGCTCGCAACCTGAACTTCTGTTTGAACAGGCTCAGCAGCCGCAACACGGTGTTTCACAAACATATTCTATACTGATATTGCGCAAACAGGTAAACTGTTTGCACTTATCTGTGTAAGCAAGTATGCAAGTGTGTTTGCCATACAAACATAGTGAATACTTGCCTTTTAATTCTAAATACAGAACTGGTTTCGAGAACAATTTCACTAATAACTCTCTCTCTCTCTCTCTCTCTCTCTCTCTCTATTATTTCTCAAGTATCGTAGGGAAGTTTTAATAACGGTGTCTTGGAAAATAATTGACAATTTCCCGTCTGGAACACGGCATTAATAAAACCGCAGATACAGTTAGTGCCTAGTATTAGAGCTACTGTGACAGTCTACGGTAGTATTGGGTAGGTAGCTACACACATTTCGCCACGGTTCGTAGTCGCGAAATTGTTGTAGGGGTGATTATGCGAAGCGAGGCTTGGGGGACTTGTTGCGTCGCTGGCTCTACGCCAGCCAGCAACTAGCCACCTGGACGGAATTTAATGTTCCTTTCCCATTAGGTTTCGTTTAAAAATTGCTTCATTCAGTGGAGCGACTGCCATCTGAGCTCTGTGACCGTGCTACCGGGGGAACCCGACCAGATTGGGTAATGGTTTCACATTCAGTCGCCTGAATTTATAATTTTCATCTAGATGTTTTCCCTCACCGTAAGAGCTTTGGATAGTATTCAAGGAATGTACATAACTCAGAAAAGAGTCATTGGTACACGGCCGCAGTAGGATTCGAACCCAGTATACCTCTCGCTTACGAGTCGGATTACGTAACCAACCGGCTACCGACGCGCGACGCTCCAATATTGTAGAAATATGTGACTTTTACAGATAGACTGAAGAGAATCTGTAGCAAAGAGAAAAATAAATATACGGGAAAAGAGAGTCAACTCGAACCGACTTTTAGCAAGCCGCTGTCAAATTTTTTATTTTTTTTTCGTTCCTGATAAGGAAAAAAATTTACAGTCGAGCTTTGAAACGCCGACCTCTGGCTACTACTTGTTAGAACCGCTCGGCTACTGCGTCAACAACTGCAGAAAAACTTTCTTATTAATAGAATAAAATATACGGTTAATCTAACGGAATCAACGCTTCTGGTCGCTCAAAAATGTCTGAATTTCGAATTTTGGAATAATAAATTCAATTATATAATTAAAAAAGGTTGGCGGAAAATCTTATGTCAATTGTATTTTTTACAAGTTGAAAAGTTCGTCGTCCGTAGGCAAAAAAATGATTGAGTTTTTTTCTCCGGAGCGGGTCCTGTATGTACGAAAGATTGAAATGAAAGAAGATGATATAAAGAACAAAAGATATGTTTGTCTTGTAAAAAGTTGACCAAGGAGTCGTATTCTATTGCACCATGGCATTGCTTCGGCGCACACCGCGGATAAGACAAAGTCAGTTTTGGCTTTTGAAAGGGGCGCCATATTAGGCTCGGTTCCTAATAAGATCCACTTGCTATTCAAATCGTTTTACGTTTCGCACGTACACACTCGGGCTGCTATTATAGCACTGGCAATCAGAATTCTTAATTTATTCATTTCAGAGTTTTTTCTCTATATTCTTATATTTTTTCTCACAGTCGTCTATTTCTTGTTTCCATTTTTACATTACAATAATTATTGGCACATGTCACGTCGCACCACGTCAGGGAGGGAGCGTGCGGGGGTCGTACATGGGGGTGCGGGCGCGACATCCACCGAATAATCTCTCCGGATCTATGGCACGTTCGAGCATTACACAGACAGCACAGATGTGTACCTACTTTACTCTGACTTAGTAGTCATTCGTACATGGTTAGCTGACGCCATTTCAATTACCTATTCACATACATTGACACACACGTCCGTATAACATAGAGGTAGGCATCGAACATCCTATTCATACGTGCATGGCCAAAACCAGACTGGCGTTGCTTGTGTTGATAGACTTCTCCAATGCTTTCAATAATGACGACCATACTATTCTGCTGGCTGTTTTGTCGCATGCTAGTGCGAAATCCTCAGTTACAAAATGGTTCGCATCTTATGTCGAGATAGGCGTTCCACAAGGTGGGATCCTGTACTCTCCTCTTTGCTATTTTTATAAATGTAATTTTTTTTTGCTCTAAATTGTAATTGCTCTTACCATCTCTATGCCGAAATCTGCAAATTTATACGAATTCTGATGCTGTCAATCTATCGGAAGCTGTCGATGCTCTAGTTAGCAATCTCCAAACCATCCAGGAATAGTCGTAGGTTTGCTATATGCGTCTATCCTTCTAAGTGCCAGGCCATCATTTTGGGTAGTCAACACTTGATTACGCCTTGACCTTTCCCTCTTGCCACCTATACATTTTATGGCTCAATTATCCCATACTATCCTCCGACAGCACTCTTAGTTGTGCGGCTTAAATGACCGAGATTAGCAGGAAGGTTAAAGCGGCTATCTGCGCCCTGTACAAATTTAAGTTTTTCCTCCTTCCTGCTACCAAAATGTTACTTGTACAGTCCCTGATTTAGCCTATCATCGACTATACAGATTTATGCTGCCCCAGAATAAGGAGCTTCTCCTTAAGCTGGATCGCCTAACTGCATTAGGTTCATTTTCCGCTTACGTAAATACGACCACATTTCGGACTTCCGCGCCAAACTGAAGTGGCTTCCTATCCGACAACGTCGCTATTTGAGAATCCTTACCCTCCTTCATTCGATCCTGCACGACCCGGGTATCCCAAACTACTTCAAATCGAAGTTTCAATTTATATCTCATACCCATGATCGCAATCACCAATACACAAATTTTCCTATTCACCGCGTGCGGTTTTATATCCAACTTCATGGATATAAAACCATGGTCACGTTGGTCACCATGAGACTCTGGATTGATCTCCATTCCGAAATTAGACTAAATAAATAAATGTTTTGTAATTACTATCAGTGCGTATGTACCGCTCGCTAAACGCAAATACTACACGCATGGTGGTGAATAGTAGCTACCATAGTCCCGTTCACCTATGCCGATATGGACGTTTGGACATTTCTCCAGTTATTTAATGTTTCTGAATAACTCAACCGATATTAGAATCTAAAATTATTGGTTATATATATTTTATGTAAATCAGGCCATAAACCCATGCATGTATGTATTTGGTATAATTATAACAACGAACGACTACAATACACTCAATCCTAACAAAATGAATAAACCTATTTTTCCATTTTACTACTTATCATATTAAAACAAACAATAAAAACAATTAATAATTTTCAAAACCTTCAAATAACGCTTATATATTTTGCAAATTTCTCAATGCCTCATGTCATCTACGAGCCACCTTCTCCTTGTTGTTAAGGGTGGTGTGAAATAGCAGCTTCACGTCAGATATGTCGTTCTCACTGAAGCTAGGCTTACAAATCTGAATCGCGCTGACCTCATTTATCACGTCCAGCTTCTGTTACTGGAACGCGAGGAGCTCGTTCACTATGCTCTTGTTACACCTTGATACGTCATAGGAAAGTTTTGAGATAGGTACAAAAAAAATGTACGCTAGAAACTTTTCAAAGCACTCTCGATATGCTGTAAAAGCATTCTGAGCCTGATTCTAGAAACTTTTCAAAGCACTCTCCATACGCTGTAAAAGCATTCCGAGCCTGATTCTAGAATTTTTTTAAAAAGCATTCCAAGCGTCCTGAAGGCTGTAAAATTGAATGCCTCGGAGTCCTAGCTTCATTAAAAAAAGAAGTCGCACAGAGCTAGGGCGGGTTAATTCGTGAATCTCAAAGGTCGTTAAAATGTTTGTGTGAGTTTCGCTTTGAGCGATGATGCATTGTCATGGTGCAGAGCCCTCTCAAACCCGTTTTGTTGAGTTGCCTTTCTTCTTCGTTTTAGGTTGTGGCTTCCGCTATGTAGCGATTTTGCCAAATACTAATGAACTGACATCAACAAGTTGAGTTGCTTTTACTTTGTCGGTTATAGAAACTAAATCAATAGGCATCTCTTTATTTTTTACCGGCTATATTTTTATGACGTGTTGATGTCACTTTATTAGTCTTTGCCAAAAGCGCTACAGCTTAGCGGAAGCCACAACATAAAAAGTAGAAGAAGCCCGTTTTATGACGTTTTTCTTTTAACACACCAAATACCCGTGTTAAATACACTTCGGAGTACCATTGGGCATTAACAGCTCGGAGAAAAAAATGTTGATACCGTTTTCTTGCCAAACTGAGCCCACGTTTAACTTTCCTGGGAGATTCTTTGTCTAGAAACACCCAAACCATTGACTTCCGCTTAGTCGTATTAATAAACCCAACTTACATCTCCAGTAATTATATAAAATATATTCCACCCTTCTCTTTTTTCGAATTGTACAATCATTTCCTTGCACCATGTCACACGAGCTTGTTTTTGTTCGGCAGTCTGTGTATGAGGAACTCAACGCGAACAAAGATTTCTGACTTGTAGGTGACGCTGTAAAATGTCATGAATGGTCGGCTCTGACATTTTAAGGGACGGTGCGTGGTTGCCAAAAGCGAATAACAACCTATTATGACACTCACTTTCATTAAAACATGATTTAAACTAACTTTAAAATCATATAGGTAACATAATTGCACGAAATTGCTCACGTTCGAATTCCTTTCTTGCGAGCAAAAGCCATAGATGAAAAATTTAATATATTCACGAGGGAATACCCGCGCGATATGCAAGATATATATCGAACAAAATTTTATGCGTTTCTTTCTTTACCAAATAGCTTTCAGAATTCGAAAAATAAAATGTTACAATAAAAATGGAGAGTCCAATCCATGCTAATCATCCACGTACGGCGTATAGCGCAAGACTTGATTGATGTGACGTTGAATTTTGAATTTTGAATTTTGACTTGATTGATGTGACGTGAGTCTCACCCACACCATGATACCTACCATCTTCTTTTAGATATCTCGATCATACATATCGTGAATACCGTGCTTCATAGAGGACATAGTCATGAAAAAACAATTAATGATAAGGTAGGTACATAAATATATCAAACGGGCAGCATATTCTTTATTTTCAGTATAAATTAATATAATGATGGTAGGTACTGCACCAGGACAGATGGGACTTGCATTTACTTATTATCTTGTTCTTCTAAATGTTTACAACACAGCACTTCCAATTTGCAACCTAGACATCACCATGTCTGGTTTTCAGGAAACCTAGAACAACAAATAAAAACAAAACATTGCGCACTTCACTTTCTGACAGGCTTGTTGCTATGGGTGAAAAAACGGGATAGTAAGATTCATAATCACTGTAAAGTGAGCGAACAGGGAATATTTATGATTTGTGTCTAGTCTGTTATGTCTGTGGTCTCACCTGCAAATTAATGAGTAAGCTGGAGGGCTCCAAAAGTTTGATCACCGAAATTAGAATACTTTCATACTTACCTTCTAAAATTATAACAACTTAAATATTATTACCGCCGATTTCAAGGTATTAAAGCAATTCCCAAGATTCAGACGAAAATACACGGACCCAGCTAAGAGCTTAGATGGACTGAAGATTTCATTTTAGCCTATTCGTTTCAGAACGTACAAAATCTTTGTCTGAACATAAATCAATATTTGCAGACCTTCCCTTTTATCCGTGGGTATAAAATAAATAAAAATGAAAGTTTCATCAGGCCCTCACAGTGAATGAACATTTCATTTTCGACTAAACACATTGTTTGTAATGTTATTGTGACTTGGTCGCTTCTTCCATATTTATTTAGGATGTCTCCTGAACATCTGTGCTCCTAATGAAGTTCCCCATTGAACTGTTTTTGAGCTGTCCGCATGTCCCGCACGTACACTACTTATGATATGTTGGTCCACTTCATAGGAAGGCTGCCTACCCTGCGACTTCGGGTGCGTCTAAATCTCGCGAACGTATTGAGAATGCGCAATTGCAGCAACGGATCGCAAGCTGCACGCGTGCAGTTGCAGCAACAGTGCGCAATCAGCGCGTTGCATTTGATCATACGAAACAATAGAAGTCGTGCACGCGAGATGTGTACGAACCCTTCATTATTAGAGAACTTTCAGCATCTAATACTTACTCTATGAACAAACTCCTGCTTATTATGCTATTCCCGTTTCGATCTCACAAAGAAATCCAAAGCTCAAAGGGATTTCGTGCAATTTTGAGACAATAGTGAGCGACAACGTTTGAATTCCGGCGAGAAACTTTTGTATTGAGTGAGACATTGTTCTGGAACTACGACGTTTTCATTTGTTAATGGAGAGAGAGGATATGCGATGCTATTCCGGTCAAAACCAATTTTTTTTGTACAAATTATAAGAAATAAAATGGAAATGCGTTACAAAAAGGAACTATGTTACAAAATTGTTACAAAGTGGAACGGTAAGGGTTATTCCAAGTGTCCTAAATAATTTATAGGAGTTAAATAAAAAAAGATAACAATTCTATAATTTATTTAAAATACAAGAGAAAAGTACCTCTTATTGTAATTTTTCCTCAAATTTATGAAATAATAATTGGTACTTACACCCTGGTAAAATATAATTCATAAAGGACTTTTTAAAATAAACAAAAAGCCAGTACTGTGGTATATAAGGTATTATTTACTTGAAAACTCAAATATTACGTAATTATTTTAGTAGTATAACTTAGCGAAAGACGCAAATATTTAAGTTTTCTTCTATGGGGACGTTTTCGCTTACGGAAATGTCCTAAAATTTTGATTTTGACCTATTTATGGTATGAATACAATAGTGACTTGCATATTTTTACAAGGTAGGTATTTGGGCCGATTAAACACATTTTATTCCATTAGTCCCCGAGCCGCGCGGTGCACCTGCTTCTTAAAACAGCAAAAATTTAAGTATTTCGTTAGTTTCATACTCATTAATTGTTATCCAACTAATTAGTCACTATAGTAATGCATGCAGGGCAGTGACGTGACAGTCGCCTTGGGGCCTTGACTCGGCGAGTGCAACACTCGTGTCAAAGGGGTGGCATAAATCTCTGAATTTTAATGATGATAAGCCCCGACGCACGCCTAGAGGCCAACTGACCTACTTTCTCACTACATCGCTACTATATCAGGATAACCGAGGTTGTCAGTAGTCGGATCAAACTTATTGTCTCTCAGGTATTTCCAGCGTTTTAAAACCTGTGGAAACCTAGCGGATCAGATTTTATTGCTCCCTTACTGAAAATGCTGTCATATTTGTTTCGATGTAAACCAAGGTATTTGACTAGCAAGGTATTTTTTTATTTTTTGAGGTACATTATGGTTGGTCATGAAGAGGATTGCAGAAGAGTGCGTTTAAAAATTGCGAGAAAGTAATTATATCATATCTGAATATGTAAATGACAAAAGTTCATGGAACTGAACTGCGGTTCTACACAGGTATTTATTTACTTTTAAGTTAGTATGTAGGGCAAATACAATGTTTTAATACAAGGTGTCTCAAAAGAAAGTTTATAATTAGTGGACCGATTAAAAAAAATTAAGCCGTGTATCGAAAAAATGTTTATTGATTATTAAAATACACAATTTGGGAATTAATTTCTTAAAAATAATATCGTCCAAATGTAGACCCTCGCGTTCGCGGCACTCATTTAATCGAACAGTAAAATTATTTATGACGGTTCGGCAGGTGGATTCAGTGATGGCTGCCATTTCGTGACGGATATTTTCTTTCAAACGCGCCAGGGAAGTCGGTTTATTGGCGTAAACTTAAGATTTAAGATAACCCCATAGGAAAAAGTCCATAGGGGTTCAATCAGGACTGCGTGGAGGCCAATTTATCTCACCTCTCCTGGAGATCAATTTGCCCGAGAAAATTTCACGAACTCGTGGCAGAGATGTATTGGACGTGTGTGACGTTGCTCCGTCCTGCTGGAACCATGTTCTTTGTATATAACCAGGAAAGTTTTGCAGTTCAGGCACCAAGAAGTCGTCTAACATTTGCACATAACGCTCTGAATTTACTGTAATTGCACGCCCCCTTTCGTCTTCAGAAAAGTAAGGGCCGATAATTCCTCGCGCCGACATCGCTGCCCATACGGTCACTTTAGGCGAATGAAGAGGTTTCTGATGCTTGCGTTTCGGATTCGTTGCACTCCAGTAGCGGCAATTCTGCTTATTTACGTGTCCATTAAGATGAAAATGAGCTTCATCCGAAAACAAAATGTTGGTAAACGTTAAAAAGCGCTCAATTGCCTGATTTACGAAGTCAAGCCTCTGACTGGTATCTTGGTTGTTCAGCCTTCTATTGAATGACCTACCGGGGTCGATAGGAGGCGTGGACATATATGAGTACGCGGATGACGTCGTGGTGGTGGTCACCGCGCCGACGGAGGCGCAACTTGAAGAGAGCCTGAACGACGTAATTCGGCAACTCGATGGATGGTTCAGTGCAAATGGGTTAGCACTGAACAAAGACAAGACTTGCTTTATGAGGTTTTCACTAAATGGCAGAGGTGCACGTCCATTGCAAGTGAATATTGGCGGAGCACCGCTACAACAAGTGAAAAACACTAAACTGTTGGGTTTTCACGTAGACAATGCCCTGACTTGGGAGTCTCATATTGACGAGGTATGTGGGAAGCTTGGCCGTGCCTCTTTCGCGTTGCGTCGCCTCGCAGGCACCGCTGAACGCGGTGTGCTGCGATCATGTTATTTCGCCACTGTCCACTCGGTACTGTCTTACGGGGCGGAATTATGGGCGCGCGCCTCCGGGTGGCACCGCGCTTTTGTGGCCCAAAAGCGGGTGGTACGTGCCGTTCTCGGCATCACTGACCAGGAGGAATCTTGCAGACCTTTATTTAAAAAATTAGGCATACTCACACTACCATGTGAGTATATATATCAGATTGCGATATTCACCTACCGGAATGTAGGAATGTTCAATCGGACGCATGTATCGTCGCGCGCCTTAAAAGCAAAAAAGACGAGTGCCAACTTCTCCCAGTGCTCCATAAGCTTACAAAATCCGAACGGTCGGTGTATGTTTTGGGGCCTACTGTCTTCAATAAACTCCCGGAACACGTTAAGAATGCAACTACCATCAATAGTTTTAAATTTAAACTAAAGAAGTGGTTACTGGATCAATGCTTTTACGACTTTGACGAATTTGTTAATTTAAAATGTACACACCAAAATGTGTAGTTTAATTTATTTTTGTTGCCGTAAAACCGGTCTATTTTTGTTTCTTGTTATTATTGTAATAAGTAACGACTGTTTTATGTAATAGATAATATAATTTCGTGACATTTTGAAAATATTATGAAAGTGTAATACTTATAGAATTCATTATCAATTGACTTGTAACACTGTTACCAATAAAGTATTTGTATTTTGTATTTGTATTTGTATTTGGGGCTTTAATTCTTGCACCGATTGAATTTTGTAGGGGTGCAGCTTTAGATCTTTGTGCAAAATGCGGTGTATTGATGATCTATGCACATTTAAAGCACTTGCGCGCTTCCGAATTGAAAGGTTCGGGTCATTACGAACAGACTGATTAACACTCTCGACGTTTTCTACTGTTCTTAGTGACTTTGGTCGCCCAGATTTTGGTTTTTCCAGCGTTGTACCGGTCTCTTCAAACTTTTTGACCCATTTTCGAATAAGAGGAATGCTTGGCGCATCATTTAAGTGGCGAAAACCTCGAATACTGCGAATCTCCTACACGCTACAGTCGCCGAATCACCGTTTTTGTAAAACTCTCGCACGCACAACGCGCACTCTACTCCTGAGAAACGCTCCAGCCAGGCTACCGATTAACATAACCCCCGCGCCCCTCGGATTCGTTGCGTTCACGCAGTAAACTAAATAAATATAAACTTTCTTTTGAGACACCTTGTATAATAAAAATAAAAAGAAACAAAGAATTAACGTAGGCTCTGTGGGTTTCTTGCCGTTTCTTTACCACGGAGAACCACCTAGCAAGCGGCGTTAACTTTTCTTCCCTTCATCTTGGCGTTAATTCCCACATACGATTTCTTTTTATCGTACTGGGGGGCGCCTGCTCTGCGTTGGCTGCGGTGAGGTTGACGTACGGTAGGGATAGGGTAGGGGAAAAGTAGGGGTGGGTAGGGATAGGATCGGGGTTAGCCGGGGTAGAATAGGTGTAGGGGGGGTAAAATATGTTACACCATGTTACATAGGGTTTTCTACCCGGGTATTAAGATATTTTGTACCCGGGTACAATCTGAGCACCATAACCGGGTACCCGAGTACCTATATTAAAAATATTCGTTGATGTACCATAACGAATTTAAAGCAATTGTTTATAAACGCATATTTACTCCGATAACATGTCGATAAGTTATGACTGTCAACTGTCAACAGTCTACTGAGAAAAAGCAAATATAAAGATAGGTTATGTTCACGTGTAGTTAAATTATTTTATGATAATTGTTTTCTTGTTTTATATAGGCTGATTTTTTTAAATTCTTTGGTTTCTGAATTGAATGTAAACAAAGAAAAATAGTTTTAATATATGCGAAACTAGCTTTATTGTAGAGATAATAAAATGCCATTTATGTTTGAATAAGACTTCGGCCGCCGTGACTGGCGCATAGACGGCCAAATCTGGATGTGCAATTTTCACTCATTTCGCAGCAAACGCCCGTATTTCGCTAATAGCTCACCGAATATTGTATTCTATCCCTAAGAAAATATTCAATAATAAAGATTTAGATCGCAGAATCTCGATAGCCAATGTGATATTATTGGCTGATGTTAATTTTTTCCTCCATACAAAATTTTGATTAGTGATCAAGCCCGCTTTTGGTTGAATGGTTTTGACTTTTGGTAGAATAAACACGCAGCGGCCACATAGCTGAAATCAACATTATTACCTAATAATTATAGTAATATTTGTAAGTATTTTAATATTCTATGTAGGCATAAATACTTATAACAATTCTTTTAATAACAAAGAATATAATTACTTTGATACATCTTCATTGATTAATCATTATTACTACTCAGATAATTAATTAAATAACAAATTATTTCAGGGTTATTTTGCGTCTATTGGAAGCAAACTAATCCTGCGATTTTAATTACAGAATCGTAGTCTTCATTTTTTAATTAATAACACAGTAATCAACCTTCGCGGCGTTTCCAAGAAACATCCTTTTCATATTTGTCCTTTTATTAATTATTCAGTCGTTATGTCACGAATAAAATCGTCGTAAAAAGTTTGGATTCCTGTAAACACTGCTTGATGCTATACTGGGTTGATGCTGACTGATTTTCTAGTTTCATTACGTTATAACTTCGTAATAGTGGAAAGCCTATACTTTTACTTCTAATTTCTAAAACAATTATTAAGGATCGATCAACGGTTCGCCTCGAGACGTTTCAATCATTTTGCCTGCCATGAAAAAGTAAATGATATATTTTAAATTATATTGGCAACACCGAAAGCGAAATAGTTCAAAAATAATCTGTAGTAAGTGATGGATAGTCTAATAAACGTTCTGGGCTGGAGGATATGAAAAATATTATAGAGTACTTCCTTAGGGACTAGTATCACTAGTTTAGCTAGGGATTCATTATGGCACCGTAACATAGGCCGCTATTTTATCACATAACATTGTTGTACCAACTCAATAAGCACCCTACATTACTTTGTATGTAATTTTAAGAGAGGTAGGGCATAGCGGGGTATCCCATTTAAATTGGAGCCGCCCGACTGGGGAAGTACCTCCACCTTACAGAATACCACAGCTAAACAAAGCTCTTTTAAATAGTATTGTGTTTCTGCCGGTGAGTAAGGTCTCCAGTACTCCAAGGGGTGGGGATTTGGGGAACCGTGGCTTTGGCAGTGGAGGGGCATTTGCCTTTTTGCTGCCACAGCAACGTGTTATAGAGGTGGGCAACGCATTTTCGGACCACTTTTCATCAGGTGGCCGGTTTGCCTGTTTGCCTACCGTAGGACATAAAAAAATGTAACTAAATGTCATATAGTACTCTTACGTGCCAAGCTTTTGTATAAACTAAAACGTGCTAAAACATGAAAATTTGACTGCCGATTTACTGCATGACGTAGGTAACTAAGGATGTTTGGAAATTCGTCCCCTAAGTTGGTGAAAGTTTGCATTGCTGACAATTGTTTGCTAATTGACAGCGTACAGTCGAAACCGCTGGATCTAGGAGGCTGTATTTTTAATTACGGTTAGCTGTATGATGGACGTAAGCTAAGCACTAAGACGGTCATTTTGGAAATTAATCCTCTAAGGGTGTGAAATAATACGTCGAAGTTGCAAGCAATGCTGACTGATTAATACCCCTGGGTCTGGAAAATTAAACTTCAGAATGGATGTTTATTTTATAGGTAAGTGTGTACCGACAATTTTTTTTTTTTTTATATTCAGTAAGAGGGTTGTGAAAGTTTGTACGTAACTTTGTATTTCTTCAGCAGATTTACTTGACACTTTGTACAAATATTCTACAAAACAAATCATCATCATCTTGGCATGAATGTCTCGGTTGTGCTCTCGCGCACAAGGACCCGGGGTCCGCCTTGACCATAATCCAGGATTTGGCAGGTCAGGTAATTTCAGTGGAGCGACTGCCGTCTGACCTCCTACCAGGGGAACCTGACCAGATTGATTACACATCCAGTCGCCTGAATGTGCAGGTTTCATCACGATGTTTTCCCTCACCGTAAGAGCATCGGTTAGTATTAAACTAATGTACATAACTCAGAAAACAGTCATTGGTACAAGGCCAGAGCGGGATTCGAACCCGGGACCTCTGGCTCACGAGTCGGATACTCTAACCGCTCGGCCACCGACGCTCTCAAAACTACAAACCAAAGACTGTAATTAAATACGTAACTCAAGATTGTTTAAATCCCTTATGGCGGTAAAACAAGGAAGGGCTTTGTTTAATATTATGTAACTGCTAACAATGCACAGACGAAACCGCTAGATATAACACACACAGAAAAATATTTATCATACGTACCTAAGTAAGATGGGACTTTTTGAAAATTCATACCATAAGTGGACGGAATAGGGAGTGAAAGTTATACAAAAAAGGTTCATTCATACTAATATCCACCCCCTAAGTTTATTGTGTATTGATATTTTTAAGACGTCTGCTTAGGACGAAAACATGTCGATATGGTTTTGCGTTTGAAATGAACGGGAAAACGTTAAAAGTGGTCCACGTGGACGAAATCGCAGGCATAAGCTATTATTAAATAAAATTTTGTGTGTAATAGCAAATTACGAAATACTCCCTAAATGGGTCCCTAAATAGAAAATCTTTTTCTTTTTAAGCTACTTATTGTTTCAAAGTTGTACAAATTCTTCACGATTTTAATTTGCATGGTTAAATTTAACGGAATTCTTTCGAGTTATTACGAAATTCAGTTATGACACAATCTCATTCCGTTTGAGATTTTACTGAACAAAGGTTCACGTCTATTTCAAGCTTTGATTTATACAATAAAGTTTCTAGATACCGAACGAAATAAAAGGATAATAAATATGCCGCGTGGAATAGAAATCAAATTTAGTCGTGAATTTAAATAGAATACCGTAACTTTTTACGAATAATAACAATTATTTATACTATAGACGTCCCACGTAATTTTTGGGACATATTGAAATTGAACGTTCACCATGTTACTATAGAGAATGAAGACACGTTCTTTAGAAGTCTCTGTGTAAATTTTATAATTTCATAATAAAATTTAAATTAAACCATATAAAAAGTCGGTGTAATGTAGAACTTTTGAGAGAACAGACGAATATTCACACTGATCAAGATCTTAAACCTCCTTTTTGTAAGTATTGACGATTCACGGTATGTAGGGTCGAGAGATCGAGAAGACGGTGGTAGCTATCAGAGCGAAGGCTTGATTGGCAGACACCTTTCCTTTAAAATATGATTTTAAAAATATCTTATAATAATAAGATTATAAAGAGAAAATATTTTTATTTTTGTTTATAATGAATAATCCTTTGGAGTTTTGTGTTTGCACTACTAGACTGATATTAAATATACTTCTACTAATATAATGCTACTTTATCACTAACCAACATAGGCTTATTTTTATCCCGAAACAGTAATAGGCACCCGCGGGTAAGTTTATTGTTTACAGAGATCCGAAATGGCCTAACCCCAGTAGTTTAGACTTGTATAGGCTGACGACGACGGCGATAACAATCCTGACGGCACCCTCCTTGCAGCGGTATATTACAATATAATGAGAACATACTACACCCCCAATGCAGTTATGTTCATTACGAATTCACGATTAAGAAAATGTAATAAAAAATAACATAACAGCACATGGGCTGCCCGATTTAGTCCCTGGATTTACATTAGTGGGTGTGGTATACAGACGTGTGAGTTTCTGCCTCGAATAAGCCGCTTTATACAAGCGGTTGTTTATAAAAGTAACGTTTTTATAATTTGGTAGTACAAACTCGAGTTACTAAGGTTTTTATAAATGTAATTGAACTCGTTTTAACTCTATTCGTAACAAAGATATTATAGAAGGATAAGTCCAAAACTTCAAATTCAAATTTAAAATTAAAATTTGACGTCTACACAATCCGTTTGCGCAAACTTCGTTTGTACAAACGCGCTGTGCAAGCATAAGTTGGTGTCATAAAGGTATTATGGTGACTTGACTATAATATGATAAATTATTCTCATTATATTGATATCAAAAATATCGCTAATTAAAATTAAGTGATAATTCCTTTTTATTTGCTGCTGACAGAAAAAAAAATAGGACTTCATTGTTTTTTGACACTGATTCGGCACTGACGGAATTTTTTATGTGAAGAAATCGTCAAAGGCTTCTCTATAGACTGGCAAAAATTTTGTAATCTGTGGCTGCAACATGTAAATGCCTCAAAATGGCAACTTAAGGCAAGTACCTCAACATGCTCAAGCTAGCATGAAAGCTACATGCGCCGTATATAACTGTTATGTTAGCATAAATAGGAAAAGTTGAATTGTACCAGTGACGGCTTTTGCCGAAGGGGGCTTTCATCCATTAGGCAGACATTGTAGCACCTCCCAATACCTGAAAATAGGCAGCACGATTTTCTCACGTATTTTACCATATTGCCTAACGATATAAGAAGGACATAAACAATTTAAAATGACTGGTGGTAGGATTCCCTAGGAGCGAAAAAGCTGTTTCTCTTCTGCGATATCACCCACTTATTTGCCGCCAAGCAACATAGTACGCTTTATTGTGTTACCGTTTAATTAAAGGATTAGCGAGAGAGTATTACGGAGCCAATTACTGACATGAGGCATGTCAGCTTATTGTACCAGTGACGCAGTGGGCGCTGAGATTCAGTATTTTCGATAAACATAAGTTTAAGTTTAGGTATAAAAGTTGGTGTAAACGCGCCGTTTGAAAGGGGATGAAGTAGAATTTTTCTAATTAAACAAACTTTAAAGTCGAACTAATCATTATGCAAAGTTTTCCTTTTAGAAGTAGCTACTTTATAATGATTTTGTGAGTTAATTAAAAAGTATTTTTTCTTTTAGTGGTACATAGGTACTATTACTTAAAGGCATCTAATATTTTTTTAGTTAAATAATTTATGGTACAAATCTGGTGTGGGATGTACTCTGTGTCGACCTGTAGGCTAATTACGTAACTCCGTTGGTTACAATTATCTGATTTCAATTATTGAAATTGTTACTTTTGCGATTACGGATACGGAATCGCAAAAGAATGAGAATTGTTGGCAACAGCGTTACGTAATAAGCCTACGGGTCTAAGTCTGATGACCATTTAATATAATGGTGTCAATGAGCTAATCTGATTATGGAAACGGAAGATAGCCAAAGGAACCATACCGTCTTCCCCTACTACTTTATCTTGTCATGGAAGCGTAGGTACTTTCGTGATAATGCTCATTTATTATCATCATCATGACATCTGTCACAGCTGCTGATGTCTTCTTTGATAAAGGTAAAAACAAAATAAGGATGTCCACAGTTTATATATATTCTTTATTGTACATTGTTACAAAGTTAAGATCTTAAGATAGTTCACAAAGGCGATCTTATCTCTACTGTTTAGATTGTAACCTTACATGAGTATAACGTAGCTAAACAGTAATAAAAGCACCATGGAACAGTGCTTGTCATTATTTAACCAAGTTTGAATTAGACCACCCTATGCTAACACAGAGAATTGAAACTATGTTTGCACTGCGGTCGAAATACATAAATGTACTCCGTAAACACATTTGTGACATAATAATAACTTTGAACTAGCGTTGATAGTGTAATAACGGTGTATTCGGGCAGTAGGCAATTCATTAAAGTACTGGTTTAAATTACGTGTTTCGTATTTAAAGTATGAAGATTAAATTAAGTAGATAAAGAAATGTGTAGTAAATAAGTAAATAAATACCCGAAAACCATTTGTTCATAGGTGTTCGTAGAAATGAAGGTGAACTACTACGAGCCGTCTGTAGCCGGGCTAGCGGTGGGGCAGCAGCCCGTGGTGCAGGAGCCCGTGGCCAGCTGCTCCGGCGCGTGCCCGCCCTCTACCTCGGGTTCCCGCCACAGCTCGCTGCACGGCTCCTCCCCGAGCTCTGCGGCGCCCTCGGACGTCGACGAAGAGAACACTCTGGAAAACCTAGAGCGCAACATTGCAACGCTCGAACGATCTCTACAAAACAAAGAAACGACTGTGGACGTCGAATCTGGTGAAGAAACTCGCACGCGAAAATTTAAATTGCCTGGAAAGCGTTTTCTGAGGTAAGTATGCAATACTGTGTTTAAGATTTGAATTCTTTGGGTACTTTACTTTAAAATATAAAATTGTTTTTTGCTACAACAGGCGTGGATTCTCCATGGGCGGCGCTGCCGAGAAGGTGGTGACCATATCGGAGCAAGATCGCAAACGACCGTCCACATTGAGGTCTGTACGGAACCTGATGCGTCTGGGCAGGCCGCGGCACCGCGACAGCAGCGGGGACGAGGAGCAGGCGCTGCTGCCGCGCCCGGGGCAATCGGAGGCCGCGGGCTCCAGCGCCGGCTCCGCCGCAGCCGGGCCCAGCAGCCAGGCTTCCGCTTCCTCCGACGAAATGCTGGTCGACACGCGCTCGCCCACTGAAACGCCTAAAATTAAAAAGATGTGAGTATTTATGTATGTATTGACAATGTATGTGGTCTCGGAATAACCGAAGCCGGAACACCGTTAATCTCTCGTGTGCGCCGATGTACGAGGGTTCCAGGCGTAAAGCCGAACGGAGGGGCACTATATCCGGTAGTGGGCTAATAATTTTCATGGAAAGGAACACGTTGTTGTTACCACCAAAAATTATTTGAAGTACGTAGCTAGGTAACTCAATAAATTTTGAGTTGTTCGAACTAATAATGGAATCACGTGTATTATTCGTTTTTAAATAGGAACTTGAATAAATACAATTCATACAAAGATTTTATCGCGCATTCTCGACGATCAGTCAGAGTGCTAGTCAAGACTATTCAAGCAAACCCAAACTGGATGGGTTCGTAGTTTGCCACCTTCCGTCTCCATCATCACATCGCATTATTATACAATTTACATAAGTTTGCAAAATTTCAGCTCAATAGGAAACCTGACAATGGGTAAAAATTAATTTACAAAGCCTGTAAAATAGAACTAAATTAGCCGCAATTTAAAATAAAGGCAATGTTGGAACATTTTGAATGTGGGTTATTGCAATATCTGTATGTATCTCTAATTTTTTAGATAAAAATATGTGCCTATGTTACTCGTAGATAACATGGCTTTCTATAGGTGAAAATATTTTTTAAATCGGTTGCAGTATTTGAGTTTATCCATTACAAACAAAGAAACAAAACGACCAACAATCAAATCTTTTCCCTTTATAACCTACACCTACTTTACCCTACCTACCCTATTTTCTTTCGTATTAACCATATTTTAGTGAACAAAACAAAAAGAGAATTATTCATAGCGATAAAGTTATTCTTAAGTTACGGCATGATCAAGGAAAATAGGAATTCATTTTTATGTGCATAATATACACGAGTATATATATATATAAATATGGATATTACAGTTTAGATAATGAAACTTAATCCCGAACATTTGCGCACTATTATCTAGATTTTAAAATTGATATCAACATTTTAAGCTTATAACAATGTCAATCAGCATTAGGAGACTTAGCTCTCGCGCAACAACTTTTAATTGGTAAAAGGGGTAAAATTACCCATAATGATGATCAAAGAGCGGAACACCGCAGCAGAAATAGCAGAAAAATTGTTTACTACCGAAATGTTGGTGCGAGAAGACCAACGAATTACATACATGGACTGCAAATAGATAATTGAGTTCTATTATTAAATAAATGTACTTTTTAATAAGTTCCCAAAAGAAAAAAAAATATTTATAACTAGCTTTTTTCGCGTGGTTTAGTACTTATCAAGACCATTCCAAAGTAGGTATTTCAAATTTCAGCTTATTGAACGCCGGGAATTATGCTTAAGCAAGTGAAATTTAATAAAATCTTGTAAAAACATATAATGCAGGTGTTTGCCTTTTTATTTTTTCGAGAGCCTCAGAACTGATAGTAACTACGTACACAGACGCAGCGTGGTCGAGGCGAGCGGCGCGTCCGCGCTGAAAGCGGCTGACTTCCAGGTGTGCGTGACAGTGACCGAGGCACGGCAGCTGGCCGGCCTCAACATGGACCCCGTGGTGTGCGTACAGGTCGGCGACGCGCGCAAGTACACCAGCGTCAAGGAGAGCACCAACTGCCCCTACTATAACGAGGTAAGTAGCCGTAGCAACCTCATAGCTCGTAGAGAGCAGATAAATCCGTTTACAAATTACGCCTTAATTTAGACAGTACGGTATAGTAACAATCCATTTCGACCATTTGTTACAACTTTGTGAATGTTTACACACTTAAACAAGAGTTACCCTCCTAAATCTGCATTAATATTACACGCGCGCTAGCCATTACCTCTTCAAAGGTCACTTGTTTCTTGAAATATAACTTCAGAATAGCCCATCACTTTGTGGGCAGTGGAGACGGTGTTGATTATGCAAACGAGCGGTCCATTCACATGATGCCTGTTATCTGAATAAGGACTGCGGTTCGGGGGAACAATATGCAAATATTAAAGTAGATCTTTAGTACAGAGCCCACTCACTGAATCGGATTCCGGACAGAGTGTGTTTCAGGAAACCTGTTGCGATGCCCGGGCGGCATTTCATAGAAATGGTTTGCCAGTTAGGTTCCATCATCTGTTGAATTAATTACAATGCTAGCTTAGCTTCGTAGCAATGCAAAATTAATTGCAATACTACGAATGGTTAGTATGAAAATTAATTGCATATTGATGGCATTACCAATATTAATTGCTTGATAATAACATAATAATAATCATCTTTTCGTAGGAATCGTCAGTGGCCTAGTGGTCCGCCTCGCAAGCGAGAGATACCGCGGGTTCGAATCCCACTGCCGTCATGTACCAATCACTCTTTCCTGAGTTATGTATATTAGTTAAACAGTAACCGATGCTCTTACGGTGAAGGAAAACATCGTGATGAAATATGCACATGCATGCAGTTTCCTTTGTAGCAGGAACACGGGAGGTCAGATGGACTGCCATCTGCTAAGTAAAATAACTTCACATTATACTTTGTAGCGACTGCGCAAAGTATAATGTGAAGTAACTTTACTTAGCATATGCAATCGGGTTCTGTCCGGCTGTCTGTCAGCCGTAGCCATTGTGGATGTGGGATGTGTGTGCTCCGGCTCTATGACACTTTGTATTTTGTTCCTACATTCCTCTCCATATTCTATAATTATAACGTTAGATATAAATGATCTACTCATCATCTTGTCGGTGGAGCAATCGCTACTCTTCCCTCCAGTCTACAAATTTTGGAACTTCATTATAATTATCGCCGCGAACTTTCCTTCCTAATACTCTGTCCTTGGCTTTCCCCTTCTCCTCTTTCCCTCAACTTTGACTTTTACTCAATAAACAAATTTTTATTTTATAACATTTTTGTCCGGGCTTCCTACCGCGTACCTTTGTTTACGAGTATGCTGATATTTCGACGCAGTTGCATGTATCATGGTAACGGGACGACCCGGTGCCCGCGGTAGGAAACCGGGAACATACCTTTAAAATGTGTGATAATAACCGCGATAGTTTAAAACATTGTGTTAAAAAAGAATTTTTCATGTGGCTAGCCGCGGGCGGTACCTAGTCTACAAGAAAACCATACCAAACGTATAGTAACATACATAGATTTTCAAAGTTTCAGTGAAAGGTATAATGACGATGACTGGATTTAAAATGCACAATTTGTCCACAGTACTTCGTGTTCGACTTCCACATGCCACCGATAATGCTCTTTGACAAGATCATCACTCTATCCGTAAGTAGACATTCTTACTTTCAATAAGCTTCTTAAGACTAACCATGCACGTTAGGTTTTTATATCCGGTCGCCGGTATCCGGACCGGACGAATCGAACACGCAAACAAAAAACGTAATTGATAGTAATAATTTCAGCCCGCGGGCTGAGTTGTATATGGGCTGAGTTGACCCCTGAAAGTTCAGTGAGACAGAGAGCGGTCGATCCGAGGATGTTGTTCGTTTTGTTCCTAGCCTGGCGAGGGCGGTGCACTGCATTGTATGGAATATCACGACGTCCGGTTATTCCGGTAATCCGATGCGAATCCAGGCGGTCAGATTATATGCTGGCATCATTATCACAGCCCGTAACAGTCCACTGCAGGACTTAGGGCCTCTCCCACGAAAGGGGAGGTTATTGCCATAATCTCCACGCTTGGCAGGCGGGTTGGAGATCGCAGTGTTTAAATATAATAATGGAAAATGCTGCTGCCCGTTTTCCAGACTACGGAGACTCTTGATCTTTTGCCTCGAAAACATTAGTCGCCTTGTACGACACCCATGAATGTAAGGGGTTGGTGCTATTCTACTCTGCCGGACACCACACGGCGGCATATGCTGGCATACTAGCACCAAATGAGAATACAATAGTTGCACGAGTTACAGTGAAACCCATCAGGAAACAGTGTTGTACAACGGGGACAAAGACCGGTCAAAGATAGAAATGGTTATATTGTCCAATAATGAATTCTCTGACGCCTATAGGTACCTAATACCCTATTGTTCCCGTTCACCGGAGCCCGATATATTGCGGCTCTCATAGCGTTATTATTTATTTCCCTCTCGCTGGGCACAAACATGTAATTAATTTGGCCGCTGGCTGCCGTGTGGGCTCTTTGTAAGTCAGGACGTTGAGCGTTTTCACCACAGGTATAATTTTTTATGGATTTCACCGAACATTTTTCTTTGAAAACGATATTTTAAGGGATAAGTGAGAGTATCTATAAACAGTATGTCTAGTCTAGTGACATCATTTAGGCATAACTTTGAAAGTTGAATCTTAATCCACTAGTCATTTGTTCACTTGAATCTATTTAGTATCTAAATGAACTCCACAGAACAGTGTTCGTTTAATATTTACAGTACACAGTTTTAATTAATGTTGGATTATACGCTTTCCGCCTGTCCGTGGATCTGTCGCCGTTTGTTTTAACAATCAACGGGGGTCCGGCTTTGCTGGAGCAGGATCTCTAACTTATTCATTGCAAATTTTATCGTGAGGGTCCTCTTTTTTATAACATTAAACAATGTTTGCTTGTTTAGATAGGTGCTTATCCTTGAACCATTATAACAAATAATTGGATCTGTAACGCACTGCACAGTGTAATTGGAATTATCTGAGTACTGAGCTGGACAACTTGTGTCCTTTGAAATGCACTTTAACAGTAGATTGCGATACAAACCAACAACAACTGTTAGTCGTAACTAAGTTTATGTTACGATCTAAGACTAACTTCGGGTCCAACAAGTTCGTCGACCAAGTACTGGAAGAAAATTAGATGGATAAATACTTGCTCAGGTATATAATATATTTATGTAAATTATCAACAGCTGTTTTCGGCAGTCGACGGAAGTCACATAAATGCCAGTTGCGTTAAACGCAGTTTACGATTTCCCTGTTGGCACTTGGCACTTAATCGAATTTGGAAACTCGCTAAATTAACGAGAAATAATATGAGAAAATTAGAGGTTAATAATTGAATTGGGTATTCATTTTGCGTTTAATCTGATATTAGAAGCGCTGTTGTTTTTGATATTACGAAATTATGGTGTAAGTGTTTAGGAAAGACTGTCTACGTGATGCATATCTAGGTATTCTTAAGTGAATACATTTTATTTTTCGGATTTGTACAATTTTCCGAATGCATATTTCCATAAAACTCAGAATTTTTTGTAAAATACGACTTCAAAGGAAAGGATAAGACCCACAGGCTTAAGGCACAGGGATTCAATACACAAAGCAAATGCAACCGCTACTTGCATACATCGTCTTGGATTACCTCACACAATGCCGAGTTCCTGAGACTCGTGCTCCTTTGCGTCCTTATGCTGTGAGTAAAATGTTACAAAAGCGTAATACCTACAAAATATGAGAAACATAATCAAATGAAAAATATATTTTCATAGCAAGCTTTTATCGCGCGCTCTCTATGATTATCTCGATGATGGGTTTACCATGCGTAGTTTAGGAGTTCCTATGGCCAGCTTCCGTCTTGATCAGCTCGATCATATTAACTTACATGAGTGTGAAAAAATTTCAGCTCAGTCGGAAACATGCAATGGGTCAAATATTTGCAAGATTTTATTACGAACATGGGGACACAGGTTGTGTAGAATGTCTGTGTACAAAGAGGCACGAGTGGATCTGCAGTAGGCAAGAATGATAGTAACTGGAGACCCGCGGCCGACCGTGCCCGCAGGTGCTGCAGTCCAGGAACATCCTACGCGCCAACAAGTTGCTTGGCAGCTTCAAGCTCGACGTGGCCACCGTGTGGAGCCAACCAGGTGCGTAACTATTGACCTACTCAGATTCTAGCAACCTTTTCTACTAAAGCACCTTTCAGCGGTATTGTGTAGAACAATTATAAGTAGAGTTTAGAGGTCTATTAAATTTATTTAAAATTTTAAGGAAACAAGAACCATACTCTCAAACTAATCAAATTGACTCTTTGCTTTGAAACATAACACAACCTTTTATTCTTATGACACTTGTTTTGCTAAAAACCCGAATACATTCGAAACACGAGTAGGCACAGTTTTTTTATTTTGTACATCAGGAGAATACCTACACTGTAGCCATATAATTAAAAACACGCCAGAGTAACAATTTTTCAAAACGCACCCTGAAACATTAATCATTGGAAAAATTTATGTTCTTACTCCAGAACAACAATTTTTCAAACAATGCTCGTTATTAAATGGCAAGCAAGATGCAAGAAATGTAATATACGCCCTATTTCTTTACTTTCAAACTTGTTAGCATAACAAGGTTTCCCATTACCGAGAAACTACACGTACTAAGCTGATAATGTAATTGATATTGATATAAATTCGCACATAATTGATACGGAACATTACCCACGTTTTATAGTGTATTAATTTCTAGCAGTTAAGTGATAAGTGTACCTGTCGGTGTATGCCGACTCAATATTGGCGGCATATTTCGTAAATATTTGCATTACCAATGCCTAGCTTTTACAAATACTAGTACATTTAAAAAAAAATTGTGAACCACTCAACTCACAAATCTTTTCCGGCGACTGAATGTCTAACCATGATTTAATCTGGTCAGGTTCCCCTGTTAACAGGGTCGCGGCGGTCAGATGGCAGTTGCTTCGCTGTAATTACCTGATCTATCAAACTGGACAATGGTCAAAGCGAAGCTTTGTAAAATGTACAAGGAGTGCTGACCCCAAATAATATGGGAATAATAAAGCAAGGCAAGCAAGAAGATTTTTGTACACTAGTTCCACTATATTATACAAATTTTATTAAATTGCAACCGGTTTCGAATTACTCATTCTCAGGCAATGAATAATGAATGAATGAATAATTATATCTCCTATTTAATTGGATGAAGCCGGTGCGATCGACGTGAAGATTTATAAAGTTGCATTTCTTGGTATTCCGTCAGGCCCTAGTGATGCATCTCATTCTAGGTGCCATATCAAATTTCAAAGATACCGATATCTTTAAAGGCGCGGAAAATCCGCGCGTTTGCTTTATGCAATCGTAATAATATCGGGCACACTTGACATGTCATGTGGTGAAAGCAAGAAAAAGTAGTTGCCCGATAGCGATTTTTAATCTGGGCTAAAAATATCCATGTTAACTGGTAAAACTTAATGCACTCTATATCTATGAAATTTATGGTTTTTCGCAAGTTTACATTTGCTCAAATATTTTTTATTACATGATGAGATGATTATGAGTAAGCCCTTAGAGTAATCTTTAGGTGGGTGCAAAAATACCCCTTTTTCGTCAATTTTGCCAATTTAACAGGTGTCATTTAATGAATTGATATGCACCAGTTAGCTCAATGTCATCTGATTATGCCTTCAAATTTTCAAAGTAATCGGATATGCTTGTATGAAAATTACATTTTCAAAGACCTGTTGTTTGTTTCTTCTACTTATGTACAAGTATTTGTGGTGTTTTACATCATAATTGTATAATTCTGTTACCGCGGGAACAGGTCCGGAACGTAATTAATAACGGAATTTTAGACGAAACACTAAACAAACAATAGCGCGAAGTGAGGGGATTATGTAGTGGCCTGAGTGAAACGAAGTGTTCAAGCCGCCCAAGACTAAGAAGCTTTATTCTAGAGGTGAATTCTCTACTTTTCACACCATCTGTGAGACAATAAATCCAACAATTACAGCATCTGATTTCGCTCTAGAGTTAAAATCAGTATCGCTTTACAACATATTCGACTAAAAGATTTAATAACACAAAACATATTTTTTATTTTACACTTTTCCCATTTGCGTACATTGAGCAGTCTAATAGTCTTTAGTCACAGTTTTTGCAATCATGCCTTTTTGTTTGTTTTTTTTTTTGTAGAAAGAAAAAAGACAAATGGTGTGATTTTCAAATTTTAATATTCCAAGTTCAAATAACTTTATTCTCTTGTGGGAAGTTCCGCACAATATTATTTCTTTGCGGGTAACAAGGTAATGCTTTATAGTGACATTTCAAGATACATAATTGGACATTGTCGAGCAGGAAGTGTGAAAAGATTTTTAAATGTCAAATAGCTTTTGGAGCCGAGAAATTACGTAAAACTTTGTAAATTGTGGACCACTTCCGATAAAATCTAATGCAGCGGTTTGGGAGTGGTTGTAATACAATGACATGCTTCCCAATACTGTTTACCGAAAAGTACGTACATAGTTAGGTAAATACCTTGTTGTTTCTATAGAACACACAAAAGTAAAAGATGCTAGATTATGTGTAGATAATTTTCAAATAGATTGAACAGCCTTAAAAAATTTGAAGTGCCTTTAATATTGTTGAATAATTTATTAATTATATGTGTATTAGATATACTTTATTTTTATTAAATTAAAATAGTAAACACAATAACAGGTTTTAGGTATTTCTATTTGGTCCTTACACTGACATCACACTTAGGGAGGGGCGATTCCGACCCCATTTTGTTACTAGTTTTTGTGTTTGTGCGTCTGCTCGTTTATTAAGTGTCTGTCTACAAAGAAAAAACTGACTACGGGGTTTTGATGACGGAGTTTATTTGAGAGGATCAAACTCTTTACGTGCCATTTTATATAGTGTCAGACAAATAATTTATTATATGACTTCGCTTTATGCCAAATTTCAAGATTATAGGTCTATAAACGCTTTAGGTTTTGATTTATTTATTTATTTACCATACCATTGATGAACGAGTATCTTCTATGGTTGACATAGAGGCCTGATTTTTTCACGACGTAATAAGCTGACCTTGGTATTATTTGAAGTTGATTACCTTTGAAAATACGTCTTGACAGACAGGTACACGGGAATAAAGAGATCCTCTAAGGCTTCCGTTCATGCCTCTAACTAAAGGCTCTGAAGTCTGTACCCTAAAAATACATTTAGAAGGCTGAAAGGCTTCTTTTCTATTTGGGACGTCCGCAACTCGGCGGTTGGACGTACCTAGTTACCAATGGCACAAGCTGAAGTTGAAACTAAAAATATGATTTTTGTGGCTAACTTATCTTACTACTATCTGATTAGATACAATAGGACGGAGGTGATTATTTTCTGAAGAACAAAGTACGTAGTACGTAATATCCTGTTTAAAAACTCGCAATATTATTTATTAACAGTTTGGGTAGAACACGGTTGTGTTTATGGTAGGTACTACTGTACCTATTTACTGCGAATGCGAACACTACCTATTATATATATATAATACATACATTTTGCATGTAAAATTTGAACTTAAGATGACATACCAGCTTTGTTTTGAGCATAATTCGCAAGAGAATGAGCCATTTTCGATAACGGCATTGAAGGCAGGTCTCAAACAGCCAACATTTCTGTAAACAGAGGCAAGATGAGTTTTAAATAATAGATATTGAATTAAGAGTGTTCTTAACAGAAAGTGATAAATTTATAGGTAACAATATAAAAACATAAACAATCACTGCCTGACATACTGAAACTCAGGGGCAGGGTACCTATTCTCTACTACGTCTTTTAGCGTCGTTGCCGCGTTGAAGCCATCAGTGTGTTTTCGTATCAGATTATGTCATCTTGAGCACAATCCCCCTACATATATATTTCTACAAACGCTTACAGCCAACTTCCATTCCATTATAAGTACCTGTTTCGATGGTATGTTGGTATGTGAGTTTTAAGTTTCGATTTACTTACTTTCTTATGCACGTATATTTTTGCAGCACCTCTGTGTCTTCATTCCTTCTTCTCCACGCAATTTCAGAATGCTGGCTGCCGCTGAGTGTCGAACCTGCTCAAACCTATAGGTACTTACCCGTATATACCCATATATACCTAGCTTTCATCGAATCATCTACCGCCACTGAATGAAATGCTTTGCTTTTTTTATTAATAATTTTGTCGTAGCATTCGAAATTGCTTTGGGTACTGTACCTACCCAAACTACTGTTTATGTATATAATTACATAATTTATAACAAACAATTCAAGATCACCATTGTAGGTAAATATTGAACATAACTTGTTTACATAAACGTTTATTATCTAACGGTAGGTGTATATTTTATTGGATATTCATATTTTAATAGTAGTAGGTATGTTACATAGATTGCGTAGGCTTAGATCTAGCTCATATTTATATATCTAATAGCCGAATACTGAAACGTCACTCAAATATTTAACGTAACGCAGCTCCTAAAGGCGATATTCAAATTCTCAATCTTAATATATCAGGATGTCTATGATACCATGTCTTCAATATATCAGAATCTCAAACTAAGTCGTACCTAAACGCCACTCATTAAAAATCGTATAAAAACGCCAATCAATGATTGATCAATATGTGAAATCAACTACTTACATAATACTAGTACTACGTACAAATTATTTTAATAGCCACTCAGCTAATCACGGCGCCAAATCATTTGATGTTTGTGCATAGGTACCACTCAGTATAATGGCCTGTTTACAGCTAGGAGGCCTTCAACCAAGTGACGGATTTGAGTAACGTTTCAATATTCGTCTGAGATTTATTTTTAGATTTATATATATCCACAAGATATTTCGTATTACATGAAATTGCGTAACGAGTATATTTGAAATAGGATTTGTTAGACAGGGTTTAAAGATAAGGTCCGGCTCTAGCCCCGATTCTATGTTAGGCGTTGTGATGCAAACTGTTCATCAATCACAGGGCTTGTTGACAGCGAGGGCTAATCTATCTATACCAATATTGTAAAGAGGAAAAGTTTATTTCGGTAAGTTTCTAAGTACTAGACAGATTGTTAAAAAATCGTAGGATAGGAGGAATACTAATATTTTTCATCCCGGAAAAATGATAGGATTATGTTTCCGGTATGATAAATAGACGCAGGATAATCAAATGTTGACAGAGACCCGAAATCCGCGGGCAACTGCTAGTAACTAAAGGGTTTACCGGCGCTACGGTGTTCAAATTACACCTTTTACCATAAGCGTTGGAAATTATCCTCTTGCTATCTATCGTTTATGAAAACTATGCGATTACAACCTACACTTTGATTCAAAACAGGTATGAAATGAAGAGCTGGAGACAGTAGAACAAAATTCATACTACCTGTTTTTATGGCAATCCTGCGTCGCCCTTTCAGTACCGTTAACATGTGGATGACTGGAGATTACAAAAAATATTCTAATAATTTATTATTTTCAAATTTATCAACACTCACCACTAACATATGGTATCTAGAGAATATTTGCACAAAAGTGAACAAATGGGACTAATAAGACTGAAACTAGTGAGAGTTTATTGACTATCGCAAAACTTGCCCCAAAGTCACTCGAAGCAAAATTTGGGTCATGCTAACACTAAACAAATAATCAAGACGACAAAAAATATACTACATACAAATTCTAATTCTTAAGCTACTCGTAAAAGTTAGGTATTGCTGGTAAAATATATTAAATCTGCGAATAATCCTTCACATTCAAAGCAGCATTTTCAGTTTCAGCCTCCGTTGTCGTTATGTGGATACACACCTACCTATTTACACTACGTAATTATAAAATCCTGTTAGTAGTGTTTGAGCACAATGTAGCGGTGATAGTGGCTTCGGTCGGAACTAATGCGTCGGCGCTAGGTCTGACGGGTTATTTGTCGGCAGATCGTCAGTTCTACCACAAATGGGCTCTCCTAACTGATCCTGACGACGTGGCAGCAGGCGCCAAAGGGTACCTCAAGTGCGACATCAGCGTCATCGGGAAGGGAGACACCATAAAGATACCCCCCAAGAGCGAGAAGGACGAAGATGACATAGAGGCGTAAGCACAAAGTTCACATTTTGATAAGAGTTCGCTTGTTGCTGTTGTTGTAATAAAAACCATCTCCCATCGGATATCTGACATTTCACTTTCTTTAGGTACGAGCTCTATGTCCAAAATCTTTAAGTACGATATACCTACACTATTATGCGATATACAAGGGAGTCGTGAAACATTTCTACGATTATGACTACAGTAGAAGGAATTACCTTTGTATATAGTAGAAAGTCTATTGATATAGAATGTGAAACATATCTTCTTCATCCTAGCTTCGACACAAGTTTCTCCCTCAATTGAGACGGACAGAACGGTTCATCGACAAGGATTTATTAGACGAAGGATTTCTTAGAGGAAGGATTTCTTAGACGAAGGATTCGACAACCGAACTTTTTATTTAGGAGTAGTTCGCCGAATTTACACATGTTACTGAGTCCACAGTAGTTCACGAAGAGTTCAACGACACCATCATCATCATTTAGTGATGATATGATACGCTTGCCGTGTCGCGTTCATTCAAGAGCAACATTAATGCCAACAAATTCAATTTATCCTCAAGAAATAATAAAAAGAAAATAAAGGTGCAGCGTAAATATAAAGGTTATTTAATATTTCCTTGTTAGTTTGCAATCCACATTTCCTACAAATGGTGTCGCCGCAAGTGTCTTCAGGGAACTGCCCCGTAACAATTTTATGTAAACTAGTTTGCAACCCTGTTTCCGGTCATACGAACAAAGAACAAGGTTCAGGCGCTGTCCTAATTGGCAACGGCCGTACGACGGACATCGCCGGCGCCGTACTGTTGTTTTATCTACTTAGGTATCATAGTGTATGGAAAACATAGGTAAAACATAGATAGATATCAATTTAATACATATTTAGTATTACGTCTTGTAATTCTTCTCATGCTTATTTAGTTTTTATCGCAAAGGTGCCGTAATTTGTGAATATTTCGAATTTTTGTGCAGCGTGAGGTGTTTTTATTACTCTCAATGGGCAGCTTAGAGCTAGTTTTATATTACTAGTTGTTGTCTGGGGATTCGCCCAGGAAGAATTTACAAAAAAGTGGGCACCTAACAGCCATCGTGACCTCTGTTTATTCTCGGAAACCTACCCTATGCTGTTCATAATAGGTAATATTTCCGTGATAAGGTAACACACATTGATACCAAATATTTGTACAGATTATTATATTATTTGATTGTCAGAAATCTGCTGCTGCCGGACGGCGTGCCCATCGAGCGACAGCGAGCGCGATTCATCGTCAAGATCTACCGGGCAGACGGCTTGCCCAAAATGAACTATTCCATCTTGGCTAACGTCAAAAAGGCTTTCACGGGCGAGGAGCAAGCGTTGGTCGACCCATACGTGCAAGTTTGCTTTGCTGGGATGAAAGTAAGTACACATAGAAGAAGGTACGCAGCTGCACCCGTTTTAAACAAGGTATCCGTATCTCGTATTACAAGGGACATGGTAACTAAATATTTAGGCTTGTGTAATCCTACATCACTATTTTATATATGCGTATGATTAGCATAATCATACGCCTTGACATACCTCAACGCTCCAATAAAGTCGGACAATGCGCCGCGTAGACAAACTCGTAGCACAGCTACGAGAGTATCACAATAGGAACACACAGAAATCTAATTTAGGTGTTAGGAGTTACGTTTGTGACGTAATATCAACGATATTACAATGTAATGAAATTGATTAAGTTCTTTCTTTGTCTCAAAACAATCTCTGGATTCGGCCAGCCACGGCCTTTGGAGGTGTTTGCCACACTTATTTTTCCTTTGTTATGTACTATATGTATATAATTGGAACTCTGTGGTTTATTATTTGAATAAATTGGATAATCGGTACTTTCAAAATAAAAAAATACGATATGAATTACTGCAACAACACAAGGCCTAAGCTTACGTTAGTTATTAGTATTCTGTAGCTAAGCAAACGAGTTAATCTGTTTTGATTTGCCCTAATTTGAAAGACATTCAAGTCAATTTTACAAGCACAATTTCATTTTTGTGGCGATATACAAGTGAACGTGTAACAGTTACATAAATGGATATACGTATAACAACACCAGGGTAGCACATCGGTGAAGAAGAATAGTTACACGCCGGTGTGGGACGAGCAAATCGTGTTCACCGAGATGTTCCCTCCGCTCTGCCAGCGGATCAAGATTCAACTCCGCGACAATGACCCGGTGCACCCCAACATCATCGGCACGCACTTCATTGACCTCAAGGCCATATCATACGATGGCGAGAAGGGCAGGAGTTGCGGTAAGGCTTTTTGTGTTTATTATCTAAGGGAGCAGTTATAACAATACTGTTTCAAATTATTATAAATTTCTGACTCTATTCCCATAATCACCTTATAGGTGTAGGTAAATGGCCTACATTGTTCAGTCGTAGACGCCGGCGTAAGCAGGTTGATGGAAGTGATAGTGAACTGAAGATTCCTTTGTTCGTCAAAGAAATAAAGAATTGAAAGACGCGTTAAAGAAAACGATTGAAGTTAACGGGTAGTTGAGATATAATGTTTTTAATATTTGAATTTGATTCGGTATTACAATTTGATAGGCAAAGAAAGTAAAGATGTATAGCCAAAGTTTGTATACAATAATGAATAAAAATATGAAATTAAAATTATAAATTATTAGTAGAATGTAATGCTTTTATGAAATCTAAACAATAGGTAGGTATTTGTCGTCTGGAAATTTGCCTTCAGGTTTCGTCAGAAGTTACGATTAAGTATCTATAAGCTATTGTAAGTATTAGTGATAGAAAAATACTTATCACAATGCTGAATCTGATCATAAATAATTGTTTCATGCGATAAAATGCACGGGCGTACATATGCATGTTAAATTCGCTGACGCACCCCAACAAGACCCTGTTTATTTCCGTGAATGTAATGTTACTGGTAGGTATCGGTCTTTTAATCAAGTAAGTAATCCTTTGTAATCCAAACAGCGATGCTTTTGACACGGCACTTCGCTTATTTTGTTTGATGGTGCCGATATCGTTTTAAAATTTATTTGATTGACAATAATTACCCTTCCAAAATTGGTAGGGTAGAATTGGTTTATACCGTGCCCCAATTGCTATATCAAAGCTTTGGAATGTATTAGGAAAGGTTTATTACTTATCTGGCTACAGTACTGAGGTTTCAAACTTGTTGAAATATTAAGAGGTATTTATATATTGGCCAAATTGTGAGAAATGGGAAAACGCGAAAGTAGCGAACCGGTGTCGGTAATCCGGTAATTATGTGTCTAAAATTATTTCTCACATAAACTCTACAATATATTTGCATTTCAAATATATAGGTCAAATATTATTACAATATAAAATTATAGGTATAGGTCTTATGAATGGCAAGAATATGTTAGCACTGGGATTTACTAGTTGCACATAGTGTTTATGATTTGCACATGTGTAAATTTATCTGCGTCGCGATATATGCCAACTCACCCCTATAAGTTACCATCACTAAAAATGTTTAATTGTATATGTCTTTCGGATCTTAAGCGGAATTTTTAGCACACAAAATAAGTTCTGAAGCTTCGCACTTAAAAAATATGCGTGTCATCTAGGGTTCCTTCCGACCTTCGGACCAGCGTACATCTATCTCTACGGCTCCACTCGCGACTACAGCTTGATTGATCAACACGCCAATCTCAATATGGGAATGGGAGAAGGCGTAGCTTATAGAGCAAGGTTAGTAAAAGTTTATGAAAACGTTGCAGCCGCTAGCAACTTCCTCGTTTGGATACCTACGGAATATTGAAAACCATTAACATTTCAGGGTGTTGGTCTCTATTCGAACTGAAATTATAGACAATGTGGAGAGTCTTGCGTCTGATGTCGAGGTGGAGCCTATCCCGCCGATGAGCGATATGTGCTACGGCAAAAACGAGGAGTTCTTCTTGTTCAGCAGCATATTCGACGCCAATATGATAGATAAACGGCTCACAGACAAACACATTCAGTTTGAGCTGAGCATTGGTAATGCGGGAAATACTATAGATGGCCAACATGAGTCCCTGAAGAGACCACAAGATCTGGAGCAAGGAGATCTAGGTGCGCAATCTCAAAATTAATATTTCAACTTATGTACCTACTTACTTAATATGGATTGCTAATGAAGTTCTTCCATTTTATAGACGATTTCACGGCGGACACAGGTTATTGGCAGAGTACGACTCCGCCAGCTAAAGCCACTTCGACCGACAAGAACTACTATTACCTCCCGTACTGGGACAACAAACCGTGCATGCACGTGCGCTGTGTCTTGCCAGACCACCGCCGGCGCATGTACAATTCCAACATCATTACCAAGATTATAGAGAAATTCGTAAGTCAAACACTTGACATTTTCTTTGATCATACTGATATCAACGTATTCTGTTTTAATTTAAAATTGATTTAAATCTCTTTAAGTAAAATTATTTTTAAATAACTAATGATAAAGGGTTTTAATAGAAAACTCCAATATAAACTGCTGAAGAAAAGAATCTGATGCCCTGATGGTCATTATTATCGTTGCCGCCCTCATTTTATCTTTTCTAGCTTTGAAACAAGACGCGCTAACGATTTCAGCCCCAACGAGTGTTTGTTGTCGTGCGATTTTTGTACTTTGATTTTAATGATCTAACATTTTAATGTTTGACGTGTGTTGTAGGAGGAAGGGCTGAACGAGGCGCAGAGCGCAATCGAGGAGGACTCGGGCCCGGAGGGTGGCGGCGTGGGCATCCTGAAGATGACCCTGGAGACCATCAGCGGGCAGTGCGCTGTCTACGTGCGAAACGCAAACAGCGCTCCGCCGAGCGCGGGCACACCACTCGACAGGGAACGGCAAAAACTCTGCATTTACCAAATTGCAAGTTCCATTGTCTCATAAAAACAAAATCCGCTCATCAATCAATACCCCATACCTCACTTATGCTATTATTTGTTCACAGGAACAAATGGTCACATTGACAAGAACCCTGAAAGCGGTCATAACCAAAAATTCATTGAAAGATCGCCTACGAACAGCTCATAGTTATCTTACCAAACTGAAAAGTATCTGCGAAGATGTAAGTACAATTCCTAATTCTAATTGTACCTAAAAACATTTAAAAAGTGTTGACCGGCTAATGGTTGTATTAATTTGTTTCAGGCACAACATGCCATGCCAGATATATTTCTATGGATGGTAAGCAATGGTAAACGCTTGGCGTACCACAGAATTCCTGCAAGAGATATTATTTACTCAGATTTTGCGGATGAGTCAGGAAAGCACTGTGGAAAGATGCAGACATTATTTCTTAAGGTAAAACTTAGTAATCGTTTTTTTGGCCCCAAAAACGTTATTTCAGTATTCCGTATTTTATTAACCCCTAGTGGATTAGTAAAATACTGAATACTGGAATAAGAAAAAACTGTTGTTAATGTGTACAAATAAATTTCAGTGGCCTGGTAAAAAGGCTTCAACTCCAAGCGGCTGGTCCATACCAGGCAAAATAACCGTTTATCTTTGGCTTGGGAGTGTCCGGGATAAAATACATTACATTGATGGATTACCTGAAGGCTACGAGGTGAACAATGAACTCCGAAATGCGGGCAACCTGCGGAGCAACCCTCCTACAACAATATTTTATGCAGAGAAACATGTAAGTGTAGATACCTTTTTCAATAAACAATCAAATCGAAATTTATAGATTGACAATAGACAATAATACAATACAGGAGCGTCGGTGGCCAAGCAGTTACAGTATCCGACTCGTAAGCCAGTGGTCCCGGGTTCAAATCCCGATGCGGCGATGTAGCAATGACTGTTTTCTCAGTTATGTACATTACTTGAATACTAACCGATGCTCTTACGGTGAGGGAAAACATCGTGATGAAACCTACACATTTAGGCGACTGGATGTGTAACCATGATCCAATCTGGTCAGGTTCCCCTGGTAGCAGGGTCGTGGAGGTCAGATGGCAGTCGCTCCACTGTAATTACCTTACCTGCCAAATCCTGGATCATGGTCAAGGCGGACCCTGGGCCCTCGTGCGCGAGAGCACAACCGGGGCATTAACGCCAAGATGATGATGATGATGAGGAACGTCGGTGACCGAGTGGTTATACCAATGACTCTTTTCTGAGTTATGTACATTAGTTGAATGCTAACACTAACCGATGCTACACTACTATGAAACCTGCACATTCAGTAGCAGGTTACCGTACCTACCACTACCATAACAACATTATTATGTATGAAGGGTTTATTATGTATGAAACGTTTATTTCCAGGTTTTCCAAATGCGAGCTTATGTTTATCAAGCCAGGTCTCTCATTGGTTCTGACGCGTCAGGATTATCTGACCCGTTCGCCAGGGTAGTGATAGCAGAAAGCTGTGGGACCACCCAGGTGATCGACGAGACTTTAAGCCCTACGTGGGACGAGTTGCTCGTATTTAACGATGTTTTGCTCTACAGTACCATTGAACGAATAAAACAAGATCCCCCAACAATTATGATAGAAATGTTCGACCAAGATAAGGTGGGAAAATCAGAATTTATAGGAAGAACTTTGGCCAAACCGCACGTAAAGGCTTATGAAGACCCATACGAAACTCCTTCTTTAGAATGGCATGAAGTCATAAGGGGAGATGATAAAGCTGGAGAACTTCTGGCAACCTTTGAACTTCTTGAGATTCCTGGAAAACAGGACTCTACAGTATTGCCACAATTACCTTGTCCGAGACAAGTAAATGGAAAAGCACCACTAGACGTCAACAAGGGGCCAATACTACCCGTTCCGCGGGGAATACGCCCGACGCTGTCCAAATATAGAATTGAGGTCCTATTTTGGGGTTTGAGGGATTTAAAACGAATCCATCTTTTAACAGTTGACAAACCGAGAGTTGACATTGAATGTGCGGGAAATATTATCTCTTCAACAGTAATACAAAATGCAAAACGCAACCCTAACTTCAATAATCCTGTGCAATTCGTTGATGTCGAGTTACCCGATCAAGATTTGTATAGACCCCCTTTGACAATCCGCGTGGTAGATTGTCGAAGTTTTGGAAGGATAACTCTCGTAGGCACGCACACTATTAATTCAATACATAAATACATTTACACCCCCATGAGCAAACGTGACAGAGAAATAGAAGAAAGAAAAAAGTCCCTGATTCAATTACAAAATGTTGATCTTCGAGCTAATTGTATCATACAAGAAGACACATTTATAGTGGAAAATGAAAGAGAGAACTGTCCATTGTTAAATCGTGTAGGACGAGCAGCAGTTACTTATGGTTCAGAAGTAAAACAGCCACCACCAAAGAAATTCAACAAACGAGAATCTGCCAAAAAAAGAAAAGTTAGCGTCGACTCCATAATAGACGACGATGACGGGAGCAGGGACTGGTGGACAAAATACTTTGCTTCTGTAGAATCGATGATCAAAGATGAAAAGGAAGCTAAAAAGGAAAGACAAGGTTTCATGCAGACTCCCCAAATGGCGTACATTGACGAGACGCGGTCCCCGCGTGACGAGGTGCACGCGCCGCGCCCGGAGCGCGACCGCATCAAGCGCCGCCAGCCCACTTCACCGAAAGCGAAATTAAGTCCATCAAACCTGAAAAAGAACCAAATACCGGATTCTTCTTTAACAAAAGTAAGTTGAAATTGTTGAGTGCTAGTTTTTTTAGCCATAGTATAACTTTCCTACTAAAATACCAAAGTACCGTCATAATTTCAGATTATTCCGCACGAGTTAGAAGCTTTACCAGAATACGAGGAATTTAAGGAATGGCTTCATTCATTCGAACTGTACAGAGGGAAAAAAACAGGGGACGATACGGAAGATGAAAACAGGGTGGTTGGAGTATTTAAGGTTTATATCTTCTTTAATCAAACTATCCTATTTTATTGTTTAGAGTACCACAACCTATCATGGAAGTATATTAACTACCTACTTTGTTACGTGTTTCAGGGAGCAATTAAAGTATACAAATGGCCTTTGCCAAAAGGTATCGATGACCACACAGTAATGGGATTTGATCCAAATTTTGGTTTCTTTCAAGGCGTTCCGAGTAACGATCCCATCCACGTATTAGTGAGAGTGTACATTGTTAAAGCAACTGATCTCCATCCGATGGATTTGAATGGAAAAGCGGATCCCTATATAGTATTGCATCTCGGCTCAAAGAGAATCAGCGATAAGGAAAACTATGTATCGAAACAACTCAATCCGGTATTCGGCAAGTGTTTCGAAATAGAGGCAACGTTTCCTCAAGATTCTATGCTCACCATTCAAGTTCTCGATTGGGATTTACTGGGCTCTGACGATTTAATAGGTGAAACCAAAATAGACCTAGAAAATCGTTTCTATAGTCGACATAGGGCAACATGCGGCCTGCCGATGAAATACGAAGAGTAAGTAATGTGTAATTTTACTGCATGTTTATATTGATTACCTATATTTATATTGGGTTGTCACTGAGATCAATAAAACACAACTTCTCGAACAGGCAAGGCTATAACCGATGGCGTGACGCAATGAAACCCTCTCAGATACTGGCAAAGCTCTGCAAAGACGGCAAGTTGGACCCACCAATCTACGAGTACGGGCGAGTGAAGATCGGCCGCACCGTGGTCAGCATGAACATGGACGACACGGAGATGTTCTCTAACTCTGACACGTTCGAGGAGCAAATGGCGCTGATGGTGCTCCGGCGCTGGCAAGAGGTGCCGCGCGTGGGCACCAGACTGGTATCCGAGCACGTGGAGACCCGCCCCCTTTACAATCCAAATAAACCTGGTACGGCAAAAGTTCAAAGTATCGATCACATTCCTTTTTTAGTCCCGAATGTACAGACTGACAGACGCGGAAAGCGACTTTATTTCATACTGTAAGGATTAAAAACATTTCACTGATGAACTTACGATACTAATTTTCTTTTTTAGTTTTCCCACAATACCTCAATCACGTTTCAAAACATGTATTTTATATAGAAGTTACTAATCTGTTAGCAAGCGTGGAGATTATGGCAAAGCTCTCCACTGATGTGGAGCAGGTTCAAGTCCAGCAGTGGACTGGTAACGGACTGTTGATGATGATGGCAATATATTAGTTTAAACGTTTAAATTGATGCAGGAACTGTCTCTGTCTCACAGGTATTGAACAAGGGCGATTGGAAATGTGGGTGGATATGTTTCCCATGGATATGCCGCTGCCGGGCCCGCCGTTGGATATTTCATCTCGCAAGCCTAAATCCTATGAAATGAGAGTAATTGTTTGGAACACGGACGATGTTGTGTTAGAGGACGACGCGTTTTTCACCGGCGAAAAAATGTCGGACATTTATGTGAAAGGGTTCGTAAATTACGTACCTATGTGTTACGATGTTTTTTGTCTGAAATGTTTTAAAAACACATTTTACAAATGACAATGTTATTATTTTTAGATGGGTTAAAGGACCAGATGACTGTCAATGTACAGACATCCATTACCGGTCGCTTACAGGAGAAGGGAACTTTAACTGGCGGTTCATATATCCTTTCGATTATCTCGAAGCTGAGGAACGGATCGTGATATCGCGAAAGGAATCCGTGTTCTCGTGGGACGAAACCGAGTGTAAGATTCCGGCACGGCTCGAATTGCAAGTTTGGGACGCAGATCATTTCTCCGCTGATGATTTTCTAGGTACGGAGCCGACACACACAGATCTAGATAGGTAACTGCACACACATAAAGATTGAAACATTAATGAATTTGTACTTTACAGGAGCCATAACGTTAGATCTGAACAGATTCCCGCGTGGAGCCAAATCTTCCAAATTGTGCACTTTGGATATGCTTGAAATAGACGGATCCGTGCCCATGGTGAACATTTTCAAGCAAAAACGCGTTAAAGGCTGGTGGCCGTTCTACATTAAACGCGATACAGAGGAGATGGAGCTCACTGGGAAAGTCGAGGCCGAGATTCACCTGCTCACCCGGGACGAGGCCGACAAGGTGCCCGCCGGCATGGGCCGCAATGAACCGGATCCCTTGGATAAGCCAAAGTAATTTCTTTTTATTGTTCAGGCAGCCAAACTCTCTTAGTCCAATTATTTTCTGAATATCTTTTATCTTAGTAAAATAAAAATAATCATCTTGGCGTTAATGTCCCGGTTGTGCTCTCGCGTACGAGGGCCTGGGGTCCGCCTTGACCATGATCCAGGATTTGGCAGGTCAGGTAATTACAGTGAAGCGACTGCCATCTGACCTCCATGACCCTGCTACCAGGGGAACCTGACCAGATTGGATCATGGTTACACATCCAGTCGCCTGAATGTGCAGGTTTCATCACGTTGTTTTCCCTCGCCGCAAGAGCATCGGTTAGTACACAACTCAGAAATCAGTCATTGGTACGTGGCCGGAGCGGGATTCGAACCCGGGACCTCTGGCTTACGAGTCGGATACTGTAACCGCTCGGCCACCGACGCTCTTAATATCTTTTATATTGGTAATTCGTTTAAAGACTTGACTTTGTCGGTTGTCTACTTATCGTCATTTTGAGCCACTGACTACATAATTTTGTAGTAGGTATAACTATGTTTCTATGAAATGTAACGTTACTTGTTTGATTACAGCCGACCTGATGCCTCTTTTATGTGGTTCCTGAACCCGCTGAAGTCGATCCGGTACATCATTTGGCACAACTACAAATGGACCATTCTGAAAGCGACAGTCATATTACTTGTAGCTCTGATGTTCCTGTTACTCATTTACGCTGTGCCAGGATACTCGGTCAAAAAGCTGTTAGGCGCTTAATTATAATCACATTTCACTATTACCTTATTACACATTATGCATGACATTAAATGAATCAATTGTATCCATTATACCTACTTATATTCGTAGATTTAACTTAGATGCTAAATATGTAATGTAATGTAATCTGCTTCTCAGAAAATAAAGATTTAATTATTAGCTCAAAAAACATATATTTACTTCTAGAGTTGTGGTTACCACTTATCTAGCAATCCTAATTAAAAGTTTTAAGTTCCTGCTTGTAACTACGATTTGATGTTGTGGAATCCATCCAGACATTTGGCCGTGGTCACTTCACGGTAATTGCCTTGTTTGGATCCGTAGTGGGTCAGATTACTAGCAAAGTGAGCGCCAGGCCGAAATCCCATTCGCCGCTCACATCGGATCCGCCGTCACTAGTATAATTGATGTTTATCATCATCATCACAACCCATAACAGTCCACTGCAGGACTTAGAACCTCTCCCACGAAAATTGAGGTTAATGCCATAATCCCCAGCTAGGCTGGCTGGAGATCGCAGTGTTTTAAATACAACAATGGAAAACGCTGCTGCCCACTTTCCAGCCTACGGAAACTCTAGATCTTTTAGCTCGAAAACATTAGTCGCCTTGTACGACACCTACGAATGTAAGGGGTTGGTGCTATTCTACTCTTCCGGACACCACACGGCAGTCATTGATTAACCTTTCGTAAACCAGATGGGGCAAAATGTTGGTAAGTGCTATCCCTGGCTCTAAGTTTTGGTAGCACCAGCGATTACATAAATAATTAAGTGAAAATAATTATACCCGGAACAGAATGACCAAAACAGGACTGTGTTAAACAACCTGAGCTACGGACTTGCTACAACGCACTACTTCGCTTCGAGTTCGCTTTTTTATATTAGACTAGCCAGGTTTTTACCGCTATCTCGCCTGGTGGTAAGTGACGATGCGGCCGAAGATGCAGCATGCCTGTCTGAGAGCAGCCTATTCACTTTAGCCTTGTAGGCATTCAGAATATAATGATCAAGGAATACACTCGCAGAGAACGTGTTCTATTCCTTAGCCGTACGCAATATAAAGGTTGAACCTAAGCGGTTCGTGCGAGTAGTTGGAAGATAAAAGACATAAGTATGAAGAGTACGCCCGGACCGCGTCTCCCGATAACCGAAAGGGGCCTGTGGAATGAGGTCGTGCAACTGCTTCGCAAGCTCTTCGAAACGAAATTAGCTAATCCATCCCAAAGGTAGCAACAGTTCTCCATGCTGGATTGGACTGGCTATATTCATGGCAAAAATTTATTTCTGCTCTGTAGGGCCGTTCTTCGCTGCGTTTGTCGGTACGCGGTAGCCACTCGAGTACCTTTCCGCGCCACCATCCCTTGGTTCTGCAAGTTATGTGGTCTGCCCAGTGCCACTTCAGTTTTTCGATTCTGAAACCAGTCAGTGACTTAAATTCTCTTACTGATAAAATATTATTTTATGATCCTATCATATAGAAAAACACCGAGCGCTTGAAGCTTAGAAAATGCATAGAAATAAGACTAGGTCGATAGCCTGAGGCTCTGCCTAGGTCTGAGGCCCCGGGGCCCATGTCGTAGAAAATAATTACCTTATAATCATCTTCATCATATCAGCCAGAAGACGCTCACTGCTGGGCATAGGCCTCTCCCAGAGATCTCCCCAAAGGCCGGTCCTGTGCTTTACGCATTCAGCTTGTATCTGCAATCCTAACCAGGTCGTGGGTCCACCTTGCGGGAAGCCTACCCACGCTGCGTCTTCTGGAACGTGGTCGCCACTCGAGAACTGTATTGCCCCATCGGCCACCTGTTCTTCGAGCTATGTGCCCTGCCAACAGCCACTTCAGTCTGGCAATCTTCAGAGCTATGTCGGTAACCTTGGTTCGCTTGCGGATCTCATTTCTGAATCGATCGCGTAACGAGACTCCGAGCATAGAACTTTCCATTGCCCTTTGGGTAACAGTGAACTTTCTTATAAGGCCCACAGTGAGCAGCCACGTTTCAGATCCGTAGGTCATCACTGGCAACACACATTGGTCAAAGACCTTCGTATTGAGACACTGCGGTAATTGGGACGAAAATATATGGCGTAGCTTTCCGAACGCTGCCCATTCGAGTTGGATTCGTCGATTGACCTCTTTCTCGAAATTGGACCTACCTAGCTGGACTATTTGTTCTAGGTACCTATGTATAGTCGTCAACAATTTCAAGTGGAGTGCCTCCAACTGTCACTGGAATAGGCACAACATGGACATTCGATATAATTTTCGTCTTGTCCATGTTCATTTTAAACCCTACTTGTTGAGAGGCACGAGGCAGAGGTCATCGAGTATTTTGCTAGACTTCCAGGGTTTCAGCAATGGCTACAATAAAAATAATATTGGCGTTAATGTCCCGGTTGTGCTCTCGCGTACGAGGGCCCGGGGTCCGCCTTGACCATGACCCTGCTACCAGGGGAACCTGCCAGATTGGATCATGGTTACACATCCAGTCGCCTGAATATGTAAGTTTCGTCACGATGTTTTCCCTGACCGTAAGAGCATCGGTTAGTGTTCAACTAATGTACTCGTACATAACTCAGAAAACAGTCATTGGTACATGGCCGGCTTACGAGTCGGATACTGTAACCGCTCGGCCACCGACGCTATGCAATGACTACGATATCGTCAGCAAATCTGAGGTAAGTGAGGTACTTGCCGTTAATATTGATGCCAAGTCCGTCTCAGTCCAGAAGCCTAAAGATATCCTCCAGTGCAGCGGTGAACAACTTCGGTGATATGACATCACCTTGTCTAACACCTCGCTGCAGCTGAATAGGCTCTGTGGTCTTTTCCAAGAGGCGAACTGACATAGTGGAATTTTCGTACAAACACTTCAGTGCTTCGATATATCGATAGTCAATTTAGCACCGCTGTAGAGACTGGAGCACCGCCCAATTTTCGATTGAATCGAAGGATTTCTCGTAGTCCACAAAAGCCAAGCATAATGATTGGTTATACTCTTCGGTCCCTAATAATAACAGTTCAAAATATCAGAAAGCGCATCGTTTTGTTATTTGAACTGAACTTTAAACTAATATTATGAACTAGGTCATCTTAGCGTTAATGTCCCAGTTGAGGTCTCGCGTGCGAGGGCTCAGAGTACGCCATGACCATGATTAGTGCATCAGAAAAGAGACATTGGTACATCGGAGCACGAATCAGACCCCTTAACCATTAGGCCACCGACGCGCAACGCTCCCGATTATGATAGCATATTAGTATAGTAGCTATACATATATATATGTACATATATAGGGATTTTTTATATAAACAGGAGCAGAGTGTAACTACAGAGTTTCAATTCAAGGCAAAATGTCAAATGCAGAGACGAAACAAGGCAGCACATGTGCAGATAAGTTATATTTTACTACGAATTTCTAGTATGTAACGAACACAAACAAATCTGACTTGTGGGCATATTTATATTGTCGTTACAATAAAATTGCAATGAAGGTGACGACCTAATCGTTATCACCGTCGTCGTCAACCTATATACGTCTAAACTATTGGGGTATAGATCTGCCCACTTATTGAGAGAGAACGGGCAATAGTTTACCACTCAGGCCTAGTGCGGATTGGTAGACTTTACAATTCGAATTAATCTCTTGACATGCAAGTTTCTTCACGATATTTTCCTTCACTGAAAAGATAAAAAGAAATTACTCGCAGTCATATATGAATTAAGTATATAAAAAACCATTTTCAAAGGTAAGGTGTCTGGGGAACAAACCCACGCCCTTATACCTACCACCGTCTTTTCGATCTCTCGATCCTACATACCGTGAATACCGTGTCCTCTAGAGGACATAGTCATGACCAAAAATAATTCATGAAAAGAAAAGGTACATTAATATATCAAACAGGCAGCATATTCTTCATTTTCAGTAAAAATTCATAATGATGATAGTACTGCACCAGGACAGAAGGGACTTGCATATACTCATTATCTTGTTTTTCAAAATGTTTATAACACAGCACTTGCAATTTGCAACCCAGACATCACCATGTCTGGTCTTCATGAAACCTAGAAGAACAAATAAATGATAATAAACATATTTAGAAAGCGAAATATAACTCAATTTGCCAATAATTTTAAATCTATCTTTAATGGCATGTTGTTCTAAGATAAGATTTCAATTATTGCAAATTCACACTATTACGATGCATATTTTTGTCATAATTTCTAAAATTGATTCTCGATAGCCAAAACCACGAATGTTTACATACCGGTGAAATAATAATCCAGTTGTATTTCCATACTTTGCGCTTTCACATAAATGTGCACTACATTACACCGTCTTTTAAATGGTTTAATATAAATTTGATTAGGAAATTATAAAATTTACACCGATGTTTTAAAAGAAACGACTGGTCTTTAGGAGCTATAGCAACGTGGTGAACGTTCAAAACATTGCGCGCTTCACTTTCTGACAGGCTCGTTATTATGGGGGAAAAAAGGGACAGCAAGAATCCTAGTCATTGTAGAGTGAGCGAACAGGGAATATTTGTGATTTGTGTCTAGTCTGTTATGTCTGTGGATTATCTACATATAAGCGATTTTTTTCTTCTATGGTCATTGGTCCCTATGGTACTGTCAAATAAAATCAAAATAAAATAATGTATGGCGCGCTGCCAATATTTCCATTTCTTGACAAGAACAACAAACATAAATTTACTAATAATTAGAGGGTGTACTTATACGTTATGAAATTCAATGGAGTGACTTACAATGTCCAGGTACAATGAAGATAAATCCTATCCGACAATGCAACAAGAAGCGAACACGTCCAAATTAGTGTTGAACACTTTTTACAAAATATCAACAGAAAATGGTGTGACACCTTTAGATATATCTAATTACCTGCAAGATAAATTCGGAGATCTTTGGAAAGTCAACAGTTTGACCGGGAAAGCTGAGGAAACTTTGAAAAAGAGCGCTGCCCTCGGGTTCCTGCAGCGCTTCGGTAACCGATACATCGCCAGCATGGCGCGCGCCAACAAGTGCGGAAAGTGCTGTCCGGGGAAGAAGAAACCGGCCAAGCCCAAATGCCCGCGATGCTGCAAGAAAAAGAAGAAGCCATCCTGCTGCGGGGCAAAGCCCCGGTGCAGTAAGAAGCGGCCGCCATGCAAATGTAAACCTAAATGGTAAACGAGTGATAGTGTGTTTTATGGCCTTTGTGTCGTTTTCTTGTTAACTGTATATTTTAGCTACCTAGTTACTTAATACTTAAAAAAAGGAAATTATGAAAGTTATGAAAGCTTTTTACTGAAGTATTACTCGAACGGTTAATGCCAGCTTCTGTCAAGGTCCGCTTTCCTGCTCTTCCTCCTATACCTCGCCCGGTCTTAAGCATCCCCGCGTCGTAAGCCGATAAATAAATTATAATATACATATAAATATGCTTGGACAATTCACACACCGCCATCTAGCCTCAAAGTAAGCAAAGCTTGTGTTATGGGTGCCAAACTGATAAACTTCTTATACTTTTTTAAATACAATACTTATTATACATGTCGCAGCCATCTGGTTAAATCAGCCATTTGATGAGAAGGCTAGTCCGTTAACTAAACGCCGACATTCAATTGATTGCCTAGGCCGATCGTGTAATCAACTAGCAAGACTCAACGTTTAACTAGTAGGCTTATAGTAAGTTAGCCCTTTGAAGACGGCTGACGTTAAATCAGGCAAATGATTTAAATTTAGTTCAAGTTTTATCCACTTCGGCGCTGGGTGTCACCAAAACAAAAATGGCGTCTGACAGCTCGCACAGCAAGCAATGTTTTTGTATATTTTCCGTTTAAACTAAATTTAAAGTGTGGTACCTACATGTTTTTACAAGATAACTTAATTTGTTCTCTTTCTTTTATTATTATATTTTTTTCTTTCATAATTAGAAACATAAAAGTCTACCAAAAGTTCTTGCCATTTTATATAATAAAATAAGAAATTGCATTGTTCCTATTGTTCCTACTACATAGTTACAAGTAGTTAATAAGTTTAAAGTTTTTATTGTGTTTAAATACTATAAATGTTACAGGTACTCGCAATACAAATAATTGTACACTTGCTGAATTTGTTGCCGTAATAATTTCTTTATTAAATAAAAGTGATCCATATTAATTAGGTCTTTTTTATCGTAAATAAGGTTATCATTCAAGTTACATCACACGACGTTCAGCCAAGTACTGAACGTTACATTCAACTACTTGACTAGTTGTCCTTTAGCCACTCATTAAATGACTGATTTACCGAGATGGCTGCGACATACATACAACACCCAGACCCGTAACAGAAACTAAAATTCATATTTTAAATTTCTGACCCCACTCCTTTATTACTGGCAGAACCACACGGCTAGACCTACTGGACCATTTAAAATGCGCTTCGCCTCACAACTCATTCCCACCGCTACAACTCCTGTGTAGCCCGGATCTACAGCGGCGAACAAACACAAGACCCGAGTTTTGACATTCAGACACGCCCGAAGATAAGCAAATACTGTGTTGGAACTCGCAACAAATTAAATTAGGAAGTTATCGGTAGGAGTAGGAAAGTTTAACCAATATTCTGACTTCCGCGTGCAAAACGAAATAGGCGTAGGATTTGCCAGAAATCAAGGGAAGACGAACCCCTACACAGGTAGGCGAAAAAGAGTATTTTCAAAACTATTCGTACCTAATTTATTTTATTAACTCTTTACAATGTGTCTACTATAATTTTATAGAAACTGAGCTACGATATTATTTATTCTTTAAGAAAAATTAACATTAAAAACAAGTTTACTTGACCGGTTTTGAACACATACCAGTCAGTATGTATCTATTACCAGTGAAGACACTAATCGCACGTAAAGCACCAATCAAATCCTGTGAATTCATCATGACCCCAAAATGCATAAGAGACTCATCGGTAGGTAATTATACTTTATGCAGAATCAACGCAATTAACGCGGATTTTTTTCATCCTCCGTACTCCAGAACAAATGTTTTTGGGGATTGGTAAGAAATATTTTTTACGTTCTCTGATTGTTGTGCTTATTCTTATACAATATACAATAGGTAGGTACTTACCTAAGTTGGTGCGTCGGTGGCCGAGCGGTTAGGGTATCCGAAAGATATCGGGTTCGAATCCCGCTGCGGCCATGTTCTGAGTTATGTACTTTAGTTGAATACTAACCGATGCTCTTACGGCTCATGCTAACACAAGTTACCCTGGCCCACCAGAGGACCTGATCACCCTTAGTGACGAAGCAATTAAATGGCTGACTTCGCTTTATTTAAATTGAATGTGTTTCTCGTATATTGTTTTTTGTCATACGAATAAATAAATAAACGGTAAGGGAAATCATCGTGATGAAACCTGCACATTCAGGCGACTGAATGTGTAACTATGATCCGACCTGGTCAGGTTCCCCTGGTCCTGGAGGTCAGATGGCAGTCGCTCCACTGTTATTACCTGATCTGCCCAATCCTGGATCATGGTCAAGGCGGACCTCGGGCTATCGTGCGCGAGAGCACCACCGGGACATAAACGCCAAGATGATGATACACAATTTTTTTTTCATACAAACCTTGTCCTGACAAATTACAAATCCAACAATTAAATAATTGATGTAGCCGTTCCGAAGTTATTCGCGAACATAGGTACATTCGGTAAATTGATTTTAATTTATTTGAAAAGTTTTTGAAGTTGATGCTCCACGTTGAAGTCAAAATCCTATTAGTATATTAATTTCGCTTGACCTTCTCACATACTTCAATACCTGAAGTAATAATAATTTATGAAGCTAAAATTATTTTAATTTGAGCATCGGTGGCCTAATTCGCAAGCGGTACCGCTTTCGAACCCCAGTGCCGCCATCTACCAATGACTCTTTCCTGTGTTCATTTAAACACTAACCGGTACTCTTTATGGTGAGATAAAACACCGAGATGAAACCTGCACTGTAATGATATTCCCCTGTTAACAGTTCCTCGCCAGAAGCTTTGCCTCAGGGGAGACCAAGTCAGAAATGGGACGGGATATAGGCCGCATATCGTCTTACTACGCAGTGTCGTCCTCTCGATTGTCATCGGGTGTAAGAGCATCTAAAAGAGCGTCAGTGGTGACTTTCAGCCCCACTATAAGATTCACCCCATTCATCAATCTTTAATTGAAGATGCAGATTTGGAACACAGATGTCAAACAAGCTTCCGATTTGCTTTGAATTCGTGATATTATGGCAACCATGGACCCTCTTATATCTCCACCCTTCGCCTGCAGCACTGCTGCGCGATAACGAGACCTAGCAGCACGTAAGCATGATAGTGCGAAAACGTACCGTTTATAGTTTATTAAATTTTTTAGGTCTGGCTGCACAAAACTTTCTACAGGCCTACGGGCAGCATGACCGTGCTCTTAAGATCAATCCACGTGACCGCCGACTTGACCACCATGACGTGTCTCTTAGATCATTCATAATGATGACCTAAAGTCATCCAAACATTTCCAAACCCAAATCAATCAGAATTCGCAAGCGTAAGTAGGTGAAAAATTTGTAAGTGAAGTCGACCGGAATCTCATGATTATTTGGGGAATTCGAAGTTTTGGATGGTAATACTTCCACAGGTCATAAGAGCGGGTTGCTAAGTCCCAATTTCCCATGATATGGCTTGTATCTACCGGCTTAACCTACACAAATAGTTCTTCAATGCCTAGAAGCAAAATTGTATGAAGTAGATTACTTACATAATCGTTATTATTTCGCAGGTAAAACAAGCTCAGTGGAGAAAATGGAAATTACTGTAAATCATGGAAAACTTTTTTTTTTCCATGATGGAAACGGTAATTCAAAACAAAGGTATTTAGACTGGGAGGAAACCGAGTTTAGTAATTCTGAAAGCTTTTTGGTATAATAGTGAACCCTGGCTTGCACATTTACCGCTAGTCGACGAACAGGGATTTAACCCGCTCTTACGACTCTTTGGCATTTGTCAAAACGAAGCTGTCAGGTTATTCTTTGAATGTGTGAATGAATTCTTGTACAGTGCCACTAACTTATCTGACCCGGTGATAGAATCATTACAAAATGGCGACACAAATAATCCAGTTTTGGCCACAGGTCCAGATAAGGTGGTGGCACTGTATTTTATGTTTTTGGAATATACATAAGCTTCCGGTTTAACTCGGGCTTAGCCAAGGTTAAGCGGCTTCTACATAGAAGGAAATCTGTTTGGATTCATAGAGACATAATTTTTTTTATCTATGATCCCAACGGTGCTTGTATTGACCATAAAGTTAAATACATCTGTTTGCTATACAGTAACTTTATGGTTTTGACCAAAGTTACGACTTCTTAATTTTCTTTGACATATATCTATTTCTCGAGTTTGGTTTGAGTTAGTCGATTTAGTAGAAATATGATTATTGGTTAACTTTTAGAGCTTTTAAACGTGCTTAAATATGAAATTAAATGGAGTAACTTACAATGTCAAGATATGGTGAGAATAATGTCTCACCGATTAGAACGCAGCAAGAAGCGAACACATCCAAACTAGTGTTGAACACTTTCTACAAAATTTCAACTGAAAATGGTGTGACGGCTTCAGAAATATCCAATTACTTGCAAAATAAATTCGGCGATCTTTGGAAACTAAACAGTTTAACTGGGAAGGCGGAGGAGACCTTGAAGAAGAGCGCGGCTCTCGGGTTCCTGGAGAGACTCGGCGACCGGTACATCGCCACCATGGTGCGCGCCAACAAGTGCGGCGGCTGCTGCCCGGGGATGAAAAAGAAGAAACCTAAGCCGAAGCCTTTGTGCCCGATCTGCTGCAAGAAGAAGAAGAAGCGCAAGCCGAAGCCGAAGTGTAAATGTGGAGGATAATAAACTGTGATTTGTTTCCTTTGCGCAGTTTTCATTTGCCTGCCTCGTGGACGTATATAATCGAACGTCTACCTACCTACTTAAATATAAATAAATAAATATTTATATTTATTTACGTGCAGCCGTAGAAAGTTTCAATTTCATATTGAAAAATACAACTTCGAATATGTCCAGGAGGACATACGCCCAACAGCAACCTGCCGCCGATGATGCTAGCGTCGGCGTACCTTCCGAGCGATGCGGAGGCACCGACACCGGAACTAGCCGGTCTGACCCAGCACTGCGCGACAGATAACTTCGAAAATAATACTATCGCAATGGACGCAAATGCGCAACACCCGCGGAATTATTCTGGGCTAACGAGCAGACTGCTAGATAACAAACGAAGGAACTCAGGACAGTAGTTGGTATACAGGACACCTTCTCCTGAACGAACTACTGCTCATAACTAAAGCTACAGGCAGCCCTGTGCAGGGGATGCCTAGTTGCCGAAGAAACAGCGCCCCATGTGGTCCTAGAGTATTGTTTTATTGGCTAGGGAGGCACACGGACGGACGGTCCACCCGATCAATGGTCGGGCTACGATAAAAAAAACGCAAACCGATGTACAGGATAGCCGCTTGGCTCACCTAAAGTACCCGTGAACCAAACGGCTAACCTGTACATCGATTTGCGGTTTTCTATCAATATTTGTTGCATACAACCTAGGGGGAGCGGATGCGGTGCCGGCCTTTGAGTTACCTGTAAGCATGCGTTATAGATTACCCCATGTTGTAGTACAAAGGAAATATCTACATCTTGCACGTGCGCGATAACAAGGCTTCGTGATGCCCTTACTTCAGTTTGATGCCAGGCTTCTTGGTGTGGATGAAATCTATCCCATCGTTGGAGGATGCGGTGGTGGAAAAGTGACGGTGCCAGCGAAATTACAGGTTATGAGATATTTCATTTTAGTCCTCACAGTGACAACGCACCTGCGGCTTGGCATTTTTGTTACCTGCAACCTAAATGTAAATATTTTAGATGTTATTGGCTATAGTTACCTATTACCATCAGGTGGGGAGTCTGCTCGTTTGTCACTGAGTAATATAAAAAAAATGATTGGTCTTGTTTATTTTTCCAGCAGCGTTCATATGTAGGTGGGCCCCGTAACCCCCATAATTCCAATCAGTTCTATCGAGTTAAGGTATCAACTGATCTCTATTGAAAATCAGAGAGATATTTTATGGTATGAGATAGTGTAGACCTTTATGTAAAGTTTCCTTCCTTTAAAATCCGGACCCCTAAGCGTAAACCAAGATTCTCTTATTTATGCAATTATGGGCGCATTAACTTGGAGGCTTTGAGGCGCGACGCGGTAAATACAGATTGGAGTCCTGTTCTTAGTGCTGACCAAATTGATATGATGGTTCGAGAGCTCGAATCGATCGTTATAACGATTTACGATAAGCACGCTCCTATAAAAAAAGGTTAGGTTGAGGCCTGCGCCGTGGATAACGGATGAAATCAAGAGTATTATGGCTAGGCGAGACAGTGCCAAACGACGCTATAGTAAGTACTCTTCCGATTACAATCTAAATCAATATAAGCACCTAAGAAATTATTGCAGTCGGCTGTGTAGGGATGCCAGGAGGCGCCACATTTACCATTCTGTTAATAACTCTTCACCTGCAAAAGTCTGGACATTCCTCAAGTCCTTAGGTATAGGTAAATCTTCAGTGTCATTTGATGGCTCGGTAGATTTAAACCCACTGAATATCCATTTCTCTTTACCACCTGTAACTTTGGATCTGAATACTTAATCTTACACTATACCACAGATTGAAAGTAAACCTCTCCCTCTTTGTACTTCCTTTTCTTTTTCAGCTGTCACCGAGGAGGATGTTAAGAAGCATATTATTTCTATTACTTCTGCTGCAGTGGGCAATGACAACCTTTGTCCCCGGATGATCTCCCTCCTTGTTCCTGAACTCGTACCAATTCTCACTCACATATTTAACCACTCATTGACTACGAGTTATTTCCCGTCAGCCTGGAAACTAGCAAATGTTATCCCCCTACCGAAAACTTCCAATCCCTCTTCCTTTTCTGATTTCTGTCCCATGTCGCTGTTACCTTTTCTTTCCAAGATACTTGAACACATCCACAGTCAGCTCACTGAGTATCCATAAATAAAATAAATAAAGTATTTTCTCTATGCGTGGCGGGCTTCGCTGTCACAAGGTAGTGATGTACGGCGGTCAGGTTAGAGTGAAGGGGTGCCGCTGAAAAAGCGTTAGGTACTCTTATTTTTACGAACTCGGCACGCCCTTTGACATTACATCACCGCGTATCAAACGCGTAATAAACAATAATACTGCCGCATAGACTCACTCACGTGTCTAGGTATTACTTATTGCGAAATGCTACACGGACCCTTCCTAACACGTGTATCAACCCGCGCTGGAGATCTCTAATTGATAAAAATTAGAACCACTCGCCATGCCTCGTATAAAATATTAACGAGGTTACTCCCCCGATGTTACGGTGACCACTTTCCGGTCAGGTGACCCGCTTGTCTGTTTGTCTCATCATCATCATCATCCTGGCGTCATGTTCGGGTTTCGCCCCCGCGCAGCACGCGAGGGCCCAGGGTCCGCCTTCCTGCTATTCCTGGCCCACCTCGCTCGGTCTTCGGCATCTCTCGTGGTGAGCTTATTGGCACGCATATCGTTCTTGACTACGTCAAGCCATCGCTTCTTGGGCCGGCCTCTCCTTCCCGTGCCCGGCGGGGGCGGCATAGCCAGACACTTGTTCCCCACATAACTTGCCGGTCTGCGCAAGACGTGGCCATACCATCGAAGGCGGCACTCTTGCAGCTTATCTGCGATGTCACGGACGCCAAGGCTACCCCGAATGTGGGCGTTTCGAACCTGATCCTACCGTGAAACTCCACAAATCCACCGCAGCATCTTCATTTCCGTGACGCGCAGCTCCTGCTTGTGTCACTCTAACAGGAGCCAAGTCTCGCTACCGTAAAGAAGAGCAGGTCTAACGATTGTCTTTTAGACCTGTTCCTTGAACTTTATCGGCATTTTATGGTTACAAATAACACCTGTTACCTCCCGCCATTAGGCCCAAGCAGCGGATATTCGGGCCTTGACGTCGCCATCGATGTCCCCGGTTGAGCGAAGCACAGATCCCAAGTATCTGGCCTGATCCGTGCGCTTGACTTCATCTTCGCCTATGCGCACAGGTAGGGGATCTGCACTGTTGCAGGCCATGTACTCTGTCTTCGCCACATTTATCATCAGACCGCCGTTCTCAAGTGCCTCCTTCCACTTTATTACGCTTGTCTGTTTGTCTGCCGTATATAATAAATCTTATCTTCCGTATCTATAAAATTGCTCGGGCGACGAGAAATTGATAAAAGTTAAAACCACACGCGTTTATGTCACTCTGCCTTGCATTGAGTAAATTCTTTTTTCACCCATTTTTTATTACAATATACCAACGAAAGTTACATTTATAAGTATAGCTTTCAGAATCAATTTTTTTCATACTGATATCTTTCATCGTTAAAAAGAAAATTACGTTATTTCGTAAAAACATTGTTCAGGTTTTATGGGTTTTGTTAAATATTTTGTTATTTTTGTAGGAAAAGTCAAAACTTTTGTTCCATAAATGAATTCGTCGTCCTTAAATTATCCGAAAATAACATCACACTTGCCCTAGTACATTTAGAGAAAGATAGGCCTCAAAGCAGAGCGCGGCAATTTCAAACTTCCCCACCTCCCCCGGCCCTCCCAGCGGTGTCTCTCGACGCACCCGGGTGAAATCCGCTCAGACCAACCTAACGAACTAGTCCGATTTAAAACAGTTTATAAACAGTGCACTAAATTCCCAGCTATAAGGGTGAGCCAAGACAATTATTGTTTTATGACTTAGTTCGACGTAGTTGTAGTATGACGTAGTTCGATAATATCACATTGAATATAAGTGGGCTGAGCACAGACCCCTGATGTACTCCAACGGTAATAGGGAACGGGTTGGTGTCACCAACAGCCAGCGGCGTGCATAGAGTTTTGAGACAGGGTAGGCAGAAATTATTAAAAGCTTTTCATACTTGCCAAAAATACTGCATCTAAATTTTGATTCGTCGTCTTATGGATTAAATAATGATGTAGTGCTGCCGTAGAAAATTGTGCATATCGATGTAACCGGCGTCTTTCAAGACAGTGTTATTATTTGAAAATAAAATACACAGTAAACAAAACAACTAAACCGATTGCTGCTTAAGAAACCTGTGAGCCAGTAATATGACTCATACTGTTTTGAGTTGAAATTACGGATACCTACCTACTTTACCTTTGATTTTTTTTATCTGAAACAAAATTACGGATACCGACCTACATTACCTATGATTTTTTCTCTGAAAGACAGTTTTGAGAATGCGTTATTGTTTATTTTCTCTATAAACACCACGTTATACCTTTTACAGTTAATTTTATTCATTTTACAAACTAATAACTGCTTTCATAAATCCGAACAAAGACGAATCAATCAAATAAAGGCGGGCGACCCGCAACTCAGTATTTTACAATTACGATGATTCAATACGATGAAAAGGTAATGGTATAATTTAAATTAGCGCTATACTTTATCAATCTGCTTTTTAAAATAGTTACAAAGACCAACTAACAACTTCGGGTTAGAAGACTTCGGTCAGTCGTAATTTTTCGTGCAAAAAGACATTGCCTACTCTGTGCGCTTGCGTGCGTAATTTGTGGCGTACCACGTATTAATAGGAATGCACACCAATGAGGATAATTAGACAACAACGCACACATAGACATATTAAGACACGAATTGTTTGTCTTTCCCGTTGCGCGCTCATAGCGGCGCTAGTGGTATAGTGCAACGATACATTACATAGATAACACCGATTTTTTATAGGTGGCGCTGTTTTGAAAAATACGACAAATCAAGCACCGACAATATAGGTAGTATTATTAGTGGAGTAGCAATTACTCGTAGGTAATTACTCGGACCGCAATGCCCACTAGATCTTCCGATACAGTCAAATGCCTTCTGCATGTCCAGAAACAGGAAATGCAGTGGCATTCTTTGATCTGTATCCTTCCATGAGAGTTCTCAGGGCAAATACGGGGTCCCACAACCCGGCCGAAACCCATACTGACACTCCTAGATTGTACACTCCCGTCGGCTCCGCGTGTCAACAATGCATTCGAAGAGCTTCATGGTGTAAGACATCACCTTTATACCGTGGTAGTTAGTGCATTGCCGCACCGAGCCCTTGCCCTTGTAGAATGGAGTAATTATACTCAACCTCCGTTGGTTTGGTATCTTCCCGGTAAGGAGGATGCGGTTATAAAGGTCGGTAAGGATACCATGAAAGCCCATCGATTTCTACGCCTCAATAGGGACTCCATCGGGTCCGACAACTTTCCGATTTTTCATGAGTACCATAAATGAAAAACAAAATCAAATGATCAAATATTGTATTTTAATCTAAAATAGTATTTACATGCTTTTAAAGTAAATCTATATAATTATCGAAACAATAAACATTCATCAGGAGTTAAAATTCAGTACACATATTGCTTCTTTCATAATCTCCATACAGGGATCTACGGTTGTAGCCAACTCACGAACAAGACTGCATACATGCCCGTACAACTGTCGCTGCCCGAATAGGCGCGAAAGCGATAACTATAATAGGCCAGGAAATGAGTGCATCCAATCATAAATTCAAAATATAACCTACGGGTCTTCAATTTAAAAGTACATAGATATCATAGGCAAGTATGTTACGTATTCGACCTCATCGTCGCTTCCCATCGGGTGAGACGAGGTCAAATGCAAGCCTATCGCCAAAAAGGAAAGAAAAATACAATAGGATAAGGGACTTGCAAAATTTACAGTAAATTCAAAATAAATTCAAACTTTCAATTTTCCAGTTACCTACAGACAGAACAGTCAACATAAAATCACTATAAAGTACAAAACTTAATCAGTAATCGCTCGAGTCCATGCTATAACATACGTCTAGTGCTCTACATTACGGAATATGGTGTATTATTATTATTATTACATTTAATATTGATTAATTGATAGTAAAACACGTAATTCGCGTTAACACTTACTGAGCATATTAGTTTCATAATAAATAGTTCACAATAATTGTATGTATGGTGGTAATCTTGTTGAAACACTTAACACACGGTGTCACACACAATAACATTATATCAAATCAAGTCAACTTAAAAAAATCGCTACTGCATTATAAAATCAAATTATTTACAAATTACTATACATCTATAAATATGTATGTACCTAACACAATAGTTGCAAACACGGCTAATTATCTCTATTTATGGGCGTTTATCATATTAACTGTTACATCGTATTTACTATTACGAAGAAAAAGCAGTGAGAATGAGTATAGATGTTCTCACAAAACCTACAGTTACCAATGTCGATATATGTATTTGTTTAGTCAATAAATATATAAAAACATTGCTTTAATAGTTTATGGGCATAGCTTACTGGAAGTCCAAAAGATTAAAACTATTTAAAAAATGTTAAAGTACATAACTATCAATAACAAAACATATAAATCATTAAATTAAATTCATTTACAAAAACTCTTATTAATTAGGATTTTAAAAAGTTGTTTTTATTGGTGTGGTTTAAAACCGTCAATCACAATTATGCTTTCTCTTGACCTACTTACTGCAGCACCTTAACTGATACACAATATTATTTTATAATATTTTATTAATACATCTTTACAATAATTTACTTTATTACCTCTCCATTTAAAAAGGGAACAATATTAGTCCAGTGAACATAATATATATTCTACACTGTATTAGAATGGCAAAAGCAAGACGTCCAACGTAAGTAAGTTTAGTTTAAGACAATATAAGAAACCCAAATATTTATAGTACCTGAGCGATAGATATTATCTCATACTGTAAGGCTACCGCAGACGTCAATAGGTTCAACGATATGGGACAGGAAGGGGTTCGGTGACATCAATTTATTGCGCCTTCTGCCAGGCGCGCACGAAGATGAAGCATAAATTCACCAGTCCCATATACCGTCGCACCCACGCGGCAGAAACCTATTATTTAGGCACTAAGCCTAAAGATGTAAATTGTATTCTGATAGTTATGAGTTGCTCTTGGTATAAGTATTGTAAAAGAATTAAGTTGTGTATAATAAAATTATAACGAGAAGAAATAATGAGTCATTTCTATCCTCAACATCCACTCGATGGAGCAACAGAGATGAGATGAGCTGTACAAATAGGGCCATGTCGTTGTGTAGAATCCATCTTGGAGTTACAACGCTATCTTTGATCTTTTGATTCTGTCGGTCGAACTGAAAGTTACACAGGGGCGTAACACATCATGGTTTTTAATGGGTGCAAAAAGGTATAATATTCCGTGAGCAGGATGTGCGTGCTATCTTACAACCCCTGTGTAGCCAGTGTGTTTGTTTGACTGAACAATGCACTGACACTTCGTAATCTTAGAAACAAGTAAACACCACCTGGAAATCTTCTATTTTTATTGCATCAGACACGTTAGTCATTATCAAATCCATGGCGGCCCTACGCGAATACGTTGAACAAGTACGATGTCTCCTTGAAAGGGCAAGACAACGAAAGCGATACAAACAAGATACAATATTCACTGGACTATATGGATTGAACCTTGTAAGTACAGTTGCGTTTTATTATACAAATGGTTTTGTTAATACTTTTATTGGTGCGCATTTTGGTATAGTTACAAAAGATACAGTGGACAAATAAATTGAATGGCGGTTTATGCTGAATAGAAAAAATATTTTTATCTACCTAACTTTTTAATTGTTGGAGATGTTTTACTTTTGCGCTCACTGGAAAGGTAACAATCCCGACCTAGAAGTCCTGGGTTCCCTCCACAAGTATTATTGCGCGATTTCCTTTTTACTTTTATTAATCTCTAGTTGCGCGGATTTATTTTTACTAATCGAGTATGACATACATCGCTTAGTTTGCACATTTATCTATGGCCACATCATAATTATTTTTTAATAGATTATTTTAATTAGTACTAACACATAATTCAATATAAATTAAAGAATCAGTAATTCTCAAAATTATGATGACATTATTAAACAAACATAATATGTAGGATTAAAATAAATAATAATTTAATAACTGGAATCATTGAACACAATGCGTGACTATGTATTTAGGCCAAGCTTTGTTCTATCTATATTTATTTTTTTAACTATTAATAGCACACAATGAATATTTGAATCTATGCTTGGAACAGAGATAGAACAACGAGCGAATGCTCTACCTCTGTTTACACGTAGAGAGTGAGTATTCGCTCGTTTAGCTCAAATGTAAGGTCAAAAGAAATTACAAAACAACTTAAAATCCTTTGTGTCATTTCACAAACATAATAATTATAATGCAATTAACCAATACTTGAAACACTTGTGCGAGCTACTTCAAACATAAGTATAGTAAATAACATGAGTATAGTAAGTAACATACAATAAGTAATATAAACAGATAAGTAGGGAGCTTAACCATATGACAGAAAGCTAATACGCACATCGAGGAAGTCTTTGTCGAGCGCAAAAGTTTTAGTTAATGTACGATTTTATAGTCATCAGTGGTTGAAATGTCAAAAGAATAGTGCCTACTGGCCGGTTTATAGCTGTAATGTTTAATGTTGGCCGTTATCACTTTTATCGCTCGTTATTTTTGCCAGATATGGTCATCACACCATGTAAAAAATATTTAATACATAATATTCCTGCACCAAAGTAATGCTACTATTATGTAAGATTATATAATATGATACTTTTACTTATTATATTACTGCCTGTAATGAAAATAGGTAAACGATAGCTTAGTTTCACATTTTTTGTAATCTCCGGGTTGCCAATGTTCTCCTGTGAAATTTAATTGAACCCAACCCCAGTAAGTGAAGATAAAAGTGTACGGCGCATTTCAGCCCATTCTATGAAGATGACCTTCTGATAGTTTTATGTACGCGCGCTCTCGATGACATGTTCTGTCGCAGGTATCAAGCTATCTCGTATAAACTTTATGGTAAAGTATGCATAAATACTACATACATCGTTGTACTTCCTTGATACTTCAATATTATTTGCTGAACGGTTTTGGGAGAGGAGTCCTTAACAGTCCACTGCTGTCCGTGAACGTACTCTACACAAGTGAGCACAGTATACCCGACAGAAAACATTACATAAAGAACGTTCATCTTCATCTTGGCGTTAATGTCGCGGTTGTGCTCTCGCCAGGGGTCCGCCTTGACCACGATCTGGCAGGATTTGGCAGATCAGGTGATTACAGTGGAGCGACTGCCATCTAACCTCTGTGCCATCCACTCTGACCATCTTGTCCACTCGGCCACCGACGCTCGATCATATAAAGAGCGTTAAAAAGAGATAATCCGCAAGTTATGCAGCTTCATCTCTGTTTTGTCGCCGAGAGCTTGTTAGTTAGTGCTTTGTGGGTCAGAGGCGAAGTTTTAAAAAGGTAGTTGTCAATTATCTCTTTCTATCGGGTACTTTGGAAGTTACTAATTGATATGTACCCCGACGCAGATCCGACAGTCTTGGAAGCCCCTATGCCGGGCCGAATGGGCCCCTATGCTAAGTGAGGGGTATAATCATGCCATAACTGAGGGGTATAATCATGCCACTAGCGAAGCATTTGACAGCCATGTCATCTTGTGGCAAGTAACGTTAAGTCGCGCACGGTCTCACTACAAAGACTATATTTCTGTCATATTGGAGAGGTTGATCCAAATCGGTTTGAGCGGGGAGCCAGAAGATCCCTAATTTCAGGGTAGAATGTTCACCAGCATCGTGTTTCGTAGGGGGAAAAACACTGACGAAAATGCAATATGTGATAAACCGCAAGACGTGCAACCCAACACCAATACTCAAGGCTTTGCAGCGCGTCACAAATTAACCTCAACAATCTAGGTCCAAAAAATCGAATGTGGGGAATTTTGCTCCTCCATATTCTACAGTTACAAGCTAGATCAAGGAGTCCAAACTGGACAGAACATCAATAGAAAACGAGCATCGTGAAGGACGGTCATTCACGTCCCGCACCGAAGAGTAAAAAAATATTGACGATCTGGTGTAGGCTGACCGGAATGAGACATTACAGGCTCTATGGTAGCATTCAGAAGATTCACAACGGTGAATTTCTCCTCAGCAAGGTGGCGGCGGCAATACTCCAGATATAGCCCCCAGTGACCTCTTTCCCGCCAGATCACACATAATACAATAGCGACCGAAGCATTTGATTGACTATCTAAGTTGAAAAATAAATTAAATTTGGTCTAATAAACAAATTGTTTCATGTCGATTATCATTACTTTTAATCACCGCTTGTACTTGGGACTTTCGTAAAGTCGAGGGAAAACAAACAGTGTTTGAAGTATTGAACGTTACGTTGGTTCGCTAAACTGTGGAAGGGATAGTTTCGTAATCTAAGCTTCGTAGATTTGGAAACACTTAATATGAAATGAGGTCAGTTCATTGGAAGTTATTGGCATGTCAGTCACTTTTTTCAAACCCATTGGGAAAATGTCATATTTAGAAGAATATTTGGCTCTACAAAATGTATACTAAACCAGATTAGACTAATTATTCCTTCTATAGGGAATATTTAATATATATAAGTCACATACAATATGTACAAATAATTCGACGGTAGAATGGACTATGGATACACAACAAGCTTATGCTCGACTGGATACTGGAATATATTCTATATAGATTTAAGGTATCTTATCTTTTTTATTAGAAACTTGAAAAGGTTTCGTTAAAGACGCCTGGCGCGTGTCGCACTGTAAATCGTACTACGTACTAATCTATAGGATCGCTCTTTCAAGTTTTCCAGATTAATAACAACAGATTTATCTATATTTAAGATGTAAATACAAATTGAAGGTTAATATTACTTACATTAGTATGAAGTTGAGACATAATAAGTATCTAAGCAGGCAGGAATAATCTCAACACACGAAGAAAATTAAACCTTTTCTACATAGGATATGGTTCTAGTAAGAATAAAAATAATCGTGAACTGTTTATACGACTACTTTTGCCGCGGCCACATGGACCATGTTTACTGAATTTATAAGTGACTTGTGTAAGGGCTATAACTTTATACGTAATGCGCAAAAGTTTTGTAAAAATTTGTCTCGAGCAGGTACACGACAAATTGAACTAGGCCACGTTATTGTCACACTTGTGACGAAAAGGTAGGCAGGGCCGAATTCGGCACCCGCGCAACGAGTATAAAAATTTTTTTTAATCTACCAAGTGCACGTACGTGCTTAAGTTTAAATTTTATTTAACCCGTATATCCGCTGCAAAATAAGTTGTATTTATAAGTGTTTACTTTATGTACTGATTGTCACACTTGTTCACTCATGCCGCATCGCATGCACCTGACCGTAGCACCCGTACAACTTATAATATAAATAAATATAATCCCTTAAACATAAACCTGGATTGTTGGAACTTATTTCAGATTTTATAAAGTGTAGGAAATACACAAATTGATATTGATATTTGATACGGTACGCCGTACAGTCAGCAGTGCACATTTGCGGGCACTGGATTGGTTCTTCGTGGCCAGATTAGATTGTTGCAACTTGTGTAGTCTTTCAAATAATATAAAAGGATTAATAAAAAGGCAATCTGAAAACGCTTTAAAATATCGAACACACAGAAGGCACGACATTGTAGTGTCTAAATACGCGCGCTTCATAAGGTCAAAACCAGTACCAATTCTTGTGCAAGTCATAAACAATGGAAAATTGAATTCATCCATCATCCAATTGATTGGGCTACACCACGAAAGGAATAGCATTTGTACGAAGATGCTCGGCCACGACTTACGTGCCAACATCTTTCTCGGACGATATATGTGCAGTCCGGTTTCGACGGCAGCGGGACGAATAACATCAGTTAATGGAACTGGGCAACACCTTACGGGTTCTTTGTTAATTGAGGAAAAGAAATGGGTAGTCGCGTTTATCCATTGGATCGGGGGGCCAATCGCTCTAACCTGAACATATTAAATTTTACCAAAACTAAACCACAGCAATTGGCACATGCAGTCTCTTTCTTTTTTACTATACAATTAGAACGAAACTGTGCGTGATAATTGCTGCGGTTTAGTTTTGGTAAATACGTTCAAATTGAGTGCGAAAAGCACTAGGGCATGGGGCCCTCGTACCGCTGCCGGCGAAGGAAATTATGTGTCTCTGCGATAGATTTTACTAATTTTTGCGTGGGCGATAAAGTTGCACAATGCTATTTCTTTCAAGGTATAACCCAACCCATACCTTCGTAAACATTTTGCTTAGATATAAGTAACAATGTAACTGGGGAATATTAAATAGATAAAGAGTAAATGTCGACCGCACTATCGATGGATGCCATCGACAATGCCGCCCTAGTATGATAGACCTTGTCGCGAGCCGTACTGATATTTTTTATTTATCACAAGGCGAGTTAGTGAACACTATAGTTTGCGGCGAAGGTGACTCAAGCAGTGTCGATGTCTCCTACGTTGATCCGATCCTCCGCCGCAGTCACGGAAAAGCCAAGAATCCTGGCATCCACTTTCAGCATTTTATTTTTCTTCGTTTTCTTAGCCTTCCCCTGAAATTTTACAGAAGCATTTGAAAACAATTACACCAATAGAACAGAAGCATCGAAACAAAAGCAAGTTTCATTATTATACATAATTATCATTCTTCATTATTATAGTACGTTACCTTGACTTCCTGATAATCAGAGCCGGAAACGGTGCGGGGGTTCACCGCCAGCGCCGGCGAGCAGAGGTCGTCCGAAGGGGTCACCATGCCCACGCGAAGCAGTTTGGATCTGTATCAATGCAATGCCTCATTCTAATACAATAATTCAGGTTAAATTCAGCAAATTGAAGTATACTAATGGAGGCTAATAAGAAAATTTGCTTAAAATCGTGTTTGCGTTATACAAAACGTTGGTGTTTTGCGATTTTTGTTTTCGAAAAGGAATTAAAGCTCTGTTAATGCCTTTCGGGCAACTAACCTCCTCTCCAAAAACTGCCGCGCGAAGTCGCCAGTCTCCTTGGATTCGCCCAGATAGCACTTCACATAGTCTTTCACTTCATACGGCGATTCGATGTCCTTCAGGAAGCCCACAAAGGTTGGAACTATAATGTATAAAACAGAGGAAATATTCCTTCAGTGAATCGACCCGATTTTATGTAAATCGTAATTATATTTCTGAGAGGGTCTGAAGATCGTATTCATAATATGAAAATTTATTCACAGGCACGCGTGAAGCCTACACCTCAAAACAGTGGCATAACTACAGACATAAAAGATAAGGCAAGGCTTACCATCGATTTTGGCACTCCAGGAAGCAAGTATAGTCGTGCACCACGACTCGAATTCCACGGCTGGGGTAACTTCTTTCTTTGGCGGCAGGTTAAGCGTAGCCGCCTTCTTCTTACTTTTAGTTTGTTCGAGACTCTTAGCCGCTTGCGGCTTGATAGGCTGGCTGGGCGGTGTGTCCCAGAATCCACCAACTAAAACAGCTTAGTCATTAAAACATATACATTGCTACTTAACTATTAGAATTAAAATTGTGTTGGCCACGTGGTTTAGGTTTAAAGTTAAAGTACATGGCTAAAAACTTCAATAACTTTATAAACTGTCTAAACAATGTTTTAATTGGCTTGGAAAATATTAATAATAAGGTCATCGTAACTTTTGGCACACATTCCGCTATTAAGAAAAAGTCATGATTGCAGCAACAGAATGATTCTTTGACTGTGTGTGGCACCCGTGTTTTTCGAGGCCATTTTGACCCTTCCAGGTGTCTCCGCCAACAATATGATCTAGGAATAAGAGGATATGTACATACCACTGTCGGTATTCCCCCAAGGCGACATGTTCATTAGTGTAGGAGACAGCGCGCGAGCCTCCTCCGCCTGCGCGATGGCCGCCGCCGCCGCCGCGGCCGACGCAGCCGACGCAGCTTGCATGCGGGCCTCGGCCTAATGGGATTCATACATTAATTGTGCATTAACAACACGACTGTGTCCGCGACACAGCTCGCGCCGCGACACAGTGTTTGTTTCCTTCTCTCAATACTAAGATGAAAGACATAGCAATTCTTTGTCGCGTCTTTTCTCGCTTCGAGAGCAACTCGTGCTAGCCCTACAGTACTATGTAGGTATAACGTATGCACACCACTGAGAGTTCGATACAAATAAAATTTCACAACTACCAAGTAGAGTAAGCGTGTTTGAACGGCATATGCGAGTTTAAATTTGGCCAATATTACCATGGCAATATCTATTAGAAGTATTTATCATACGATGAGACACAAAAATTGCTTATGCTTAGATTAGTAACTCCTGTAAACTGTGATTAACTAACCTGAATTTCAGCTAAACTCTGACCGGGCATATCTAGCATAGCATTCTTCTTCTTAGCCCAACCAAGACCGGCTTGCACTTCCTGGAAAGGACAATAATAGATGGTTTTGTACTTGACCCGCTACCACCGACAAAATTGGTTATAAGTGGGATCACGAAGGTCCACATTGCCGGTATATCCCAGTAACGATTAGGTTTTTACCTATGAAAATAGGGGTTTATCTGGCGAAAATGACGGAAACTGTAATTTTCATAGTTTTTTTTCAATTTCTTAGAAATGGCACCTCCAACTACAGTGAAACGGATAAGTATAATTTCATTATGATAAAGTGGCAAAATTGACTACAAATGAAACGAGGTATTCTCAAACCCTTATAAAAACTTAAATAGGGACTCTAAACATATACTAGTGGCGGAGATCGGCAGCGACCGACTCGGGTTAGTGCATTACATGTTTTACACTCAACGATAAAACTACGTGTGCTATAAATACGACGCTTTAACGGGGCGCTGAGCTGCGCATGCGTCGCGCCGCGGGTGGCCGCGTTTTTAACCCAGATAATTCAAACTATGCATTTCGTATATCATGGAAATACAGCTTATAATGGTGTGATAACAAAACTGCCCTTCGCTGCGCTGGCGACCATTGCCACTTCGGTGTACATTGAGCTTTAGTTTATGATAATGACAAAAACTGACAATAAAAATACACTGAGCGACGTTGATTTTGATACAAATCGGCTTATTGGTGTTTTGTCTGCTTTTATTAAATTGAACAAAACTAGACTGTAATTTTAAGCCACAGTTTTAAGCTTATTTTATCGTTAGGCACTAGTGAATTGAATAGTAGAATTGTGTTGTTTTAATCAAGTTTTTTAGTTTGTCGTAGTGGGGAACTCAATCAATGGCCATCTCTTTATATTTTTCATGACATGTTATTGTCACTTTATTTATAGTCTGGAGAAATCGTTACAGTTCATCTGAAGCCACAACATAAAAAGAAGAGCCTTTGTTGATAATACGTAGTTGTATAGTCTTTGGCAAAATCGCTACAGCGGAAGCTACAATATAAAACGAAGAAGAGCCTTTGTTGATTATACGTAATTCGTAGTCCTAGTGGGAGTATACCTGTTCCCTGGCCAGGGCTGCGGCCTGTTGCTGCGCGATGATCTGCATCATGTGCTGCTGTTCCTTGATCTGTTCGAGTTTCTTCTCGCGCTCGAGCCGCTGGATTTCCGCGAGCGTGGGCCCGTCGCGGCCGCCCGAAGCCGACCACGGCGCCCGCTTGCTCACCGACTCTAATATCTGCCGTTGCTGCAGCTGCTGGGCTTCCTGTGCGATACAATACCTTCATTTGTACGATGCAGGTGCATAAGTGAAATCCTTTGCACTACTGTGCAGTTGTTAAACGGTTTTTATAGCATTTATGAATTTATTTATTAATTATAGAATTAGGTATGTACCCTGGGGAAAAGATGTGCTTTGGGCATAAGAGCTAATTCTCCCTTTTTTTTACCAAACTGAGTTTGGCCAAAGATGCACCAAATGCCGTAAATGTTGCTGTAGCGGCGAAGAAAAACTTTATTGAAGTGGTAATGCATTTATGCTCTTGTATAACTAGTGTCATGTAAGAAGAGACTTAGCGAGTCATGTGGTTCGACTTGCGCAGTAGACGATTTGTGGGTTACATTGGCGGTATGCGGGGCGAGATACGGTGGGCGGCGCTCCCGCACGCGCCAAAGCCGCCTGACGCCCCCCGCATCTCACGCATACCCCCGTTGTGGTCCGCTAATACTAACGAGTGCAAAAGTTGATAGTTGTTTTGTTCTCCTTTGTTTTCATAGTTTAAAGGCAAATGATGCCTCGAAGTAAAACTTTAAACCGACAATGTAGAAAACTTGTGTACGACGTATACACTTTATACACTTTTATGGCGAGAGAAGCAGAACACGGCGTCGACAATTTCAAATCGCTACAAAAACGTGCAGCGGTCGCAACTAAACGTCACTAATTACGGCGAAGTGAATTGTAAATTTTACTAAATATTTTATTAATGACGATGTATTTAATTTAGATTGTGAGCGCGAGTGTACCTGCGCGAAATCCCCTCTACTGCCATTTGACAAGTCTCTTCTTTCATGACACGGATTGTACTGTACATTAGTGTCGCTTACTAGCCGATGTCCCAGTTTAAATTCTATCTACGTGTTTCATCAATCTAGAAATGGTCAAACGTGTTTTCTTGTTAAACAATAGGTGCAATCGAACACGACATATTTCTTCGCAGATTCTTGCTCTACGTATCCGAGTTTCCCTCTGTATTACCAAGCTAGCGATCGTGAAAATACTGTTTTCAAAAATAAACCTTTAGTTAATATCACTCAGCGACTCAGATACCATGGTTTTGGAATCATGGCGAGGCTTCCCCATGCATTGTCACAACACTTACCGAACTGAATTTAAACCTAATTGATTGGTGAGCCAGTTGACACTGCACATACACAACAATTATCGGCAGTGGTAAAATTAGGTCCCTGAGATAGTACTTTAAAGCAGATTTTATTTATTTAAAGAATAAGTTAGAATAGTCGGTATTCCAATGTTAATGTTTTTGTTGTTGTCGATTATGGTGGAATTATAAAGATATTCCACCATAATCGCCCGAAATAATGTTTTAATCATCACGGTTTTATTTAAGAGCCCTAATAGTTTGTTAACTCGCCTACATCCAAAAAAGACGTTAGATGCTGACGATAACTCAAATCATCATTCCTTGATTACAATTATAAATATGGGAGCAGCTTGCTACTTGTTAACTTCTGCCCTACACATTGTTTTATGTACAATAAAGAATATATATAAATATTACCTGCTGCCTTTTCAGAGCTTCTACTTGTTTTCGTTGCTTTTCTTCCTCAGCGGCCAGTCTCTCTTCTTCTTTTCTGTAAGTAATTTGAAACTCTTTTTGTCCGTGTCGATTAAAAGTTACCCATATCCTTTCCCAATGTCAAGTTAAACGTACCAACGCCCATTCAAAGTATTACAAATTCGGTGATGCTATCACCAAAGAGTTCATCTTTCAGTTCAATGTATATTTTATTTTATTTGTTAGGCTGTCTAAGCTTTATAATACAATAGTTATTCATATAATTCATATATATTTTTATATGTTTCCTACTGATGATGATGATGATGATGCCTCGATCTCTTCGAATGCTTTACTCTACAATCCTTTACCAGCTAGAATATTTTTCCCAAAAACATACAAACCTTTTGCGTTCCGCCTCCTCGGTAGCTTTAGGTTCTTCATTTTTCTTCTTATTAGTAGCAGTTTTCTCTGCCCCTTTTACAATTGTAAAACCATCCTTAAGCCATTCCTATAATTAAAAATAAGAAAATTAGATAGTGTCACATCATAGATAGTTTCGCTTAACTAGATTTAACATAAAAAAAATTACCTTCTTTTCTTTTTCAATGTCCTTTTTGTTTTGTTTGTCTTCCTTTTTATTCTTTACGGGTGAAGATTCCTCTGACTTTTTCTAAAATTACAAACAAAAAGTTGAGACTTTTTAGACATCATTTAGACTCCTATGAAATTCATATGCACACATCACATCAAGAAAAATACAACATGTCTACATTACAGCAACAATCCACTGCCGTGCTTTTAACCTTTTACGCGTTAGTAGAGGGTTTTATTTTGTCATCATCTCAACCTTGGCTGGCACGGTTGGAGATCGCAGTGTTGCTCAACAGTGTACGTAGGTCCTAGCTGGTCTAACTTATACAAACATTAGAAAAAAGTTACTGCTTAATAAGTAATCAGTCCCGTACAAAAGCTGGTTAGCCAGATTTTTTTTATGTATTCAATAAGTGGAGATTAAGGCAAAGGCCCTTCAAAATTTGTGGAGTAGACTCAAGTTTAGCAGTAGGCTGTTAATGCCTATTCATGTGATGATATGATGTGCATTTATTTAATACATACCTCTGATTTGATTGCATCGTCGTCTTTATTTTTTATTTCAGAATCATCCTTTTTCTCATCTTTTGATTTCTTATTTTTGTTCTTCGTATTATTAATTTCCTTATTCTTCGTCTTATCTATTTCATTTTTCGTCTGTTTAAGAACTTTAGTTTCTGATGCTTTATTCGAAACTTGAGATTGTAATTTGGAATTGTTCAACTCAACTGGAGTCGGATCATCCTTTGGGGTTGTCTCTTTAGAAAGCTGCAAACGAATACAATATTTAGACTGGCGATATGGACAAGGAAACAAAGGTTAAAGCAATATTATAAAATTGTTCAGTACCTGCTGCGGGAGTTGTGGTTCATAATTATCTGATGCTGAGGCAATATTCTTTAGCGTGTCCTCTTGAATAAAATTTTGCAGGTCTTCCAAATTGGGTGCGTTGTTAACGCTCGCTCCATAGGGGTCGTCTGAGTTTTTTGACGGCGCGGGGGGCGAGGCGGCGGCCGCGGCGGGGGCCGACGGCGGGACCGGCGACGCGACCGCGGAATCGTTCATAAAGTGCAAGTTTTGTAGTGGATTTATGTTTTGCGAGGCTCTCAATTGTGCTAGTATTTGATCTTCGGTTTTCATTTCTTTAGCTATTTCCTCTGGCAGTAAAGAATTTGAGGCGATGGCTGATGGCTGCAATCATTTATGGTCTGTTTAATTTTGAAACGTGCCAACTGAGAATATTTGCATTGAAATAGATAAAATATCTAGCCCCAGACTAATCAAAGCTTGTGGTGGTGATATATTTTTAACAATTTTGTATTAAAAATTTTTGTAACAACAAAATAATGTATTATACAAATAAAAAATGTAATCCAGATTAGTCTCTAATAATTCTATTCACAAAACTCCTCTTATGCAACTTGTCCTATTCGAAGAACTCCGGCTACATAATAATATAAAATATCTATCAATAATTAATTTTATACAATTGTTTATTATATTTTAACATTATACTATGTAATGTTTTACAATTCCCATCGAACTTCGAATAGCATAATCTGCAAAAGAGTTTGAGAATTTGAGAGAGAAGAGAGAGAATTCGTTTTAGAATTTACCCAAAAGCGCCAGAATATTTTTAATTCTTTAAATTATATCTGTAGTTAAATCCTTTTACTCTACCATAGAATATATTTTGCCTAAAATTGATTACCTATCAATGTACTAGTCATAATGTATTAGTGAATTTCTTTTACGTTAATGTTATTTATAAATTGAATAACTGATTTGATATAATGTCGCCCACTACTTACGATATCTCAAACTATATTAGGATCAATTCAAAACCCTGCCTAGTTTTAAAAATATAGTACTATAAAATAGTATTAAGATGTACATTATTCCACAAAGTTATTCCTAAATAATACAATGTATCATATAACAAATTACTAATGTTATAAATGCAATACCAGGTTAATAAGTTCTACGTATGTTATGGATAAGAAATTCTTCTATTCTTGTGTAGTTTAGGGTTTATCCTGACAGGCCAGTGTTAACTTTGCGAATTCGTATTGCGAGCATTTCACAAATTTTCGCAATAAGATTACGATGGTAGTTTCAACGTACTTACCAAAATGTTTGTTGCGCTAATATTCGAGGTTATTATCTCACATTTTAGGGGTATCTTACGGGTTTCCTCCCGCGTACTATTCCGATATTCGACACATAATACATGCAACTGTGTCGAAATATCGGGCTACTCGTCAACAAAGGTACGCGGTAGGAAAATGCCGTAATATTGTACTCAAATTCGCGACGCGAACAATAGTTTAAAATATTCCCGGTCAGAACAAACCCTTAGATTGAGATCACTTAACTTTTCATCGACCGAATTATTTTCAAACATTCAAGCTCTAATTGGATGGTAAAAAAACTTGCAAAAAATGTATACGGTAGCAGTAACCAAATGGAAGCAAAATATATTTAATGGCGTAAAGTTTCATCGTTATGCATAAAAAGCCACCACCTCCGTCTTCAGCGTATAAAAGCAAGTATTAATATTGGATAGTGTATCAAAACCGTGAATTTATATAGACTTGAGCTGTTCCACAAGAAGAAAGGTATAACTTTATTTATTTGCCAAACCATTATTGTTCCTAATTAAAGTGAGACTAGCACATTAATTGTGCATAGAGAGAACCATAATATGTAACAGTACCGACAGTACGAGATCTGCCTGGGCATATCAGCTCCATTGCGCCTTCGCATAAAACGTTACTATGTTTTTCAGACAAACAAATTATTAAAAATTTCACATCAAGTTTTAAAACTTGATTAATTTGTTTGTTTGTCCCATACATTGATTACATAGAATTACCGTATAACCTTACGAATGGAAACCTAAATATCCTCTTTATTTATTTTTTGAGTAGGACATTAAATAAATATGACTTTTAATGTCAGTCAATAAAATCGTTAAAAAGGAGGGGGAAGGAAACTAAGAGAGAAACACACAGTGCCATGTTGGCCGCCCCGAGGCCGGAGCATACCCACCCCGCGCCGACAACGGCCGAACCTTGTCCGACAATACCAGAGAGAGCCGGCCGGGTTTAAGAAAATCACCTTTGACACAACATTCATATATCTACGTGATGTGCCTAAGCAGATCTTGATCGGCCCAGTTCAACGAATAGAAACGGACATATCGAATCCATGATATAAATTTGTGTTAAATATGTTTTCCAGCTGAGCATTCATTCAGTTTCCAGCCACTTTCGTTTAAACAATATTGTAATATTTCCTATATTTCCTGCGAATTCTTACTGTGTATTAGATATCAGCATGGTGTACAAAGACAATATTTCTACTGCATTATGTGTCTGCAATATTGTCGCTTCGACACTGACGGCAAAGTTCATGTCGAGTAGAAGAGGACGCACTATGACAAAACAAACAACAGAAAAAATGGCTGGCAACAGTTGCCAGACACTGTGTTGCAGGCCCATATCGCAGTAGAAATATTGCCCGTTTAGAAGCCCCATAGATAACAATACTTAAACGGTTGAAATTGCGATTACAAGCTTTTGCATTCCAATATTGTCTATAAACAGTTGCGATGTAGTACAAAATATAGCAAAAATTAGGTTCCAAGCCGCTACCTAACTTATGGACCTACAAGCTTCGCACGCTTTCTACGCGTGCAAGACATTTCCGAATTCCTTTTGTTGTATACCTGCCAATACAACGTACACAACCGTGACTTATTTTGTTTTTGCTTTTACGAATAGTACATACTAAGTACCTAATTTGATACCTAAGTTAGTGTAACTGTAACCCAGCGCGTCATACCCAATCAATTACTACTGCTGTATGTTTCGTCTATTCCACATAAACTTCGCTTTCACTTCACGCGCGACACAAGTCCCCCAAAAACCTTAACATATCAAAAAAAGTTTGTGAATACACACCTTCATTCAGTTCATTGACACAAACACAGTGGAGGTAATTTGACGTAAATAAAATAATACGCACACTAACTTTATTGTAATTGGATATTAATGAAATACCTACTAGTCTTAAAGACATCTTTACAATTAACATTTAGTACATATTAACGGATGAGTGTTTACATAATCATAATTCAAGTTTATTCGATAAAACGACAATGTGCAGGGGATACCCCACTTTTTCTTAAATTATAATTTTGATATTCATACAACATTGATAATAATTATAGTTAGATATTAAATATTATGAAACCAGTATTACACTGCTTAAGTACAAATTTTCTTTATAACTTGTACAAAATTGATCGCTCGTAACAGCTATAGATTGCTACTGCGACGAATGATACAGACATACAGCGACGAAATGTAGAGCGATTTATTATATGTAGAGCGAGCGAACGATCCCCAAAGAAAGAAGAAAAAGTTACAGAAAAACTATACGACAATTTTATTTATTATTCACTTTACTCATCGTTCGGTCATGCCACAATCACCAATAGTCAACAGAGACTGAACGAAACTACTTCTTAGATATACATTAAAGTTACTAACACCGTATAATATATAATAAAATTATGCACTAACATTACCTAGGGTAAAGTTTGTAGTAAATTATTACATATCGAATACCTACAAATCAACAATATCCCTTGGAGGGCTGGACTGACCAGAATAACATAAATGTAAAAAACTTTTGTTTCCAATCTCACAATTATGAATTTCCTGAAAATCTTTTTACACTTTTTCGAGTAGGTACCACAAAATAAGAAACTAGTTTGCAAATTGATAATCCTTTATTACTCAACTTATCCCATTGGCCATCGGTCCTGCGAGCACGTAACACGTTCACGAACGAAAAGTTTGTCCGTAGTCATGGTATTACCGGCGGAAAAGTTTAAACTATCTTCCGTGATATTTAAAAACTATTCGGTCCAGTTGACCAGACAAACGAACCGGACCACGGGCAAAGAGTGTCAGTGTCCCCTCTATGTCCAGCAAAGGACATTTTACGGCCGGGACGATATTTTTATTAGTGTTGTTTTAGTGTCAAGTTTAGAAAGGTTGCCTGAACAAGATGAAGTTGACGGAGTTTATAACCAACAGCATAAACTTGCTGACTAGATATTTTCGTCAGCAAAACCCAAACTATTAATTTACATTTATTTAAACTAGTTAACTTGCCTGTAAGAGTCCTAGTTGAATAAAGCTTTTTCTTTTTGGAAGTAATACGGTATGTTATTCATTGTTTCGATTTGGTGATTAATTGTATTGTGATTTTGAAAAAAAAATGTAATTAAAATAAAATAAATGTTTTCCTACAATATCCCGAAACCTGAAGGTTTTTACTATGATCATACAATGTTATTCAGGTCAGCCGTATCAGCCAGTCAAAGAAGATCGTTAACTTTTAGTATATATTGCATATAGCAAAACTACGTTTCAACTGGATAAAATTGGATTTTCCGCCGGAAAAATGTATGAGACAATGATCAAGATATGGCCCCAAATGAAAAGTCGTCGGGGAGATAAATATTTTTAAACATACATTTATTTCGTTATTTTATCTACATATTATTATATTTGGTAAAATGAAATATTTAAAAAATAGACAAACCAACAACAATTAGCATAAAAATAAAGTAACGGAGTTAAAATATTTGATATGTCATCTTACCGTACACGATCAAACGAAATGTACTAATTAATTTTATGTAGACGAATACATAGTTTTAATTAATTAATTATGGCGATCGACACAAGAACAATATCGTGTCTATCAGGGCTTGCCAGTCACGGTCTAGTTTCCACATCTACCTCAGTAGGCGGACATTCTTACTTAAACATTGTATACTTAGTAAATAAATATCGCAATGTGTGCCATAATTAAGGCAGCACAATTTCTACAAGTTTTACAGACACCCATACATCACATCTATTGTAGTAATTTAGTGGATAATGACAACATATTAAGTAATTAAGTAATATCTTAAGTAGTCCATGCAAATTAAGTTTCAGGTGACCAAAAAAATAATACATATGTTGGTGTAACACAAGATTTGCCTAATTGAATTGGCGAATGGGACAATTTGCTATCCCGCAGGTCAATAAAAGTTAACATATATACCTTTTTTAATTTTACACCTCAAGTTGAAAAGCCTATCTTTATACAGCCGTAGTTATATTTTATTCATGGCTAGACTATATTATTATGGGTAACTTACCCATTTAAAAGAATATTTCAAATTTTTAAATAATAAAATTATCATAATTATGAGATTCAGTATAGCATTTTTATGTTTCATCAGAAGACTAACCTACGACGAGAGATTGGAATTATAGACATATTTATTATACGACAATGATTAACGGTCCTTGGTCAGATTACGTTAACCTACCCACAGATACACTATCTACACTTTAAATTATCTCACATTATTGAAATATTAATAAAACCAATAATAATCTTGTACCACATGTCAGTATATACAAAGATAAACGAGCTAAAATACAAGACTTAACAAATAAGGTAACAAATTTTTTAGAACATTTTTAATGCATTTTAGAATGGATTTTATTTGGTTGGATGTTGTTTGGTCAAATATCGACAGCTACTTTCTAAGCGAGCTGAGCGCACGTACGTTTCAATTTGACAAAATATATTTATTGTTTTGAAAATTTTAGTAATCGTACACATAATTTTGAATTATTGGTACAATTATTTACTGGTGAAAATAGGCCTAAATTTAGCTTAAGTTATATGAATAAATCTATTTTATATCACTTTAAAGATTCTACTTTGGCAACAGAACCATTAAATTTAATAGAATACCGTGTACCTACACTACGTCTTTATACTCGCAATAGATTTCAATTTTACATTTTCATACAGTCTCTAAAATTAAATTTTCAGTCTTAAAGCGCATTCCGCTACCTAATACCCGAATGTGAAACTGTACACGATATATTCTTTAGTAAATTTTGACGAAATAAAGTAATATTATATTAACTCGACAATTTTATCGCAATGAAAAATTGTCAATATTACCCTGCCTCGATTTCTTTTTAATCTAAAAACAAAATATTTACAACGTTACATTATTGTAATTTCTTTGCAAATGTTCAACTCTCGAGGCAAATGGTTTAATAAAAAGATTTAATGATACAATTTATCATTTATCCCTTGTTAAACAATGTGTATTTGTATAATTTTAATGGTACATTCAACGGCAAATAAAATATAGGTCAGTCGCTGACTAGAAATAAGTTATTTAACAAGCTGAAGCATAGTTTGTATTTTATATGCAATACAATAACTAAAATCTTCCTGGAAGTTGTAAGGCTGACAAACGAAAATATTGTTGTACACTTCTTCGATATATTGTCCAACTAATAATATAAATTCGAAAGTATGAATGCTTGTTGTTTCATGGCCCACACTCAATAGCTGAACGTCTTTGTATAGTTCGTTACACCAGGGCACCTTTTATCAAATTCCACGAGAAGGCAAATTAGTCTCAACGAAATTTTTTTTTATTTCTAGTTTAATAGGGATAAATTTGTGATGTGCCGAATTCGGTCAAACGACCTAATGTAACCGCGCCATTACAAAACACCTTTAAAATTCGCAATCGTTGTTCTAATTCTAAATAACCGCTCCTTTTCTAAATTTTATTTTGAAATTAAAATGTGAAGACACACCTCGACATTTCATTACAGAACCTTGTTTCAAAAACTTTCATACTGTTTGCATGTATTTGAGCTGGCGTAAACAAAATATTTAAAAATATATAAAAATTACATTAGTTTTTAAAATGCATTTAAAATATTAAGAACTCTATTTAAACACTAATTACGTCGATTCTATAAAAACGAAATTACATACAATAATTAATATTATACACATTGAAAATATACAATCTGTGTTAAATTGATTTGTACAATAGCTTTTTTGAAAATAGGTTTTCTTCAACGAAAACTATTTTTAGAAACTGCCAAAATACAGCTTGCACTTTTTTTACATCTTTTTTGTGGCACATTCGTAATAAATAGAAAAACCATAAAGTGGATACATTTTTAGAACAACATCCACATTTTAGTTTGTCATATGCAAGACTCCCAACGGCCGGACCGATTTTGATGAAACTTTCACGCAATCTTTAGATTTGCTTAGCGGGTGATCGTGTGCAGTTTAGTACCATAAGAAGCCGAGGTACGTCGCTAGTTTAGAATGAAATACAAAATTACATTAAAAAGAAAGCTGTCCTTTGAATTATGAAACATACGAGTACGTACCTACTGCTTAGTGGGGAAAATACAGCTCATGGGCGCTTTTATAATTTGTAACGTGACGATAATATCGTGTTCTTCGTATCGTACACTTCTTTCACATTATTTAATATGACAGAAGTGTAACGTTTCAGGTGCGAATGGTTGTCATCAGGGTTGCCACAGAACAAAACTATTGTCGTCTCGAGACGTTCTTTATTTTACCGTATATTTGACTTATTTCATCCCTTTCAATACGTGTCCCTTCCATGCCACCTATCCCCTTTATCGTGGTCGTCCACGATAATATCGTCTCGTTACGAATTATAAAAGCACCCAATATCTTTAAAAGGTAAATTAATATAGATTATAGGTTAAATAATACAAATTTTGTATAACAGATGCACTATGAATTCTAATGCAAAAGATCTCAAGTGTTGAACAGATTCCATACTCGTATGCGCCAAAAATATTCAGTCAATATTAGGTGCCGCCGGTAAATATTGCACATGCATCGTGCAGTTCGGCTGCGTAGAGCGTCGTCTCTTTTGCACACGTGTGAGTAAATAAGAAACAGTGCATTATTTATCTGCTTGCATTGTACACACATAAATAACGTCAAGCCTTCCAACAGGGGGAAACGTCTCCCAGTCAATAGTTAGACGAGTGTATAATATCCTAAAACAAAGTTCTGTGTATAGCTGTAAACAATAAACGTTCGGAAACGTTAGATAACTATATGTAATAACTCATATTTACAAAATAAGGTACGTATTATCAGTTAAACAAGAACGTTATTGTGCTTACCATTTGCAACTATAACGTAAAACAAAATTTACTCTGCAGTTCACTCTGCAGCTGACTGTACTATTATGTATTCGTTATCGCCGGAAAACCGGGAAATACTTATCGATAATTTATTAAAACTTTGAATAGCGTTAGTGTAGCCTTTTTACTATTATTTTAGTGTTTACCGCATACTTTATGGTAACAAATTCGCGCAGACTTCAATAAAAGGTGTCCGTTCTATCTAATTTGGTTGGTAGTGATTTGGTTGTGTAACCTTAAAAACACTTTCAAATATGCTTATGACAAGGACGAATAGCTTTCTTGCGGCGTTTAAAGCCAGAACGGCTCTTTAATGCCAATTCATAGAAAATTTGACTTTATCCGCAATACATTCATTATTTTTACGTCCATAACAAAAAATGCAAAATCGACTTCCAGAGATCAAGGAGTTGACTATCTTTTTAATGTGATGAATAATTGATGATGTTGATATAATTAACTTTCACATATCGGCTGTCGCTTTTTAGTAGAGAATTTAAAACATATCACGCTTTAGCGCACATGCGGCGATTCGCATTTATTAGCCAACCTGAAAATATGACAATAAACTAAAACTTAATACGTCTAAAATCAAATAACATCTAGGTATATAGAAGATCATTATTCTAAAACAACAATTTTAGGACATTGTCACAAATTGTAATTATTTCCTAGAATAGTATAGTAATTTTTGGAGCTTGAACGTTGTCTTTTATTAACAGCTATTTACTATATACTCTTTCATATTGCACCGTCTAATGTCTTCCTTGGCTTGATTTTATCATTCCGTTTATAATTACTCCTGAAAGCCGTATGTATCATTTAGCCATTTTATACAATGAACACATTTAGAAGACACGAGGAATCATGAATTTAGATTCAAATATTTTATAAAAAAAATACGGTAATAACAAAATAATATGAAAGAGCTTTTTAGAAACGTTTGTGTAAGTATAATAAAATTAGGTCAAAAATATACTGTTAACTACTTTATATTTTTTATGTACCGACACCATGATAATAATGTGTAATTTTGATTTAAAATACAAACAATATTTGTAATAATAATGAACCATCACAGTATAAGACGGGTGTACATCAGTTATTAGAATTTACTGATATTTATTTATTGTTCCTAGGTTACGGCAACGGGATATTTAGTTACGGTAGTAAAAATGACTGTACCACTTGTAATCATTCTGAGTGAGGAATAAATAAAACTAATTTAATAATTCGTAGGATTCCTATAAAATATTAATTGACAATCGATGAGCAATCTAAATAGGTCGCAATTGATTATTTGCGAACTATTTATTAGATTGGAAATAAGGAACACTAACTGCCGCCTATTAAGTATGTTCATATTTCTAAAATAATAAAAAATTCACATTCAAATTTTTAATATTTAAAAGATCTTGCATAATAAATGTAATTGGACTGTATTTTATGCACAGGGTGGCGTATCAAAATAAAAAATTAAAAGAAATTACGTATATCTGTCTCGTAGTTCATAATAACAAATTACATTCTGTGTAGTTTCAGTTTGTCCTCAGTGATCCATTTGGATTGCTCATCCCGTAATGCTTATTCCATGGGTATAATACTGAAGGGGAGGTGCGGCTGTCTTTGAAAATGACATTTTATACCGGCTGATAATCACAGCACTAGTTTGTACTCTATACGAGACTAGGCCAGAAACTTTTCATCTTAACCTCATAGGTAGATTGCGCGACCGAAATGACGCTATGCCGTCCGCAGAATTACGTATTTAGGTTAAGGTATAGTATGATTAAATAACTTTTTTATCATAATACAACACTTTAATTGTTTTATTTCTGGTCGGGCGCGGTTAATTGGTTGAATATCAAACTATGCCATTAGGTATCTGTGGATGTAGGGTGAGCGAATTGCGCAGATATCTGCAGCAGTACTAGACTATGAGGGCGCCGTACGTCACCGAGTACAAGAGAAATTCCACATTGCAGCGATAGTAAAAGTTTAAGAAACCTACAAAACATTGGTCTTAAACTTATGTAGGTGCTTGCTTAGCTACAATCGATAGGTATTATTATGTGCTCATCCTTCCTCCTTTTGTAAACATGACACTTTATACAAATGTAGGCATGTACCTATCTACTTAGAAATAAATCAGATATTATTCAACAATTTAGGTAATTCTATAAATAAGTAATCTTTAAACCTATTAGGTAGCTACCAAATTAAGTATTCTGCGATATTGTGTTACAGTTTTACGTTTCAGAGTTAAGATGACATACGACAAATGCAGCAAGAAAAGGCCACAACTGCCCACGTCGCGAGGTGTGACATTCGACTGGTCGAGTATACACATGTCGTTGGAAAGCTATAAAAATATCCGTGTAGGTACACGGGAGTGCACCCCATCTGCCATAGATAGGGAATGCCCACAGAGTGCTTACCTAACCGTTAGTTTTTTACGCGACGATTGTTTTAGCATTTTCAGAATGATTTTTAAACGTCCAGATTAGGCCATAATTCCAATCTAAAAAAATACAGAGGACAGCTGAAGAACTAAACTAAAAGCATCTATATTAATATATAGAAATATAGTTCGTTTTGCAAAAAAGAAAATCAAAAACTGACGTATATAAATTAGTTTTGATAGGAACGTAGGAAAGAAACACACGGTGACATTTTGGCCGCCCCACGGCCGGAGCACACCCACCGCACGCCGGCAATGGCCGGACCGTGTCCGGACAATACTAGACAGAGCTGGGCAGTGCCCGACAATGCCAGGCAGAGCCGGACCGCACCCGACATACGACAAACACAATCAATTAGTTTGTATTCGTCATTGAAAAACACCGATTGAATGCAGAACATGCCCTAGAAATATTGCTAATTTTTACAGGGTACTTCCACCTGATTTTTTTTTTATTCAGACGAATAGTAGGTTGTATGACCTATGATCTGAAAAAAATCTGGTGGTGTCGCTACTAGACGGGTCTCTTGAAGGGTCTCCACTATGGCTACGACATCGTCATCAAATTAAGTTAAACTGGCGTTATTAATGATGCCAAGTCCGCCACAGTTCGGAATTTTGAAAACATCTTCAAACGCGGCTGTAAACAACTTCGTTAAAGCTGAATAGGCTTCGAATTCCGGTCCTGGAGATGTACTGACTGCGTTTTCGTACAAACTCGATAGTCAATTTGGCACAGCTGTAGTGACTGGAGCACAGCCCAGGTTTCCTACAAATCGACTGTACTCTTATAGTCCGCAAACGCCAAGCGTAATGGCCGGTTATACTCTTCGGTCTTCTGTATAATCTGCGACGGTCTATGTATTTAGTGTATAGTTTGGCTTTCCGAAAAGGCTTTATTTCGGAACCCGGCTTTCTCGGGGTGCTGGAAATCGTCAAACGTGCGTGCGAGACGATTCGTAATAATGACTCTCAAGAACAGGTTATAGACATAACTCATCTGTAATACTGGTCTAAAGTTCTTCTAGAGAGTGTTATCACCCTTCTTGGAGACCACTATACTTCTAGGCGTTTTTCCCTCGAAGATGAACGAATTAAACAGCTACTGAAATATCTTAAGCGCGGGTCTTCCACCAGCTTTCAAAAGCTCAGCCGTTATTCCATTCCATCACCCGGCGCCTTGATTTTGAGCGGTTTGAAAGCCACAATAATCTTTGGTATAATGTCGGATTAACTTGGCCCTGGGGTCTTTTGCCATACTATAGGTTTACTCTATTTTATACCGATGATGTACTACAAATAATAAAACTCATTCATTGTAGACGTTCAAACACAAGTAATTTTTTAAATATATTTTTTACGGTCCCAATTTTTTTTTTAATTCCAAATTCATGTTATTTTATCATCCTACTAATACGTATTATTATAACTGTAAAAGAAAAAATTAATGTAAGTAGAGAAAAGAGCCGACTAATGTGGCCGACTAGTTGGCTTTGCCGACTTGTCGGCACATCTCTAATGATTATATAATAGACGAGTCCAGGGCGTATGCCAGAATTACATAAAAGTCACAGTCCACCGTTCATCTGAAGAACGAACAATTTTTAGGCTCTTTCGCTGAAAGCTCGTTTCGCCAAATGAACCTAAAAATATAAATGTTTCACCGATATCTTCTACCTAGTAAACGCTTAGATTACAACCAGTCACAGGGTCCCCCTATGTGGCCAAGTGAGGTCGACAAGGTCAACCCTGGTGTCCCTGCTCAACCTGGTTAACTCTGGGGACCTAAGCGTGGACTTAGGCCCAGATCTAAGACTATGCTTAGGTTACAACCAGTCTCAGAGTCCCCTAGCGTAGACCAGGGTTAACCTTGGTTAATCTCGCTTCGCCAATGGAATTAGGAGGCACACGTAACGAGTGGCGAGCAGGATTCACATCGGCTAGTAGGATACGAGATCTAACAGCTAGAGGATACTTTCACTACACATATTATCTGGTTTGTTACCAAGGTAAGCTAGAGGATAATTCGCTGAATCGAGCTTTCAATAAAGCGTCTTTTTTACGAGTCGTGATATCGACGAAACATTTATATTTTTAATGTTCATTCGACGAAACGAGCTCTCGGTGAACCAACCTATCGGCATAAACATTTTTCGTTATTTTCGTGACTTCTGTGTACGATTGTATCGGTCAAGGATAATTCTGGCAGGCACCCTGGACTTGTCAATTATATAATAGTCGGGAAAGCAGACTATTCTGCCACATTGCGGACTAGTCGGTATCGGTCAAGGGTAATTCTGGCATGTACCCTAGACTCATAATTGACGATATTTTTCAACCTCCGTAATAAATCTTCTTTTTCTTCGTTTTTAATTTTAATAGCCATTTGTTGACGAACGCGCCACAAAAACGAACAAGTTCGATTTTGAAAACGTGTGGCGCGGAACCCGCCTCGCCACAAAATGCACCCGCTATAAATGTCTCTTTGGTGTGCGTGCTTGCATTCAAATGTGGGAGCGATAAATGTGGTGCATTTCAAATGTGCGCGCCACAGTTACCGCGATACAAATGTATGTCTGATGTGCGGCCTGACTTAGTCTATCGTATTAGAAGACAAACTTAAGAGAAAATCGCAGAAGAACTTATACAGTGTACAAGTATATAATAAAAGAAAACGATTTTTACAAAATAATTGTTCTGTAAATTAATAGTTTAAAATACAATGTATTCGTAACTAAAATTAGAAACCTTAAGAAGCATGCAGTGCCATGACCTTAAAAATCATTCTATGTACATAAATTTTACTTTTTACTTTACTTTATTGGCTGTGTACTTGCCATGTGGTCGCCTGATGACTGTTGGTGATTGTAACTATTCGAACTAGATTGCATTTTATCGCCACACGATGTGACTTGGCTAAATGCGTTTCCAAATCGTAACTTCTGTATCATGTATTGCTAAAACCCCACCCACGTGTGTATCCACATAACGCGTTCCCAGTAGGGGTATGGTACCACTCGCTACGGTCCTAACAAACCTCTTTCGCTTCTTTCACATTTCATACATGCTCGTCGGTTTAGTTACCTCTTATGACATTAATATCATATTGTCTTCCTCTTCTATTGTCTACATGACCGAACCACTATCCTTGCCAGTTATTTAACTCCAGTACATTACTTTATTTGGTTATATTACTGCTCCGAATTCTATTGATTTTATCCTACATTCTGCCATACCCAAATTTATTTTCCAAACATTCATGTTGAAGCAAGCACTCCCGTAATAACAGCCAGCCGGGTATTTTTAATCCGGGCATTCGCAAAATAGCCCTTCCCCTTAAATTATGTACCCTGCAACGTATATAGTTTTAATGAACCTTAATATAATGCTAAGGTATCTTACCTAGTGTTTAAAAATGGCGTTTGACAAAGGCTCGCCTAAAATATAAGAGGATATTTTCATGATGCTAATCTTACTATCCAACGTGTATGTAGTATGAAAATTGTATTCTGTGAAATTATTTTCGTCTCTCCAGTACCAAAAGGATGCTTTGGGTGCGTAAAAACCCACAGCCCTTAGCGTGCCTATCGCACCCATGTTTTGTGATTAAAGTCAAAACTCGCAGAAAAAAGCAAATTCAAGTCCTCATTCATAATTATTTCGTAATAATAAGTAGAAGTAATTAAACCAGTCTAACTGTAAGCAATGTAAGATAATTCTATTTTCAAAATAATTAACAGAATGGGAGTTCACGCGAATGCTAATCGGTGGCGCTACAGGCGCGGGAAGACCTGTTTTCAACATACGCTGTGCTTTTAGTCAGTCGCAATAGCGAAATGAAAACTGTAAAGAAATCAAAACAACAACTGCAACTTCACCAAATACGAGTACAATATCGGATACCAAGCATCAAAACAAAAAATACCTCGAAATAAAATCTGACATGACCCAAACAATTTCGTCGAAGTAGACTTTTGAAAAGTTGTAAGGGTGGATGTGTGTTTGGATATGTGATTGATTTTGAAGAAAGTTGACAGCAATATAGCTTATAGCCCAGAATAGAACATAGGCTATAATTTATTCCAAAATTCAATGTGGTTCCCGCGGTAACGGGTCTGGAACGTTATAACCGAATTTTACGCGGACGAAAATGCGGGCAAAAGACGTGTTTGAGAACTTTCGAAACTAAACATCATGATGGATCGTATGATCCAATTAGTTATACAGCCTTACGAAACACCTCCAAACCTAAGGATAATCACCTGGACGTCCTGGAACAAAAACGGATTGACAGAACGCAGACAGTAACTGGAACATTTCTTGAAAACGGAAAGAGTTGATATTTCTCTATTCTAACCAAATTAGGTTTACAGTAAAGAGCTACTTCCAGCATAAAAAGCAAGCGTTGCCTGCCGACGCAACCTGATACTATAGCTGCCACCTGTTTCAATGATACAGCTCTCGTTTCGTCAGACAAAATACAAGCGCATGTCCGTGAAGGGGAGGTGTGGTTGGACAAATGGTGTATTAAGGCAAATCTATTCCACGAAATGCATCTCGATCAAAGAATCACCTGGGGACAACACATCCAAACCAAGCGCATCCAATTGGACAATAAATTAATGTATTGATTCATTGGTCGTAAATAAAAGGCGTCACATGAAAGCAAAATAGCATTTACGAGACCAAAATCCAGCCAATTTGGACCTATGGCATTTAGCTATAAATAGCGACATCGAGATTCTAGAAAGACCCATGGCATACCCTACTAAGTTAGCAATAAATACACATTGAGGGTTTAAGAAAGCAGTAGTGTCAAATTGGAGATTCCTAAATGTAGTAATTCCTAACTATCGGACAAGAATTTCAACTCAATTCAACCAATTGTCACTAGATGGCATAGGAATGGTTACACATTTCTGATTCAAGCGCTATAGTGTCCCTAGCCAACGTCGCGATTCAAATAAAGACACACGAAAAAGTTAGCAGGAATTAAGCAACAAGCGCACTGCTAAACAACTACAACTTTCCCGAATGTCCAAACTATAATGATTGGCTTATTGAGTTTACACAGGTTACGAAGTTATAGTGCCACCAAGTTATCTGTTCCGCAAACGGCGTCAGATAATAGCGAAATTTCATTTTTATAAATGGCGTACGTAATTCCGATTTTGTCTACTGAACAGGTTTGGTGGCACTGTACATAAAATTATAAGATAAAAATTAGAATCAACCGCCCGTTGACAGTTAGATTTTAACTAATAAAACGGCGTTATTTTTACAGACTAGAGACCAAAAATACGTAAGCTTCCAATGGATTAAAATTTTAACAAAAGTAAATAAAGATACTCCCCTTTATCTATTTTTGGTAATAGGTGTTACCTAAAGTGCTCAGGGTGATTAATATGATGAACATATTTACTATAAAAATAAACTTGAAATATTGTTTCCCTTTTAACAGCTTTTTCATTATGGTGTTGAGGTTCATATAAAAGGTCATTATGCGACGCGCGAGTTAGTTTGACAATAAAACGTTTATTATTTTCATGATTCCTTGGTCTATTAAAAAGCTAATGAAGAACCACGATGGAGAACTAGACTTCATGCACGTTTTGTGACAAAAACTTCCGAGACAGTCTAGTAATCCACACCTCCCAAATTACAACAACAGTAAGGCAGGTCTCTATTTCAGAAAAAGAGGAAGAGAAAAGTAAGGATTATGCTAGAAATATAGTACTGTAATAAAGTGGGCGCAGTCGAACGTATTACTAAGTCCTCTTTTCCTGATGTCCGAGTCCTCCATTTACAAAAAGTGGTTTAGTAAATAAACATACCGCCAAATACCATATTTCCGTATTCATAATTCAACTAAGCTTTTTCATTACAACACGTTACGCAATTAATCACAATTGAATATATATTAATGTTTGTTTCAAACTAAACTCGCGTTCTTCATACCTATTATTATATTAGACGGAATTTACACGCGACGTACCTTTCCGATTTGTCGTGAGTGTTGTGCCGTGCAGCTCCGAATCAACAACATATTAACAATTCTATGTGAAGGTAGGAATCTACCAGCACATCACCGCAGCTGTCACCTCCCCACGGCAGTCTTCTCGTGACCACGGTGGGTGTTATCCTAACAAAACATCGGGTAAACAAATCGAAAAGGTACGTCGGGTGTAAGTCCTGTCTAATATAATAATATGTGAAAATATATTACTTTGCAAATGAAGACTTTCTGACACTGTAAATATTAGTCTATAAAACCTCGAAGAATCACTACGTATGTACATAAGCCTATGTTTCACCACAACTGCGTTTTGCTTAGTGCAAATTCAAGAAAGATATTTCTTAAATAATCAACAAAAATATCCCATTAGCAGATTCTAGTTTTACAACAAGCTACTTTAATACCTTTACTCGCTTTTATGTTATTTTTAATGCTGTAAAATGGCGCATCTTAGATGGTATGAATTCAAGTTCAAAACAGGCACCCGAAAGTGTACCAATGAATTTCTTTCTTTTATGGACGAATTTGACCAATAACATTTTGCGAAGTATACCGATTGTTAAGAGAAACCATTGCCATTCGACAGCAATTGAAATAACATTTGGTGTGATATAACCTTATGTCCGCAGTTAAACAATAACAAAATAAGACATTTGATTATCCAGTAAATCTTTCGCAGCTTTGCAATTCCAAAATACATCAAAATAGTCTTGTATTCTTTACAATGGGTAAATATAATAAAAAATAATTATATACTCCTACATAATAATTATTATCAATACATAAATAAATACTTTGTGTAACATGTACAAAATGAAGTGTCTATTTTGTGACAATGACAATAGAACCTCAATAAACTTCGAATTCCATTTCATGAAAATTTCTAACCATCTAATCATTAGCGGCTTAAACATAATATATCTTAAAATTTGGAAACAAATGGAAATCATATAGGTCAGACGAGCCACCTGCGTAGCACGACAACCTTTGTTAGGCGAGATATAACTTTGCGTCTCGCCTACTATAAAGCAAATCGATAGTGCGACAAAGTCCTTAGCGTCAGCTTAGCGTTCTTTTAATCTATCTTTTGAATCAGAGAGGTAGCAACTTTTTTTATCAAAGGTAGCAAATTAGGTAACTATTAGGTATTTAGGTAAGATATACGAAAATATAATTTTTTAAGATTCAACACTTGGTCTCACCATTTTGATGCTAACGACAAAGCCCGCCATAACCGCCGCCGCCTGCGGTGGCAATTCGAACCACAATTCATGGAATTTGGCGGCGACCGCAGGGAACATCGAATCGACCAATACATAAAACCGCACTTTGCCCCCCTTTGCCTAAGTTAATTTATGTAAGAATCTAGCAAGTAACCCGTCCCCCGAGCCCTTCTTTCCCGTGTTCCACCGATTTAGTCCACGTCGTAGGCCACGAGCATATATTTTTATCCGTTAGCTATCGAGAAGTATTTTTTATTTATTTATAAATATCTGTATCTCTATCCCTACTTCCCTACTACGTGCGACGCTTACGAGGTTTGTCTCAAGTGCAACTGGTCTCTGCATTTATCACCAAAGGCACTGCCAATGCCTGCCATCACATACAGCCGGAATATTACTTTGATCTTGAATCTTACCCAAATTAGCCAAACTGTTAAAAGCTATTAGTTCATATTTTAACAATCAACAGTTCGAGAACGATAAGAAATACGGCGGTGTTACCCAACCACGTGAAAATAAAACAAGATGCGACTACGAAACAAAACATAACATAAATATATACTGACACTTTATAATAATACTTGTTTTAATTTAAGGTTAGGGTATTATGTTATTAATGTTGAGTTACACTGATCGCGCTTAATATGTTTTAATTAGTAGAGTTCAAAAGATTTACTGGACATTCAATCCAATGTAAAGCAGTACATATTATGAAGCCATCATAAAATGCAATCATTTAAAACAAGATTCATCGAGCTTCTATGTTTTCTATAAAGATAAAATAAAAATATTATCATACCTGTTGATCCCAGAAAAACATCGGCAGATTATTGACACGATTGTCATTGCGTTGACTGTTCATCGCTTGCATCCAAAGTAATTCGGGAGGCGAGGGTTGGCCCCACAGCGAATCCACCTGAGGAAAGTACATTCAATTACTTCTACAACATACAATTATTGTCTTGGCGTCCGGGATATCGCAGATAAGCTGTAAGAGTGCCGCCTTCGATGGTATGGCCACGTCTCCCGCAGAGCGGACAATTACCTAGGGAACAAAATGTCTGGCAGTACCACCCCCGAAAGGCACGGGAAGGAGAGGCCCAAAGAAGCAATGGTTTGACGTTAAGGAAACGTGCGTGCCAACAAACTCACGACTAAGGATGCCGAAAACCGGGCCAGAGAGTAGTGCTTCTTATCCCTATGCACAGGAAATTCTCAAGAGCTGAATGATGTGGCTTAGCACATTTCTTGTGATCCCACAATTTGCAAGTCAATATTTGACTAAAGATATTCACTTATGAGGAAAACAAAATTTTGCAAATAAAACTACAGGTTCAAGAGGAGTTGCAAGGACAAGGGGTGGCGAATTTCGTGGGATGTCGCACACAGGTACCGTAGCAGAGGGGCAGGCTGCAACTGACGGATATCTGTCGCGGAATGATCGGAAACGTTCCGCTTTCCCCAAAATATATACGCTTGCGATTATTCTAAAATAATCTCAGCCGAACTACAACCTATATCTTAATTTTACACACCTCAGGTGGGGCCCTCCTCGGTTCTCCCTCTCTAGCAGCTCCATTAAAGCCAGAGTTCACCATTGGTTGTTGAGCAAATGGAGGATTCCTCATAAGCCCCACTGTACCGAATTGCATAGAGTTTGGGTCTGACAGATTTGGCATGTTCATTGCAACCTAAAATTACAAGGACAATATGTTTAAAGATGGACATATAAATTCAATTGCCCACAAAAAAAAAAAAAAAAAATTCTACGATTTACGACTACAAAAATTACAGATCTACGATCTGTTGATCCGAAGATGTGATCTCGACCATGTGCCAAACTATAAGGTAAACCAGAGGGAAGGCCTTACAACACAGCACCGAATACTTGTCATGGATATCCGTGTAAGTAGTAGTCGGCGTAATGCAGACCGTTGGGGGCTGTGTATTATGTGGAGTGCTGGACTTTGAAGAGTAAGGGCGAGTTGTTCAAGGAGGCAGCTGAATGCCGATTTGAGTGCGACGGCCGAAACCACTCTGCGAAACGAGCTCTGGAGCAACTATGGCTGTAAGACTTGGCCGGAGCTGAAGAAGCATGTCCGCACTTCACACCAACGAAATGAAAATGCTGCGGCAGATGTTTGGCGTTAGAAGGCTTGACCGAGTCCGAAACGAGTACATCCGTGGTAGCCTTGGCGTGAGTTGCATTGCGGATTAGACTGAGCAGGCTTGCCAGCGCTGGTTTGGTAACGAGCTGCGTAAGCGACAGGGATGCGTGGGAAATAGATGCCTAAACTTGCCGGTATTGGGAATGAGATCCCGTGGAAGGCATAAGAAATGAGTGAATGATGCATTAATATCGATGAGTCGCCATCCAACGACGTGAGGGCGCCGATTATTAAAGAAAGTGGAGGAGACAAGGTAGAATAGGGACCTTGGCATAAGCAGGGACAGACGTTTGTTTTTTGCACACGTTAATTCCTTTTAATTATGATCACCAGACACAAAACTATAAACATTATTATTTAGTATGCTAAATAAATAAATAAATAGAAGCCACCTTACAAACAAATACTTACATCCAAACCAAGACCCTGTGGTGTTTGATTGCGAGGTTCGTATCTCCCTGACATTGCAAGCATCATATCCTGCACAATGAGTAAGTCAAAGTATTAATATTTAATTACTATATATATTTTTACATAAAGTGTCGAAAATGTATAAAATCTAACTTCGCCGTTTTTTTGGGCGGACTTTCATTGCACTTGGCGCCTTGGATGGCGAACATTATAAAAATACAAAAATAGTTGACGTCAAATATTTCACGTCACCTTGTTAGTGTTTTATACATTTGACAACTTATTAATCTATTAACACTTACCATAGGTGCAAAAGGAACGACCGGCCCATATGAACCAAGTGGACGCATGACGTTATCACAAGCCCTACGGACCATGAGACTTGGACTGAAAAACCCAGCACGATACCAGCTATACATGTCTTTAGAAGTAAACGGTCCTTGAATATCTTTTTTTGGATCTTCATAATACCAATGGTCAGCTAAATTATAATTTGGAGCATTGGAGGAAGGCGGGGGTACATTATGCTGCATCATATTACTATAAACAGAAGAACCGAACTGTGGATTTGAAGGATGTTGTAAATTATGCAATGGAAACATGTTGGCTGGATTCCCATGATTTGGCATAGGTATATCCGGAGGAGACTGGAGCTGAAAAAAGACGATCTAATTTATTTGTGACCACACTAAACCACTATAATGGTTGCTTGAATGAAAAATTTCTTTTTTCACATTAATCTTTATAATGAAACCGTTTTCAAGTATATCTTACCGTGGAGTTATTAGAGTTCTGTCCAAGAAATAATGAATTATTCCCCACATTAGGCATTCCTGGCAACCCGGAACTAGGTGGGAATCCAGGCATTCCGCCAACGGATGATTGCATTCCGGACGCATTCATGCCAGGATTCGGTAACACCGGTGGGGGTACGCCTTGAAGGGGCAAAATGCCCATAGTCTGATTAATGGTGTTACTAGGCCCTCCGAGTGGCAGGCCCAATGATGCATTTAGTGCTGAATTAGTAATTCCAACTTGCTGCATCCCTCCTGTGTGCATTCCATGACTCGGCATATTTGACATATCATTCATTTGCATGCCTTGATTGGCTAGCCCCGCGTTGGAGATGCCGAGCTGCATGGGGATCGGCATTTGACTCATCGAGTTGACCATTGTAGACATCCCCGATGAGATACAGGCTGACGCCGAGTTCACTAATGAACCATCATTGCCTGACGGCATTAGTAGTCCATCCTTATCCTCTAAGGTCATATCTAATAGCTCGTTGATATTATCATCACTGCAATAAAATTACCCTATTAGTAAGTTAAACAATGATAATTTTAATTCATAATATTAGCTTGTAAAATTTTTTACAAGTTCGTAAAGTGTATGCTATACCTTTCAACTTGATTACTCGGATTATATGGCATCATGCATTGCTGGCGACTGTCTTTATTTGAATCAAGCATGACTGAGGTAGCGACGATATTTTGATGTTTTGTCCGCAAGCTGTTATTAGGTGTAATCATCACTGACTGGAAGTTGCTGCGCTCATCACTCGCCTCTTCCATGTTAATGTCTGGCCGCATTAGCGAATCGAACGTTTTGCTTTGTGAATATCTTAGATGTTTTTTCATCGAATCGTCAATGTTACTCTCTATAGTATCGGATGCAGTCGAAACAGCCGCTGCGGCGCCAGGTGACTCTGATTTTTCTTGAGCTTTTTGTGAAGATGAATCCTCCTTATTGGTGGAGGTGTTAGTGTTTGATGAGGTATTCATTTCAGGTTTATTTGATGCAGGCTAAAAATAAATATAATACATTATACACACAAAATTAATTCACACTATCTCTTTATAATAGCTGTAAAATTTCAAAATTTGCTAAGTACCTTTTTAAACTTGATTTCACTGGCATCGAATCTCTTGGGTGATAATTTTTTAGCTTTTTCTGAAGCCCACCATTCTTCAGATCCTTCTTCTACCGTTTTAGATCTTACGAAACTGCCATGAGTGTGAGATCGAGTCAGAGCTGCAAACAAGAATAACATTTGAGTAATATTAACAACAACGTTGATGGCGCCAGCCGAAAGAGCGCATGCAAAAGATCGCATCGCACCTGTTTGGGGGAGGCTTATTAGGGAAAAACGGGCTACTCGTTAATGAAGGTAGGCGGTAAGAAACCCGTAAAATACTTTTAAAATTGCTGATAATCACTACGATAGTTTAAAACATTAGGAAGTGTGATGGTGATATTTTATCGCAAATACGATGAGAAAGCACACATATTAATGTAAGGTCTATAAGTCTCATGTTTTTAAATGGCAATTGGCGACCCCTAACAACTGAAACAAGATGCTACAAATTTTTAATCTAAAAACTAATAATAAACAATACTTACGGAAGGCCGTTTCTGGATTCTTTGGCAAGTTGGTGTCGTCGTTACTGTAACCACCATGAAAGGCTCCAGAGGAGTCGAATGTGCCGGCGCAGGCTTCGGCGCCGTCTGTGGCCCTGTTAATTCATCGCAGTTAATCCACATACTATGCAAATACATTTCAGCTTTCCTGATTACTATATTTGAAATGAATTTCTATAATATTTGGGTTTTATAATTATAATTTTTACCATTCAGGTAGGTTGTCTTCGTTACTTTGGGACTCCCCTCCAACCCACGTTCGCCTGTTTGAACTCCATGACGGTGGTTTGTCCTGTTGTCTGTCACCCCAGTCTCGTTCTGGAAATTTTCGATAATATATTGTTGTTGACAATGACAACATATGTAAGAAGCAGCTGTGAATTTTGTCTACGACTATAATTAATTTAACAACTATACTGTTATGCATATTCTTGGATAAGGTTTTAAAATTCCAAAGATATCGAGAGTTTAGATTCCATTTTCATTTACCCCATTTTTCCTGTTGAGAAGATCTAGCTCTGCTGCTATCTTGCCCACGCCATTCATCGTCATCCCGCGTTGGTTGACGCCAATTTGTACTGGTACCTTGGCGTTTACTGTATAAAAATTTTGGCTTTGTTTATATTGCTTATAGACACTAGAACACCTACAAATACTCCATGTAACGGTGTACGGTGATTTTACAATTATTTTAAATATCCTTCTTTCCAAAACTTTCAATATGTTTATCATATCTTACCTCCGAAACACTTTGTTTTGATTCCAATCGCTGGGGTCACCACTACTATTCCTCGTGGCTGAAGCATTTCCGCTACTGTTATTCCAAGATCGAATTGTGGAAGGTTCTTCGTCAGCCCCACTGTAACCTGGCATACGAGGTGAACCATGCCAGGAGGCACCCCTGCAATCAACCAACCATGTTATAACCATTTAAGTTTCCTTAACAACCTCTGTTTTCAACAACGAATAATATAATAACTTCTGTCAAGAATACTTTGTAAAAAAATATCAATTATCCGACCGGTTGTTTAACTGCGCGTTGACATATTGTAGTCCGAGAAATGGCATTAAAAACAAAATCGGGGCACCTGTTTAAAGGTGGTCCGTTAGGCTTTTGTTTATATACACATACATAAGGGTAATTGTCGTATCACGCATTTTGGAACGCGGAGTGATTCGTATATGCGAAATAGTGCTCATTTTAATACATTTCTGCTTGGTATTAAAAAACTATATCTATCCCAAAATAAAAGTCATAAATTTCTTATTGTTCTATGTAAACAATAAGTGAGGGTCATCGTCATCCGAAATTCGCCAAAGTACCACACGTGAACTGTGGACTATACTACACTCCAATGAGTTCGAATGAAATGCGGACGCGAGTTTGTGAGTACCAATTACTGGTTACGATAAATGCAGGTCGAGCACTTTCAGGCACCATCTAAATTTATTTTACTGATTTTCACGACTGAAAAAGAAGAAGAGTACTTGCCTCCCCCCTGCAGAAGTTTGACGTACAAATGGCATGCGAGGTCTACCGCGACCGTCGCCGAGACTCAGCCCGCGCCCCAAACTCCGAGCCGTCCCGAATCTCTCGCCCGGCAACATACCCCCAATAGACGGACCAGTTCTTGCATCTCTATCCCTCTGAAAAACAATTATTGATTGATATTTTTTTCTTCTTTAATTAATTAAAAAATTTTAATTTCTTCCACTAGCCTCCATATGCAATGGAATATTTAATTATACTTTATTATATTTACCATATCCTCCTCAAATGTGTTGTTGAGTGCGACAGGTGGCTTCCCTCTTGTTTGGTACAATGCGTCTATATGCTTGAGCTCCAGCGGTGCCTCAGCTGTCCTATCATAAAGGGCGAGCATTTCCTCCCTCCCATATCTGTTAAGTAGATATTTATTTTTCTTTTAAGTAGATTCTATATCCAATCATTACAATTTTCACACCCCCCATGTGATGAAGGGCACTTACCTAAGCTTCGCCAACTGCACTTTATTGGAGTTTGCTGTATTCGGTGTATTTGTGTTGGTGGAAGAACCAGCGGCAGCTGCCCCAGAGCCGCCCGCGGCGCCACCGGCGGCCGGACTGCTCTGAGGGTTGGAGTTCCCTGTGCTGCGTTCACGAGGTAGGTTGCGGAGCCACTCGGGGCCAAACTTAATAGGATTGTTACGGTCTCCCATTTTAAATATTTATCGATGATGTTTGCTTTAACAAGTCCACTGGCAGCTTTCCTGTGACTGAAAAAGTTATTTTCGATTACAACTACAGTTCACTTAAAAATTTGTGTGCCAACAAATAACTTACGCTATTAATTTATTTAATTATGCCTTATACATGTTTCGCAAATTAGATAATAAATTAAAAATAAACTACTTATTACATTGACTGGCGTTTGCCTGAGCAGTTAGTTCTGAATGAAATAGTGAAAACCAACCCATTCCCGGTGTCGGTTTCTCCGTTGTAACCCCCGGAAAATATCCAAATCGTAGGAACAGTATTCAGGTAATACGACGTTACATGTTTCAATGGATGATAAACAGATTTTTGTCAAAATATGTATGTATTGCTAACAATTAATTAAAAATACATTAATTCGCATCATAAAATACAGAAAGCTCATAAAATTCGCAGTAGCATACATTGGTGTCGTTGTCATCATTCGCTATAGCACTATACCAAATATTTGGTGGAATCTCTAGCGGAAGTCGTTAATATTCAGGAACCAACATAAAAAATTTTGAAAATACGAAGGCTTCCATATGTCTGTATGTTTGTTAAGGAATCTAGGTCCGAATACGACATGAATTCGTCACGAATACGTCTACAAATGTGACTTTATCTGCTATGCATACGGATGAAATTGGACTAACGATATAAAACACGTCTAGTTTATTTTTCTATGCCACTTTCAGTCGTATGCGGAGAAAATTAGTAGCAATTCGATTAGTCTCACATTCAATGGGGATGCAAATCATGGAATAACCGGATTCCACGACATTGAACGGCATAAAAATCCGTACTGCATGATCATCCCATTTAAAACTTGAGGGCTTTACTTTACTTTTATGACTACTACGCACTCGCAAGATTGAAATATCTTGCATAAAAAAGAGCGCCAGGTCTCATGGCTAGAAGGTAGGACTCGTAAGCTAGATGTGCCGAGTTTGATCCCCAGTGCCGCTATGAACTATGACCTTTTTCTCGAGTTTTGTACATTAGCTAACACTAACCGATGCTCTTACGATGAGGGAAAACATCGTGACGAAACTTGTACATTTAGGCTACTCAATATATAACGATGATCGAATCTGGTCAGATAGCAGGTTACCTGATCTGTCTAATCCTAGCTAGATCATGGTCAAGGTACACCCCAGGCCCTCGCGCACAAGGCACAACCGAGATATAGACGCCAAAATGAGATGTGAAACCAAAATCGGAAGTAAGTTTGGTGAGGTTTCGAAAGTACGAAACCGATTCTAAAAATTCTTTCTTTAATAGGAAGCTACATTCTTCCCGAATATCAGTGATAGTTTATGACCCCATACATATAACACGATCTGTTGGCAGTTTCGAAATGGCTGCGGCTGGTAAACGTGGGGGATCGCCTAGTCATATTACATAGAGGTAGACTTACAAAGTTTGGATTTTAAGAAAGAAGAATTTAAGAAATTCTTACACAAACGGCAACTACGTTATTGTCAAATGTTTTCATTTTTGGTACAAAAATATAAAGGGGTTCTATGGTACTGTTGAATACACCCAGAGCTTCAAACTGCATGTGGGTGATATCTTTTAAAATGACCTGCGGATGAGATGTTGTACAAATACGTGCAGTCCTTTAGGTATGGACATTTATCCATCCACATCTTTTACACTAATAATATAGGATGGAACAACCCCACTTTATACAGGCATTAGGCATTTCTGTTCAACCTTTTTCATGGACAATCCTATTAAATACAAAGTTCATAATTTAATGTATCCAGTAGTAAGATTTATTTAAATCATCAAAATATTTTAACACAGTTATTGCCAATCACACAACATGTGGCTTAAGGCATTGGTGGCCAGGAACATGATATTGCATAGTCCATAAGAATTCAATACAAGGACAGCCCTTTCTTGAAACCCTAGCTTTTCAGCCTGACACTGGATGTGAACAAACTCATGCCAGAGGTTTTCTATTTTGTACAATACATATAGAATTCGCTCGAGCTTACACTGTTTTATAACATAGTGAAGGCACAATTAGCTCAATAGGAAAATCTTTTTATATCTTAATCAAGCTTAATATATTCTAATACAGGATATGAAGTAGTCATGTGCTATTTAGACCCTAATCTAGCTTCCTACAAAATATCATCCAAATCCATTCATCTGGTTAGGTGTGAAGAGGTAACATACACACAAACATACTCATTTATAATATAAAGTAGTATAGTTGTTGTCTGTCCACAATGATCATAATCTTGGCGTTAATGACCCGGTTGTGCTCTCGTGGGCCCGGGCCCACCTTGACCATGATTCAGGATTTGGCAGATCAGATAATTACAGTGGAACCTCCATGAGCCTGCTACCAGAGGAACCTGACCAGATTGGGTCATGGTTACATATTCCGTCACCTGAATGTGCAGGTTTCATCACGAGGTTAGCATTAAACTAATGTACACAACTTAAGTCATTGGTACATGGCCGCTGTGGGATTCAAACCTGGTACCTCTCGCTTACGAGTCAAATACCTTATCCATGATTTGGCAGATCAGGTAATTACAGTGGAGCGACTGCCGTCTGACCTCCATGACCCTGTTACAAGGGGCACTTGACCAGATTGGATCATGGTTACACATTCAATCGCCTGAATGTGCAGGTTTCATCGGGATGTTTTCCCTCACCGTAAGAGAATCGGTTAGCATTCAATTGTACATTACATTACTCAGAAAAGAGTAATTGGTACATGACCGCAGCGGGATACAAACCTGGTACCTCTCGCTTACGAGTTGGATAACCTAACCGCTCCACCACTGACACTAGGAAATTTTATTAATACTTCTTAATTATTTGTACAGCCCTAATAGTGGAATCTTTTTATTACTATTACAGATTAATCCTATCAAGGTAAGTATTTTAGGTAACTAGCTGCCACGCATGACTAGTTCGCTTGATTTACCCCTATCCTATCCAAACCTTGTGTTGCCAATTACAAACACAACAAAAACGATTTAGTCAAACAGGTGCAAATGACCTAAGGTTATGTTAAAAATTTAGCAAATTGATTTTGATTTATATAGATATTGTTTAAAGAAAAGAAAGATTGATTTATATGGTCAAATGTCCTAATAAGCGGAGCCACAAGAAGCTATCACAAGCTCAGGTCTGTTAGGTCATATAACCTATAATAAATGAATTTATTTCTTGGTGATATGTACCGACCAATAAAGCATGTATGTACTTTTCATGACCTAGTTCTATGTTAGTATTTAGCATTATAATTTTAAATTGGGTGGGTTCATGTTACCTGTATAATTACACCGTAAAACTACAGCCAAAATTTAAATCTTGCAGAACAAAAGGAATACTAATAAGTTATAAATTTTGAGACTAAATCTATTTGAGTAAAACAGAAGTTTACATTTAATTATTTTAAATATTAATCTTTCACTCATCATAATCACTGTTATGAACTGTGAGCTACTTAGATCTACCCTCCTGATTAAAACTTACCCTCAATACCCCCATATGTACACTCAATTACATTAATAACAATTTTAAACATTTTAAATCCAAAACTGAATATATGATAAAATAACAATATACAACTCTGATAGAGAGCTCAACCACTGATACGAGTCACTGAATGTAACACCACAGAGTGCTATACATAAACTTCATTCTAACAAATCCATGCAGGTAGTAAATAAAGTATATAGTGGGTAAATTTGATAGAGTGCAAGTAGGAAACTTTAGGTGTCTAGATTTTATGGAGTTTTACATTTTAAGAGGTAGCTATTAATAATTACCTTTATGAGTAATAGCAGAATGTTATCTTCAATTCCAAACTAATAAAAAGGCAGCTTAAAACCTTTACTATTCTTACTGTTTAACTAAAAACAGTGCATATTTTTTATTCTCTTGTAGAAACTGAGTAGGTACACACAAATTATTGGAATATCATTTTCCAACATAAAACTAACACCATATAATGACAAAGAGTTACTTAACCACCACTTTTCGCCCTATATTGTGATTATTTAGAATTTTACACTGAGTTAATGTTGACAGGCTACGAATATCAAATGATCGAAAACACCTCGTGTTACGCTAATCCACCAGATAGGAACACCTTATTGCAAGAGTCAAGGTGGCAGATGTACTATTACAGATTAAGATGTTTAGTTTATTTTAAACGCTCACCAACTTCTTCTAAGCACAGACGAACATAGTAACACTAATACAGTAATTCATACGTAATTTATGTTGATGCTCACCTAAAATTCCGTGTAATTCGGTAGGCAATACGCACGCACGACGACAGAACAATATGGCCGATCGATTTTGTAATGAAAACCACGGCTCGGCCGGTTGGGCGACCAAGTGGTAGTAGAGATGCGCTGGCATAAACCGGTACTAACTTATCTATTTCTATCGGTTTTGTAAAATCGATATGTTGTGGGTGGGATACCGAATTACCGACGTTGCAACACAGACATTACAGACTAAACACAAATCACAAATATTTCTTGTTCGCTCACTCTACAATGATTATGAATCTTGCTGTCCCGTTTTTTCGCCTGTTGAAATAAGCTCTAAGAAAATGACGCGCGCAATGTTATGCACGTTCGACATGTTGCGGTCCTATAGACCTGACATGACTGAAATTTTCTAGTATAATTTAATATAATTTAAATCAAACCATTTAAAAGACGGTGTAATTTAGTTTACATTTATGTGAAAGCGCAAAGTATGGAAATATACCTGGATTATCTTTACATCCGTAAGTAACCATTCGTGGTCGCGGCTATCGGGAATCAATTTTAGAAATTGTGACAAAAATACGCATTGTAACAGTGTAAATTTGCAATAATTGAAATGCTTTACCTTAAAACAACATGCTATTAAAGACAGATATAAAATTATTAGCAAATTGAGCAATATTTCGGTGTCTAAATAGGTAAGAAAATATTTCCATGCTAACAGGGTCGGATTTCGTATTGTTAAGAATTTTAATACTTAAATCTTGTAAATAGCGGTCCATAACTTTATATGTATTTTATATGGGTTTCATACCAAAAATTTACCTAAATGACATTTAAAATGTTCAGACATTTTATGAAACAACTTAACGGATTAATTGCTTATTTATGTTATTTTCATTTATTAATTTTTCTAGGTTTCCTAAAGACCAGACATGGTGATGTCTGGGTTGTAAATTGGGAGTGCTGCGTTATAAACATTACAAGATACAAGATAATAAGTAGAGGCAAGTCCCTTCTGTCCTGGTTCACCATCATAATATGAATTTTTACTGAAAATAAAGAATATGCTGCCTGTTTAATATATTAATGTACCTATACTTTCATTACTTTTTTTTCATGACTATGTCCTCTAGAGGGAAGTCACATAGGCCAAGCCGCTTCTAACGATAATTGAGTAGGTACCTACTTAGTTTAGAAGTTATGAGGCGTCAAAATCATAACCCTCCTTTTTGCAAAAGCAAGCCTGCCGATTCACGGTATCTAGGATCGAGAGATCGAAAATACGGTGGTAGGTATCACGGCGTGGGTTTGATTCACTAGACACCTTACCTTTTTACCTTTAGGATAAGTTTAAAAATATTACGAAGTAAAATACGCCCACAAGTCAGATTTGTTTGCGTTCGTTACGAGAAAGAAATAGTCGTAATTCGTAGTAAAATATAACTTACCTGTAGAGGGGCTGCCTTGTTTCGTCCTTGCATTTGCATTAGTGTACGTGTTTTAAAGATGTGTGACATTTTGCCTCGAATTGAAATTCGGTATCCACTCTCTGCTTCTGTATATAACATTTTTTTCTCGATGCGTTGCAAGATATGTTTTACCGTAATTTGGGTAAAAAATTTAATTCAGACGAAATAGAATCTTCGGAGAAAAAATCACAGAGCAAAAAAGTAATTTGCCGTCGCACTATGGAAAATCGTAGAACAACTGCTGATTAAAAATGATTTTTGTCAATGTCGCTACTGGCATGATTTTTTTATTTTGCTTAATAGTCTAAGGACCAAACTAGACTAAAATATCAAAAAATTATGCATATCACATGAAAATATTTTTTTACAACACCACAAACTTTAGAGTTTTGACGGGCGTCCATGTTAAGCCCGTTCACTTCATCACTTTCAAATTGATTTTATTGTTATATGTTACAGGAAATGGTATAATGTGTTATATATTTCTGGAAACCTCATCTTTTGAAGAATATGAAACAACTAATACGTATTTAATATTATGTTAACGTTTACCTTAAAATAATTGCAAAACAAAATAGGGTGAAAAAAATGAGTTTTTAAAGTTCATCGAGACTTTGGACAGTTGCCCACGTTTACCCCTGCTTCACATTTAATGTTGATTTGTATCCCAGCTATCCATAAACATAATCAAATAAAAAAAAGCTGCGGATATTTGCGGTTTTCGGAGTAATTAGTAAAAATGTGATAATAGTCAGAAAACGGAAAACCGCTTGCTATCTATTGCGGTTTGAAATGTTGCTGTTTACATCAATAATTTGCGGTAAGTTTTATAATTTATCATTGATATTAGGGCGTTTATCTTTTTTGCACTCATGTTGCGTGTGAAAATATTAATCAACAAGATGCACACATATTTCATATAGTATATACAAAATAGTGGTGAATTAACAGAAGTGTAATTGTTACGAATACAATATAACTACGTGTTTTGTTGACTCTTCAAAATGTCTACTTTCAAGTGTCCTAAACGTGAAATTATAATTTCGTATATCGAAGGAGGAAAATCATTGGAGGCACTATTAACAGTTTTAAAAGAAAATTATCGTGTATCTGGAGACAACTTATGTTTCATCCTCAGTGATTTTCAAAGACATTATTCCCGCTTTTAATAAACGATGGACAGAAGCTTCACGGAAAAAGGATATATTTTTAATGAAAAACAGTAATTGGTTGGAATCAGAATATTCAGTAACTTTACCGAACTCTGAAGACGTTACAACCGCCTCCACACCATCTACTTCTTCTGGAAAAAGTGGGAGACCGTGCGTATCTTATCTAGACTTGTCACAATCCAGTAAAAGAAGAAAAAATACAATGTTACTTAATTAATATGGATTTGAACACGTCTATAATGCATATCTTCAGGGGTTACGTTCGATAGGAGAAGGAACAGAAGCTAAACTTGTGGAAACGTTAAGGTTTGCTGACAGTGAAAATAAGACCTTATTCTCGTGTCTCATAGAAGATGCAAGGCAGACAAAAATGTTAACGGATGAAGAAGCATTGAGCGTATTTATTGACTTGGATTTAACGAAAGCACAATATTTTTACTTGAAAAATTTAACGAAAGAACGAAAATGTTTTGTGTTTCCACCATATTACAAAGTGCAAGAAGTTAAAACTACCTGCTATCTACCATCTTCAGCTATAGAAATTACAGACACAAGTGCAAAAATAGTAAGACTTCAAGATTTATTAGATCACACTGCAGCTAGAATATTGACAATAGATGCAGTGTATAGGAATGGATTGAATAACTTACTTCTATACAGTAAATGGGGCTGTGATGGCTCATCCGGTCAAAGCCAGTACAAACAGAAACTGCCAGAAGAGTCTGAACTAATTTCTGCTGCATATTTATTTATCACTTCTTTGGTGCCTATTAAGTTAATTAACGAGCTAACAGGTGATGTTGTCTGGCAAAATCCGGTACCTTCATCTGTTCGTTTTTGCCGGCCTATATTAATAGAAATTTGCAAAGAAACTCCCGAGAAAACTAAAGCTGTTGTGGATGGAATAAAAGGTCAAATAAATTCTTTGGATACATCATTAATTAACAAAGAAGGTGAGGGAGTGCAAGTAAAGCATGATCTCTTTCTTACAATGATAGATGGCAAAGTAGCTCAGGTATTAACAGATACGCCTTCGGGTTCCAGATGTACAATATGTGGAGCTACTCCAGGGCAAATGAACCATTTGACTAAAGTGACTGCTTGGCCTGAGAATGAAGATTCTTATCAAAACGGACTGTCTACTTTGCACGCCTGGATTCGTTGTATGGAAATGATTTTACATATTTCCTATAATCTGTCTTTCCAAACATGGTCAGCCATAAGCGAAGAATAGAAACGACTAAAGCAAGAGAAGAAAACCCTGATACAAAGGCGTTTCCATGAAGAGCTAGGATTGATAATCGACAAACCAAGACAAGTAAGTGGTAATTCTAATGATAGAAGATTTTTTCACAATGCAAGCTGCTCTGCTGAAATTACAGGAGTGGATATAAATTTGATTAAACGACTTTACATAATTCTGCAAGCTCTTTCATCGGGTGTAATGATAAATGCTGAAAAATGTGGCAGTTATGCTATGGAGACTGCCAAGATCTATGTGAGCAATTATGAATGGTACTACATGCCATCTTCAGTTCACAAAATTTTGATTCATGGAGAAAGTGTCATAAATCATTTTGCAGTATTTCCTATTGGTCAACTTTCGGAAGATGCACAAGAATCTCTCAATAAGGATTATAAAAAATTTCGTCTACATCATGCTAGAAAATGCCCAAGATCCGCTACAAATGAGGATGTATTTCATACTCTTCTTTATACTTCAGATCCTTACATAACCAGCATTAGAAAACCGTATACTAAAAACGTGAAGGAACTTGATGAAGACACCTTAGATCTTTTGAAAGTGAAGTTCATCAATAATAAATAACATAACATTTAGTAAACATTACAATTAATTAATTAATTAATCTGTGTCCGATTTTAATCATTTTTTTTTTTTCAAAAAATGTTTTTATTGTTTAAATTGATTTGTATTTTGATGTACTGTATGATATTAAAAAATAAATATTGGACATTTTTGATAATTTTGCATTTGTTTTATTTTTTAATGTATGATTTTAAATTCAATCATAATAAATAATATTCCATTTGAAGCCACATACACTATTCTACATTTGTGAAAAATTTTAGAACATAATATTCAGAAATAAAAAGTTATTGATTTTTAATAAGAAACAGACCTTTATTTTCCATAGTGCGCGTCGTCGCAGCCATGGAAGGTAGCTAACTAGTGATGTGCCAACTCGGAAAAAACACAACTCGATTTAATTCGACTTGAAAATGATGTCACTCGAGTTGAACTTGATTTACGTAACTTGAGTTAGCTATACATGCTTTGCCAAATATAGGATGATAATTTTGACAGTTCACAGTAGGGATGGGGTGGTGTAAAATCCTTAATGAATCTATTCGATTATCGATTATAATTCTCATAGAAGTTGGTATCAATGATTACAAGGTTATGCTGTATGTATTATACTAAACAAACTATTTTTATTCTTTTGAATTAATAATTTATTGATACTACATTAAAACCCTTCCACAACGACGATTTCGACACATGAGTATTTTTATTCGGTCACTCTGCTTGTTCCGTAGAATACGCGCGAGTCAAAATCGTTGTTGTGAAAGGTCTCTTTGAGCTAAATACAAAAAAACACGACACTTTATAGGCGTGCGCCAAGGACCATGAATTAGTGAGCTGTCAAAATTATCATCGTATATTAGACAAAGCATAGAAGAATCACAGTGAATAATTTGTTTTATTTAACAAATTTAATGACTCAGCTTCGCAATAATATTAAAAACTTCAGAACAAATTCATATTACATGTATTGGAACAATATATTTAGGTATTGTGATAATGAGTCAATATTAAAGTAAGTAGATACAAATTAGATATGTCACTAGTCACCTGAGTCGCTCGGTCATTTCGCCAGCTGCCGCTGCGGAGGATCTACCTACTTATTTGTGCCCTTCGCTGTGGAGACATTGGGCAGTTGGTGTCCAGAGGCGAAAAGAATCAAGAATAGCAGCGGTGACCCCCGCGCTAGTTGGTTCCTCGCACAAAGGATAGCCATTGCCATACAGCGCGGTAATACTGCTGTACCTTTGCGCCGGGAACAACCAGGGGCGGGTTATTATTAGGTTTATTTACTTTTTGTATCATATTATTACTTTATAAATTTGTTAGCATCTGTCATGTAATAGTAGTTTATCTACACTCATAGCTTAATGTTCCAAATACATATTCGAAAACAGTTGTTTAATGACAAACTTTTTTCACGCCAGTCTATAAAATTTCAAAAAATTACTTTTTGATACAGCATTTCCCATACTAATTTCATTACAGCTGTAACGTAAAATAACTATTTAATCATTATGAAACACTTTTATTTTTTAATTTGTTGCTTCGCCCGGGCGCGGCGAAATCTAGGCTGAATACCTACATATGTCATTAACAAATTCAAATTGAAATTTGAAATTTATAGTTTCCCGCGCGTTTTCCCGCCATACGGAATATTTTTTCAGGCTGTTTGTGCTGTTTAAGTTTGTGATTGTGTTTATTGATTGCAAATATGGACAGTGATATTAGTGATGAAGAAAACTTTACGCCGCCTGATATCCTCGAAGCGGCAACAGAAATAACTCACACATTACTTCCAGCAAAGTCAAGGAAATTATACGACAAAGAATTTAATAATTTCATGAACTGGAGGCATGAAAAGAAAGCTACGTCATTTTCAGAAAATGTTCTGCTTGCATATTTCCACTACTTAGCAGAAAAGTATCAAGTGTCATCTATATGGTCAAAATACTCAATGATAAAGTCAACGTTGAGTATCTATCACAATATTGATATTACTAAATATACTAAACTCATTGCATTTTTGAAACGCAAATCTGCACGCTACAAAGCAAAAAAGTCAAAAACATTTTCGCCCGAACAGCTGAGGAACTTCATAAATGACGCACCTGATAAGCTTTATCTGTTTACAAAGGTAATTTTTGGATAACTTCAATACGTAAATAGTTTGATTGCTCTAAACATGTTTTGTATCTGCAATAACTTTTAAAACGTAAATTGTTACAGGCTGCAGTAATATTTGGCATAATGGGTGCATGCCGACGACAAGAATTATATAACCTTGAATTGGCGGACGTGGAAGTTTTTGAGTCAACAATTTTGGTTAAAATTAGTAAAACAAAAACGAAAATCGATCGCTCTTTTACTATAACAGGAATATATTTCAACATATGTAAAAAGTACATTGATCTCCGTCCGAATTCATGCACAATTCCTAGTTTTCTTGTAAATTATATTGCTGGAAAATGCACAAACCAGAGAATCGGCATAAATAAATTTTTGAATTTAGGGAAATCTGTGGCGTGCTACCTACATCTTCCCAACCCGGACTCGTATACCGGTCACTGCTTCCGCAAAACTTCAGCGACGTTATTGGTGGATGGCGGTGGAGACATTACAGCCCTCAAAAGACACGGTGGATGGAAATCTACGGCAGTGGCGGAAGGATACATAGACGAGTCCGTAAATAGTAAAATACAAGTGTCAAACACCATAATGAGCACTATAGAAAGCAACCCCAAAAATGTAACTTTAAATATTCCCGCCCCAAATTTTTGTGATAGTAATGCTAGCAACACCTCTAGTTCGGTAGTTAATGCACAATTTCATAATTGTTCTATTCAAAATATGAATAATTATTATAATAAGTAAATAAATAACTATTATACTGCCTCCACTTTTGTTTTATTACTGTGAAGTAGACTCGATAGCCTCTGCCTACCACTATGGGATACGGGCGTGTGTATATGTATGTAAATGGAGTGAAGATAAAGTAGTGTATGCAACTACATATAATTAGGTATGAAAACACTCGTGTCAAACTATTATCATACTCGGCTACGCCTCGCATGATAAACAGACACTCATGTTTTAATACCCCCTTTTATATAAAAGGGGCATAACAACACTACTTTATCTACACTCATATTTTCAAGTTAAAATTTCGTACCTATAATTTTTTCAACTTTGCTGGAAGTAACTGCGAGTCAGTTCTGTTGTATCTTGTACGCGTCGAGGATATCAAGCGGCGGGAAATTCACTTCACTACTTTCACATTTATCTATTTATTTGCTTCAAACAAGAAAAAACATTCACAAACCCAAATTACAACAATTAGAAAAAAAATTCTGTTAAGCGGGAAAATAATTTCAAATGTACACAATCACAACCACAGAGTATGAACTGATCACAAATATAAACAGGAGTTCTGAATTTGTTGAAGACATTAAGGTATTCAGCCTACATTTAGCCGTGTCCCGGCGCCTGACAAAAATTTAAAAAGAAAAGTGTTGCATAATGATAAAAAGTTATTTTTCGATACAGCTGTAATGAAAATAGTATGGGAAATGCTGTATCGAAAAGTAATTTTTTAATTTTTTATAGACTGGCGTGAAAAAAGTCCTTAAACAACTGTTTTCGAATATGTAATTGGAACATTACGCTATGAGTGTAGATAAATATTGTTTATGTAATAAATTAGATAAAACATTTTTTCTAAATTAATAATTATAAGCACTTGCACTGTTAGCTCGAAAAAGTAACAACAACCGTCACTTAAAACTCAACCTCAAATCTGCAATATTTTGACATGCAAAGCGAGCACGTAGGTACAATGAATTAATCGCCGCGAATTCGTAAGAATGAGAGCGCTTCAATCGCGTACTAGTCTTCAGAGGAACAATTCCCGTGGAATTTTATGCACCTAACGATGATCACATTCATTTTAACTCCGCGTCCTAAGACAGTGGCGTTTCGTTTGCGGGACTTGGTCCTACTCGCTCGCTTGATTAATTCCAAATCAAACTCTAATTAGTGAGAATTGAACTCGAGTACATTCGAGTTAATACCAACTCGAGTTAACTCGAGTAATTAAATTGAATTGATACATCACTAAATTTACTTTCCTCTTCAATCTTTTTGGAAAAACTATCGTGAAAATGCTGTGAAAATCAAACCACCTTTTTGGTTTTATCTAAGTGAAAATGTGTATTTTGTTTAATAAACATGATTAAATCATGTTTAAATTCCTAGGGTAAGATTGAACTAAGTCCAATAATTTGTATGTTTTGAAACATTCGATGATATACAGTATTGTACAAAGACTTCTATCTATGTATGGACTGGTTAATTGTACAAAGGCAACGACACCCCTTCATTGGAGCTAAAACTGCAATGGTGCACCAACGTCTCAGTGACGTTTTGGCTATGTATACGAATGGTCGTTTACAATCTAAGATTGCCGAGTTGCGTAGGAAACATGTGCACTAATTCCGATAAACAGTAACCCAAAACAAGGATGGAGTATCTTTCTTTCGTAAAGTACAACAAACATCACGTATTATTTGTAAAACTGATGTTTTTAGCATTTCCAATAAGTATTTCAGTGTTTATTGCTAAATTATTAACCGGCCATGATTAGTTGGTATGTTCAATCAAATTCAATGCACTCCTTGTTTTTGATTTGGCCGTCTTACATAATTATATGCGCACGATATGACTTTGCACCGGTGTCATAATGCCGTTGATATTGTTTTCGCGGAACTGATATAATTATAGATAAAAATAGATAACATATGAGTAACAATAATATAGTTATGTAATGTAGCTTATAAGCAGTCAACATATCAATAAAAATTTTAGTGTTAAATCGTTAAAGAATTCTACAACAACAAAAGTGGCATAATTTTAAAGGAGATAAAATGATAAAGATTAAAGGTTGAATTTGTAATTGACGAATCCCAATTATTACTGTTTAGAAATTTATATTGTAGGTATTACGTTACAACAATTTTGTACGCTTTTACAATGTTATATCTGGCGCAATGGCGAGATTGATGACTGACGTCTATTTCAGTGCCACAAACCGGTGGCGAAAACTGGAACTAAGTGTTGCCATATTAAAATTTGACAAAACGTCAATGCTAACAACAGCGACGCTGTCACCGGCTCAAATAAGTTTGTGGCACAAAAGACTGCGCCATTTGAGTTATTTGCTCGGTCAAACATATCTTTATACTTATATATCAATGATTTTGTATATGTTTTTAGAGGAGAAATGAAATAAAACAATGAAAAAGTATTTCATATTAATGAAACTAGCTATAGGTATTGGAAAGATCATTTTATGACATTTATGTTTGAATATGATTACGGTCACTACGACGAGTTCATTAATAACTTCAACAACAACTTCAACTTCAAAGTCATTCATTCAAAAGTTTTAAATTTGTCAACATGTCCTAAGCCTATATTCAATCACACAGGAATTCAGATGATACTTTTAAATTACATGTAGGTAGTGGATAATGCATATATTTTAAAAACAATCAATTAAAGTTGAATGCAGTGGGTATGGACGTCACTCGCAGTACCATATTTTCGCTAACGACATTCGAACATATGTGTCTTGTAAGTCAGAACAACTCGAGCAAACAGTGGCTAAGCTTAACCAAGACCATGAGTCCATAGCTAGTTGGTCCACTAGCTATGGATGCTAACATTAAATGACACCAAATCTAAATTGATGGTACTAGGTACAAAAAAAAAGGGTGAGATAGCTTCTGGGGCGTGGTGTGCATGTTGTGATTGGGGATGAGACAGGCAATGCAAGTATTCAGGTGACGCTACGTGACTCGCTTGTATTATCGAAATTTAATTACATGGAAATTGTTTTTGGTCCACGCTTACTTTCTCGTACGCAACAGCTGATAGAGCGTGTTCTAAAAGCCTGTGCGCGATTTTGCTATCCCATTCAACCTCGCACGCATGTCACTCGCTATTTCAAAAAAGCGAGTATGTTAAAAATGATATCGCATAGGAGACTGCACCAGGCATGTCTGTTATGAAAAGTAGTCCATACCGATATACCGCCATATGTTGCCAAAAGATTGTCATGGTGTAGCGACTTGCAGACAGACATGTGCATCTAGTTTCAAACTAATACTGCCGCCCCATAGGTTGACAGCTTTCCGTAGTTCATTTAAATATGCAGCGACCAAGTACTGGAACGATCTACCTCCGCCGATTCGACGTCTGCAAACAATTCATACATTTAGAAAATCATATAAAATACATCAAATTAATATTTAAAAAATAGCATATGCTAATATTGGTCAAACGTTCGGTAGTTAGAAAGAAATACGTAGGAATCAAAACGGAAGGAAAAATTAACGATATAATAATTTTAATCTAATATTAACTTACCAAAATACAAAGTGTTGCAGATGGAAAAGTAACGGTGGTTGTAAGTTATAAGTTCGAACACAGTATGGTAGTATTGCTTCTCGGTTCGGAATTCTACCAGAGTCCCGGCAAACGTTTTGCCGAAAGTTTCGGCGAACATGTGGAGTACACTTTATTACACGTTGTACACTTAACACATCATAATTATTAGTTGTACTAAGAAATGTAATAGGATTATTTATAATAATGTAATAAGAAAAAATCTTCAACTTTTACCCTCTAACTCCAATAAACGGGGGCACTACCCGAAATGCTTGAAACCTTTATAGTATGCAGGCTATACAAGTGTTGAGCATCCATACGTACTACATAAAGTAAAATTGGTTCACCAAGCCTCTTCCAACGGTTTGACAGTGAAAAAGTTTTTCAGATCAAATGAAGAGTGAAGGTCCTAACCCGCCTTACATGTCTAGTGAAGAAGTTTCGGATGTAACCGCGGAACTAATTAGGTACCTATATACTATACTAACAGAGAGAAAAAAATACTACGTACAACTACTAAACTGGCTTTATTAGGTACAATGTACTAATTAAGATAAATTGATATATTGTATTTATTTTTGAATTGTATTTGTACTTAAATATTTAGGTACTTAATCTCAGGCGGACCCCGGGCCCTCGCGTGTTGCGCGGGAGTGCAACCGGAATTTAACGCCAAGATGATGATGATGAGGTATATTAATATTTAGGTTATAATGAACCGTCCCTCCGAACCTAGGTTGAATCAATACATTTTACAACTGAACAATTGAAAGACATGAGATTGAAGGGAAAAATATGTGGGAGTAAGTGTATAGAAATTAAACAAAGAAATATGAAAAATAAATCCATGTATATTATAGCAAATAACAAACTAAACAGACAACAACAGCTCGATAGGTCATATTTTATCAATTTAAGCGATGTACTTTGGATTAGAAAAATACAGACAAATTCTGTTTAATGCGGATTTAATCTAAGTTATATTTGTATGTAACGGTTTAATTGGTTAGCACACTTCACGCTAGATGTCGTTGTGCGTCAATTAGATCGCGCTATCGTAACGGGCCTTAATTTTACATTAAGAAAGGTTACGAAGTTTCGATGTCTCTGTACATGGTTCCACCGGAAGTCTACATTATATTTGTGATAATTCTAGTAAACGGGTTCCGAACAGTTTGAAAGTGTTTTATTCAATGACAGGACACAAAGGGCCCTTTGTGGGATTAGTATAAATTCACAATAATTAAAACTGTAATTTCTAAAGGAAGCAAATAGAAGATAGAAATAATACGAGTTACACGATTAAGCAAGATGGTGGTGTCGTGTCCGCAGTCGAACAACGTCTGACCTGTCGAGAGCAATGGCCGCTTTCTCATAGACTGCGGTTTACCTGCATGTGTGGTTTTTAATTTACGAACACTACCGACATTTTTAATTTAGTGAGTTATTAGCGAAATACAACAATTATTGCGAAAAGTGTATAAAATAAGAATATCCAAATTTTGCAATCTATGCGCCACGCAGCAGCCACATTGTCGAAATTATATTCAAACATAAATGTCATAAAATTATCTTTCCAATAAAGCTAGTTTAACTGATACCAAAATACGTTTATCTTAGTTTTATTTCAAATTAACGTCTTCGCCTCTATGCTCTTCGCGATTGCTCAGAACAATCTTGATACAACGCACTGAGCAAGAAAATGTTGACAGGTAGGTAGCTAACTTTTCAATGTTTTTGACAAATGGTGGGGTGATTTTGGTAAATGAGCCGCGTGCCCGATATGATCGATGGCTAGTCAAACAGCTATGTCACCTATCAATATGGTATGAAATTATAAGGATAACTGACCACACGAGACTCTGAACACATTCCGTCCGTTACGCGCCAGTTCAATGATAGAAGTTGAAGTAGTAGGTACCTTTTTTGCTACATCTACCTAGGTTTTAACTTTTAAATGTAAGTTGGTACCAAACTTAAATTTATTATTATTATTATGTTTAGCATGTGGCTATTATTCTCAGAGAGATCTGGTACTTTAACGTGTACTAAGAACGGGCTCAGAGCCAGAGAACTTAGCGCACGGCTTACCAATCTAATCGGTATTAGGTGTTGCGGATGGCGGTGTAGAAGATATATCGGAATGTGTGAGGAATCGGAATCTTATTATTATTATTATTATTATTATTATTATCATTAAGCAGGTACGTAGGTAGGATACTAGGTTTCATTACATTCGTGTCTTGTTCAGTTCTATTATGGTTGAGATAGGTAGGTAGACATAAATAAAATTAATATCAGACTAGTATCACATACTATAATAGGATCACGATAAGTCCGTATTGACTGACAGTAGTAAAAATTAGAAAGTGGATATGGCAATAATTTGGGGATAATCTTTCCTTGTCAGTGCTTGTCAGTCGTTCTTGTAAACATTCAGTTACTTGGTCACTATTAGCTTGATTTTTTGTCTAACTTATTAATCCTGCTGAAAATTGCCTCCGGCGCTTCCTTTTGAATTGTTTTGCCCATTACTTAATAATATGTTTCATAACTCACGAAAATAAACAATCCTACAGAAATCAAATTGTTTGTTATAACTTTTATGAATGACGTTCTATGACGGATAAAAAACTTGGCATAAGTTGCCATACAGAGATTTATATATATATATTTTTTTAAAGTGGTCCTAAGGGTCGACATAAACGAAAACTATTTTTGGGGGTCGACGAGGTCTAAAAACCGACCCCTATTAAATTAACACAAGTTATTATTTCAAACTTTCAAGATAGATAGGTACTGTATTGTTTATGTTGTGTTACGTGTACTAAGAACAATTAATATGTTTGTGGGAAATAGCATTGTTGTAGTAATGTAAAGTCTCAAGTTCGTACA